>CM039724.1:18625844-19267160 GCA_022539455.1 Dendrobium nobile | reverse complement strand
GGTTGACCTCATTTTTGTATGAGGTCACTAAGACCCTTCCAGATTCTAAATTTAATCCTAGACCCTAGGATCCCACTCTAGATCTTAGGATCTTTCCTAGAACTAGACTTTAGAGCCTATTCTAGAGCCTAGGATCCCTTTAAATCCTAGATCTTAGAACTCTCCTAAATCTTAGGATCACTCCAACTTCAAATCAAACTCCATCTTTGATCAACCTCAATTTTAAATCAATTTCTATATTTAATCCATTTCAATTTCAATTTGATTCCTACCTATGACCAATTTGAATCCCAAACTCCATCCAATTCAAATCTCCAAATCATTCAAACTTAAAATCCATTCCAAATCCAGAAGTCTAAACTCAAATTCAAAGTCTTAAGGCCCTGTCCTAAACACCTTTTCAGAGATTTTTCAAACATTTCAAAACCCAGTCAAATGGCCTTTGATCAGGGGGTCTATCACTTGCAAAGTGATAAGACATGTCTCTAAAGGCTACCTCCAATTTTGAGCTCATTCTGAGGTCTCTAACCCTAGAATCTGAATTAAAATTCAAAGGCTGTTAAAACCTTCAAATATTTACAGCCTATGCCACTGAGCCTAACCCCTTTGAGATCTTGACCTTGGAACCCTTATCCAAGCCTCCAATCACTTCCAGACCCTTGATTTTAACCCATTGAGCAGTAAACTGCATTTTTCAAACCCATTTTTGACCATAGTTGACCAATAGGTCAAAATTGACCACAAACACCCCTATGAGGCTCAAATGGGGATTTCAAACCAAATGAGCTCCAAATGGGATGCGACCACCTTTAACAAATTTCAAATGCCATTTCAAATCTTTTGAACCCATTTCCAACCCTTGAGTCAACCTGGTTGACCAAGTCAACTGGTTTGACCCAAGGGGCCCTTTAAGGGACCAAACATGTGTTTTGACCCAAATGACCTCTTTAGGCCATCCAACCACCTCCATTAACCTTAAAACATCATTTCAAACCTGTTGAGCCCAAACCCAGACCCTGGGTCAACCTGGTTGACCAAGTCAACCTAGGTTGACCAAACAAGCCCTTAGGGCTCAAATGGTGATTTTGATCAAATCGACCCCTCCAAACCCTGGGACCACATCCAATGGACTCAGGATGACATTCTGAACTTGTTGAATCCATCTCTAGCCTTGAACCCAACTGGTTGACTAAGTCAACCAGTTTTGGCCTAGAAGCCCATTAAGGGCCCATTAAGCCTTCTTAATCTATTTGACATACATGGCTCTTGGAACCACCCTCCAATCCACCTAATCAACTCATTTGAATCACCTAATTGAAAATTCCATAACCCTTGAGGGAGTTGACTGGTCAACCAGTCAACTCAAGGCTTAAAGAACCATTTGTGTGGTCAAACCCTTCAACCAATTGAACCCAGCCCAAGTTAAACCCATCCAGCCATTTGAAGAGGTTCCATGACCTGCTCCTGTGACACATCAGCAGCCATTGACCAGTTGACTGGTCAAAATGGTCAACACTCCCTTAAAACCCTTTTCTCATGGTCAAAGCCCTAAAAAGAACCCTTTTCCCCCTATTACCACATGCCTAAACTCCTCTTTTTGCTTTATTTCTCTGATTAACCCTGTTTTAAACTGCTCTAAGGGGTTGGTTTAGGCAATTTTAGGCAATGTCTCCTCCACTCATCCCAAGTCCATCCAATGGAAATGAGGCATGTCCAGCCCTTTCCGCAGCCTTCCAGCTTTCCCAGGGACAGGTGGCATTATCTGGAGAGCTTGTGAGTCGATCCCAGCCATCCATTTGGCTTGGGGGTGTTTGAATAGGGGAAAAAGGGCCTAATGCATGACATTCAAAACCTAACTCTCGTCTCACTACTCAAGCTCTCTCAAGTCCTGCCCCTGTTCCATTGAGATCCCCAGACATCTCTCAACACCCTCCCACCGAAATCCCTCCGGTCAAGGGTTTTTTCCGGCGAGATCCCGGCGATCCTAGCTCAAACCCGTTCCAACAGATCTAGCACTCGATCCAGGAGCTTTCGAGCCGAGAAGTCTTCTATAAACAGGAGCGTGGACAGTCTACAAGTGCAACAAACCCATAAACGGTCTAATCCGTCCAAAATCAAGGTGAAAAACTCAAACCCTAGCCCTAGGGACACTAGTTTAATTAGCTTTTTATTAAGCTTGTTTTAAGAAAAATAAATTATTCCCCATTGATTCTCTTCACTTAGGGACTCTAAGTTTAAAATTTTAATTCATTTGGTGCACGGGATCAAGAGAACGAGTCAAAAAATGGGTTCTAGGGCTCGGTTCGCTGGCTGCATGAACTGAGCCCCGTTTGGTCCGTTGATCTCTCGATCAACGGATCTGATCGCGCCGTTCCGCCCGTTGATCAACCGTGTGTCCCGATCCCGTGGCTCAAGCTGTGGTTCGGCTTGATCCCGGCCGTCCATCCAAAACCGCGGGACGAACTCTCTGCGGTTGGATCTTGGTCAATCGGGTCAGACGACGGGATCTGATCCCCGCCGTTGAACGATCCAGGCGTTCGATCGAACGGTCCGCAGTGCTCGCTGACGTGGTTAAGTGAAACCGCGTCCCGCGCTCTGCAGCCGACGCGTGGATGACCGCCGCCTTCCACGTGGCGTCCCGCTATCGCCGCGTTCTGGTTGGACAAACCAAAACGCACGCAGCGTCTCGCCGGCGCCGCCGTTTGATTAATAAATAGATTTAAATCCTTTTTTAATTAGCATAACTTCAAAAAATTATAGCAAATTAACTACTGAACCAAAAAATGAGTATAATAGCTCATTTTGTTCAGTTTTTCATCCTCTATTTTCTAAAATTATTTTTAAATAAAAACATTGTATAGTTTAAAATTAATTTCTATAATATGTTTTTTTATTTTTATTTTATATTTGAATAAGTAAAACCCTATTAAGTCAAAATTTGGCTTGAGTTATTTCAGACTTGTTTTTGATCTCCAGTAATTTTCTCAGATTTATTTGACCTATATATTTTTTAGTTATTAAGATTTAAAGTGTAAAGGTATTTTTAATTAAAATAATGATGAATTTAAATTAACTTGTATTGCATTCAAACATTCATTTGAAATTTTAAATGGAGCTTTACTGTGTTTGCATGAATTCAATGGGGAATGCTGATTAATCAGTGGATAATTAATTTTATAATTATTCATTGATTAATTCTTTAATTAATTAAGATTTAACTTGATTTGCATGAGTAGGTACACACACCACCTAGTCTAGGTTCTCCTAGATCTAAGGACTTGTTTGCTTGCAACTTGTGTATGCATGCCATGTTTATTCAAAGGGTTAGAGGAACTTTGATTTGAACCTATTCAAAACTAGTGACATGATTAAGGACAATAATTAAGGACCCATGTATAGAAAACTTAGAAAAATTTCAATAATTAGGATTCACTTCCCCTTGAGTTGAAACTTTGAACATTTGAACTTAGTGACATCCTCAGCCCCTAGAGAAATTTTCACTGATTTTTGAGGTCATTAGGTTCCCTAATTAATTTTCTAAGTCTTAAACCCTTAATTAACCCTTTAAACTTCTAAAAAAATGTAATAAATCTATTTTAACTCCAAAAAATATGTATAAACCCTCAAACTGACCAGAATTCAGTCCTTAATCTATGATAATTAAAAGCCCCTTGATTTGACAGCAATTTAAACCTTAATTTAATTTTAAGTGGCAACCAATATTTAATTAAGATAATTAATTAATAATAATATAAAAATCCAAAATCTCCCTAAAACTTGGGGATCCCTCCTTAGGTTGTTCCTGACCTTTGGAGGTGTTTTCAAGAGATTTGGGAATTTGTTTGAAGCAAAATCACAAAAGAGGCCCCCTAATTAAGAAATTCCTAAAATTCATTAAAATATCCAAACTTCGATAATCCATAACTAATTCTAATAAAATCCAAATCACCCAACTCACTTGCATTCAACTCATAGTGATATCTAGTATTTATTAAAAATATTAAATTCCAGAAATTTGCAATATTTTGAAAAGTCAACAAATTGGTCAAACCGTAGTTAAAACTAGTTCGAAACTTCAAACCTTCGTAATAAAATGTAGAAAAATCCGATTTCAACGTACTAACCTTCTAACTGATCGTAGTAAGGTCTAGTATTTTAATAAAATACAAACACTCCAGAATTTGAACCTAATCAAAAAGTCAATTTTCAACCCTTTAATTAAATCATTAAGGTATTCAAAAATTCATAAAGCTCAAAATCGTTCTAAAACTCAAAATATTGGTTTAATGCTTAAAACACTTAACAAATTCTTCAAAACACAACAACCACCCTAAAGTTGAAGTTTATTGGCTGGACTACTCCGGGCTGCGGGGCTAAGTGTCCTAAGGAGGCTGGTTCCTCGAGCCTGGTGGCACAACGCCACGAATGAATTCTAAAGGGTGTCAAACCTTAAAATGGATTAATTTTTAATTATTTAACATTTTAAAAGTCTCTATTTCAATTACATTAATTTGGTTTATCGGCTGGACTACTCCGGGCTGCGGGGCTAAGTGTCCTAAGGAGGCTGGTTCCTCGAGCCTGGTGGCACAACGCCACGAATCAATTAATGGCAAACTTAAATTAATCAACTTTTAAAATCAGTAATTAACTCATTTTTATATTAATCCACTCTTTTAATTCCAACCAATTTAAATAACTTAATCAACCCGATTGCTACTGGGTAACCCAGGCCTACGAGGCTATTAGCTTAGCCCCAAGGAAGGTGAAATAAACTTCACGGCCTCGGTGTGAAACAAAGGTAGTAATCAATTAACTTTTAAAACATGTTTAATTAAAATTCTTAGTTCATTAATACTTAAATTTTAATTTAAATTCCCTTTTAAGCCTTAACAAATCCAGACCTTTTAGACAACTTCAATTAATAACCCACTTTAGGATCTACCCCAGCCACACGACCTTTTACACACACTTTAGGTGATGTGCTAGGACAACCAACTCTAGATCTAGGTTAGGCCGGTGTTTACTTTACTGCTGTGTGCCGGATTTTTCGTAGTTTTCACTGCATGTTGTGGATGAAATTGCTTTGCTATGTCTGCTTACTTTTTCTGTACTCTGTGGATGGATTGATGTGTTTGGCGACTAGATTACCCTTAGGTTAGGTACGATCTGGATGTTGACATAGTTTTCTGCAGGTGGCCACGCTCATGCAGGGCAATATAAAAAGGGGGCAAATCAAAAAATGCATAAATATTATAAACTCTTTGCACAGGTGCTTCAGCTGCTAAAGCCCCCAAATCATAAAAAGAGCGTGGCCAGTGTGTTTACTTTTTTTTGCTCATATACAACTGCTTGGGAATAACTGCTTTATATATATTAATTGCTTAGGATAACCCTGCAGGTGAGTCTAGATCTTTTATTTTGATATAATGTAATTTGTATAATTGTAAGTGTTGTGAAAGTTCATTTTGAGTTGGGATACATAGATCCAAAGCTTGGATTCCAAAGAGGAAAGGATACCCCTTTGGGGAACACTCCTTTTCCATTTGGAAATCCAAATTTGGATCATACTTTTCCTTACCCAAAGAGGAAAGAGTGGCCTTCCCCCTTAAAGGGAAGTGCCCTCTTATCCATTTGGGTAATCTACTACGAAGATTCCAAGAAGATTGAAGAAAAGGAGTCCAAAGAAGAACAAGATTGAAGATTTGAAGATTGAGAGTATCCCACTCAAAATAACTTGCGTCATTACTAGGTTTAGAATCCGGGTTGTTGTCAGTGGTGCCCGGCCACTTTACTTTCTGCAATATTCTGGTTTGTAATAAGCAAGGCAATTTGCCTATGGACATTTATTAATTAATTTATATTTGATGTGATGATTTGATTGCCTTTAGGATTACTTGTTTTTTACTAGTTTTTTGGCGATTGCATGCCGCTCTTTGTTTTCGCCTGGATACGTGAGGCTCGTGAGGGTGTGAAAGTTTTATACTCATAATTTTAAAAGTCTAAAATTTTAGTGAGTCTAAACAACATAGAAAGATAACGAATCTAGGGAATTAGCCGGGGATCGACCCCGGGGTCGCATGCATATTTTTGCATTCTTCTTTCCTTGCTTTAGACCCTTCCCCGCCTGCGGGTAGAGTCCGGATAGTCTGACCTATGAGGACGAGGTGCCGGACCTGGGGAAGTCCAGTCTTCTAAAAAACTATTTTATAAGCCTGTTTTTAAAATTTCAAGCATACTTGATTGGAAGTTGTTAACCAGCATGCATTGCATTAGATACAAATAAAAGAGTCAAAATTTTAATTGCATAGTTTAGCATTTTTGCACCCAACATATGTCAAAGGGGCCAATTAGGAAAATCTCTAGATGTCGGCCCCGACTCTCCAAAACTTTAAGTAAAACGTCACTACCACTCTTTCATAAAAGACCGGACTCATCTATTTTAAATCGATTAGGTGGTTAGCTGGCTCCCCAATCCAGGCCGGGGTAAGTCCAGACCTTGCACTGCATTAGTTAGGATCGGACGACTGTGGTCCAGTGTCCAAAATAGATTTAGGATCCGGGGCAGATCTTTGATTATAAGACCCCAAATTTCGGGAATATAGTCCCAAATTTCTAATAAAATACTTAACTCTAATTAAAGCTTCATTTCAATCCTAAAACATAAAGCCCAACACTTAGATTAAGTTGGGACACTTCCGGATGGTTCTGGAATCTCAAAGTGTCCCCTACCTCTCATCCTTTGACTCCGTTAATAACTGCTCAATTTTGATCCATTCTCTTTTGATTTTCCAATAATTCTATTCATACTTTGATATCACTCCTAGAAATTCTAACAAAATTTTGCCATTATTTTAATCGAGAGTTTTCGTAGGAGACTTTGTCTCCCTACGATGTAATTAACTACGAGGGCTTGCGCTCGTAGGAGATTTGGAACCCCACACACCTGATTTTAAAATTGATTTTAAAATTTCACTAGATTTCTTTGGGAAAAGTTAAAGAATGATCGTCGTCGTTGCATTAGAAGAATTATCGTAGAATGGTGTCATTTCCCTTTGGGGAGATACATCCTTCTTCGATAAGGCTTTGGATGTGAATGCGACGATCATACTTCTTGGATATTGTAATTGGGTACTTAGTTGAACTCTATTTTGTTCCCTCGGGGCCATATGAAGTTCTCTTTAGAACCCGATCATAATATTCAAGATGTGTTTACATAATTCTAAGCCTGAACACCGTTATGAAAGCTTATCTTCGTCCCCGGGGTGATATATTCTTTCTAACGAGTTGATTCGGCCTTAGAATTAGAACTCATCCTTAATCTTAAAATACCCAAAGAAAACTAATATTTTCGAAATATGTTTTCAAAATTCCACCAACAAAAAATGGCACGCCCGGTGGGACAAATCTCTCTCTCCATCTTTAATAATGGCAAAAATTTGTTTCATCGGTAGTTTTAACTATCATTTCTTCTGTTGGTCCCTTACTCATTTCTTCCTTGGGTTAGTGTGGCCAACATCTAAAATAATAACAAAATATTAAAAGAGAGGTTTTACCTCTAAATTTGATTTCATTTAAATTTCTGTTCTGATTTTGACCTTCTGCCCCAGCATAGCTTGTGAGGCGACAGTGTCAAATCAGATCTCTGGATTTTTTTTTTTTTTTAATTTAATTTTATGGATTTATGGTCAATAAATTTTTCGGTTGACATATAAATCCTTAAAATTAAAAAGCATTCAAAATTTTTGATTTCATTCCAAACTTGTTAGTTTTAACCCCCTCATTTCCCCTTTAACTTCTAAGTGTGGGGAGGGTTGAACTATTCTTTTTACTTGGGCTTTCTCACAATTCCATAAGCCTTCGGGCAAGGGGAAACTCTGTCCGTTGTGTTTTCGAACTTGTAAGAAAACCCATTTCAAATTCTCAAAATTTTCTCAAAAATCTTCTTAAACTCCAAGTCGACATATGTTACCCCATACGATTTCCTCGTGGGCCAATATATGTCATACTTTCAAAAAAAATGATAATAAAATGCTTTTTACTACTCTTTTCAAAAGATCTAATTTTAATCATCTTCTTTAACTTTCAGAAAATTTCAAATGGCTGGCCAACTGATTTTCTCCTTTGACCGAGAGTTGTATTCGACTGTTAATGACCAAGGGAGCACTGTTATTTTTGGAATGGGATTTAGTACTCTTGAGCTCTCTATGGATGGACACCAGATTGTGAGCCTAGATGCCAGTAAGGAAACTCCCCCAGTAGTTGAGTTAATTGTGGGATCTGCACCCACCTTGCCAGTAGTCAGTGATGATCAGAAACAACCCGAACCAATTGTTGAGCCTTCCACTGAAATTAAGTCTGTTTTTGAAGAAGGGTCTAGTTCTGGACTTAGATTTACCACAAAAAATCAGAAGAAGAATTACTTGAGGAGACTTAGAAAGAAAATCTCTAAGGCTAAGAGAGTCCTACCTTTTAAGACCTTGGCCCAAGTAGAACCTGAGGCTGTTGAGGAGCTACCTATTCCTGCTTCCTCTCCCCTCCTGAAGGGAAGTCGCTTTTACCCCCTGGCTTCAGCTCAAGGGGAGGAGAGGATAGCTAGGATAGCCCGTTCTCCACCATGCCCGGTCGACTACTCGACCAAGAAGACTCAGAAAGAAAAACATCTTCAAAAGGCAAGAACTTTGAGAAATATAATTCACACCTGTGCTGCACAGACCGGACAGACTAGAGAGGAGTATGTGAAACAGTTAAAGGGAGTGATCTCACATCGCTTCCAAAAAGAAGTGCTGAAGGAAGAAGTATCTGAAGCGAAGAATTTAACCCCTCAATTCGTTAGGAAGAATAAGAAGTATGCTAGACAGCCCGCTACTTCGGTACTGGTTGATGGATATCACTGGGTGCCACGCCCTCTGTCCTCTCAAACAGAGGGTATTGTGTTGACTGGGTCCGAGAGAGGCCGCCACTCTACTGGTAGACCCCCGGTACCCCCACATAAACCTGTAAGATTGGCCTCTGTGATTGTCAAACCAAAGGGGGTTGAAGTTCAAAAGTCTGTGGACCTTAAAGGAAAAAGACCTAAATCTCCTGAAAGGAGATATGTGCCAAAAAGAACTAAATTGGAGAATCTACCACCACCTCCTAGAACTTCTAAGTTCATTCTGCAGCTCCAACGAGTTCCAGTCGACCCTACTCCGAGTGCAGTTGAATTGATGGATGTTCAGGCTAGTACTCCAGTTGTTACAGTTGACAGCCCTACCACAGCCAGTCTGACCCCGGATCCAATAATCACCATTCCTGTTACCCCAGTTGATGATCCCCAAAGTCCGAGTGTCATTCCTAGGCCCCTTAGTCAGGTGTCTGAGGACCTTACCTTACCAGATGTGGGAACTATCACCTTACAAGCTCCTACTTCTCCTGAGGAATATGTCCCTCTCCCTGTAGAGGATGCCACTCTTCTGACTACCAGCTCTGGGATAGTCGAAGAGGAGAGAATTGACCAGGATTTAGAAATGGAAGATGAACCGGATACAAAGTCTCAACCAGATCCTAATCCAAAGCTTACAGAAATCATCGCCCTTATGGATTCTGAAGAGTTGTTTGATATGGCTGAGTATAAAGGATACTTACCCCTTGACCCTAAGTCAATTGGGGATAGACCGGTCGAGGAGGTAGTCCAAGAAATAAGAAATATCCTGTTGAACAAAGAAGGAACGGCTTCTTTCGACCCTGATATGGATGATCTCCTCGGAGATGAAGATGATTATGTTGGGGGCATTCATGTGGTCGAAACTAGAGGATCTAATAAAGAAGCTGAGCCCAGCAAGCGCCGATTTGTTAAGGATGATGATCCGCATGCTGTTGAGTCAGAGTCAGATGAGTCTGTGAAAGATAGAGATGAAGAACATATAAAAAACTTGGAGACTCAGCTCGCTAGCATGATGTCACAAGTTAGAGAAATGCAAGAGAAGTTGGACAAATCACAACAAGAGTCTTTTAAGATCCACCAGTCAGCTCGAGAGCTCACAGAAAGGGCCAAAAGGGCAGAACTTAATTCCAGACCTCTCGAGTCACCACCTGTGACTCTCCCTTGTCCAGTAGAGACATCTCCAGTTCACCCTGCAGTTTCCACTATTCCTCCGATCCCACCTCAGAAGGATATCAAGCAATTAATTGAGGACCAGGTAAGGGAGGCCTTAGCCCATGCTCAAGGAACGGTGTCTATTTCAAAGGGTAGACCCTACCCCGAGGAATATGACTTAGTTCCTTATCCAAAGGGCTTCGTGCCACCAACTTTTAAAGTTTTCACCGGAATTGAAAATCCGAGACAGCATCTAGCCCATTTCCGAGCAAGCTGTTGCAATGCAGGAGGGTCAGATGCTCTACTATTTCGCCAATTTGTAAGTAGTCTATCCGGCATTGCTTTTGAATGGTACGCCGATCTGCCCAACGGTTCAGTAAGAACCTTTAGCGACCTAGAAAACCTCTTTCTTAAGAGATTTTCTGGAGCGCAACAACGCACTACTGTGGGCGATCTCGTGGTTGAAAAGCAAAAGCCGGGAGAGTCTCTAGTTGAGTACATCTTGAGGTGGCGAAACCTCTCGATGAAGTGTGAACCCCAGCTGCAAGAACAACATGCTGTGGAGATTCTGTTGAAGAATATCCACGGTCCTGTTGCTTTTCTCCTGAAGGGTTTCACTATTAAAACTTTTGAGAAACTTCTTAATAAGGCTAGCAATTTGCAGGAAGAGGCTCCTAGGATGCCATTCTTACGAGAGCAGTCTGAGGAAAGGAAGGGTCCAAAACTGGTGAAGACATTTGAAAAGAAAGCTGTGGTCTCAGCAGTAGATAAAGGAAAGAGGCCAATGGTTAGTCAGCCTAGCACTCCACTTCCACCACAGTCGCCTCAGAAGCAGCCCTTTCAGATAGTTCCTCAACATACTAGAGATCCCTCTTTCATCCCTTTTAGAGAGCGATTGGCAAAGCCTTATCCATTTAAAAGGGAGTCAGTTAAGAAGATCTTCAGAAGTTTGTTAAAGAAACCAGATTTTCAGTTGCCAGAGGCTAGGAGGCCTGAGGATGAGAGCAAGAAAGATGATCCCAAGTATTGCCCGTACCACAGGATGCTTAGTCACCCTCTTGAGGACTGCGTTGTGTTCAAAGATTGGCTTGAGAGGAACTACACCCAAGGTAATATCATAATACCTAAGGAATACTTGGTCGATCCAGAAAAAGCTTCAATTAAGGCCATTTCAGGTAATCCTCTTAACTCTTCTTGTTTTATTGAAGATGGTTGGGACATTGCTTTGTCCCGGGCACTTAAAAAGTCGATTAACAAGTCTTTTCGTCTTTCTCAACAGCTGACTACGATAGCCCAGGCCCCGGTGTGGAAAGTTGACCTGGATGCTTCGCAGAAGGATGTTGAGCCACTTCCCTCTCCAGTAGTCTTAGGAACTACTGAGAAAAATGTGAAAGAAGAGAAATCTGATTTTGTAGAGAGGAAGTGTATAGATGAGAGATGTATTAGAATGGCGGATGGTGGTGTTAAAACCCTTTCCCCTCTTTTGTTATCTGACTTTTACTTTGCCCCATCAAAGGCGAAGGGTCAAAAGATGAATAAAAAACATCCTTCTACTTCTGTCTTGATGATTAACCATGAATCTCAAATGCAAATTGATGACTCTCCTGCTTTGAATCAAACTCCTAATGAACCAAATATTGAGGTTAGTCAAACCAACCTCCCCGAATCGACTATTCAAGAAGAGGTCGAATGTGAAGCTTTATCAGAAAGTGATTTCCCTCAAATCAATTTTCAGGGAAATCCTATCTTGATAGAACTTTCAGATTCTGACTCACTTTCAGAAAATGATGATCCAACACCTATGGTGTGTGTAGACACTGCCCTAGTTTGCCCGCCCGAAAACATCGAGCAGGTGCAACTCCGTGGCGGTAAAGTCTTACCCCCTAGGTTGCCCCCTCAGGATAAAGGCAAGCAACCTTCATTCGAAATTTTAAGTCCGGATTCTCCTCAACAACCAGAATTCCCTTTAATTCCTCCGGGTTTCGAGTCTGTCGTTCCTAAGGTTGATTACAATGTTCTAGCCCACCTTAGGAAGTTGCCAGCAAAATTAAGTATTTATGACGCCCTCCTTCTTTCCAAAGAAATGAGGGAGTCTTTAATTAAAGCACTTCTCGATCCCGAGATTTGCTTAACACAGTTGGCTGCAACTTCAGAAGGTGAGGCTCTCTACTTCAAAGAGGTCCCTGGGGTTACCTTTTCAGACGAAGATTTACTCTTGAGAACTGCTGACCACAATCGTCCCCTCTACATTACTGTAAATGTGGGAAATTTCAAGTTATCAAGAGTCCTTGTTGATCCGGGTGCATCGGTCAACGTGATGAACATAAAGACCCTTGCTTATCTCAGAGTTGATACTAGCAAGCTTTCAACCGACAGGTTGGTGCTTCGTGGGTTCAACGAGAAGGGCGAGAGAGCTTTAGGTTCGATCACTCTACTCCTGGAAATAGGAGGTTTAAAAACTGAAGCTAAATTTCATATAATTGATTCGACTACGTCCTTTAACGCACTTCTAGGTAGACCTTGGATTCACGAATATAGAATGGTTCCGTCTACCCTGCACCAATGCATTAAGTATCAACGAGATGGCATTGAACATGTGATTAAGGGTGATTTGCAACCATTCTCAATTCAAGAAATTGGGATCTACGAAGATGCTGCATATTTTGTACCAAAAGGGTCGTCGTCCCGTTCTAAATTAGAGATCAAATTTGAGGAGAAAATGGTTGAACAAAAATTCAACCAAAAGAAAGAAAAAGATAATAATATCAATCAAGAAATGATTCAATCGAGTAGTGAAGACGACTCTGATATTGTTGTCCTTAGACCTCCAAGCACATTACCTCAAAGAGGTGGGAGGATGGCTTTAAGGGCACGAGGTCGAGGCCGCGCTTCACTAGACAGAAGAACAGCACCCGTATACATTGATTTGGAATCAGATTCCGATAGTGAGCTAGAAAGTCAAGGTGCTGCTCTCTCTCTCGATTATCAAAACATAAATACTCCTCCAAAATTTGATCTCACCTTAGACCAGGACAGTGACCCTGAGGTAGATATTTCAAAAGTTAAAAGTGACGAGCCTGAATTAACAATGTATGAAAAGCTCACTAGAAGGATTGAGGCCCTTTCTCTGACCCCACTGTCGGCAGGCAGGGTTGTAGGGTTGGAAGTCAAAGTGGCCCCCAACTTGGATGGTGAAGTTAAGAAAGTCCAGAAATTCTTTCCTGGCTCCTCCTCCGCAAGGGACGAAGGTGATGTAACCCTTGAGGAGGCAGATTTTAATGAATTAATGGAATTACCTTTCGGCTACTTCCCTGTTTGTGTAAAAAATACTTTTTCTAAAGGTTCTGTACCATACCGATGGACTAAGGGTCAAGCTAGATACCACGAGAACATTTGGCGAACAAAAGTAAATAAAAATCCAACAAGTGGTATTGGCTTTGGGACCGTTAGTTCATTTGATGATGATGAGTATTGCCTAATGATAACTTACCATCTTGATTCTCCAAATGTCCCTACAGATCCTCCTTGTCCTTTGGATGGACTCTGTTTGGAGACTTTAGACGATCCCGATGATCTTCAAGTTCGGGATGCACCCCCTGAATTTGAAGAGGAAATTAAGTCGACAGTCGATGAGTTAAGAGAAATTAACTTAGGAAACGATGATGACCCCCGTCCGATTTTTATAAGTACTCTGTTAAGCGAGGGTGAAACTCAAGACTTAATCCAATTGTTATTCGAGTTTAGGGACTGCTTTGCCTGGACATATGACGAAATGCCAGGTTTGCCTGCTGAGGTAGCAGTTCACAAACTTGGGGTTCGGCATGATGCCATCCCTGTTAAACAAGCTCCTCGACGCATGCGCTTAGAGATTGAGCAACAAGTCGTTTCTGAAGTTAAAAAATTGGCAGAGGCCGGATTCATTCGAGAGGAACAATACCCCTCTTGGGTGGCCAGCGTCGTGCCAGTTCGAAAGAAAAATGGTCAGATTCGGATTTGTGTCGATTATAGGGATCTGAATAAGGCATGCCCTAAGGATGAGTTCCCTTTACCAATACCAGAACTCATGGTGGACATTGCCTCCTCACATGCTATTTTCTCATTCATGGACGGCTCGTCGGGTTATAACCAAATCAAGATGGCCCCTGAAGATGAGAGAAATACGGCGTTCAGAACCCCTATTGGAATCTTTTGTTATAAGGTAATGCCATTCGGCTTGAAGAATGCCGGAGCAACCTACCAACGGGCCATGACCCGTATCTTTGACGACTTAATTCATAATCAAGTTGAATGTTATATTGATGATTTAGTTGTCAAGAGCAAGGTTAAAGAGGCTCACCTGTATGACTTAAGAGTTGTTTTCGAACGGTTGCGTCGCTACGATTTAAAAATGAACCCCTTGAAATGCGCCTTCGGCGTCGCTTCGGGAAAATTCTTAGGATTCGTAGTAAGGCACCGCGGAATTGAGATAGATCCTGCTAAAATTGAAGCCATCTTAGATATGCCATCCCCTAAGAGCCTTACTCAGTTAAGGTCTCTACAAGGTAGATTGGCATATATAAGGAGGTTTATTTCTAATCTTTCCGGGAGATGTCAACCCTTCTCTGTCCTTGCGAAAAAGGATACTAAATTCGTATGGGGCGAGAAGTGTCAGAATGCTTTTGACGATATCAAACAATACCTTTCTAACCCGCCAGTCTTGGCAGCTCCAATTCCGGGAAAGCCGTTAATTCTCTACACTGCAGCCTTAGATGAATCTTTAGGCGCCCTGCTGGCTCAAGTCAACGACGAAGGCAAGGAGAATGCTCTCTATTATCTTAGTCGAAGACTTCTTCCTACGGAAATTCGATACCCTTCAATTGAAAAGCATTGTCTTGCTTTAGTCTTCGCAGCCCAAAAACTGAGGCATTATATGCTTTCACACTCAGTGAGTTTAATTTCGAGAGTTAATCCTTTGCAATATCTTATGACCCGACCTACGTTGTCAGGACGTTTAGCCCGTTGGTCTATGATATTGTTGCAATTTGAGATTACTTTCACTCCTCTTCGTGCTGTGAAAGGACAGGCTGTTGCCGACTTTCTGGCAGCACACCCGCTGCCAGCAGATTCTCCTCTGAATGATGACTTACCCGACGAACAAATCATGAGTTTGGGGAAATCTAGCGAGGCCATCTGGGAATTATATTTTGATGGGGCAGCATCCTCTTGTAGGATTGCGACCCAACAATCTGTGATTCCTGGAAAGGCCGGAGTCGGTCTAATTTTTATTACACCAGAAAAAGGAATGATGCATTTTTCCTACCACTTATCGGAGCCTTGCACAAACAACGAAGCTGAATACGAAGCTCTGATAACTGGTTTGGAACTTGCAATTCTAATGGAGATTAAAGAGATTAAGATCTTTGGAGATTCCCAACTAGTTATTAACCAAGTCGCCGGAACTTATAAAGTCTTGAATCCGAATCTCCTAAAATATCACCAGTACACGCTTCACTTGTTGGAACAAATTCCCATTGCTACTTTGTATAGGGTTCCCCGTGGAAGCAACTCTGCGGCGGATGCCTTAGCAAAACTTGCAAAGGAATTTGCATGTCCTGAGGAGGATTCCATCCCTATAGAGATACAGGGTCGTAAGACTCTTTCTCTTATAGATTTGGAACATATTAGTAAGACTCCCCTTCAGATCCTTTCTGCCTCTTTGACGACTGACGAAGAAGGCGATTGGAGGCGACCCTTAGTCGATTACCTTAAAGAAGGGAAGCTTCCTCAGGATAAATCACTCTCCAACCAGATTAAGAAACGTGCCCTATCATATGCACTAGTTAACAATCTGTTGTACCGTCGGTCCTTCGATCACATGTGGCTGCGCTGTTTGAACAAGCGAGAAGCCCAGAAAATTGTTAATGAAGTTCATTCAGGACTGTGCGGTGCTCATCAATCGGGTCCAAAAATGAAATTAAAGATTAAAAGACTTGGATACTACTGGCCTACAATGATTGACGATTGCATGAATACTGCAAAGCACTGTCATCAATGTCAGGTCCATGGTGTGGTTTTACATCAGCCGCCTAATGTGTTACACCCTACGATAGCCTCGTGGCCTTTTGAAAGTTGGGGCACGGATATCATTGGGCCGATTGACCCTCCCTCCGCGAGAGGTCATCGTTTCATATTAGCTGCAACCGATTACTTTTCAAAATGGGCGGAAGCAATTCCCCTACGAAACGTAACATCACACCATGTCTTAAAATTCTTTCGTGACCATGTTGTATATCGATTCGGCGTACCCCGCAGAATCATATCCGATAATGGGTCCGCATTCAAGTCTACAAAAATCAATAGCTTTGTAAGGCGCCATAATATTGATTGGAGATACTCGACGATCTATTACCCTCGGGCAAATGGATTAGCCGAGGCCTTCAACAAAACCTTGGTGCAAATTGTCAAAAAGACCCTTGATGATAACAAACGACAGTGGGATGAGCGGTTGGTGGAAGCTCTGTGGGCTTATCGTACCACTTATAGAACCCCGACCCAATCCACCCCGTTTGCACTAGTGTATGGATCTGAGGCTGTTCTACCCTTGGAAATACAAATCCCTTCGCTTAGAATTGCAGTTCAGAATCAAATTACCAATGAACAAAATGCAAGACTACGATTGGAAGAACTCGAAGGCCTTGAAGAGCGACGTCTCCAAGCTCAACAAAGTTTAGAGTTGTATAAATCCCGTATGGTTCAAGCCCACGATAAGTTAGTGCGACCTAGGACCTTCCAAGCGGGAGACTTGGTATTGGTCCTTCGGAGGCCTATCTTGGCCCATCGGAAGTTGGGAGGCAAATTTGAACCTACATGGGAAGGACCCTTCGTTATAGAGACTGTCTACGAAGGAGGCTCGTATCAGTTAGTAGATTGTAAAGGGAACCACCCAATGCTACCTATTAATGGGCGTTTCCTTAAGAAATACTATGCTTGATGTAGCTCATTTTATCAATTAATAAAACATCCTTTTCTTGATTTACAACTTGATCCTACCTTTTTTTAAGGTTTTTCTTTTTTTAACGCTCTTCGCCTTCTCCTTAAGGTTAGGTCCTTCCTTCCCTTAGGATTAGACCCGCTAGTGGTGGAGTACGCCCTCCGTGGCACTACCCTAGCATTTGACCCGGGGATTAGTGGTGGAGTACGCCCTTCGTGGCACCATCCTGATTCCCATTCGCTAGTGGTGGAGTACGCCCTTCGTGGCACCATCCTAGTTTGCCAGTTAATCTGCCTATTTGGAGTAAGTCTTCTATCAGCATCCTATAGGCCTAAGGTTGGGTGATGCCCTTCCTTAGACCCAAGGCTAGGTATTCCCTACCTTGGTTTCCAGTTGATCCGTCTACTAGGAGTAAGTCTTCTATCAGCATCCTGTAGACCTAAGGTTGGGTGATGCCCTTCCTTAGACCCAAAGCTAGGTATTCCCTACTTTGGTTTCCAGTTAATTTGCCTATTTGGAGTAAGTCTTCTATCAGCATCCTATAGGCCTAAGGTTGGGTGATGCCCTTCCTTAGACCCAAGGCTAGGTATTCCCTACCTTGGTTTCCAGTTGATCCGTCTACTAGGAGTAAGTCTTCTATCAGCATCCTGTAGACCTAAGGTTGGGTGATGCCCTTCCTTAGACCCAAAGCTAGGTATTCCCTACTTTGGTTTCCAGTTAATCTGCCTATTTGGAGTAAGTCTTCTATCAGCATCCTATAGGCCTAAGGTTGGGTGATGCCCTTCCTTAGACCCAAGGCTAGGTATTCCCTACCTTGGTTTCCAGTTGATCCGTCTACTAGGAGTAAGTCTTCTATCAGCATCCTGTAGACCTAAGGTTGGGTGATGCCCTTCCTTAGACCCAAAGCTAGGTATTCCCTACTTTGGTTTCCAGTTAATTTGCCTATTTGGAGTAAGTCTTCTATCAGCATCCTATAGGCCTAAGGTTGGGTGATGCCCTTCCTTAGACCCAAGGCTAGGTATTCCCTACCTTGGTTTCCAGTTGATCCGTCTACTAGGAGTAAGTCTTCTATCAGCATCCTGTAGACCTAAGGTTGGGTGATGCCCTTCCTTAGACCCAAAGCTAGGTATTCCCTACTTTGGTTTCCAGTTAATCTGCCTATTTGGAGTAAGTCTTCTATCAGCATCCTGTAGACCTAAGGTTGGGTGATGCCCTTCCTTAGACCCAAGGCTAGGTATTCCCTACCTTGGTTTCCAGTTGATCCGTCTACTAGGAGTAAGTCTTCTATCAGCATCCTGTAGACCTAAGGTTGGGTGATGCCCTTCCTTAGACCCAAAGCTAGGTATTCCCTACTTTGGTTTCCAGTTAATTTGCCTATTTGGAGTAAGTCTTCTATCAGCATCCTATAGGCCTAAGGTTGGGTGATGCCCTCCCTTAGACCCAAGGCTAGGTATTCCCTACCTTGGTTTCTCTAGTTTTCTTGTCTACTAGGAGTAAGTCTTCTATCAGCATCCTGTAGACCTAAGGTTGGGTGATGCCCTTCCTTAGACCCAAAGTTAGATATTCCCTACCTTGGTTTTACCAGTTTTCTTTATCCAATAGGTGTAAGCCTTCCATTAGCATCCTATAGGCTTGAGGTTGGGAGATGATCTCCCTTCCATTCTCAAAATTCTACTTCCATTCGGTCAACGCCAATGTGTGCAGCAGAAGTTCCTTCTACCACACACATTGGGGGTCCATTTGTTGACCTCATTTTTGTATGAGGTCACTAAGACCCTTCCAGATTCTAAATTTAATCCTAGACCCTAGGATCCACTCTAGATCTTAGGATCTTTCCTAGAACTAGACTTTAGAGCCTATTCTAGAGCCTAGGATCCCTTTAAATCCTAGATCTTAGAGCTCTCCTAAATCTTAGGATCACTCCAACTTCAAATCAAACTCCATCTTTGATCAACCTCAATTTTAAATCAATTTCTATATTTAATCCATTTCAATTTCAATTTGATTCCTACCTATGACCAATTTGAATCCCAAACTCCATCCAATTCAAATCCAAATCATTCAAACTTAAAATCCATTCCAAATCCAGAAGTCTAAACTCAAATTCAAAGTCTTAAGGCCCTGTCCTAAACACCCTTTTCAGAGATTTTTCAAACATTTCAAAACCCAGTCAAATGGCCTTTGATTCAGGGTCTATCACTTGCAAAGTGATAAGACATGTCTCTAAAGGCTACCCTCCAATTTTGAGCTCATTCTGAGGTCTCTAACCCTAGAATCTGAATTAAAATTCAAAGGCTGTAAAACCTTCAAATATTTACAGCCTATGCCACTGAGCCTAACCCCTTTGAGATCTTGACCTTGGAACCCTTATCCAAGCCTCCAATCACTTCCAGACCCTTGATTTTAACCCATTGAGCAGTAACTGCATTTTTCAAACCCATTTTTGACCATAGTTGACCAATAGGTCAAAATTGACCAAAACACCCCTATGAGGCTCAAATGGGGATTTCAAACCAAATGAGCTCCAAATGGGATGCGACCACCTTTAACAAATTTCAAATGCCATTTCAAATCTTTTGAACCCATTTCCAACCCTTGAGTCAACCTGGTTGACCAAGTCAACTGGTTTGACCCAAGGGGCCCTTTAAGGGACCAAACATGTGTTTTGACCCAAATGACCTCTTTAGGCCATCCAACCACCTCCATTAAACCTTAAAACATCATTTCAAACCTGTTGAGCCCAAACCCAGACCCTGGGTCAACCTGGTTGACCAAGTCAACCTAGGTTGACCAAACAAGCCCTTAGGGCTCAAATGGTGATTTTGATCAAATCGACCCCTCCAAACCCTGGGACCACATCCAATGGACTCAGGATGACATTCTGAACTTGTTGAATCCATCTCTAGCCCTTGAACCCAACTGGTTGACTAAGTCAACCAGTTTTGGCCTAGAAGCCCATTAAGGGCCCATTAAGCCTTCTTAATCTATTTGACATACATGGCTCTTGGAACCACCCTCCAATCCACCTAATCAACTCATTTGAATCACCTAATTGAAAATTCCATAACCCTTGAGGGAGTTGACTGGTCAACCAGTCAACTCAAGGCTTAAAGAACCATTTGTGTGGTCAAACCCTTCAACCAATTGAACCCAGCCCAAGTTAAACCCATCCAGCCATTTGAAGAGGTTCCATGACCTGCTCCTGTGACACATCAGCAGCCATTGACCAGTTGACTGGTCAAAATGGTCAACACTCCCTTAAAACCCTTTTCTCATGGTCAAAGCCCTAAAAAGAACCCTTTTCCCCCCTATACCACATGCCTAAACTCCTCTTTTTGCTTTATTTCTCTGATTAACCCCTGTTTAAACTGCTCTAAGGGGTTGGTTTAGGCAATTTTAGGCAATGTCTCCTCCACTCATCCCAAGTCCATCCAATGGAAATGAGGCATGTCCAGCCCTTTCCGCAGCCTTCCAGCTTTCCCAGGGACAGGTGGCATTATCTGGAGAGCTTGTGAGTCGATCCCAGCCATCCATTTGGCTTGGGGGTGTTTGAATAGGGGAAAAAGGGCCTAATGCATGACATTCAAACCCTAACCGTCTCTCACTACTCAAGCTCTCTCAAGTCCTGCCCCCTGTTCCATTGAGATCCCCAGACATCTCTCAACACCCTCCCACCGAAATCCCTCCGGTCAAAGGGTTTTTCCGGCGAGATCCCGGCGATCCTAGCTCAAACCCGTTCCAACAGATCTAGCACTCGATCCAGGAGCTTTCGAGCCGAGAAGTCTTCTATAAACAGGAGCGTGGACAGTCTACAAGTGCAACAAACCCATAAACGGTCTAATCCGTCCAAAATCAAGGTGAAAAACTCAAACCCTAGCCCTAGGGACACTAGTTTAATTAGCTTTTTATTAAGCTTGTTTTAAGAAAAATAAATTATTCCCCATTGATTCTCTTCACTTAGGGACTCTAAGTTTAAAATTTTAATTCATTTGGTGCACGGGATCAAGAGAACGAGTCAAAAAATGGGTTCTAGGGCTCGGTTCGCTGGCTGCATGAACTGAGCCCCGTTTGGTCCGTTGATCTCTCGATCAACGGATCTGATCGCGCCGTTCCGCCCGTTGATCAACCGTGTACCCGATCCCGTGGCTCAAGCTGTGGTTCGGCTTGATCCCGGCCGTCCATCCAAAACCGCGGGACGAACTCTCTGCGGTTGGATCTTGGTCAATCGGGTCAGACGACGGGATCTGATCCCCGCCGTTGAACGATCCAGGCGTTCGATCGAACGGTCCGCAGTGCTCGCTGACGTGGTTAAGTGAAACCGCGTCCCGCGCTCTGCAGCCGACGCGTGGATGACCGCCGCCTTCCACGTGGCGTCCCGCTATCGCCGCGTTCTGGTTGGACAAACCAAAACGCGCCACGCGTCTCGCCGGCGCCGCCGTTTGATTAATAAATAGATTTAAATCCTTTTTTAATTAGCATAACTTCAAAAAATTATAGCAAATTAACTACTGAACCAAAAAATGAGTATAATAGCTCATTTTGTTCAGTTTTTTCATCCTCTATTTTCTAAAATTATTTTTAAATAAAAACATTGTATAGTTTAAAATTAATTTCTATAATATGTTTTTTTATTTTTATTTTATATTTGAATAAGTAAAACCCTATTAAGTCCAAAATTTGGCTTGAGTTATTTCAGACTTGTTTTTGATCTCCAGTAATTTTCTCAGATTTATTTGACCTATATTTTAATAGTTATTAAGATTTAAAGTGTAAAGGTTTTTTTAATTAAAATAATGATGAATTTAAATTAACTTGTATTGCATTCAAACATTCATTTGAAATTTTAAATGGAGCTTTACTGTGTTTACATGAATTCAATGGGGAATGCTGATTAATCAGTGGATAATTAATTTTATAATTATTCATTGATTAATTCTTTAATTAATTAAGATTTAACTTGATTTGCATGAGTAGGTACACACACCACCTAGTCTAGGTTCTCCTAGATCTAAGGACTTGTTTGCTTGCAACTTGTGTATGCATGCCATGTTTATTCAAAGGGTTAGAGGAACTTTGATTTGAACCTATTCAAAACTAGTGACATGATTAAGGACAATAATTAAGGACCCATGTATAGAAAACTTAGAAAAATTTCAATAATTAGGATTCACTTCCCCTTGAGTTGAAACTTTGAACATTTGAACTTAGTGACATCCTCAGCCCCTAGAGAAATTTTCACTGATTTTTGAGGTCATTAGGTTCCCTAATTAATTTTCTAAGTCTTAAACCCTTAATTAACCCTTTAAACTTCTAAAAAAATGTAATAAATCTATTTTAACTCCAAAAAATATGTATAAACCCTCAAACTGACCAGAATTCAGTCCTTAATCTATGATAATTAAAAGCCCCTTGATTTGACAGCAATTTAAACCTTAATTTAATTTTAAGTGGCAACCAATATTTAATTAAGATAATTAATTAATAATAATATAAAAATCCAAAAATCTCCCTAACACTTGGGGATCCCTCCTTAGGTTGTTCCTGACCTTTGGAGGTGTTTTCAAGAGATTTGGGAATTTGTTTGAAGCAAAATCACAAAAGAGGCCCCCTAATTAAGAAATTCCTAAAATTCATTAAAATATCCAAACTTCGATAATCCATAACTAATTCTAATAAAATCCAAATCACCCAAACTCACTTGCATTCAACTCATAGTGATATCTAGTATTTATTAAAAATATTAAATTCCAGAAATTTGCAATATTTTGAAAAGTCAACAAATTGGTCAAACCGTAGTTAAAACTAGTTCAAAACTTCAAACCTTCGTAATAAAATGTAGAAAAATCCGATTTCAACGTACTAACCTTCTAACTGATCGTAGTAAGGTCTAGTATTTTAATAAAATACAAACACTCCAGAATTTGAACCTAATCAAAAAGTCAATTTTCAACCCTTTAATTAAATCATTAAGGTATTCAAAAATTCATAAAGCTCAAAATCGTTCTAAAACTCAAAATATTGGTTTAATGCTTAAAACACTTAACAAATTCTTCAAAACACAACAACCACCCTAAAGTTGAAGTTTATTGGCTGGACTACTCCGGGCTGCGGGGCTAAGTGTCCTAAGGAGGCTGGTTCCTCGAGCCTGGTGGCACAACGCCACGAATGAATTCTAAAGGGTGTCAAACCTTAAAATGGATTAATTTTTAATTATTTAACATTTTAAAAGTCTCTATTTCAATTACATTAATTTGGTTTATCGGCTGGACTACTCCGGGCTGCGGGGCTAAGTGTCCTAAGGAGGCTGGTTCCTCGAGCCTGGTGGCACAACGCCACGAATCAATTAATGGCAAACTTAAATTAATCAAGCTTTTAAAATCAGTAACTCACTCATTTTAATATTAATCCACTCTTTTAATTCCAACCAATTTAAATAACTTAATCAAACCCGATTGCTACTGGGTAACCCAGGCCTACGAGGCTATTAGCTTAGCCCCAAGGAAGGTGAAATAAACTTCACGGCCTCGGTGTGAAACAAAGGTAGTAATCAATTAACTTTTAAAATATGTCCAATTAAAATTCTTAATTCATTAATACTTAAATTTTAATCTAAATCCCCCTATTAAGCCTTAACAAATTCAAACTTTTAGATAACTTTAATTAATTACCCAACTTAGGATATACCCCTGCCACACGACCTTTCTCACACACTTTAGATGATGTGCTAGGACAACCAACTCTAGATCTAGGTTAGGCCGGTGTTTACTTTACTGCTGTGTGTCGGACTTTTCGTAGTTTTCACTGCATGTTGTGGATGAAATTGCTTTGTTGTGTCTGCTTACTTTTTCTGCACTCTGTGGATGGATTGATGTGTTTGGCGACTAGATTACCCTTAGGTTAGGTACGATCTGGATGTTGACATAGTTTTCTGCAGGTGGCCACGCTCATGCAGGGCAATATAAAAAGGGGGCAAATCAAAAAATGCATAAATATTATAAACTCTTTGCACAGGTGCTTCAGCTGCTAAAGCCCCCAAATCATAAAAAGAGCGTGGCCAGTGTGTTTACTTTTTTTGCTCATATACAACTGCTTGGGAATAACTGCTTTATATATATTAATTGCTTAGGATAACCCTGCAGGTGAGTCTAGATTTTTATTTTGATGTTAATGTAATTTGTGTAAGTGTCAAGTGTTGTGAAAGTATATTTTGAGTTGGGATATATAAGTCCGAAGCTTGGATTCCAAAGAGGAAAGGATACCCCTTTGGGGAACACTCCTTTTCCATTTGGAAATCCAAATTTGGATCATACTTCTTCCTCACCCAAAGAGGAAAGAGTGGCCTTCCCCCTTAAAGGGAAGTGCCCTCTTCTCCATTTGGGTAATCCACTACGAAGATTCCAAGAAGATTGAAGAAAAGGAGTCCAAAGAAGAACAAGACTGAAGACTTGAAGATTGAGAATATCCCACTCAAAACTACTTGCGTCATTACTAGGTTCAGAATCCGGGTTGTTGTCAGTGGTGCCCGGCCACTTTACTTTCTGCAATACTCTGGTTTGTAATAAGCAAGGCAATTCTGCCTATGGACATTTATTAATTAATTTATATTTGATGTGATGATTTGATTGCCTTTAGGATTGCCTGCTTTTCTTAGTTTTTTGGCGATTGTGTGCCGCTTTTGTTTTCGCCTGGATACGTGAGGCTCGTAAGGGTGTGAAAGTTTTATACTCATAACTTTAAAAGTCTAAAATTTTAGTGAGTCTAAACAACATAGAAAGATAACGAATCTAAGGAATTAGCCGGGGATCGACCCCGGGGTCGCATGCATATTTCTGCATTATTCTTTCCTTGCTTTAGACCCTTCCCCGCCTACGGGTAGAGTCCGGATAGTCTGACCTATGAGGACGAGGTGCCGGACCTGGGGAAGTCAAGTCTTCTAAAAAATTATTTTATAAGCCTGTTTTTAAAATTTTCAAGCATATTTGATTTGAGGTTGTTAACCAGCATGCATTGCATTAGATACAAATTAAAGAGTCAAAATTTTAAATTCATAGTCCTTAGCATTTTAGCACCCGCCATAAGTCAAAGGGGCCAATTAGGAGAGTCTCTAGATGTCGGCCCCAACTCTTCAAAAACTTTAATTACAACGTCCCCACCACTCTTTCATAAAAGACCGGACTCATCTCTTTTAAATCGACTAGGTGGTTAGCTGGCTCCCTAATCCAGGCCGGGGTAAGTCCAGACCTTGCACTGCATTAGTTAGGATCGGACGACTGTGGTCCAGTGTCCAAAATAGATTTAGGATCCAGGGCAGATCTTTGATTATAAGACCCCAAATTTCGGGAATATAGTCCCAAATTTCTAATAAAATACTTAACTCTAATTAAAGCTTCATTTCAATCCTAAAACATAAAGCCCAACACTTAGATTAAGTTGGGACACTTCCGGATGGTTCTGGAATCTCAAAGTGTCCCCTACCTCTCATCCTTTAACTCCGTTAATAACTGCTCAATTTTGATCCATTCCCTTTTGATTTTCCAATAATTCTATTCATACCTTGATATCACTCCTAGAAATTCTAACAAAATTTTGCCATTATTTTAATCGAGAGTTTTCGTAGGAGACCTCGTTTTCCTACGATGTAATTAACTACGAGGGCTTGCGCTCGTAGGAGATTTGGAACCCCACACACCTGATTTTAAAATTGATTTTAAAACTTCACTAGATTTCTTTGGGAAAAGTTAATGAATGATCGTCGTCGTTGCATTAGAAGAATTATCGTAGAATGGTGTCATTTCCCTTTGGGGAGATACATCCTTCTTCGATAAGGCTTTGGATGTGAATGCGACGATCATACTTCTTGGACATTGTAATTGGGTACTTAGTTGAACTCTATTTTGTTCCCTCGGGGCCATATGAAGTTCTCTTTAGAACCCGATCATAATATTCAAGATGTGTTTACATAATTCTAAGCCTGAACACCGTTATGAAAGTTTATTTTCATCCCCCGGGGTGATATATTCTTTCTAACGAGTTGATTCGACCTTAGAATTAGAACTCAACCTTAATCTTAAAATCCCCAAAGAAAACTAATCTTTTCGAAACATGTTTTCAAAATTCCACCAACAAGCTTATTTCACCTTCCTTAGGGCTAAGCTAATAGCCTCGTAGGCCTGGGTTACCCAGTAGCAATCGGGGTTGATTAAGTTACTTTAAGTTTGTTGTAATTAAGAGACGTGAATTAATATTAGGAAGGGTTTCTTGCTGATTTTCAAAATTGATTAGTTTAAGTTTGCCATTAATCGATTCGTGGCGTTGTGCCACCAGGCTCGAGGAACCAGCCTCCTTAGGACACTTAGCCCCGCAGCCCGGAGTAGTCCAGCCGATAAACCAAATTAATGTAATTAAATTAGAGGTTTTAAAAGGTTAGATAATTAATAATTAATCTATTCTTAAGGTTTAACACCCCTTGGAATCCATTCGTGGCGTTGTGCCACCAGGCTCGAGGAACCAGCCTCCTTAGGACACTTAGCCCCGCAGCCCGGAGTAGTCCAGCCAATAAACTTCATCTTCGGGATGGTGGTTATGTTTTAAAAGGTTTGTTGAATGTTTTAAACATTAAGTTAACATTTTTTGGTGTTTTGGAATAATTGTGAATTTTATGAATTTTTGAATATTTTAATCATTTAATTAAGGGGTTGAAAATGACTTTTTGATTAAGTTCAAATTCTAGAATGTTTGTATTTTATTAAAATACTAGACCTTACTACGATCAGTTAGAAGGTAGGTACGTTGAAATCGGATTTTTTTGCATTTTATTACGAAGGTTTGAAGTTTTGGACCAGTTTTGAACTATGGTTTGACCAATTTGTTGACTTTTTGAAATATTGCAGATTCCTGGAATTTAATATTTTTAGCAAATATTAGAACTTATTAGTAGTTGAATGCAAGTGAGTTTGGGTAATTTTGATTTTTCTGGAATTAGTTACGGATATTGGAAGATTTGACTATTTAATGAATTTTTGAAATCTCTTAATTAGAAGGCCTTTTTTATGATTTTCCTCCAAATGAATCCCAAACTTCTTGAAATCAACTCCAAAGGTCAGAAATGACCTAAGGAGAGATTCCCAAGTGTTTGGGAAATTTTTGGAAATTTTAATATTTTTTTAATGAATTAATGAATTAAATATTGATTTTCACTTAAAATTAGATTAAGGTTCAAATTGCTGTCAAATTAAGGGGCTTTTAAATTTCATTGGTTAAGGGCTTGATTCTGGTCAGTTAGAGGGTTTATATGTATTTTTTGGATTTAAAATGGATTTATTACATTTTTAGAAGTTTTAAAGGCTTAATTAAGGGTATAAACTTAATTAAATCAATTAAAGAGCTTAATGACTTCTAAATCCAGTGAAACTTTTCCTAGTGGCTGCACATGTCACTAAGTTCATATGTCCAAAATTTCAAGTGAAAAAGGAATGTATCCTAATTATTGGAAATATTCTAAGTTCTTTAAACACATGTCCTTAATTATTGTCCTTAATGACACTAGGTTTAATAGGTCCAAATCAAGGTTCCAACTAACCCTTGAACAAGCATGAATGAAACACATAAGCATCACACTCAAGTCCTTAAATCTAAGAGAACCTAGACTAGGTGGTGTGTGTATAACCTAAACATGCAAGAGCTAACAAAATTAACTTAACTTAAATCTTGATTAGTGAAAAGTTAAAGCACAACTATGCACTAATCAATCCCCATAATTTCCATTCAAACATGCTTAATCTACATTTAAAATTTCAAAGGATCTCTTTTAAAATTTAAATATTTAAATGCATATAATTTAAAAATAATTTTGAAATATATGTACTTATATATGGAAAACTATACATAAAAAATATAGGCTTTAAAATAAAATAATTTAAAAATACTATTAAACTAATGTTTCAATACTTGAGAGATCCTCTGAATTTTCAAAATCATTTGAAAATAAAATTTTTTTAATTTTGAAAATATTCAGTATAATATTTAATTAATTACTTAATTAAGTATTATAATATTCATAGAATTCAAATTAATTAAGATAAATGAATACTTTAATTTTAAAATTAATGTTAAACTAAAGTATTTTGAATATAAATATATATATATATATATATTTTAAATATCAGAATGTATTTTAAGGTAAACTTTTAAATCCTATTAGATGTTTAATACTATTTTAATTAAAAAAAGAACTTAAAATAATTAATACTTAAAATATCTCAAAATACATTAACATTTTATCTTAAAAATTAATTTTAAATTAAAACCTTTAATTTTCTGATAATACTTATATTAAATAAATATTTTTTTATATTTTTAAAATAATTTTAAAATATTTTTAAAAGAAATTTGTAATTAAAAAGGATTTAAAATGGAATTAAACCATATTTCTCTTTTACTTGGCGGCGGAAATGCCACGTGGAGCTCTCTGGTTCGGCCAAACCAGAGATGGCGGCTGGCGGGACACGCGGCGCCTTCTGGTTCGCGGAGTCGAAAAATGCGGAGGCGGCGCGACGGCGTGACGGCGGTCAGCCACGCGTCGGCCGCAGGGCGCTAGACGCGGTTTCACTTAACCACGTCAGCAAGCCCTCCGCGCGGTCGGATCATTGCGGGTTTGATCCAACGGATGAGATCGAACCCCGTGTTTGATCTCAACGGGATGAGATCAAACGGCTGCGATTTTAACCCGCGGTTTGAAACGGAGGGTCGAGATGTCGCCGGACCGCTATCCGAGCGTTGGATCAGATACACGGTCGGACGTTGGCTCCGAAAGGCTTAATCTGAGCCGTTGATTCGGGGATCAACGGTCCAGAAAGCGTACGCCTGAACCAGACCACGAAAACGCCCTAGAAAGCGTTTTTTGACTCGTTCAGGCGATCGGATCGATCAATATTCTTGAAATTTTAAATCTAAATAAAGAGGATGAACAGAAATTATGGGGAGTATTTTACTTTACTTAAAACTAGCTTAATAAAAATCTATTTAAACTAGTGTGCCTAGACCTAAGGTTTCGATTTTCACCTTGATTTTCGGACGGATTGAACCGTTAAATGAATGGTTGAGCTTGTAGACTATCCACGATTAAGTTCCTAGTTGAACCCACGCTCCGACGCTCCACGGATCGCCTGGAATGAGCCTTGGATGTATTTGGTATTGAGCTCACCGGAAGATTGTCGGCCACCGTTTTGACCGGCCGGATTTGAGTGGGGATATGTTGGGAGATGTCTGAGGAGCTCGATGGAACAGAGATTCAAAACTGGAGGAGCTCTAGAAAGGTGAGAGAAGACTAGGGTTTGAATCAATGGCTTTAGGACCTTTTTTTCCTATTCAAACATTCCCAAGCCAAATGGATGGCTGGGATGCATCCGGGGGCTCTCCAGATGATGCCACCTGTCCCTGGGAAAGCTGGAAGGCTGCCCCAAAGGCTGGACATACCTTGCTCCCATTGGGTGGACTTGGGATGAGTGGGGGGGACCATTGCCACTTAAGGATAAACCAAGGGTAGAGCTCGGTTAAGGGGCCGATTAGGGAGCTTTAGGGCACTGATGGGTCGGCCTTGGGCAGTTAAATCAGGGAAAAGTAGGCAAAAGGCTGATCAAGACCTTTTGGAAAGGTCTAAACCTTTGATTTGACTAATTTGACCAGTCAACTGGTCAAGGGAGGGGCTGAGGTGGCATCCAAGCAGGTCATGGAGCCTTTCCAAATGGCTGGATGGGTGTGGCTTGAGCTGGGTTCAATGGGTTGAAAGGTTTGACCACACAAAATGGTTCTTTAAGCCTTGAGTTGACTGGTTGACCAGTCAACCCCATCAAGGGTTTATGGAATTGCACCTAGGTAATCCAAATGGGCTGATTAGGTGGATTGGAGGGTGATTCCAAGAGTCATGTTTGTCAATTGAATTAAGAAAGCTTAATGGGCCCTTAATGGGCTTTTAGGCTAAAACTACTTGACTTGGTCAACCAGTTGGGTTCAGGGGCTGGAAATGGATTCAACAAATTTAGAATATCATCCTGAGTCTACTAGGTGTGGTCCCTAGGTCTGGGGAGGTCAGATTGGTCAAAATCCCTATTTGAACCCTTAAGGGTCCTCTTAGGTCAACCATGTTGACTTGGTCAACTAGGTTGACCTAGGAGCCGGGAATGGGTTCAATAAATTTGAAATAATTGAAACTTGCTGGAGGTGGTTGGATTCAATTTGGAGCTCATTTGGTTGGAAATCAATACTTGAGCCCCATAGGGGTATTTTGGTCATTTTGGGCTCATTGGTCAGCTATGGTCAAAAATGGGTCTGGAAAATGCAGTTTACTGCTCAATGGGTTAAAATCAAGGGTCTGGAAGTGATTAGGGGCTTTGATAAGGATTCCAAGGTCAAGATCTCAAAAGGGTTAGGTTCAGTGGCATGGGCTGTAAATATTTGAAGGTTTTACAGCCTTTGGATTTTAATTTGAATTCTGGGGTTAAAGACCTCAGAATGGGCTCAAAATTGGAGGGTAGCCCCTAGAGACATGTCTTATCACTTTGTGAGTGATAGAACCTGAATCAGAGGCCATTAGACTGGATTTTGGAATGTTTGAAAATTCTCTGAAAAGGGTCTTTAGGACAAGGCCTTAAGGCTTTGGATTTGAGTCTGGGTTTCTGGATTTGGAATGGATTTTAAGCTCAAGTAATTAATATTGAAGTATCCAAATCATTAACAATCATTTGGTGATTGTTAATGAATGGATAGGGTGAAAGCTAGGTCAAGGGTAGGATCAAAGTCAAAGCTGAAATTCGAATTCTCAATTGAACTGGGTCATGGTTTGAGGGGGGGCTGAAGTTTGAATTGATCTGAATTTAAATCGAATGGGGTTTAGATTGATTTGAGGTTTGAGTCAATCAAGGGTATGGATTGACTTGAATATGAATTGATCCTAGGATCTAGGATTGGATCTGGATTCTGAAAGGATCTTAGTGACCTCATACAAAAATGAGGTCAACATTAACTTGAGTATTTACTCCAATATTCCTTCTAGCATTTTTTAATCTTGTACTTTTAAAGTTAACATGGATCCACGAGCCATATTCTTCATCTTGGTATTTATTTCCATCAGCCTTCACAACATCACCCTGTTTCATAACTTCCTTAGAATCCTGATTGCTTGTCTCCTTATCCAACGCTGAAACAGAATCAGGACAGACATTCTTAATGTGACCCACTCTACCACATTGATAACAGAGAGATGCCAGCTTTTCATATTCCACACGTTGAAAGGTTCTTCCGTGAATACCTTCAATCCACACTCCCTTAGGGAGTATATTCTCCAACTCAATTCGAACACAACATCTAGTGTATTCCCTTTTCCCCCATTTAAGTGAATTCCCATCAAGCATCATAGGAACTCCGATCATAGAAGGAATCATGGGAATATTTTCCTCATCCCAGCAGCTCAAAGGCAATCCCATAAACCGAATCCACACCGAAGAAGTAATATCCTTTAGTGAATCAGTAGAGAAGGAAGATGACCATCTATCCATTCCGATGATATGGTTCCCAATATACCAGGGACCCCTACTTAAAACTTCCTCCATGGATTCCATATTAGCAAACGAACACATAATCCAGTTACGACCCAGTGTCGTTAGATGAAAACTTCCAAACATACTCCATTGCCGTCGGAGTTCTTGACTACAAACTGAGAACGGAACGTCCTGTCCCAGTACCTTGGTAACCAATGATTTCTTCAATACCTGAGAATTTGTTATTTCCTTATCAATGTTTAGCCTCACTGCAAAACCATCTTCAGTCAACTGGGTAGAATTAGCATTAAAATTCAATTTGATGTGTTGCGTATTTTGCCAGGCCGATGCAAATTTGTTAACAGGAGTAGTATCACCATTCGATTTAACAACCTCATCCATTTTATCTCCATCTTTCTCAAAAGCACCCTTAAGATTCAAATTAATCTGTTTCTGGTTTTCTGAAACAAGTAGAGCAGCGCAATTCTTTACCTTCAAATCAACGTCTGAAGATAACGACTTTATATCCAATTTCGAAGGAAACCCTGGAATTACTCTGTCTTCCACAATCTGATCAACAACGACACCTTTGCCTTTCCCTTCCACAATTGGCTCTAGCCTCAACGGATGCCTATAACCTTCTCTGATTACCAAATTAGAAGAAATCATTGGTGTTTCTTGATCGAAAGAAACACCACGATTTCTGATGGATTTCTGATCAACTGGTTTAAGAAGAACATTACGATGAATTCCAGATGGAACATTACCGCCAGCAATCTGCTGCCAGTGATCAAGGAACGCCATCCTCCCAATGCGAACAGATCAGAAAAGCCCACGAAAGCAGAAAATCAAACCAATAACGGCTTCTCTCTCTAGCAATCATGTTGAATTCACAAGGAGTTATAAGAGCAGATTTTCTAAATATCTTTTATGCTAAGAATTTGGGAATCATAAGGGCCTCAATTTTGTTATCCATTTTTATTGTGAGGCATAAGTGCCTGAGGAAGACCTATTACTTTTTGCTCTAATATACGAAATACTTTTTTATTTATATTGTACACTTTATTTATTTATTTTTAATTATTTTCTTACATTACTTTATTTAGAACAATTATTTTTTAATAGCTTCTTTAAATTTAATAAATGAATAAGAGATAAATTCTTAAAAATTTAGATTGGTGGGTGTGACTTGTTAAGTTGTGTTGGATCACATTTATTTTGTATTATATTTTAGATCAAGTAAAAAGATAAGGCATCAAATAAGTATCCGAGATTGTAGGTCTAATCTTCTAAGTTATATCGATATTATCTAGTTTTCTAATTTTGTATAGTCATTATTATTATCTGCTTTTTCTTATTGCTAGCAGTAGGCTTGTACCACACTATAAAGATTTTATTATATAAACTTTTAAAGAGGCATAAAAAGGAGACTTTTTAGATTAATATATCTTCTATTTATGGAAAGATAATTAGTACATTTTTTTCCTATTAATAACCAAAGGAGTACTAAAACGTTATTTAAAATAATATATTTGGTTTAGTTTATCATGTTATGACAGGCAAGTGGGCTATGGATGTTAAAAGGATCATAGTCATGTGATGGTGGTTAGAGGATCATAGTTGAGCAATAGTGGTTAAATTCAGTTCTTCATTTGATCTTTCCTTTGACAAACATTTCTTGATTATAATACTATGACAACCTTCACCGATCTACAACCCCTTGAACCTTCATCACCCACTGACTATTGCTCGCTAACTATAGTCCTTAAACCATAATCACCTAACTATGGTCCTTTGACAATGTCACTTGACTACAGTCCATTGACCTCCATCACCATCGACTACAGTCCTTGGGTCATTATTATGTTATTATGATCCTATGACCACCATTGCCTAACTTCCTTCCTTCCAATCACTAAATCTTTATTATGATCCTTCTTAACTTCATCATGTGCCAGCTATGACGGTCAAGCCAGCATTGTGTGACTATAGTCCTTTTGATATGTATTTCCCATTGAATAAGTCTTCCATCCTCCATCACCTATCGATAAGATTACTTCAAAGTATAATTTCTTAGCTTTTATCTCTTGGAAACTGCAACACCTATCTAATTCATAATCTACCATTACTAATAATGCCAACACATGCCATCACTTACAGAATTAATGCACACCACCAAAATCAACTTTGACACCTGATTTGAGCACTTTAAGTTTTTATTGGATTCCTCATACCAAAGGACTCTTCCAACTTGAACCAAATAATATGTTTTTGGTATTCTATCAATGTCTTCCCTTGAGGAAGTGCATCATTTTTTTTCTTAAATAAGATTGAATAGTTGAAGTTTCTTTTCAATTTATAATATGATTAATTGATGCTTGTAATTAGATATCCCAAATTTTACAATAACAATGAGTACAAATTTGCTAAAAAGGTAATATTTCAATTGATATGTAATAGAAAATCTTCTTAATCTAGCATGGTACATTCAACCACCATATCCTTAGAAAAGTCCCAATAACCTCCCTTTTTCAATGACAATGGTACATTCAACCACCATATCCTTAGAAAAGTCCCAATAACCTCTATCACCTAACTAAGGTCCCATCAACTTCTATCACTCGACAACGGCTCCTTTGACCTTCATCAGCCTACTACATTCGCTCAAACTTTTATTTCCTTACTACAATCCCTTATAACACCACCACATAATAATGGTCCCTTTGACCTTCATTGCACACAAACTACTATCCTTCTAACCTCTTCCATTCAATTACTATAATCCCTCTGACTCTCATTTCTTTCCAACTATAGTTCTTTTGACATCCATCACTTACTAAATATGGTCCCTCCAAATACTGTGGATTGAGTAAGATATCTTTGAGCACCAAACTCAATTATAATCCCTCTAACCACTATCACTTGACTGTGATTCGACTGGCCTCCAACACCTGACTATGTTCCTTAGACTATCATCACCTTAGTATATTTCTTTCAATCCTAGTCTCTCACTGACTATAACCCCTTTGACCTCAATTGCATGACTATGGTCCCTCCAGCCACACTCTACTTATGAATATACCCTCCAAATAGCATCACACAATAACAATCTCTCCAACCTTTATAGCCCATGAACTATGGTCCTTTTAACCTCTATTGCATATTGATTATGTGCCTTTGACATCCATCACAAGATAACTATCCCACTAACCTTTGTTGCTCGACTACACTCCCTTTCACCTCCATTACCATTTGACTATTATTCTTCTATCCTTTATCACTCATAGACTAATGTCCCTTCAACTCCAATTATAATATTTCAACCCTCACATTTTTTTTCCCAACTACAGTTCCTATAACAACTTCATGTGATTATGATTCCTCTGAATACTGTCACCTAAGTGTGGTACCTCTGACCATCATCTCTTAATTATGGTCCATCTAACCACCATCGATAGACTACGGTCCTATCAACCTCCATCACTTAATTATGATCCTTAGAATACTGTCACTTGACCATTGTCTTCCTGACCTTAGTCACACGCCAACAACGGTCCCTCCAATATATGTCGCCTACTGACTATGGCTCCTTCTAATACCATTATTGGACTACTGTCTCTCTGAACCCTATCACTTTACTATGGTTTCTTCTATGATACCTCAAAGATCAGAGTAATATTAAAACAAATTTGACTTGATTTTAAATTAGGTAAATATTTGAAACTTTATGTTTTAAACCCATTTATATGTCTTTTGAAGTATTTTTATTCATGAAAATATTTGCTTGCTTCTAGAATGAGTCTCAAAGGTTTGGAGTGGATTTTATCAAAGTTCAAAAATTTTCTTTGTAGAGTGCAACAATGTTTAATATCTGATCTTTGCGGTGTTGTAGTACATCGAGGTGCCAAAAAATGACATTAGTGCTTTAATCTTTATAATTTTGTATTTTAATGTAGCGATGTGGTGTCACTTCATGGAACTGTAGTTCTAGGTCATATTCAGAATTTATAAATTTAATATTTTCATTATTTCATTCATTCAAGCACAACACCAATAGGGGAAGGAGAGATAAGGAAATGCTTTTCAATAGAAAAAGTTTTTTTTTTTTGAATATTTATGGGTAAGTTTTAGTCGTTGGGCTAGTTAAAAAAGTTCTTCACCTTAAGATAGGTTACATTTTTCCTCTCTCAATTTTCAATAATTTGATATTTTGGGGATTTTTTGATAAAATTGATATTTCTACTATAAAAAAATTTGAAGATATCTTGGAGCTCGAAAACTTTCACTACATAACTTTTTATATTTTATTGGGATTAATATTTCTAAAACTTTTCTCCCAATGGTTTTAAATTTTGTGTAATTTTTATTGAATAAAAAATAAATTAGATATAAGAAAATAGTGATGTAGTATGATTAAAGTCTTAAAATAGTTCTTTGTACAATCTTCTGTAATTTAATTATAGTTTAAGTTTGTGAATTTTTTCTCATTAGTATTTATGTTGCTATTGGTGAGACATTTTGGCATTTTTTGAATTTAGCTAAATTATGTTTGAGTTAATGATTTACTTTGAAAAATGTGTATAATATTGAAAGAAATATGACATTATAGAAGTGAGAAGGGATTTTGTTATGCTGAAGCTTGTGGGATCTTGATATTAGATTCGGTTATGCTGGAACTAGTGGGCTAACAAGAAGGGATTTTGTTATGATGATAGAGACAGTGGGCCACAGAGGAGACATTCCAATAACTAATCAATGATACAAAAAATTGAAGCTTGAGAGTTATTCTAAAAATTTTATAAGAACTTTATTTATATTTTAACTCCATTATAATTCAATAATTCTTTAAATGTGTTTAGTATCAATACATATTTTTGTTTCAGTTTTTGCTATAGTACTTTAGGTTTTTATTATAGCACAATATCTTCAATTTTTTTTGTTTAAATTATTACTAACTATTTTTGGTCGTGATAGCTTACCAAGCCATGTTAGCTCATTCTTGCCATTATTTTTTTCTTTTTTTAGGTAATGGAAAGGGAAAAAAGTGAGCTAAATAGTTTTAGATATCAGACTCAAATCTATCATGTAGGTATGCTTTAGTTAGTTTTATTTTTATATGATTGGGTTTTAATTAGCTATGTTGTTTCTTCTCATTAATTTTATTGTTATTTTAGATTATATATGATTTTGGATGACAAATAAAAAAAATATTTTGAGATTTAGTAGCCTTCTACTTTATTTTGTGTTCAGTACTGGCTCTATATAGTATATAAATTTGAGGTTTTATTTTATTACTTCTCTAATTGGATCATAGGGTTAGTTCTCTCCATAATCAAATATGTTATAACTTATAAAGTTTTGGGTTGGGTTGTAACAAGCATTTCTTGCATCAAAGCGTCAATTGGAGAAGTAAATCATGACAGAGCCATAAGAATTAATATGTAAAAGAGTGAGATTATTTTTGGTAGTTTTAGGTGCTCATTTTATTTATTTTTCACATATATGTGCTTCATTCAGCTGTGTTGAGTGTTTTGAGATACTCAACCCATCTCAGCCAGATTCATTTATGACTAATGGTTAGAGCTCTTGTAAGGCATCTCAAGTTTAGGGTACATCTCCTCTAATAAGTTCTAAGGTAGTTTATCATATTGAAAGTTATGTAGAATAGCTAGTACGTGAGGCTCACACATAAGTTTTTGATACCCATTCTTATGACATGGATAGATATTTATAGAATTTCATAAGATTGATGTCCCCGATACTTTTAATAATATTAAGCCTATAGTAGATGTGGATTGGTTGATGTGAATAGTGAAGACTCTAAATGATTTTTAATATTCTCTTAACAGGAGAGTTGCATTAGCTGCTTTTCTATTAGATGGTGAGGCAGAACACTACTGGTCTGGAAAACATTTATAGGGACATGCAAGCACACTAGCTTCTTTGGATTCATTTACAAAGATGTTCAACACTTAGTTTGTCCCTCATTCTGCTATGAGATAGTTGTAGAGCCCTTTTCTAATGTTTATTATGGTAAGTATGTTAGTGATGCAATATAAGTTAGAGTTTATTGCTCTCTCGAGGTATGCTCCATAGTTGGTTACTAATTCTAAGGATAAGTGTTACAAATTTATGAAGGGTCATGAAGATGCTTTGAGAGAACTGTTATTTGCATAGGATATTAAAAATTTTACTCTATTAGTTTATGGGGCAAGTATAATAGCGACTGATTTAGTAGTATGTTAAAAAATGATGGATTATGAGTAAGAAGAGATTCGGCAGGGAGATGGATGATAGTATCCATTCTCAAAAGAAGAGTAGGTTTGCACATGTTAAGTTCAGAAAGATGAAACAATTAGTAGCAAAGATTAGATAGGTGCAGTGTCGCTAGTTCTTAAGGTTCTATTAGTGGGGCCTCATTGTATAAGAAGTGTGGTAGGAGCAACCGAGATCAGTTCTATAGATTATTAGGCTAATGTTTTTGCTATGGTCTATTCTGACATAGGAATTAAGAGTGTCCACATGGTGGATTTAAGAAACATTTTAATTTAAGAGTTGTAGTTATGTGTAACTAATAGAGCGTAAGCCAAGGAAAGTACCATCATGACCATATTTTGAGGCTTCTAGTAGCTAGGTTATTTATTTGGTGTCATAAGGTTAGCCTTTTAATGATTCATAGGGTACATGTATATTTCATTGACCCTAGTATAGCCACAACTTTGTAGTCTGATGCAACAAGAGGCTAGTGAGTATTTAGATCTTGTGAGAAGTACAACTTATTTTTTGCATCTCCATGCTATATTTTATTTAATTCTGGTGCTCATCAATCTTTCATGTAAGAGTACTATTTAGACTCTCTCAATTTATCTTTTGTACTAATGCCTATTTCTTTGTTGTGGTTTTGCCTATGGCAGATGATGTGGTGGTTATAGAATTTATTTTTGTTATTTAAAGTTTTTTATAGGGTTTAGAGATTTGGTTTGATTTTGTTATCAATTTGCTCATTTGTTGATATTTTTAGTATGGACTAAATAAGTCAATATGGGATTCAAAATGATTGCTTGAATCAGGGGTTACTCTGTATTAGAGTTGTGAGAGTTTTGTATTTATTGGAAATAGGGATATTCTCCCTAGCCACAAATCTACTCTTGAAGTGAAAAGACATTAAAGGAAAGGAAGTCCAATATTTTTGGCATCTACCAGAGATGTGAGGATTTCTTTTGCATTTGTAAATAGTGTCTCTATGATTATAGAGTTTTTTGTTATCTTTCCTAAGGAGTTCATGACTTTACTGCATGACAAAGAGGCAGAATTCTGTTGAGATAAAATAATTTTTTTTTAATAAATTAAATTTTAAAGAAATTATATTAAAAGTTTTTATTAAAAATTAAGGATATGTTTGTCTTATTTATTTTCAATATTTTTTTCATTGTATAAGTCTTTTGGGTGTTTGATATGTACCAGAGGCGTGTCAGATGAGTGTCGTGTCTAATACATGTAAAAAACTACGTACCACATTACAAAGAACTATTGGAGCGCCATACTCCATCCCCTAACTACCATCCCTCTGACTAATGTTGCATGACAACATTCCCTCTAACCTTTATTGTTCACCGATTGTGGTCCTTCTAACCTTCATCACCTAGTGATTATGGTCGCTCTAACCTTCGTCACACTATAATTGTTTCTCTATCCTATGTAACCAAACTACAATCTTTTTCACCTATATCACCCATTCCTCTAACTAACATAAAACAATTACATTCGCTCTGAGCACCATTTCTTGAGTAGAGTACCTCTAGCCACCATTCTTCAATAATGGTCCTTCTGAAGAACATCACCTAACTATGATCCCAATGACCAACATTTATGGTCTACATTCCATAAGCCACTGTCATCCAATTATAATAATCCTCTAATAGTAGTCACTTGTCGACTATGATTCCTCCAACCAATGGCACTCAACTATGATCCCTCCGATCTCCATCGACCACCAACTACAATCTCTCCAACTACCATTACCAGACTATTATCCCTTCTACCAACATCATTTAACAAAGGTCCCTTTGACCTCAGTAGCTGGACTATAGTTAATTTGATCATCGTTGTTTGATTAAAGTTCCATTGATCAAATGAACATGCCAACACTTTCTTAAAAATGGCTCCAACAAGATCAAATTCATTAAACTCTAATCATGTTATATGCTCTATATGATGTATCTTTTTTATATTGATCCCATTCCGTTCCTTGAAGAAGGGCATCAATAGTAATTATTGATAAATAGTTCTGGAATCATTTCAATTGGGCTATTCCCCATGAGTTTTTCCACTTTTAGGTGTTTTCTTAAAATGTTTAGTGTATCTTATTAGTCTTGCACCCCTCACTATTATGTGTGTGTTATACTTTTAAATGAAAAACTAAGACATTAAACTATATATCTCTCTATCACCATAAATGCTCTAGCATGCAACAATAATAATACAAAAAATGATGTAAATAATCAATACAACTAGGAGCGAGTTTGGTTTTAGTTCAAAGTATCCATTAGCTTACAAAGGTGGAAAAAAAATTTTGTGATGCTGGTAAGCCTATAAATTGAAGCAACTACCATGGTAGACATTTATTTTGTTCAAAAGGGTTATCCCATCAATTCTTTTGCGTCCTTATTTTATTAAACATCAACAAATTGAATCCAAGGACAAGAGGAATTAATAGTAAATATGATAATGTAAAATTGATCATGTATTCCAATGTTCTTATGCAACATATAATGTTATATTGTTGTTGTACCATGGGGAAGATGAATGTGAAATAAAATATTGGCACTATTTAGTATAATTAAACATCGAATAATACATAATTACAACTTACTTATTATCATTTGTGTTGATTTGACGTATCGCATGTGAATAAAAGTTCTGAAAGTGATTCATTAATAATATTGTGAATGATGATGCAAATTAACTAAGGTTTCGTTTGGACGGTTTTTTTATTGCTTTCTAAAATGGAGTTTTAGTAAAAAATAAAAAAAATTTGTACTAAAACTCCGTTTTAGAAAGAAATAAAAAAGTGGTCCCAAACGAACCCTAGGTCAGAGTAGCCCATTTATGTTACAATGTAAATCATGGTGGTTAACAGAGGAAAAGTGGTCAGCGTAGTTGATTATCATATGTTACGCAGTGGACTGGGTCACAAAAAAGAAATTTTACTAAAGATAGATTATCTAAAGATGTGTATAAGGATTGTCATTAGATATCTTTTGGATATATGTATTAAAAGCATTAAAAATAAATGGATAGATTTTTTATTTTTTATAAGGATAGATTTTATTTAACGTAGTGCTTACTAAAATAAACCTAAAGCTTGTTACTCAATCATTCTAATATTCAAACACTCATTTGTAACAAATTAAATTGTGCCAAATTATGAAGTTAAAATAAAGATTACAGAGGTTACCCATGATAACGAAATAAAAGCAGTCACCCAAATTCTACTTTTTTTTCTCTTTCCACTACCTGATGCAATGCATCGCTTCCCATCATTTATAAGTTATAACCATCAAATTTATTAGATTAATCCCTTCATTTGTAAAAGACAATATCATCATAATTATTCTCATTTTCTTTGTATAAAACTACGTAACTATAGCTACATTAATTAATAAAATGAGAATATTCTTCTTTTCATTATTCTACTCTTCTAACACTCTTCTATTAAAGTGTATATGATATGAAAAATCAGTGTTGTTGCTATGCCCTGAATATCAACATTCCACAATCTCATGGTACTGTCATGTATGTCATTCATATTTTACTAAACTATCTATATTTTAGCTCCGCAAACACCTATTATATATATTTTCTTTTTATTCTCCTGAATGTGACTCTTGATTAAACTAAAAGTCATAGAAAATTATCAGGATGGTACTTCACGCAAAACTAATCCTTGTTGATATATTTGATGAAAATTTTAAAAAAAGTAGTACTTTCCAAATTCACTCTTTTAAAATCATTGTTGAAAGTCGTTTTTCTTTTCATCTTAAAAACTCGGTTTCATGCCTTTAGTGAGTATTGCATCAACTTACTTCAAACTTAAAACTATTCTCACTCATTAGGGTATACTTCGTCAATGTGGCAGCTTTCCCATGTTACCTGAACAAAATGGAAACACCATATTCTCTTTGAGACTACTCACGCATTACTCTTGAAAGTTGACATATCTCCTAATTTATAAGTTGATGCTCTTATGAATGCAGTTTATTTAATCAATTGGATTTAATCTTTGATGACATAGAAACTCTCTTCTTATAAGTTGTTATACAATAATCCAGCTCTTTACAAATACCTCAAAACCTTTAGATTTCTATTGCGTGCATGACTCTAATATTACTAGGAGCATAAATTTCTTGTAAGTTGGCTCGTTGTATGTTTCTTGGTTAAGCTAGAAATCATAAAGGTAACTGGTGTTATAATCCTTATCTTAGCAAACTCATTAATTCTCCTCATGTCATTTTTTGTGAGGGCATTTTTCATTAAACACATCTATGTAAATCACCTTCATAGCTATGTTCCTCCTCTCACTCTTTGATTCGTCCTTGGTGACATCTTCACAATTACTTCTGAAAACATCTAAAACTATGTCATATAACACCCAAAAAAATTCTCCATGTAATAGCCCAATATGACCTGACCATACTACACTGGTCATACCATGTCCGATCATGGCAATAAATAGAAACTAACCCAATGATTCATTTGGAGAAGTGCTAAGAAAAATTAAGCATTCAATTTATACTCAAATAAGGGCCACCGCTGAGTATAAAATAAAGTAGAAGACTACTTAAACTTAAATATTATTTTTTTTATATATCATCCAAATATATTTGTACATTCTGAGGTATATATGCAACAACACTTGAAAATTGATAAATACAACAAAATAAAAACCAAACCTTTTTTTTGAAGGAAATGCTAAATTGCATTAAAAATAAAAACCAATTACAAGAAACTAAGTGATAGAAATTCTATCACTTTGCTCCCTTAAAACATAAAAAAAAGAAGGAGGAACTTTATTACTATTAAGATCTTCCCCAAAAAAATCTTGAACTAAAGCATGGTTAGCACAATTGTGTGCTAACGCATTACAATTTCTATTAACAAAGTGGAAAAGAAAGTTACCAAAACCATCCAAAAATGATAGGTCTTCAATGTCTTCTTGAAAGCCATTCCGAGAACCATTATTCTTTGATCTTTGTAGAAGTTTGATAATGTTTAAATTATCACATTCTACAATTAGACCCTTTGCATCTAGCATCCAATTTGATATGAAATTTTTTAGAGAACGGATTGCTATGAGCTCCAAAGTACCAATATCCCAACGAATGCAACTGATTCCAAAAGCTAGTAAAAATCTGCCTTTGGAGTCTCTAAAAACTCCACCAATCCCTCCATTATTGTTATTAGTAAGAGCAGCATCAAAATTAACTTTTATCCATTCAGGAGGAGGGGGGTGCCAAAAAGAAATCAGCCGTGATGGCTGGTTAGCATCCCAGTGGTCCATGAGTAGATAGGAAGTTGAAATTGACGCATAACTAATGGCATTGCATGCAATGAAGTTCACACTCCATTCATTATTCCCATGCTTTAATTGATTTCTACTATTCCATGTAAAATAAACTATAGAACAATATAAATTTGCCATAGATTTATTCTCCTCAGATAATATTTTCAAATGGAACTTACAGTCATTGATAGAGGAAAACAACGGACATAAGAAACCCCATTTCCTGAGAGTTCCAATTGCTTGCTGCAGTTTAGAGCAATGTACCATGACATGATCAGTATTTTCTTGTTCAACACAACCTCTAGGACAAGAATTATGCCCCAGTAATCTTCTTTTCATCAGGAAATCATTTGCAGGAATTGCCTCATTGAGAATACGCCACCAAAAGCATTGAATCCTAGGATTGAGCTTTATTTTTTTTAACCATTCTCCATATTCCACAGTTTTGTTATTCTCAGATTTGTATGAAGATGCTAAAGCTGTCATGCTTTAGCCTGAGAAGTTCTTTTTAAGCTCAATGTTATCCTTTGAATGAAAAGGAAAAATTTTGATTTGAACAATAATATTCACTAGCTCCTTCCCAAAGTATTTATTAAGAAGATCAATACTCCAACATCCTTCTGAAATAAAGCTATCTAGCGACGGGAACTCAGTATTTTCAATTGCAATAAATGTAGGACATTTATCAAGACTCTTATCAAGAATCCAAGTATCTTTAAGAATGTTTATTGTCTTTCCTGTAGATAATTTCCATCTTGTGATAGGTCTAAGAGCCAAAGCACCCTCATTCAAAATTTTCCATGTCACTGATTTATTAGCTCTATTAGAATTATGTCCAAAATTCATACCATATTTAGCCTTCAATACTTTATTGAGCAAAGAGTCTAATATAAAAACCAAACTTGTAAAAATAAAACTAGACAAAAAAGGCATACCTATAGTACAAACTGGAGCATGATATCCAAACTGTTCTGCTCACTCCTTATCCTTTCCATGGAATGAAAAATGAAAGAAAACTAGTGACCTAACACTGCTTCGTAGGCTATCACATCCTAAAATAAAAGTTAATATTGCAACAAAAATAGTTGAAAGTATTGTACAAAAAGTAAAAACTAAAATATGTGTTGATGCTGAATGCATTTAAATAATTATTGAAACTGTACAGAGATTGAAACATAAACAAATATCTCATAGAAAATTTCAAATTATCCTTGAGAGACCTATTTTCATATATCATAATTAACAGAATCCCTTCTCACAACCAACACTATCTCTTCTATCTGTCATATAAATTAAGTTCTTATTTATAAATAGTCACAGTTGACTAATTATATAATAATACCAAATACTTCCATGCGTTGGTTAATAGAAAAAGGGCCAAAAATTCTATTTCTAAAATCAGACAGGATGATGGTTCTTTCACATAAGGGAGGGAGGAAATTGCTACTCTTGCTATTCAACATTTTCAAAAAAGGCTTAATAAAGTTTTTACTTCTTCTAATATGATTGATCAAAGTCTTATTCCTAACATTGTTACGCAGGAGGATAATGAATTTTTTGTGAATCCTCCCTCTTTGGATGAATTGAAGAATATTGTTTGTGACATAAATGGTGATTCAGTTGCGGGGCCTAATGGTTTTACTACTAAGTTTTTTCAATTTACTTTAAATATCATTTGTAATGATCTTTTCTCAGCTGTTTTGGATTTCTTTGAGGGGAACTCGATACCTCAATTTTTTACTTTCGCAGCTTTCGTTCTTATTCCCAAAACTATGGTTGTTTCCACTTGGAATGATTTTAGACCTATTAGCCTTTGTACTTTTTTCAGTAAGTTGATTTCTAAAATTTTCCTAAGTAGGTTAAACTCCATGTTACCTAAGATTATTTCCCCTTTCCAAATGGGGTTTGTGAAAAGTCAGGCCATTATTGATAATATTATTTAGGCGGAAGAATTATGTCAGGATCTGGATGTTAGGGTGAGAGGCAACAACATTATCTAGAAGCTGGATATTTCCAAGGCATACGATAATATTGACTAGAATTTTCTGTACAAGATTCTCCAGTTGTTTGGTTTTAACACTGTTTTCTATTAACCTTATTAAGAATTGCATTGAAGGTTGTTCTTTCTCTATTATTATTAATGGCAAGAGCCAAGGTTTCTTTAAATCCACTCGTGGGCTCAGGCAGCGGGATCCTTTATTCCCTACTCTTTTTATTATTGTGGTGGATTACTTTTCTAGAGGCCTTTCACAATTCTTTCAGCATAATCCTAGCCTCTACTTTAGAACTCTGGGTGGTTTCCCTATTTCATATTTTTGTTTTGCCGATGATTTTATCATTTTCTCCAATTATACTTTAGACTAGATTAATAAATTGTTAGATTATTTTAATTACTTGAATCTATTAGTGGGATTTCTTTAAATAAATGAAAAAGTTGTTTTATTTCCTCCTCAAAAATGTCCAATGCTCGTATTGGGGCTATCTAAACTTTATCTTATTTTACTCACTCTTATTTACATATTAAATACCTTAGGGTTCCCCTCTTCAAGGGCCGTAAGAAATCTTTCTTGTTTGATGATTTAATTTCCGCCATTCAAAATAAACTTTTATCTTGGGATTCTAATTTCTAGAGTTTTAGTGCTAGGATTATGCTTATTTGTAGTGTTCTTTGCTCACTTACGATTTATAGTTTCCAAACTCTTCAACCTAAGATTATCAATAAATTCTTTTGGAAAAGGGCCATTTCTAATACCAAAATTATACGGGCCTCTTGGGATAAGTGTTGTGGCATTTTAAAAGAGGGTGCTCTAGGTTGTAAAACCATGTGTGATCTTGCCTATGCATTCTCTTTCAAATTATGGTTCTCTTTACGTTCCAATCAAAGTTTGTGGTCTAATTTTATGATGGATAAATACTGTGTGGGTGAGCACCCTTCTATTTGTTATTTTAAACAAGGGGATTCTAATGGTTGGAATAGGCTTTGTAAAGTCAAATGGACGGTTGAACCCCATCTTTCTTGGGGTCTTGGTCGTGGTAATATTTTCTTTTGGCAAGATAATTGGATGGGCCAACATGCAATCGACTCTATCACCAATACCTCTTCTACTTAGTTGGTTAAGGTGAGTGATTTCATTACTAATAACTGTTAGATTCATGAAAAGCTGAAGATGGTGGTCCCGAACTCTATTGCTAATCAAATTTTGAACATTCCCCTGAATACTATTTCTGATGATTGTTTGTTGTGTAATTGGTCTAATGATGGCACTTTTAAGCTTCATGATGCATGGAATTCTTTTAGATCTAAGAAGGATTGTTCTTATATTTTCTCTTTCATTTGGGATAAAAGCATTCCTTTATCTATCACTATTTTCATGTGGAGCCTTTTGCATAAGCTCATCCCTACGGAGGATAACTTAATTAAAAGAGGTTTCATTTTACCTTCCAAATGTCAATGTTGTTACCATGTTGAGAATATGCATCATGTTTTTTTGTCTGGTCCTGTTGCCGTTAAAACTTGGCTTTATTTTGACGATGTTTGTAATCTCAATTGTTTTAATACTAACCTTTTCGTTTATACCTTTTTGGGGTCTTAGTTTGTCAAGTTCAAAGGGAATATTAGGAACGTCATTCCATCTCTTATTCTTTGTTATTTATGGTTAGACTCGAACAACTCTTATTTTAATGGTGTGGGCATGAACCATAACAGAATAATTAATAATGTGAAAGACAAGGTCTTGAATTTATTATATGTTAACCTTCTTTATGTTAAGAACATTAAAAATTGTTGGTTTGTTGCTAATGAGCTTGTAATTAGGCTTGATGGCATTTGCTATCCTCCTGGTTCTAGATTGGAACATTGGATCAAGCCTCCTATTAATTCTTTCAAGCTGAATGTGAGTGGTAATTATGCTAGTTGTGGTGGTATCCTTAGAAATAATCTTGGCAATATTATTATGGCTTTTGTTGGACCCTTAAACAAGCGGGATAAGACATCTAATGATCTTTCTGCTATGCTTTATGGTGTTAAACTTTGAATTTCTTTGGACATTAGTACCTTCATCATTGAGGTTGATTCCTGTTACAGCAGTCAATTTTTTAACTATATGGATGACTTGGTTTGCAATGCGAATCTTTTCTATTTGGTGAGGGCTATTAAGCATTTTTTAGTTTCTATTAATATCAATTTCACTCATGTTCATGGGGAATGTTATTCTTGTGCTAATTGGTTGGCTAATTGGGACTGCAGTTTGGCTCATTTTATGGATTTTAGTGTTAATAACGTTCTTGTGCAGTTAAGAGGGATTATTTATCAGGATGTCATTGGTACTCCTTATATTAGAACTTAGGTTTCTGTTTTCCCTATGTGGGTTTTCTCCTGCTTTTGGTGTGGGTTTCCTAGATATTTTTTTGTTCTGTTGCCTACCTTTATGTTTTGCATTTATCTAGTATCCTTTAGAATCATGCTTCTGCTTGGTTTGCCTTCTTATCCTTGTGTTTTGATGGTTGTTGGTCTGCCTCAGTGGTTGGTCCCTTGCTGGTGTTAGGCTGCATTATTTTTTTAAATCCTTGGTGCCGTTATTGGTTTGGATTCTAGGAGGTTTTCTCTACCAATTATTCTTGTTTCTTGTTTCAGTTCCATGTTAGCCTAAAGTTTCCACCCCTGCCAGCTGCTCTCTATTTTTCTCAACCCTGGTTTGTTGGACTATGCTGGGAGCTTTGTGCCATATTGGTGTCTTTTGTTGTCTCTGTTTAGGATTTGGCATTTATTCTTGTGGAGGTTAACTGGGCTGATTTTCAATTTTTCCTTGTTATGCCTTTTATTTTTTTGGTTCAGTTTGGGGTTGGTTGTCTGCTGCATTGGTAGGGCTATTTTATTTTCCCTTGCTTTATAGATTTTATTATTTTGTACAAGTATTTTTTTAGTGCAGGTGGAAGTTTTGTTGCCAAGCTGGATTAGGAGCTGGATCGGAACTGGATCTATCTCTCTTTTTTGTGGTATCCTCCTTTTTGAGTGCTCATTCTTGTGTACTGTAGAATGTATCTAGGTAATTCTGTATTTTTGTGTATATGGGAACTCGAGCTTTTAGGTTTTATTTTCTTTTGATTTTTGTACCTCTTTCGAGCATTAGTAAGCTTGAGGTCCCTTTAAGGACTTTGTACTTTTTGCCTTGAATAAACGCGTAAGCCCCTTTGTGGGTTTCTAATTAAAAATAATATATATATATATATATATATAATTTATAAGTGTACATATGTTAAATATTGTAAAACCTTTGATAGATAAAGTGGGATGATTATGGAAGAAGGTTTGCTTTGATAGAGAAAACAATAACCAGAATGGATGGGAGATCCATACTTTGTAGAAGAGCACTATTAGGATGATGTGTGTGCATAAATCTTAAAATATGTTATTTAGTCACATGCAAATATATATGGGAGATTTATACTTCGGCTTACATGAGTGAGCTAGGGTGTGGTGGGCTTAGTGTTGGGATAAGAACTAATGCAGTGGCCATGAGTAAAGGTTTCTTTAGATGCATGGAGCAAGCAAGCCGAGGGTGGAGAACCAATGATGATTAATTGCAACATAGATAAGTAGGAGAAATTATTTCTTGTGTATAACATATGCAAACATATGCAACTTTACATATGTTGTGGCCAGAGTATACAATTGAGTATTCTAACTCATTTGAGTATACAACTACAAATTTTTGATATTGTTAGTACACATTTATCTAATCCTACCATATCATATACAAGCTTTGCAAGTTGTATGCATATAATATTTCTTTTAGGGTATGAAAGAATTTAAAGTTATTTATGATGTTATGTTACAATTATACGAACATAAAATTGCTTATGTTGTACATATTTAATAATTTCTTTTGATAGTGATAAAGATTATTCTTATATTGAAATAAAAAAATTAATTTACTTTCTTTGTATGGTTCTTGACTTGTTTGAAACTCAAACATTTTATGGACAATGTTATCTAGGTATTCAACATAAAATAAAATTTTCATGAAAATTTAGAATGGAAGCTAATCATAAAATACTTACATAATGTTTTCCAAGAAATATTTAAGTTTCAAACATGTCAAGAACCATATGATGAAAGTATATTCATTTTTTATGAATTCACTTTGAGGACAAACATTTAATTATTATCTTTTTCAAACAAATATAGAAATGTTAAATTAAAGTTTTATTATAACTTATACTTGATTAGATTTCTTGTTTTTGGATAATAGAAAGATGATAGTATCGACAAGTTCTTGTAATCCATTGTCAAAATGTATTTGTATAAGTATGGTTTGAATGTAAATTAAACATAGAATATAATATATGCAAAACTACCAGAGGAAAGAGGTATTCACTGTCATATTGTATCTACAGTTTTGGAATGATTATCTTCTGATATCAAAGATAACTAGTCCAATTATTAGATTGCTATGTATAATTGGATTATATGAGAATTTCTCATAAGGGTTATTAAATGATGATATTTAAAGGGAACAAAAGATAATCAAGGCCTTCTTAAACAATGCAAATAAAATGTATAAGCCGTACACCACTATCATAAAAGGAAGATGGGATACTGAAATTAGGAAAGGCGTCCACTGAATTGAATTACCATGAATTTCACTTTTAGTATCATGAAGAGAATTATTGTCATAAACCATAAATTATGAAAGATCCTTTTTAGTTGATTGAGAATAAAGATATTTTTGCAAAGGCTAAATTTGTAATGAAAGAGGTTAATGTTTTTTGTGATGCCTTAAAAAGATTTTGAAAATAATTGCTCTCATAGTGGCAAAAGAAACACAACCATATAATTTTTTTAATGTCAAAATAAACTTCTATTTTATTTTTCTTAATGTAAATATTAACCGAGATCTCTTAATTGATATTTTGTATATAAGTGATGGATGATTTTGGATAAAGTGCTGCAAACTTGCACTAAGTAGCACTAAGAGTTTTGAGTTGAACATCATCTTCACATGCAATGAAAGAAATTGGAGTGTATTTGTTACTTAAAAATTAATTGAGTTCTAATTTTTTGCTCATGGAAAATTAATTCACAAACATTATATCAATTTTCTACCATAGATTTTTAGAAAATTTATGCATGAAATAAAAACACAGGAAATATAAAAGCAAATAATGAAAAGAACACACTATAATGTTATAGTGGTTCGGTCAATCTTAACCTACAACAACTCCCCAAAATCCTCCACTTTGAGTGTTACACTAAAACTTTTGTGTCTCTATTTAAGCCCACAAAGCTAGGTGGAAAAGCCCATAAAATCTTTACACCAAACCGGTGCAGCAAAGAACCTTGATCCCTTTTTCACCCTCATCGTGAAGGCAGAGAATCTTTGCCTCCTTTTCACCCTCCTAGAGAGGGTAGAAAACCTTGATAATCTTTGGGTATAAGGAATTGTCCAGTATGATTAGTTTAATTAAATTGGATTTTCCTCCCGTATGATCGGTGGCAATAAATGATTTATCCCTGGAAGTGATCAGGTTACACAGTATGATGAGTTAAATTGTACAATATGATCTAGTTGAATCAATTAATCTAGATTAATTCCCCTAATTACTACATTAGATTAGGAAAGTTTGATTATTTCATACAGAACGAGTTGTATCATATGATATAAGTTATATGAATTTTGAATTTCAAATTATTGTCTAAAATATGATTGGTGGCTTAGATCTAAATTTTGACTGATCATCTTATAAGATATTGATCGTACATTATGATTATTTAAAAAACATTAATTATTCCAGTTAGTTATTATAATGATTTTTTAAATAATTGACCATAAAGTATGATTGGTATCATATAATATGATTAGTTCAGAAAATTTAAACTTCTAATTTTTCTCATATTCTCACTCCTCTGTGCATGTGTACATGGTCACCAAGTTTAGCATCAACCAAATACAAGAATCAGACTTAAGAAAATGTTGAATTAAATAAAGTAAAAATATAATCTCTTAAGTAATAGTAAACCTATTTTACCCTGTCTTAATTTTATCACTTTGGGTGATGTACGACGGGCCTAAAATGTTAGTACACAAGAATAAATATCCAATAATAATAATAACAAGAGAAGACGTAGTAGATAACACAATAATATTTGTTATCATCAAAATCACAAGACTGTGGTCCAGATTTGCAATTGTCAATGAAATGACTAAAGTTATTCATTCACTTTTTATGTTCTTTCATAAAAATATTATGATCCTCTTGACTACATGTGTTGAAATGGTTGATTTATAGTTACTTGATGATGAACCAACTTTAGAGATTGACTTAGATAATTTTGAGAGTTAGATATATATAGCGAATGGAACTCCAGTTGCTGAAAACCCAAACATACCTTTAACTTAGCAAAGACATCATAAGTTTAAAATATAAAAATATTAATTTGATAAATTCGAAAATAAAGAATTATTTCTTATTTCTTATTTGTTAATGAAGGTTATATTGATAATGAAGGGGATGGAGATTACATAATTGGGTTTTAAGCCATAGAAACATTTGGAATGGAATATTTTGGAGAAGCAGGACTTGGTAAGTCAACCTTTGGGGCATTTTTTAATGATACAAATTTAGAAGATTTTTTTCTCCTCTTGTAAAATTATTTGAACAATTTAATAGAAAAGGAAAATACTTTACCTTTATCTCTACATCATGAATGCTTTTTTTTTTTTTTTATTAGTTAGTAAAAATTGTATAATTCTTTCTATAAGTTATAGTGCATTTAAGTGAAATTAATTAATGCATTTTACTTTTTGCTTCTATATAACTATATAAGTGTACAAGTATAGTATCTATCTTATTTTTATTTGATTTTCAGCACTTTACCAGTTAGAGGATGAAATAATAAGATCTCATACAAAAATTTGGATTTTATCATTCAAGTGCAACTAGAACCATTAACCTTTAATTCTTCCAGTTCGTTGACCCGTTCAAAATTAACAACCTTACTAAAAATGTTCTAGGACACTTCTACAAACCTTATTGACTTCTACATAATTGCTTATGCCAGCTCAGATTGCCTAGCTTGGCTTCATAGGTCATAGATAAAAATTATATGTGGCTTCATAGGTCACATATAAATTTATTGGCTTTTCGTTAAGTTATTGACATGCAAATAGCATGTACTGTGGTCTTGCTAATAGACAAAGCGTAGAACAACAAAATTATTTCATTAATAATGTTTGCAAAATCTAATTTATAAAAAAAATAAAAGATTTATTTCTATGATGTATTGTCATTTTAGTTTTCATTAGATCATATGAAGAAGGTTTAACAATGGTGCTCTTACTCAAAAATGATGTGAGCATTTTCTCCTGTGAAGATGAGTTGTGATGATTTTTATGCCTTCAAATAGCGTATGAGTTTATTGAGTAAAAATAAGAACTATAAATAGTGAATAAATGTTATTAAGGATCAAACCACTTTTAATTATTAATATTTATACTATTAATAGTGAATGTATGTTATTCTCAATATTCCAATTTTATTAAAATTGTTGTGGGGATTGACTTTTAGCCACTTTATTTAAGCTGTTGGGACTAACATGTCCATAACATAGATTTTGAAAAATGTGTATTGATATAACTACCTTAAATTATTATCTTGTTTAACAATATCCATCTACTCTTTCTCCTATTTATGACAATATGTGTAGCTATGTAAACTCCTCAATGCATTTCACATTTGATCGCAGCTCAGTCTACCTTTCTAGATCGATATAGCTTTTGAATTACATAGAGAATGTCATCTTTATGAATTTACGAAGTTATGGAGTTATTCATCATGAAAGGACATCCATTTCTCATCTTTGTTTTTGTTTTTAACCTCTTAAGTGCTCATGTACATGCATGTTGTTGTGGGCAATGATCTTGATGTTTTTGATGGAATTTGTTTAAATTACCAATAGTTCCGTATCTCATAGTTAAGTATAAAATTATTAAGTGATTGGCCGATATCCATAGGCCTAAAATTTTGTATTAAAAATTGATTTTATCATAGTGGATGATATTTTTCTTAACTTCTCTTAAAATTTGAGGGAGGATGAAGACCAATGCGGATTTTTTCATGCTCTCATGCTCTCATATGAATGGGAGGTTAATAAGAACTATGAGGCCATAGGAATAACATATTATTAGTTATTAAAAACAATATTAGTGTTAAAATAACGGGTGGTTACCCTTAATCCTAGGCTTTGGAGATATGAACATGGGATTAACAGTTTCTTTATTTGAACCAATTTCTATTGATATTTTTTTCAATCCTCAACAACACAATATTCTTGAACTTTTCAAGACCAATTCATATATTTTAAAGTTATTTTATGATTTATCATAATTCTAAGTTGGCACTACCAATTTAAACACAATTTTTCTGACAAATTGTTGTCTTAATGGCTGAAAATGAAGCACATATGTGCACATATAACTATTGTCAATGTCAACTTTATGAACTATGCAATTTAATTAGTTGATTTTTCTTTTCAAATTAATGAGCAAGTTGAATGAAAGATTTAATGTGATTAATGCATAGGAAATGTAACCTCTTATTATTTATTTTTCAATGTAAATGATCAATTTAGAACACTTTTTGTTGTGGGTATTCAAATAGCTAATTAGGATAATCAACTTATTCTCTTCCACCATTTCATTAAGCTTCTTGCATGCTTCCATCGTAGAGCAACCATTCTCTTTGGCATAGCAATGAACTGATGAAGCAACATGATTCCTTTTTTGTTCATTCTGAAAGTTTAATTACAATGAGAATAATGATGAGTGCATTATATGATCCAAATGAATATCTAGTGGATTAGTTAAGAAACAAAAGTGAAGAATTTAACCTTTAGTCGTACATTTTAAAAATAGTACTAATGGTGTCAATCTCTCTCTCTCTCTCTCTCTCTCTCTCTCTCTCTTCAATATATATATATATATATATTATGTATGTAATCTATAATAGTAATATTTAACTATAATAATCATGTTTAATGCTATAAAATATGGAATACATTGTGATTTAAACACTTTAAATATACCTTGTTATCATAATTAATTGAATTTAAGATATTAAAAATATACTGTTAAATAGCTAGACAATTATTTTAATTTTTCTAGGTAATGATTTCTATCTTGTAAAATGATGATTTTGGGCACTTTCTTATTTTTCCTTTAAAAGCTAAAGGTGACCTCTTGCAATTCCATAAAAGGTCACATAGTTGAAAAATAAAAAATAAATATCTTAAATATAAACTTGTTTAAGATTTCATGTTCTAATTTATTTCCTAAAATGTCACATAGTTCAAAAACTTATTTTAGAAGTTGGTTGTATTTTCTTTATTTTATGCTTCAAATTAATTCTGTTTTAATATAATGTCTAATTATAATAGATAAAATATGTCCATAATGTCAAATGTGTATAACTTACTTAATATGAACCAATATCATTCATAAGCCTCCCAACTATATTGATGGATTTGAGTATTTTAGGATGGCTGGCAACCCATTCATAAGTATTCTTTGAGATCATTTGTTTCATTCCAAGATATGAAGCATAAGTGATTAACGAGTACCCAGCTGTAACAAGTGTTACTCTCAGATGTTCCTCAAGCTTAGGAACATAGCAGACACTTGCCTATTTTGATTCTTGAGGGTATGCACGAGCCATTCTCTTAAACTGAAATTCAAAGGAACAATAAAAAAAAAAGTAATATGAGAACAATATGTTTCATTATATAATAACATACTAGAAATTTATTTGTTGTTTATAATTAGTTGAGTACAACAACATCAAGAATTTATCCCACTACGTTGTGTCAACTACATGAATCCTTTTTATCTATTGTATCATGTTTAGAGTGAAATTCTCATTTAAATCTAGTAAAGAAATATCATTTATAATATTTTTTTAACCATACTATTTTAATTCAAATACTAACTTTCATAACATATTCTAAATCTAATACATTTAGTGAGAGAGCGTAAGGTTTCTATTGTTGCAACTTATAAATCAAGATTGAGTTTTATGTTATGTGATTTTTTAATAATAACAAAATATTATTGTTCTGATATTATTATTGCTTCTCCAAACATATATTGGACAAATTTCTATTATTTTGTATGTATTAATATTTCAGGGAAATCATACTCTAGCATGTTGAAGACTTCAAGACAGAGCAAATTTTGTATGTTTATTTTTAATTTCTTGAGTCTGAGAGAGTGTTATTGTAATTAGGTAACTGTGCACACACAGAGGAGGAGAGAGTTAAAATTAAAATTGAATTTTATTTACCCGATTCGTAGTGTATGATGTCAACTTATATAAACAACTGATAGTTTATGAAATAAGGTTCATATCAGATTATCTCAGGATTTATGAACTTTCATACAGACGATCTAAAAATTGTATAGATGACTGACAGTATACAAAATAAAGTTTGTACAAGATCTTTTTTTTTTTTTGAGAAATGCAAATTGCAATTTAATGAAAGAAGCTAATTACAAACTAAAGAAAAGGCTCAAATTCCTTCTTCAATAAAAAACAAAGAGAAGGAGGAATGCTAGCAAAGGAATAGCTATCAAAGTAAAAGTTTGTATCAAGAGCTAAAGTAGCACACAAATCAGCTACCTTATTACAATTTCTATGAACATGATGAAGAATTACCTTATTGAAATCGGTTAAGAAAAAAAAGTCCTCTTCCATCCAATTGAAACCTTGCCAGTTGGTCTTGTTCAAAGACTTTTGGATGAATTTGATAACGTTGATGTTATCTCCTTCAATTATTACCCCTTTACTTTCAAGCATCCAAGGTTGAATAAGTCTTCTAAGAGTCATAATAGCATCCATTTCAAGATGATCACATCCCAATGTGTTCTCTTTTCTCCAAAAGCAATCAACAATCTTCCTTTATAATCCCTGAAACAGCCTCCAATTCCAGCCGTATAGGAAGTCATGAGAGATGCATCCACATTAATCTTCTTCTAGTCTTGCGGTGGAGGGTGCCAAGAGGTTTGAAACTCTAAAGGGAGATTAGCACCCTATCTATCAATGACGGGATTAAGATTGTTACCAGCAGAATAAAGCACATAAGCCGCTAGAATAGGAATGGAAGTTGCTGCTTTCCCATGCTTAACAACATTTCTGCTCTTCCAATTTTGGTACACTGCATTGCAGTAAAGACTAACTGTGTTTGGTGTAAGAGTAGAGAGGATTTTCAGCTCAGCTAAACATTCATTCATGGATTCAAAAATTGGAACAAAGACCCCCCATTTCTGGATCTGCTTAAAGATTTTCTGCAACTCTTTACATCTAACAGTAATATGCTCCAAATTTTCACATTCTGCACAACCTCTAGCACAACGTTCATCCTCAGTAAGTTTCCTATGCTTTAAAAACTCATTGGTAGGAGTAGCGTCTTTACTCTCCCTCCACCAAAAAAGATCCACACGAACAGATAGTTTTAATTTCCTCAACCAATTGTAAAACCCATGTCTTCATCACTATTATTCTCCTTCCTAGAAGCTGCAACAACACGGGCTGTTATAGTTTTCCCAGATGGAAAACTAATCTCCTCCAAAAAATCTTCATTAGCATCCTTGTCTATAGGTATCTGCATCACAACAACAATGATTTCTTCAGTAAAAAAAACCTTCAATTCTTCTAGATTCCAGAAGCCATGATCTATAATGAAATGGCTGAGATTTAACCCATCCATATCTACACAATTCGCTGTAATTGGCCATTCACTTAAGCTTTTATCTAAGAGCCAAATGTCCTTAAGAGCAACTATTTTCTTCCCATTAACCACTCTCCACCTCAAAAGAGGTTTTAAGTGAACAGCTCCTTCATTCAAGACCTTCCAAGCAACAGATTTGCCATAACTATTGCATCCACGCACCAACTATCACCATATTTGGCAGTTATAACTTGATATAATAAAGAGTTTTGATTATTCAACAGTCTCCAGGTTAGCCTTGCCTTGAGAGGACCAATTCTACTCACTGCCGAGTGGAAATTCAACATATTTTGATTTTGCAGGATGTAAGGTGGATAGAAAAAGCACTTCTAGAACTTACCAATTCATAGGACAGTCTTTAGTCTCCTGGTCTAGTAGAAAGCAAAACTCTATTGCACTTTCCACTACTGAAGCTGAGTACATTATTTTAGGGAGTTGTGTAGCCCAACTCCTTTGGTTAAAATAACAGGTACTAGATTTAGGATTACTTGTAGGCACCATCTCAATTTTTTGTGACAACACTAGTGCTATCTGCATTTCTATGAATCCTATCCAACATTCAAGGACTAAGCACATTGACATTAGACATCACTTTATTAGAGACCATGTGACTAAGGGAGACATTGAGTTACACCATGTGGCAACTGAGAATCAACTGGATGAAATCTTTACTAAACCACTAGCCTTCGACACTCTCAGCTCTTTGAGGACAAGATTGGGTGAGATTGACATAAATGCATGAACTTGATTACTATTGATTTTTTATCTTCTTTTCTTTTTTCTTCTTTCTTCTTCTTTTATTCTTTTATTGCTTTATTTTTTTTAATAGTTTTTTCTTTGTTGTTTTTTTTGTGCTTTATTTTTTGTTTACTTAAATTTGTTTTTCTAAATCATCGATGAAGTGATATCGTATGCCTTATTCTTGTTTTTAAAAATTTGTAGTCAATATTTTACATCTCTTAATCTGTTAACGGGTAAAAATATACTGTTGATTGTGTCTCTTTCTCTAACCTATTTTAGTGGTATAGTTTTCTCTTCTAAACAATAGTCTATATCAAATTAACAATTGGATTATGCAATTAAGATATTTTCTACCTTGCTAAAGCAAATCTATCTTATATTTATAATAATCAAAGTCTTTATGCTACATCAAGATTCCTCATTATCCTGCCATTGCATTTCTTCATACGATTTTTGATTTTGTTTTATGGATTGTTCTTCCCTATATTAGAGAGTGAGTTTTTCTTCTTTAATATTTGGACGATATACTCACAACTAAGATTATTTAAGAGTTTTTGAAAGAGAATGTAGCTTGCAAAAATAAAAAAAGTGGCCAATTATGCCAAAAACAAAAGATGCATATTGACACCAAATTGAAAAAAATATACACAAAGTGTGTCAAAAATCAAAAGATGCGCAAAGCGCCATTAAATTGACAAGAAGAATAAAATGCGCCCACCAAAAGCAAGCTCTCCTCTCTTTTCAAAACTTTTAAAACTTAGGAGAATTCATGTATCACTTGAGAAAATCAAAGGCTTGATTTCAAGTTTTACGATTGTGATAAAATTACTTTGATACATTATTCTATAAGATATTTTTCTAAAACCAAGTAGTGAACGGATCTCTTTTTCATATCCAATTGAATTTTTTGAGTTAGGTTTTTCATTTCAAAAGACAATTTTGCCCTGAAAGAAAATCTGAGTTAAGGGTAAACATGATCGAATACTTTAGCACTTTTTCGGATCTTTAACGTTGTTAACTAATTAACTTACAAATCTTTAAAATCAATCACATGGAAACCATTTCATATTCATGCATGAAAAAAAAAACCCTTTTTGCTTTACTTTCCTCCTCCTTTTCGTGATGACAAAAGAGGGAGAAGTTCGTACTGGTTGATTTGTTCCTTACTCTTTCCTTTCAAAAAAATTTTTTTAACTGTTTTAAAAATATGTGTTTGCCATCATCAAAAAGGGGGAGATTGTTGCAAATCTATTTTCATGAATTATGATTTTGATGATAGCAAACAATCATATTTCTCTGCAATTGCCTTACCTACTAATATTTTAGGACCACAAGATCAGACGGCAAATAGAACCAGCTCAAGTTTGGGTAGATTAGGTCTGAGTTAGTTTGTAATGTACTTTTTCCCATTCTTGAGTCAATTATAACCTTCGAGGAGTCTGATGCTAAGTAACCCTACACACACACACACTTGAGTGATTTTTCTGTCTGAATTAGAGTTTTTTTATTTTTACTCACATCAGCCTAGACAATATTTATATCGTCTTGGACGATAGGGTCAAAAAATAAAAACCCTAGTCAGGGGATCATGGTTAAGGCAACCAACATTAAGCCGATCGGCCTAGATAATACTTATATTGGCCAGGACGATAGGCTCAAATCAGGAAGAATCAGTCGCCATGATCTATTTAGGCATTCTTTATTTTTGGAAATTGGCTAGGACAATATTGTATCAGTCTAGATGATGTAACATAATTATGCCTAAATTAATCTGGCAATTAAGGAAATTAATTAAGGCTTGATTGATACGATCACATCATCCTGAACGATCTTTGGATCAGCCGGGACGATAAGTTCAAAAACCTTAGTTGCTCTTGGAAGAAAAACATCGGCCAGCTCATTTTTTGAGCGATGTCCTGGACGATCAGCATCGGCCAACCTAAATTCAGGACGATGTTCTAGATGATTTTCCTCTATTTTGAACTAATCATCTGGAACGATCGTTAGATTGGCCTAGATGATCAAGCTAATTTTGAATTGTCCAAACCTCTTTTTCAAGCGATTGACTGGCCGATAATCTTTGATTTGAACTAATTCTACAGGATGATATGTTATCGTCCTGGATGATAGAAATAATTTTCTTTTATTTTTCCCAAATCGTCCCAGCTGATTAGGCTTAAATTACACTGATCGTACAGGATGATATACCTATCATCCTGGATGATAATGTTGGCAAATTGCAATTAATGAGCTATTCTGAAGCTCTTCTTTTTAAGAGATCTTGTTCAATATTTTCAATGATCTTTTACTGCTATTTTGACTTAAGAAAGCCAAGAGGAGAGAGAGAGAGAGAGGGAGAGAGAGAGAGGATTTTGTGAGGGGGAGCTTGTGATGGAGATTCATAAGTGTTGCTCCAAGCATTGTTCCACTTCTTCTTCCACTAGAGTCCCTTGTCCTTGGAAGGGTTGGGAGAGGTGAGCTTCAGCAATCCATCAAGGAGTTGTGAATTTGAGATTATGTATTAGACTTTTGATGATAGCAAATATTCATGTTTTTCTACGACTGCCTTGCCTACTAATTTATCAAGACCGCAAAATCAAATGCAACTCAAGCTAGGTCAAGATCGTGTAGATTTAGGTTGAGTCAAGTCTATATTTTTTTCTTTCTTGAGTCAATTATAAAAGTAGTTCCTGATGCTAAGTAACCTTGCACACACACACTTGAGGGTTTTCTGAGTTTTTGTTTTGTTTTGAGTACATCGGTCTGGACGATGTTTGTGTCGGCCAGGATGATTCAATTAAAAATAGAAACCCTAATTAGGGCATCTTGGTTAAGCAGCCATCATTAAGAAAATTATCCTAGATGATCCTTGTTTTGGCTAGGACCATAGGCTCAAATCAGAAAGAATCTATCGCCATAATCAATTTAGGTATTCTTTATTTTAAAATATCAGCCAGGACAAAGTCAACATCGTCTTGGATGATGCAGCATAATTATGCCTAAATTAATCTAGCAATTATGGAAATCAATTAAGGCTGATTGTTATGATCACATCAGCCTGGCCGATCACAGAATTGGCCGGGCTGATGTCCTGAATGATTGACATCAGTCAAACTCAATTCAGGTCGATGTTCAGGATGATTGTACTCGAATTTGAACTAATCAGCCAGGATGATATTTTATCGGCCTGGATGATGTGACCAATTTTCTTATTATCATCCCAAATTGCCCTGTTGATTGAGCTTACTTTGTATTGATTGACCAGGATGCTATTCCTATCGTCCTTGATGATAATGTTGGTCTTAAAATTCTATTTAAAGGACCCAAATTTTCTCATATTTAAGGCCTTGAGTGCTGCTGTCTTGATCTGAGAGAGCCTTGGGAGAGAGAGAGAGAGAGAGAGAGAGAGAGAGAGAGAGAGAGAGGAACTTGTGAGGGAAGTTTGTGAGAGGGTTCACAAAGGTTGCTCCAAGCAAGGTTCCAAGTCGTCATCTCCATTCTTCATCGTTGTTCCTTGGGAGGTTCTTGGGAGGTCTACTTCAATAAAAGGTCCGGGTTCTCTGCCCGCTTCAGGAGGAAGCAAAAGGAGTCGGTTCTCTACCGCACCGGGGTTGGTGAAAAGGAGTCTGTTGTAAAGGCCTCTCCGCCTAGCTATGGGAGCTAAATGAGAGACACTTAGTTAGTGCAATACTCAGAGAGTGACTATGAGGAGTGGACGTAGGTTAAAGATTGATCGAACCAATATAAATTTGGTGTGATCTTTCTTTATTTTGCTTTCTTGTTTATTTATTTTTTGCACTATGATTTCTGTGGTGATTTTTGTTGTGCTTTACCTAAGAAAATTTTTTAAAATACCAATTCACCCCCCTCTTGGTTAGCCTTAGGCTAATTCTTAAGGGCTTAACATCCGTAACTAGCTTTCAAGTGTTATCAAAGCGGGATTCATAAAAACTAAGTTTTAAAACTCTTTGAATTTTGATCCATGGCTAACAATGGAAATTGTAATACTTCTGAAGGGTATTCTATTACCCGACCACCTTTGTTTGATAATATCCCTTTTAATTTTTGGAAATCTTGCATGTCTATATTTTTACAATCAATGGATTATTGCATGTGGATGCTCATTATGGATGGTTATACACCTCCAAATAGAAAATTGAATGGCATTACTATTCCACTTCCTTTTGCTGAATGGACTCTAGATGATAGGGATTTAGCACAATTAAATGCAAAATATTTGAATTATTTTTTTTTGTGCTTTGAAATTGAAAGATTACATGCATGTTTCCACTTGCACTACTAGTAAAGAAATTTAGGATAAATTGTGTATCACCTATAAAGGTACTAATGAAGTCAAGCAATCCCGTATGAATATTCTCTTACATGATTACAAAATTTTTTGTATGAATCCTTCTAAATCGATCTCTAAAATGTATACTAGGTTTACTCAGATTGTTACTTCATTGCATGCATTAGGAAGAGAACTTTCTAACTATAAAAAAGTAAACAAAATTTTAGGATGTTTTCCTTCCTCTTTTTATGCAAAAATTACTACAAGATCTGAATCTAAAGATTTAAATACATATTAAATCGATGAATTACTTGGTTCACTCATTGCTTACGAGCAAGGGGTGAACCAAAGAAATCTTGATGCAGGAGAAATGAAGAAGGAGAAAACGTTGGCACTTAAGGCGAACGATTCAGACACTGACTCTTCTGGGTCTAGAAGCGATGATGTTGCTTTAATCATAAGGCAATTTAAGAGCTTTTTAAGGAAGAAGCACAAGAATCATCAAAAGTGGAATAAAAATAAGGGTAGCCAAAATTTTAAGAATTCTAATGAAATAATTTTTTTTGAATGCAAGAAGCCTGGGCACGTTAAAGCTGATTGTCCTATGCTTAAGGCACACCCAATTTAAGGAGAAGGGTGAGGAGAAACCAAACCTCAAAAAGGACAAGAGCAATAAGCAATTCCAAAAGGTGTTCTGGGCTGATTCTGCATTAAATTCCTCTAAAACTAAACCTGAGGAGGAGACAACAAACTTGTTCTTAATGGCAGATAATAATCTTGGTCAAAGTGACCAAGAAGAATTATGTGAACTAGCCTATGAGAAACTCCTTGAAGTTTCTGAAAAAATGCATGCATCATATAAGAAACTTAAGAAAACTCATGCTTGCTTGAAATTGGAATTTTTTAATTTACAAAAAGAGCATGAAATTCTTCTCAAAGATCATTAAACAATTGATTCAAATCACATGGCTTTACTTGATGAGTTTGAAGCATTAAACAAAAAGTATGCTGAGTTATCTGATGCTCATGATTCTTTAAAATTGTCCCATTCTGAATTAGAAAAAGAATATAAAAAATTAGAAAATTTAAAAACCTTTGAAAATAAAAAATCTTCATTTCATGTATCGCATAAAAACATTACCATAGGAGTAGATTAGTGAATTCTTTTCCTAGACTTAGATGTTTTTCATGTGGCATGCTAGGACACATAGCTCACACTTCCACCATTCACCATCGCTTATATTGGGTCTGGAGACCCAAGTTACATGATCCACAGCTTGCATTGCATTCTACTTTTCATAAGATGAAACCCAAACATGTTTGGGTTCCTAAATCTGACATTTGATAATTTTATAGGCAAGCTCTCATAAAAGGCCTCGTGAGAGCATGTGGTACTTGGACAGCGGATGCTCTCGACATATGACTGGCGATGCCAATCAATTCATATTGCTGGAGACTAGGACAGGAGGCAAGATGACTCTTAGAGACAACACCACCAGGAAGGTGGTAGGCTTAGGTATAATTGGTAATTCCAAGAACCTTTTGATTGAAAATATTTTGCTTATAGATGGACTGAAACACAACTTGCTCAGGATCAATCAGCTTTGCGACAAGGGCTTCATCATAATTTTTTTGGCAAATTCATACATTATGAGCTTAAATAATAACACTGTTTTACAGGGAAAGCGGATCAACAACGTGTACATGCTTGATTTAATAACATTGAATGTGCTACTTTATTTTTCTTAAAAAATGTTATTGATGATTCATGGTTGTGGCACAGGAGATTATGTCATGCCAGTATATGACCCAAAAAGATCTAGTTAGAGGTGTCCCCAAGCTTAAGTTTTCAAAAGACCACCTTTGTGATGCCTGCCAATTAGGAAAGCAAATCCACTCCACTTTTCACTCCATTAAGGACATTAGCATCACTAGACCTTTAGAAGTCTTTCACATGGATTTGTTTAGACCCGTTAGTACTGCCAGCTTGGGAGGGAAAGTCTATGATTTTATGATTATCGATGACTACTCTAGGTTTACTTAGATTAGATTTTTGTCACACAAAAATGAGTCATTTGATGAGTTTAGAGCTTTCTTCACTTGGATTCAAAAAACCTAAGTTGTGAGATCTTGACCATCTATAGTGATCATGGGGGAGAGTTTAAAAATTAGAGATTTGGAGATTTTTGTGAGGACAAGGGGATTATCCACAACGTCTCAGCTCCTAGGACCCCTCAGCAGAACGGGGTAGCTGAAAGGAAGAACTAGACCTTAGTGGAAGCCACTAGAGCCATGCTTGCTGAGTATTCACTTCCAAAATACTTTTGGGCTGAATCGGTTAACATAGCTTATTATGTGTTGAATACGGTGAATGTTAGAACCAAATTAGATAAGACACCCTATGAGATCCTTAAGGGTAGGACACCCAATCTTTCCCACCTTCATATCTTTGGTTGTAAGGTTTTCATTTACAATAATGGGAAGTCTCACTTAGGAAAATTTGACTCAAAATATGATGAGGGAGTGTTCTTAGGATATCCAAGTGTTGGGAAGTCTTGTAGGGTGTTTAATAAGAGGAATTTGGTGGTGGAAGAGACTACACATGTAGTGCGTGATGAGTCTGATCTTAGAAAGTCTAGAGTTGAGGATGATGATGATATTGGAGAGATTACCACCAGAGTAGAAAATTTAGAGAAGAGGGTAGAGCACCAAAACACTAAAGGAGTAGGAGAGGTTAGCCAAGGAGTAGAAATGTAGATTTGGAGGAAAGTGTTGAACCTTCACACACTTTGCCTAGAGATTGGTGATACTCTTTGAGTAACCTTAAAGATCTGATCTTAGGAGGCCCTTCTGATGGAGTTAGGACTAAACATGGACTAAGGAAGGAAGTGAACCACTCTACCTTTATCTCAATGACTGAACCAACCAACATAAACCAAGCCCTTTCTGATGAGTTTTGGATCTTAGCCATGCACGAGGAGTTGAACCAATTTGTTAGAAATAATGTTTGAGAACTTGTAGAAAGACCTAAAGGACAAAAAATGTAGTTGGAACCAAATGGGTCTTTACGAATAAGGTGAATGATTATGGAGTGGTGGTTAGGAATAAGGCAAGATTAGTGGCTAAGGAGTATAACCAAATAGAAGAGATAGATTTTGAGGACACTTTTGCCCCTGTAGCTAGATTGGAAGCCATTAGAGTGCTATTAGCCTTTTCCTGTTATAAGGGATTTAAGCTTTTCCAAATGGACCTTAAGAGTGCCTTTTTAAACAGGGAAATAAAAGAGGATGTGTTTGTAAAATAACCCCCAGGTTTTGAGAGTTCCCAATTTTTAAATCATATTTTCAAATTAAAAAAGGCCTTATATGGATTAAAGCAGGCACTCATAGCTTGGTATGAGAGGCTTAGCTCATTCTTACTAGAAAGGGAGTTTATTAAAGGGAGTGTAGACACCACCCTTTTCATGAGGAAAGTAGGAGATGATTTTTTCATTGTTCAGATCTATGTCGATGATATAATTTTTGGATGTTCTGATAAAAGGCATATGTGATGATTTTTCTAAACCAATGACTAAGGAGTTTGAGATGAGCATGATGGGAAAAATGTCCTACTTTTTGGGGTTTAGCATTAGACAATTAGATAATGAAACTTTTTTGAGGCAAACAAAGTACATAAATAACATCTTGAAGAAATATGAAATGCACAAAGCCAAGCCAATTAATACTTCCATGACCTCAGGAATTCAATTAGACAAGGACCTAAATGGAAAATCTGTTGATCATAAGAAGTATAGAGGGAAGATTGGATCTTTACTTTACTTGACTGTTAGCTGACCTCATATAATGTATAGTGGTTATCTTTGTGCTAGATTTTAAGTTGACCCTAAGGAATCCAACCTGACTGCAGTTAAGAGAATTCTTAGATACCTTTTAGAGACCCAAAACCTAGGAATCTGGTACCCTAGGCACAACACTTCTTTTGAGATTAATTGATTTTATAATTTTGATTTTACAGGATGTAAGGTGGATAGAAAAAGCACTTCTAGAACTTGCCAATTCATAGGACAATCTTTAGTCTCTTGGTCTAGTAGAAAATAAAACTTTGTTGCTCTTTCCACAACTAAAGCTGCGTACATTGCTTTAGGAAGTTGTGTGGATCAAGTCCCTTGGATAAAATAGCAAGTACTAAATTTAGGATTACCTGTAGGCACCATCTCAATTCTTTATGACAACACTAGTGCCATTTGCATTTCTAAGAATCCTATCCAACATTCAAGGACTAAGCATATTGATATCATGCATCACTTTATTAGAGACCATGTGACTAAGGGAGACATTGAGTTACATTATGTGGCGACTGAGAATCAATTGGCTGACATTTTTACTAAACCATTGGCCTTGGACACTTTTAGCAATTTAATGACCAGATTGGGTGTGATTGACATTAATGCATGTACTTGATTTCTACTGATGTTTTATTTGTTGATTACTTTGCTATTTTTTTCTAGTTTTTGTTGTTTATTTCTTTTTTTTTTTTGGTTAGTTATTTTTTGTTTTGTTTGTGATACTTTATTTTTCATATGCCTTACCTTATTTTTTCCTTTTCAAATCATCGCTGAATTGATATCTTATGCCTTATTTTTTTATTTTTAAAATTTGGAGTTAATGTTTAACATCTCTTAATCTGCCAAAGGGTAAAAACACCGTTGATTATGTCTCTTTCTCTAACCTATTTTGGTGGTAAAATTTTTTCTTCTAACCAAAAGTCTATCTGAAATTAACAACTAGATTTTGCAGTTGAGATCTTTTCTACCTTGCTATAGTAATCTTGCTTATACCATAATAGTCAAAGTTTTTATGTTACTTCAAGATTTCTCGTTATCCTGTCAATGCATCTCTCACATGATTTTTGATTCTGTTTTGTGGATTGTTCTTCCCTATATTAGAGAGTGAGTTTTTCTTCTCTAATATCTGGAAGATATACTCACAACTAAGAATATTTAAGGATTTTTGGAAAAGAATCTAACTTGCAAAAATAATGAAAAAAAGTGGCCAACGATGCCAAAAATAAAAGATAAGAAATGACGTAAAATTAATATATATATATATATATACACAAAGTGTATCAAAAATCAAAAGATGCGCAAAGTGCGTCATTCAATGGACAAGAGGCATAAAATGAGCCCATCAAAAAGCAAGCTATCTTCCATTCCTCCAACTCTTAAAACTTAGAAGATTTCATATATCACTTGAGATTTTCAAGGACTTGATTTTGAATTTTGCGATTTAACAAACTACTTTGATATATTTTTTTATGAGATATTTTTATGAAACCAAGTCTTGATCGGATCTCTTTTTTCTTATCCAAATATTTTTTTTTAGTTAGGACTTTTGATTTCAAAAAAAGATTTTTCCCTAAAAGAAGTCCGAGCTTAGGGTTAACATGATCGAATATTTTACCATTTTTTGGATTTTTGAAGATGTTAACTCATTAACTTAAAAATTTTTAAAATAAATCACATGGAGACTATATCATGTTTATGCCTTGATTAAAAAAAAATCATTGTTTTTTTTATAGCTTTTGTTTAAGGCCATCTCTGATCATTTCCATCCTTCCATTGATTTGAAATTTTTTGTCACATCATCTTGGCTGATATTTATATCATCCTGGACTATCTATTTTTGTGCTTCAAGAACTCCATCTACTGAATATTATGACTTTTTTGCTCTCATTGTCTTGGACGATCCTTATCATCCTGGACGATATGATTGACCTCTGCCATAATCATCTTGATCATCCTGGCCGATATCTTTTGTCATCCTGGATGATGTATTTATTGGTTATCGTCCAGTCCGATACACCTTTTCATCCCGGATGATACACATGTCAGTACATTTAAAATCTTTTCAATTTCCTGGGATGATCCATCTTTGGACAATCGTCCTGGACGATCTACTGTTCATCCTAGATGATATATGTGGCGCATGATTTAAAATGTTTTAAATTCAGCCAATACGATCCTTTGTTGAGCATTGTCCTAGATGATCCACCTAATCATCTTGGACAATTTGCTTTTTCAACGGTCGTCCGGCCTGACTCCTCAAGATGATTTCCTATGTCTAATCATCCCGGACTATATATGATCGTCTCAGATGATTGGACCACCTTTTTGACCAATCAACCCGTTCACAACAATTGCACCGAATCGTCTTGGATGATCCTGCGATCGGCTTGGACGATCCGATCGATCCTTTAAACTCAGAGCTTTCTAGCCAATGTTTCTCACTTCAATCTTCTTCTCCTCTCTTGTTTACTTCATGTTTGCTTATGGCTGGCAGAAAGCGTGCTCGTTAGATGTCTGACAGCTCCTCGAGGGGCAACTAGACCCTCATTTTTGGGAGATAGACGATAAGGCTGCCTACCATCGTTACAAAGAGTGCGGCATTACTCTTTCCCGAACAATCAATCCAGCCTATCTCTCCTATTCGGTACTAGATCTTTTCACTCACACCTCTCTTTACTTTATTCTCACCCTCGTAGTCCCCTTTAGTTCTGAACTTTTTTTTAAATTTTACGCAAACCTTTACATAAATTCTTCCTACACTGCTCTCACCTCTTATGTGAATCGACGTCCTATCAAGATCACATATCAGGATTGTGCTGAATTGTTGCAGCTGTCCACCACTGGGGATAAGCTGCATACTCTTGTCTCTAATCTTGACTTTGACTTATGCACTGCAAATCACTTTCTTTGCCACACCAATGCACCATTTCATGTTGAAGAGACTAGCTCTTTACTTAAAGAAGCTAGGATGATCCAGCACGTTCTTCGCACCTTTGTGATTTCCAAAGCCGATGACCAAGTCCACATCACTCCACTTCTTTCACTTACTACCTTTTACATTATGGCCCATAGAGAATTCAATGCCACAGACTTGATCTTTCGCTACATTGAGCATTTGAATACCATTCGAGATCCAGGTCATAGAAGAAAGCCCAATCTTGCTCTAGGACACATCATTGCATATGTTCTAGAATCCAAATACAACCTTCAATATCCTGCTCCTCCCAATCATCTGCCACCTTTCTACTCAAACAATTCATTCAATGCCCTTCACAGTACTCATCTCCACCCAAGGGATGGGGAAGCTCAGGGGGCAGAGGAGGAGGAGGCTCCCACTCTCGCTCCTGTTCCTAAACCTGTTCCTCTCCATCAGCACTCTTAGCTAGATAAGTTGGTGGAGAGATTTGATCAGTTTGAGACCCGTTTTGATGCATATGTTACACAGCAGCAGCAGCAGCATGACCAAGACATGGCCTGGTTTGGGGCACAATTTGATTTGTTATCTAGTTACTTTCAACAACCACCACCACCACCACCTCTGTTTGATAATAAGGGTCCCTCATTTTTCTAATTTTAGTTTCTATTTTTTATAGTTTGTTTTTCTTATTTTTTATTTTAGTTTCTGTTATGTTTTTTATTGTGTGTTTTGTTTCCCTCATTTTTGTGATGTCAAAAGGGGGAGTAGTTTGATATATCTTGTACTTTGAATTCTTGAACTTAGTGAACTGCTTTTTCATTACACTATTTTTACTGAACTACCATAACAACTTGGAATTCATTATTTGTGTTTTCCATCATAAAAAAGGGGGAGATTGTTATGAATTTGAGATTATGGATTAGACTTTTGATGATAGCAAATATCCATGTTTTTCTATGACTGCCTTGCCTACTAATTTTTCAGGACCACAAATTGAATGCAAATCAAGCCAGCTCAAGATCGGGTAGATTTAGATTGAGTCAAGTCTGTATTTTTTTCATTCTTGAGTCAATTATAAAAGTGGTTCCTGATGCTAAGTAACCTTGCACACGCACACTTAAGGGGTTTTCTAAGTTTTTCTTTTTTGAGTACATCAGCCTGGACGATGTTTATATAGGCTAGGATGATCCAACTAAAAATAAAAACCCTAATTAGGGCATCCTGGTTAAGCAGCCGTCATTAAGAAAATCATCCTAAATGATCCGTGTATCGGCTAGGATGATAGGCTCAAATCAGAAAGAATCAGCCGCCATATTCAATTTAGGTATTCTTTATTTTAAAATATCAGCCAGGATAAACACAACATCACCTTGGATGATGCAGCATAATTATGCCTAAATCAATCTGGCAATTATGGAAAGCAATTAAGGTTGATTGATATGATCAAATCAGCCGGGTCGATCGCATAATCGGACGAGACAATGTCCTGGACGATTGACATCAGTTAGACTTTATTCAGGGCGATGTTCAGGATAATTGTACTCAAATTTGAACTAATCAGCCAAGATAATATTTTATCAGCCTAGACGATGTAACCAATTTTCTTCTGATCATCCCAAATCGCCCCGGTTGATTGAGCTTACTTTGTACTGATCGGCCAGGATGTTATTCCTATCATTTGGGATGATAATTTCGGTTCTGAATATTCATATTAAAGGACCTAAATTTTCTCATGCTTAAGACCTTGAGTGATGTTGTCTTGACCTGAGAGAGCATTCGGAGGGAGAGAGAGATAGAGAGAGAGGAACTTATGAGGGGGAGTTTATGAGAGGATTCAAAAAGGTTGCTCCGAGTAAGGTTCCAAGTCATCATCTCTATTTTTCATCCTTCATCCTTGGGAGGTTCTTGAGAGGTCTACTTCAACAAAAGGTCTTGGTTCTTTGCCTACTTCAGGAGGAAGCAAAAGGAGTCGGTTCTCTGCCGCACTAGGGTTGGTGAAAAGGAGTCTGTTGTAAAGGCTTCTCCGCCTAGCTGTGGGAGCTAAAGGAGAGACACTTAGTTAGTGCAATACTCTGAGGGTGCCTCCGAGGAGTGGACGTAGGTCAAGGATTGACCGAACAACTATAAATCTTGTGTGATCTTTCTTTGTTTTGCTTTCGCATTTATTTATTTTTTGCACTCTGATTTCTATGGTGATTTTTGTTGTGCTTTTCCTAAGGAAAATTTTTAAAATACCAATTCAGCCCCCCCTTTTGGTTAGCCTCGGGCTAGTTGTTAAGGGCTTAACATCCACAAGGTTCTCTGCCTGCTTCAGGAGGAAGTAAAAAGAGTTGGGTTCTCTGCCTTATTGGGGTTGGCAAAAAGGAGGTTTTGTAAGAGCTTCTCCGCCTTACTGTGGGAGCAAAAGGAGAGTCACTTTTATGGTTCAATTCTCGAAGGGTACCTCTGGGGAGTGGACGTAGGTCGAGTTGACCGAACCTCTATAAACCTTTATGTTCTTTTTATTTATTCCGCATTTAATTTTTCGCACTTTAATTTATGTGGTGATTTTGGTTTGTGAGTTTTGTGACTTTGGTTTAAAGAATTATTTAAAATACCAATTCACCCCCCCCCCTCCTCTTGGTAAGCCTCGGGCTAGTTCTTAGGGGCTTAACATCCCTTTCGAACTTTCAGTTTTCATATACATAATCGTTGCATCTTCTTTCCTTTTGTTAGGAACATTCTAGCCTGCGGGTTTTGGCAGACCACTTAGCATATGAGGGTGCAGATCTATCAAGGGGAATCTATACATTCTTTAAGGATAAAATTTATTTTTAGGACTTTTTAAAATTGCTTCATTTTAATTTTCAGAATTTAATCGAGTCAATAAACATACACCATATTAGAAACAAATTTAAATGTGTTCAAAGGTTTAATTATATTTTAGCTTAAGCATGAAGTACCCAACATAAGTTAAGGGGCCAATTAGGAATCTGCCCTAGATATTGACCGCAATTCATTAAACTCAATCTAATTAACGGTCCTACCACTCTACATTAAATACCAGACTCATGGTTTTGAAGCACAAGGTAGTTTAGCTGGCTCTCCAATTTAGGTTGGGTTAAGTCTAGATCCTATATTGAATTATCTCGGTTTTGGTTAATAATTTTTAATTCCCAATTTAGACTTAGGTTCTCAGGAAAGCTTAGGCTATAAGATCTTAACCTCTTGGAATCTGATCCCAACTTTCTAATAAAATCAACCATTTAAACTTAAATCCAATTCAATAAAATTTGAGCCTAATAATTAGGATGGGTTGGGGTGTTTCTAAAGTATTTAAGAATCTTAAAGAACCTCCTACCCTTCTTCCTTGACTTCAGAAGTAAGTGTTCAACCTTGATCAAATCCTGATTGAAATTTCCAACCCTTACCTCCTTTGACATCAAACTTTAAAATCTTAAATATAAATTTTTATCATTATTTTAATCAAGAGTATTCATAAGAAAACTCTAATTTCCCTATGATGTAATTAGCTATGAGGTCTTACGCTCATAGGTTATTTAGAAATCGAGACCAAATTTTCAAAAATTTACTTTTTAAAATTTTGAATAAATTATCTTTGGGAAATACAAAAAAAAATTGTGATCATTGTCATCATTTTCAAATAATTCATAATAAAAAATATCATCTTTCCTTGGGAAAATATATTACTTTATTATCATTACTTTGATTATTTAATTAGTGATCTCCTATTCAGATCATTATAGTTAAAACTCGAACAAATTTAACCTTGACCCTACGGGGTCATTTATAATTCTTTCCTGAGTTTTACTATTATAATCAAGATGAATTTAAAGTTTTGGAATTTGAACCCATTAGGGAATGATATGTTCACCTCCAGATGTGATATATCTTTTATAATGATGTGTTCAATTTCGAAACAATAATTCCAGAAATTAATCCTTTCCCAAAGGAAATTAATCTTTTTCAAAAAAAACTTTTTTTAATCAAACAAGTGGCAACTTCCTAACCAACGTGTACAAGAAAATCAGCAGTGTAGCAACATTTCTATAATTGGTGATTTCAACTTGAAAGAAAATATAACAATTTTTAATTAATAAATAAAATTCAATATGTAAGCAAATGCACTAACTTGCATGTAAACAATAAATTCTTTTGTTATTACACATAGTATTGCACGTAATGACACCTACAAACCACTTTGGAAGGCCCATCATACACCAAACAAGATATCTATAGGCATATGTAGAGGAGCTAAGATAAATCTAAAAACTTACCAATAGTACTAAAAGATTCACATTCTTTGTAGTTTTCTCTAATACGATTGTATATGACACACAATGCATATAATGGTCCCATTTACAAGCAATGACCATAAATCTATTACAAAAGAGAAGAATCCTCTATAGGCAAGTGATAGTAGATTATGTTGGATGTAATTTCCTATATGCAATGCTGGAAGTATTATATAAGCGGGTGATAATTAACTAGTTATGGATATTACATCATCCTTACAACATAACAATTTTATAGTGGTTCGGTCAACCTTTACCTACGCCCACTCGCCAAAGACCTCCATTCTAAGTATTTCACTAACACTAAGAGACTCTCCTTTTTCTCCCACAGTAGGGAGGAGAATTATTTATAAAACTCACTTTGACTAAACCTACTACGACAGAGTGCTAGATGCTATGTCACCCTCTCGATGATGGCAGCGAACCTTCTCATTTTTCTCCCTCCTAGAAAAGAAGAGAACCTTATGGAACTTGATCTAGAATCCTCTTTCTCTAGTGAACTTCTAAAGACTCACCAAGGCCATAGGAGGAGCAAGGGTGTAGCTAGCCCAGTGCAACTATATGATCCCCTCACAATCTTTCTCCCTCAGGCTCAACCTCACCTTCTCCGTCCTCTCAAACCCCTAGATCTATCCAAGCTTCTCTCTCAAAGTACCTTCAATTATCACATGTTCCTCTCTATATTTTTTTAATACAAAAATATAGATTTTATAATAGGCTTAAAAAACCCCTATAAAATTAAATTAGCCATCATTGTTCGTACAATACAAACTTGGTCTATACAGTATGATTAGGTCAGAAATAAGCCCCATCCAGTATGAAGGAAAATGAATATTTCAAAATTTTTCAACACATCATACAATATGATCTAAAGATAATCCAATGCAAACTATTTTATTTACTTTGTTCCTACAAGAAGAATCCTGGGATGATGGAAAATCATCTCTGTTAATCGTCTCATACTGTATACTTTGAATAGTATGATCTATTGATTTCAGGTAGGTCATCAAGTATGATATGCCTATTTTGCTATATAATTAGTACAAAAATCAAGGTTTCATTTGGTACGATCTTTGGGATGACCAAATTTCATCTCTACTCATTATTGGTGGAATTTTGAGAACAGGTTTAGAAAAGCTTGATTTTCTTTGGGAATTTTAAAATTAAAGTTAAATTATAATTCTAAAATTGAACAACCCAATCAAAAAGATATACCACCTCGGGGGGTGAAAATAAACTTTCAGAGTGGGTTTCAAATTTAGAATTATGAATCTCGTCTTGAATATTATGACTAGATGCTAAAGAGAGCCTCGTATGGCCCCGAAGAGCCAAGATTCAACTAAATATCCAACTACAATATTCAAGAAGTGTGATTGTTAAGTTCACATCCAAAGCCTTATCAAAGAAAGATGTATCTCCCCAAAGAGAGACAATACCATTTAATGATATTTCTTCGAATGTGATAATAACGATCATCTTTTGATCTTTCCCAAAGGAATCAAATATGAATTTTGAAAAATCAATTTTTGAAATCAGGTGAGTGTGTGGTTCTAAATCTCCTACGATTGTAAGCCCTCATAGTTAATTATATCGTAGGGAGACAGAGTCCCAAACGAAAACTCTCGATTAAAATAGTGACAAAATTTCGTTAGATTTTTTAGGAGTGATATCAAAAAGAGGTGAATTTTGGAATCTCAAAAGAGAATGGATCAAAGTTGAGCAGTTATTAAAAGAGCCAAGGAAAGAAAAGTAGGGGACACTTTGGGATTCTAGAACCATCAAGAAGTTTCCCAACTTAATCTTAGTGTTGGGCTTTATGTTCTAGATTGAGATAATATTTAATTAGAGTTGAGCATTTTATTAAAAATTTGGGATTAAATTCTCAATGTTTGGGGTCTTATAATCAAAGATGAGCCCTAGATCCTAAATCTGATTTGGACACTGGACCACAATCGTCTGAACCTAACTAATGCAGTGCAAGGTTTGGACTTACCCCGGCCTAGATTGGGGAGCCAGCTAATCATCTAATCTATTTAAAAGAGATGATTCTGATCTTTTATGAAAGAGTAGTAGGGACGTTTCATTTAAAGTTTTGGAGAGTTGAGGCCAACATCAAGAGATTTTCCTAATTGGCCCCTTTGACTTATGTTGGGTGCAAAATGCTAAGGACAAATGCAATTAAAATTTTGACTCTTTTAAAAATGTTTCTAATGCAATGCATGCTAGTCAACAACTTCAAATCACATGTGCATGCTCTTTTTATTATTTAGGGGGCATTAGCAGCTTAAGCACCTGTGCAAGCATTTATAATTGAGTTCTTTTTATTGACTTAGCCCCTTTCTTATTGCCCTGCATGAGCATGGCCACCTACAAAAAACTGTGAGAACATCCAAATCATTCCTATCCTAAGGGTAATCTAGTCGTTAAACACATCAATCAGCCACAGAGTGCCGTATGAAGTAAATAGACACAACAAAGCAATGTCATCCACAACATGCAGTAAAATTATGAAAAATTTGGCACACAGCAGTAAAGTAAACACCGTCCTAACCCAAATCTAGAGTTGGTTATCCTAGTAAACCATCTAAAGTGTGTGTAGAAGGTTGTGTGGTAGGGGTAGATTCAAAGTTGGGTGATTAGTTAGAGTTATCTAGTATTTGAATTTGTTAAGGCTTAAAGGGAAATTTAGGTTAGAGTTTAAATATTAATATATTAAGATTTTTTTTTAAATATCTTTTAAGGGTTAATTGATTACTACCTTTGTTTCACACCGAGGCCGTGAAGTTTATTTCACCTTTCTTAGGGCTAAGCTAAAAGTCTCGTAGGCCTGGGTTACCCAGTAGTACTCGGGGTTGATTAAATTAATTTAAATTAGTTGAAATTAAAAGAGTGGATTAATATAAAAAGGAATTGGTTACTGATTTTAATGGGTTGGTTGAGAATTTTCTTAATCAAGTTGGAAAATTCTGGAATTTGAATGAATTGTTGGGTTTTAGGAAATTATCTAGATATATACTAACTAAGGGGTCAAAATTTGATTTTTAAAATTAGTGAGAAAACTTAAAGGTTTCAGATTTTTAATAAATACTAGACCTTAATATGAGTTGTTAGACAGGTGGCACATTCAATTTAGAGTTTCTAACGAAAAGTTATGATTTTTAGAAGTTTTGACCCGTTTTGACCAAAGGTTGACCAAAATGTTAAGTTTTTGACTTTGACCAGATTTTGGGGGTTTGACATTTTTTTAAAATACTAGATTTTGATTAGATTCATTAGTCTTTGAGTGTGATTGATTTAGAATTTTCTACAATCAGTTATGAATTTTGTAAATTTAGGTATTTATTGGAATTATTTAATTATTTTCATTAAGGGTTCTTTTTAGTTTGAGCCCAAATGATTCCTAAACCTCTTCAAATCAATCCCAAAGATAAAAAATGATCTAAGGGGAGATCAACAAGTGTTTAAAGAATTTTTTGGATTTTAATTAATTAAAAAGACTAAATGTTGATTTTAACTTAAAATTAAATTAAACCCCATTTTAAAGTCAAGCTAAAGGGTCCTAAATTTCTACAGGTTAGGGGATTAATTAGGGTTAGTTAGAGGTGTTTTAAGGAATTTTAAGGATTAATATTGATTTATTAGAATTTTATTAAGGCTAAAGGGTCAATTAAGGGATTGATCCTAAGTAGATTGATTAGGGAGCCTAATGATCTCTAAAATTCAATAAAATACGTTCTATGGGTGAGTGATATTACCAAGTTTATTGGTTCAAAGTCTCAAGTTAGGGGAGTATGCATCCTAAAAAAAAATCTAAGTTTTCTATACAAATCCTTAATTTTTGTCCTTAAGGATGTCTCTAAGTTGTATACGATTAAGTCAAAGTCACTAACCCTTTACAAACCACATATGGAAGTAAACAAACATAGTACTCATGAACTTAAATCTTAGAGTTCCTAAATTAGGTGGTGTGTGTAATCCTGTACATGCAAGACCCTAAAGAAACGCAACATATAATTATATTAAATGCTAAGTTAGTGAACAAAATACCTATGCCCACTAACTTTCCCCCATTGTTTTTACCCAAGTGCTCCAACTCATGTTCAAGATTTTCAAGACCCCACTCAAAACTCTTGAGGTTTAATAAAATATAATTTTAAAATTAATTTTATATATTAAAACAGATTGATTTTAAGGATTCTAGAAAATTTAAAATAGTTCAAAATATTATTCAAACAAATCCCAAACATAAAAAAACTTATAACATAGGAAAGTTCAAACTACTAATTAATTTGAGAGGTCAAAATAAGGGTTGTTTAGCTTTTTTTTATTACTTAGATATTGACCCAAATATTCAAATATTAGGTTATTATAATTATCCAAAAGAAATGAAACAAATTACATTACCCTTAGTCCAAAATAGTCACCTTAAGGTTTAAGATTAGATTTAATATTCAAAAGTATTATTATAATTTTTGGTATAATATTCAATGAAATATTAACTCAATACTAAAAAAAAAATTATTAAATAATTAAAGTTCTAAAAAAAAAAAGAGGCTGGTTTTAAAGTAACTCATTTTGTATTTTGAAGATCTTGATATGCATATTATTTAAATTTATAGTCAAATTCTATTATTCAATAAATATTTTTAATAACTATACTTGTATTTAATAAAATAAATTTTAGACATATCTTAAATTAGATTAATATAATTTATGCATATTTTAGGGAACATCATAAAATATATTTGAAATTTTATATTCAAATTCTGAAAATATTTTAGGTATTTTTAGTTATATATTAATTCAAAATAGTCATTATTAGATATTTAAAATTACTCAAAATATATATGGTATTTCAAGTTAATATTAATTTCAAATTAAAGCATTTAATTTTCTGAATAATTTGATATATTATTTAAAATTTTTGGATTAGTATTCAATTTAATATAATTTATTACATTAAAAATAACTTTAAAATCAATTTAAAACCTATTTAAATAAATGGATAAAGGAACTAACGGCGTCGACTTAACAGAGGACACGCGGCGGCATCTAGGGCATCTGATTCGTTCGACAGTAACGGGATGGGGGCGTGGCACGACCTCAGCCGCAGGTTCAAAACTGCGTTAATGGCCAGGCATTAATGGCCAATGATTGGGCTGCGGCAATCATTGGCAATCATTGGAAATCATTGTCGAATGCGGCGCCGCGACGGCGTGGTCACTTATCTGAGTCAACAGGGTTTCGCAACCATAGGATTGCCTGTGTTTTGATCCGACGGCTGGGATTAAATCCTGCAATTTGGTCTTCATTAAGTGAGATAAAATGGCAGAGATCAATCTCCACAGTTCAGAAAGAATGGTCTTGATTGAATCGGATGATCTCTTCAGAAAGCGGGCTACATGGCTAGAATGAAATGCAGTGTGGCGAGATCTCGGTCATTGATTATAAGATCAGCAGCCGAAATTTTATACAGCAGGGCTAGGTTACGAAGACACCCTAGGAATCAATTTTTATTTCGTTCTCTCGATCTGATGAACCAAAGTATGAAATTTTAAACTTGAGTCAAGAACATGAGCATAAACAATGGGGGCATATTTATTTTGCCTAAAACTGACTGGATACAAAGTTAAATAAACCTATCTATTAAGAGCTAGATCTAAAGTTTTTGAGGGATTATACCGTTGGATCTTCAAAGTCTTCAAACGGATAAGCTTGTAGACTGTCCAAGTGTATATCCCTAGCACAAATACGAGCCCGAAAATGCCTGGATTGACCTCTACAAGGCTGGGACAGACTAGGTGGTTAGCTCGCCAGAGAACTCGCCGCCGGTGACGTGCAACCACCAGGTTTTTGTAGTGGGGAGGTAGAGGAGGCCATGGGGAGCTAAAATGAACAAAGACTTAGATCTGGGAGGCTGGAGTAAGTGAGAGAATGTGTGATGAATAATTCCCATCAAAATCAACTTTTGCCCTATTCAAATGACCTGGGCTAGTTTGGATGGTTGTGATGCATCAGAGGCCTCTCTCTGATGAAGGACAAGTGTCCCAAGCCATTGAGTGGCAGGGAGAAAGGCTGGAAAAGGCCCTCTAACCATTGGTTAGTTTTGGGAGGTGGGGGGGGGACCACTGCCATTTAAGGCTAAACCAAGCTTTGGCTCAATTTTGGGAGCTTAGGGAGAGCTTTACGATATAAGTAGGTCTACCTAAAGCAGCCTAAATCAAGGGAAAGTGGTTTAGCGGCTGATTATGACATTTTGGATGAGTTTGAGGAATTGTTTTGACTGTGTTGACCAGTCAACGGGTCAAGGGAGGCTGAGGTGGCATGATGTAGGTATGGGAGATAGGTTGGATGAGTTCCAAGACCAAAGCCCAAGCTTTTGAGGTAAAAGAGAGGTTTGACCAATTCAAAGAAAGGTTTAAGGGCTTTTTTGACTTGGTTTGACCAGTCAACAATGTCAAAGCTGGTGATGTGGCATTTGGGGAGGTAGAGGGTCATTTAAGGTGGCTTGATCATGGGTCAAGGATCAAAGTCAAGGCTTAGAGCAGGTGGGAGCAAATGCCATTAAAGTTTAACCAAGAATTGAGGGTTGACTTGGTCAATTCAAGTTGGGTTGAGTTTACCAAGTGTCAAGTGACACTTGAGTCTTATACAAGAATTGATTTGAATAGGTAATAGGGGTTGAAGAGCTCAAATGGGTCAATTTGACCCATTTAGACCCCTTAAGAGCTAATGGGTCAACTTAGGTTGACTTGGTCAACCAGGTTGACCCAAAGGTTGTAGTTGGGTCAAATGAACTTGTTTGATGATTTGGTGTCTAATGGGTGTGGTCTTAAGGCTTGAAAAGTCCATTTGGGTCAAAAGGCCTATTAAGGGCCCTCAATGGGTTATTAGTCAACCAGGTTGACCCAAGAATAATCACTAGGTTCAATAAGTTTGGAATGATGTTTTGAGTGTGTTGGAAGAGATTCCAAGTCAAGATGAGGTCATTTTGGTCGAAATGACCATTTTGACCCTTAAGGGGCCTTAGGTAAAAAAAGGTTGACTTGGTCAACCAAGTTGACCGAAGGTTGGAATTGGGTTCAAAAGGTCTCAAACATTATTTGAAAACATTTGAGGAATATTTCAAAGATTTATGGTCAAATCAAATTAAGTTTAGGCCAAAAGTCGAAAAATCCCCTTGAAGGGCATTTTGCTCATTTTGTCTTTGAGTCAGTTCTGGGTCAAATTGAATCTGGAAAGATGTAAAATATTGCTTAACAAGTCAATATCAAGGTATTAGAAGTGATCAAAGGGTTTGGAGGGGGCTCCAAGGTCAAATTCCACTAGGTGGAGGGTCCATTGGCATTGATTGTAAATATTTGAAGGTTTTGTAACCTTTGGAATCAGATTAATTTTAGGGTGTTATAGCTCTCCAAATGAGTTCAAATTTGGAGGGTTGACACTAGAGACATGTCACATCAAAATAAAATTGACGAACCCTGAATCAAATGCAAATTGATTTGGTTTCAAGGTGATGGAAAATCACATAGAAAGGGTTTCAGGACCTGAGTCTGTAGCCCAAAGGTTCTAGGTTTAGATTGAGTTAAGATCTAGACTGTGGTGCAAATATTTTTCCATGAATTATGTTTTGATGATTATCAAACACTCTTATATTTGTACTGACATTTCAGGGCCACAAGATCGTACGGAAATTGGAACTAGCTCAAGTTTGGGTAGACTAGGTCTGAGTCAGTCTGTAATTTTCTTTTTCCCTTTCTTGAGTCAATTATAACCTTTGAAGTGTTTTGATGCTAAGTAACCCTACACACACACACTTGAGTGATTTTTTCTATCTGATATAGAATTTTTATTTTTACTCACATCGTCCCGGACAATATTTATATCGTCATAGACAATCGGGTTTAAAATAGAAACCCTAATCTAGACTCTTAGTTAAGGCAGCCGTCATTAGGTTATTGGCCTGGATGATACATGTATCGGCTAGGATGATATACTCAAAAAATAAAGAATTCACAGACAAAATCTAATTAGGCATTCTTTATTTTTGGATATCGGCCAGGACGATTTGATACAATTATGCCTAAATTGATCAGACAATTAAGGAAAGCAATTAAGGATGATTGATATGATCACATCGTCCTGGACGATCTCAATATCATCCGGGATGATCAGTTCAAAAAACCTTAGTTGCTTCTGGAAGATCAACATCGGCCAGATCATATTCAGGGTGATGTTCTGGATGATTTACCTCTAATTTGAACTAATCATCCGGGATGATTGTGAGATCATCCTTGATGATCAAGGTAATTTTGAATCATCCAGACCCCCATTCAGGGTGATGCTAAGTACGATAGTCCACGATTTATACTGATCGGCTAAGACGATTTCCATATCGTCCTGGATGATAATGTCGATTCTTGAAATTCTATTTAAAGGATCAAAATTTTCTCATGTAAGAGACCTTGAGTGCTGCTCTCTTGACCTAAGAAAGCCATGGGAGAGGGTGAGAGAGAGAAAGAGAGAGAGAGAGAGAGAGAGAGAGAGAGAGAGAGAGAGAGAGAGAGAGAGAGAGGAACTTGTGAGGGGGAGTTTGTGAGAGGGTTCACAAGGGTTACTCCAAGCAAGGTTCCAAGTCATCTTCTCTGGTCTTCATCCTTCGTTCTTGGGAGGTTCTTGGAAGGTCTACTTCAGCCAAAGTTCCGGGTTCTTTGCCCGCTTCAAGAGGAAGCAAAAGGAGTCGGTTCTTTGCCTACTTCAGGAGGAAGCAAAAGGAGTCGGTTCTCTGCCGCATAGGGGTTCGTGAAAAGGAGTCGGTTGTAAAGGTTTCTCCACCTAGCTGTGGGAGCTAAAGGAGACACACTTATTTAGTGCAATACCTAGAGGGCGCCTCCAAGGAGTGGATGTAGGTCATGTTGACCAAACCACTATAAACCCTTGTGTTCTTTTTATTGCTTTCTCATTTTAATTTTCTGAACTTATTTTTCTGTGGTGATTTTGGTTTGTGCTTATTGTGATTTGATCTAAGAAAGATTTTTTAAAATACCAATTCACCCTCCCCCCTCGTAGTTAGCCTCGGGCTAGTTCTCAACGGCTTAACATCCCTAATGAACTTTCAGACTGGACCTAAAGGCTAGGAACTAGGATGATCCTAAGATCTACATTCCAAAGAAACCTAAGGTCCAAGGCTCAAGAAGGTGTTTAAAGTGACCTCATAAAAAAATGAGGTCAACACTCATCATACGATACGATCATGATCGTACATTATGAATAATAATCATATATTAAATCACATTATAATTGAGTAATTATGGGAATTAATTTTAGTACGGTTTCAAATGATCATATAGTATGATTCAAATTGTAAAGTATGATTAGTTCAAAAACAAAATTTAAAAATCTTACTTAAATTAATTTGGTGGCTAGGGTTTTCAGATCATAAAAAATCAAACAATCCTATCATGATCGTACTGTACAATTAGTTCATAAAAAATAATTTCTCATTTAGTTGTTATGTCCATTCTAAGATAGTCAGATTGTATAGTAAGATGGTAAATCATACAGTATGATTAGATCAAAATAATAACAATTCAAAAATATTTTTCTCTACCCTTGTGTATATATGTATGTTCACCCATTTTGCATACACTCTCATGTGGTCATACTCAAGAAATAAAAAATATAGAAAATAAGATTTTAGTCTCTTTTACATCCTATTCTACCTAACAATGAGTCTTCAGCGATCATGGTCGGTGTATATTTTACACGAAATTTTATAGCTCATAGATAAAAATAATAAAAAAAATATCCAGTGAGAAATATAATAATTTAAATAAAAATGTTTTTCATCATACTTAAATTAACACCATAATTATTAAATCAAATTAAGGATTAATTATTGAATGGTAATCGTACAATATGACATGGTCGTACATAATGATATACAGAGTCTATTTTTGATCGTGCCAAATATTATACCGAGCGATCCCTTGATTTTTGAACTAATCGTAACTAGATGATGTTCAAATCATATCGAACGATGTGAAGCTTTTAACATATTATATTATTTGAAGTAGATCATACAAAAAATTAACAGAAACAAATTTTGATCATCCAAACGTTTATCCTATACGAACATAAGCAACTTAAAATATTTTGCATTACAAAATTTTTCAAAAAATAGCTTGTTCGTATTCCTTCATATAAGGACAAAAGATGTTTTGAACTTATCATACTATACGATCTTGGATCGTACTACACAAATATAAATGACTATAATAAAAATTTAGGGTTTCTTGGAGCCTGATTCAAATATCAAAACTTCTATCTTTTGAGAGATAATGTGTGAGATAGGGACATAACCAGAAGGTGATATCTTCAGAGAAAGCTCTTGAGAATATTTTGGGGTTTGTGAGAGGAAGGAGAAGGTAGGATTTGTGAGGGATAAGTTTTAGGGAGATCACACAGTTTCTTCTAGCTTGCTGCACGTTACTCCTTATATGGCCTAAGAATATCTTATGGGAAGCTCTCTAAGGGGGAGATCCTTCTAGGTCCGTGTCCTCTAAGTTACTTTGCCTTCTACAGGAGGGAGAAAAATGAAAAGGATCACTACCATCACTGTGAGGGTGACATAGCGCTTGGTACTCTACCACACCGTGAAGTTGAAAGTGAGGTTTGTAAAGGCTTCTGTGCCTTACTGTGAGAGAAAAAGGAGAATTACTATTTAGTAGTGAAAATCTGAGTGGAGGACTCCGAGGAGTGGACGTAGGTCAAGTGACCGAACCACTATAAATTTTATGATGTGAATTTTCCCTTACTGCACTTTATTTATGTTTTGCATTTTTACATTAGTTATAATTTCTTGGTGAAAATTACCCCGTTTTGATTAAAAATACAAATTTTACTGTAACAAATTTAAAAATACAAAAAAATAGAACTCCTGTTTAAGATTGTTAATTTATTGCAACAAATTTCCAATTCACCCCGTCTTGGCGTATCTTGTACATTCAATTGGTATCATAGCGAGGTTTTAAAAATAGTATTATAGAAAATCTTGAAAAAATGATCATGGCTCATTTTGGTAATCATAACACTGAGAAGGGTTATTCTATAACCTTTCCACCTCTATTTTAAAATATTCCATTTGATTTCTGGAAAATTAGAATGTCTATATTTTTACATTCTATAGACTATCATTTGTGAATGTTAGTTCAAGAAGGATACATTGCACCATTTAAACTTGTGAATGGCATGAGAAATCATGTACCTTTTAGTGAATGGAGCAATGAGGATAGGGATCTAGAGCATTAAAATATAAAGTGCTTAAATTATTTATTTTATGGATTAAAATCTGAGGACTACCTAAGAGTATCTACCTGTGCTATTAGTAAGGAGATTTGGGATAGACTGTATATCACGTACGAAGGAACTAGTGAGGTTAAACAGTATAGATTAAACACTATATTACATGATTACAAACTTTTTGATATGAAACCTAGCAAAACCATATGTGACATGTACACGAGGTTCACCCAAATTGTGACATCCTTGAATACATGAGGTAGAGAAATTTCTAATTCTAAAAAAGTTAATAAGATTCTTAGATGCTTACCGAGTTCCAATGATGTTAAAATTATTGCAAGTACTGAATACAAAGATTTAAACATTTATTCAATTGAAAATTTACTTGGATCACTCATTACTTACGAGCAAGGGGCGAGTAAAAGGCAAAATGATATAGGAGAAAAGGAGCGGATGGTGGCTTTGAAAGCTAAAAACTTAGATAATGAAAGTTCTACAATAGAGGAATATTACAATATAGCCTTGATAACCCGACAGTTCAGGAACTTTTTGAAAAGAAAATAAAGGCTTCATTAGAATAACTGGAGCAACGATGAAAGCTCAAGAACTACTAAAGTTTCATCTGACATGATTTATTTTGAGTTCAAGGAATCAGCTCAACTCTGAGCTGATTGCCCCAACATAAAGAACCAACCAACTAAGGAAAAAGGTCAGGAAGAAGAAAAACATAAGAAAGAGAAGATGAAGACACAAAAGGTATTTTGGGTCAACTGTGCCTCATAATCGTTAGAATAAGAAACTGAGGAGGAGGTGACGAATTTGTGTCTAAAGGCTAACGAAAATCTTGACCATTCTGATCAAGATGAGGTATGTCAACTTTCAAATAAAGATTTGTTAGTTATTTTTGAGAAAATCCATGACTCGTATAGAAAGTTAAAGAAAATTGATGCTAGTATTAACATTGAGTTTAGTACTTTACAAACATAGCATGCTAACTTTGTTAAAAAAAAAATTCTTATTTAGATAGAGATCACATGTCCCAGCTTGATGAGTTTAATGCATTAAATAAGAAGTATATTGAATTAACTGATGCACATGAATCCTTGAAAAAATTGCACGTTGAGTTAGAAATTGCGTATAAGGACTTATATACTTTTTCAAGTGATGCAGATAGTAGGGAGCATACTTTGAAAGTTTAAAATGCAAATCTTTAACATGCAAACTAATTTTTACAAGTTAAGACAAAGGCTTTGAATTAAAATAAAAAATAACCTTCACTTAAAGAGTTTTGCAATCCATCACAACAACACGAATCATTCAAACCTTGGAAGAGACATCCAACCCATATAGGTTAGTGAACCCGTTTCCCGGTGTTAGGGGCTTTTCTTATGGCATGCTAGGTCACATAGCCCGTACATGCATGATTCACCATAAGACACTCCTAGTGTGGAGACCTAAATTGCATTCATCTCAGCATAACATGCATACATCTATTTTATGCGAGCATAAGGAGGAACCCAAACTTACTTGGGTTCCCAAATCTAACCATTTAATGACTTTGTAGTGGTGATCTCACAAAAAACCTAGTGAAAGCATGTGGTACCTGGATAGTGGCTCCTCAAGACATATGATTGGAGATATAAAAAAGTTTATAATTCTCGAGACCAGGTATGGAGGCAAAGTAGCATTAGGATACAACACCACTAAGAAAGGTGGGTTCAGGTATGGTTGGAAATGCTAATAATTTTTTAATTGAGAATGTTTTAAAAGGAAAATGAACAAATAATGTTTATATGTTAGATCTTGATTGCATTGAAAATTCAAATTCACTTTGTTTAAAAATATTAATAAATGACCCGTGGTTATGACATAGGAGACTGTGTCATACTAGTATGAAAACTTTAAAAAATATCACCCAGAAAATCTAGTTAGAGACTTACCTAAGTTAGACTTCACTAAGTACCATCTATGTCATGTCTGCTAACTAGGAAAACAAATAAAATCATCATTTCATTCAATCAATGATATTAATACATCTAGGACAATAGAAATCCTTCACATGGACCTATTTGGACCCGTTAGCACAACTAGCCTAAGTGAAAGAATTATGGATTTATAATTGCAGACGACTTCACTAAATTCACTTGGGTAAGATTCGTAGCACATAAGAATGAGTTGCTTAAGGAATATAAGACTTTCTCCACTTTGATTTAATAAAAATTAGGATGCAAAATCTCAAGAATCCATAATTCTCATGGTGGAGAGTTCTAAAATGAAAGATTTGAATCATTCTATCAAGAGATTGGAATAAAGTATAATTTCTCAATCCCTAAAACTTTTCAGCAAAATGGAATAGCAAAAAGAAAGAATAGAACCTTAGTAGAAGCTTACAAGGGTAATATTAGCTAAGTACAATCTTCTTAGATATTTTTGTGCAGAAGTGGTAAACACTGTGTGTTATGTCTTAAATAGGGTGAACAATAGATCGAAACTGAAGAAAATGCCTTATGAACTCCTTAAGGGTCAAACACTGAAACTTTCAGACTTACATGTGTTAGGTTGCAAATGTTTTATCTTAATTAATGGAAAACTTCCCTTAGAAAAATTTGATCCCAAGTTTGATAAGGGTGTCTTCTTAGGTTATTTATCTGTAGGTAAGGCCTATAGAATTTTCAATAAGAGAACCCTCGTAGTAGAAGAGTCCACCCTTGTAGTGTTTGATGAATCAAATAAGCCCTCTGAATCTAAAATTAAAGAAGATGAAGTAGAGGCAATTTAAAGGAGTAGAAACTATGACCATAAGAGAAAGGGGAGAATCTCAGGAAGACTTTCCTAGAGAATGGATATACTCTTCTAATCATCCTAAAGAATTAATTTTAGGAGACCCATCAGAAGGTGTAAGAACTAGGCACATACTTAAGAAGCAGGCTAGTCATTCTGCATTAATCTCTATTATAAAACCCATAAATATAGATCAAGTTTTAGGAGATAAATTTTAGATCCTAATAATGCAAGAGGAATTGAACCAATTCACCAAGAATGATGTTTGGGAATTAGTCAAGAGACCAAAAGAGCATAGTGTAGTCAGAACAAAATGGGTCTTTAAAAATAATGTGAATGACTCAAGAACCATAGAAAAAAATATGGCCAACATAGTAGCTAAGGTAGCTAAGGGGTATAACGGATTAAAGGCATAGGCTTTGAAGAAACCTTTGCCCTCGTAGCTAGACTAGAAGTCATAAGTGTGCTCTTAGCCTTTTCTTTCTTTAAAGGCTTTAAATTATATCAAATGGACATAAAGAGTGCTTTTCTGAATGTGGTTATCAAAGAGGGTGTTTAAGTTGAGCAACCCCCCCCCCCCCCTCGGATTTGAAACCTCCTAATTTCCAAACCATGTATTCAAATTAAAAAAGGCATTGTATTGGTTAAAGTAAGCACCTAGATCCTGGTATGTAAGAATTAGCTCATTCTTACTAAATAGAGGATTTGTAAAGGGTAGTGTGGACACCACTCCCTTTCTACAAATGGTTAAAGATGAAATTCTCATTATTTAGAATTATGTGGATGACATTTTGTTTAGATCTTTAGATAAAAATTTATATGATGAATTCTCAAAAATAATGAGTAATGAGTTTGAAATTAGCTTGATGGGAGAGCTTAATTATTTTCTTGGCTTTAGTGTAAAAAAAATGGAAAGTGGAACATTTATTAGCCAAACAAAATACATTAAGGATATTCTGAAAAAATATGAGATGGACAGTGCAAAGCCCATAAACACGCCAATGAGCTTTACGATTCAACTAGACAAAGACCCAAATGGAAAATCAGTAGACTAGAAAAAATATAGAGGAATAATCAGATCTCTCCTCTACTTACTTGCTAGTAGACCGGACATAATATTTAGTGTGTGCCTCTGTGCGCATTTTCAAGCTGATCCTAAAGAGTCTCACTTAACTGCGGTCAAGAGAATCCTTAGATATCTACTATATTTTTTCTAGAGAGAGAAGCTTCAAGTTTTTTAGAGAGAGAAAGTTGTCATATTTTCATATTTGACTCTTCCCAATTTGTCTTCCGCCCTTCACGGAATTGGCGGAGGAGACATTATGGAAGGCCTCCGGCCATCAACGGTAGTGGTGGGGAGTGATAATGCAAGAGGAGGATTAAAGACTCAATCCATGGCTGAACAGAATTAGAACACTGATGGTTTTATTCTGAAGAAGTTGGATGGGATGAATAGGAACTCGAGAGGCCCTCTCGTGATTAAGGAGAATAATGGGGAGATACTTAAGAAAATTACACATGTAGAAGGCAAAGGTAAGGGCATTACTGACGAAGTCGAAGTTGTTACACTGCGCTACGTTCAAATTTTAACGGATCTGGATACTAACATTCCTTCGGCTTCTTTATCTGAGATGAAAATTTTTGTTAATAGGTTTGGGAATTCAAATGCAATCCCTGGACACAGTGTGATAAATGCGAATTCTCATAATACTTTTAACAAAAATTATCATATCAAGGGGTGTTCGGGTTTAGAAGAAAGAATTATTGTGGATAAGGTTAACAATTTAATGCCATTAAGGAATGAGCTGAGGCAGATGGAAATGCTTGGAAGAGGAAGCCTTATATCAAATTGGATTTTAAGGAGGAAGATTTGATGTTGTCAGAAGATGGTAAAGCTGTTAAGTTGAGGGAAGACATAGAAATTTTGAACTCAAATAGACTGAGGAACTCACTGGTTATTTGGTAGCATGGGAAGTGAGGCGCCAGTGGAAGTTATTTGGGAATTTCCATTTTACTACCCTTGGTAGCGGATGTTTTTTGTGTTCCTTTAGTTCTGATGAAATGGTGGAAGGAGTTCTGACGGGAAGACCGTGGTTTGTGAACGGTCATATTGTAGGTATGGAGAGGTGGACATCTGAGTTTTCTACTTTATCTATGAAAGGACTTACCTCCCCTATTTGGATCAGATTACCTCATCTACCCTTATAATGTTGGGATGAGGTTAATGTGTCAAGAATAACTTCTATGGTAGGAAAACCTCTAATGATGGATGGAAATATGTTCCAATGGGGGAAGAGGGAATTTGCTAGAATTTGTATGAGGGTAAAGTTGGACCAATGTCTTCCATTAGGAGTTTGGGTGGAAAGCATATCAGTGAGATTTTTTCAAAGAGTTGAATATGATAATATCAACTTTTTATTATGAATGCGGATTGGTAGGACATGAGAAAGAAGACTGTAAACAGAGATGTTAAGTGGCTAAGGAAAAGATTGTTGATGGTGGAAGTGCTAAGCCTGTGAAAGGATGTGGAAGGGTATCTAGAGGTAGATAATGATTCTCCCTATGGTCCATGGATAATGGTGAATAGAAAGAGTAATAGGAGACCAACCCAGTTGAAGAAAAATGTGAAGGTTGCAAGGAAACAGGTGTACATAAGTAAGGAAAAATATGGTGAGGCATCTGTTGTAAATCTTGGAATTCAAAATAATGCAGTTCATGTGGAGCTGGGTTTGAATGCTGAAAAAGACCATCTGGAAGAGGGGGAAATTGATGCTGATCAGGAGATGCTTGTGAAGGAAATACAGTTGAAAGAAATAGAGGAGGAGTTGGCCCTTTGTGCTGATAAGCCTGTGGAATATGCTAGTGGTTTGGAAGCTGTAAGAACTTTTAACAAAAATGATGCTGTCAATCCTATAGAAAATTAGATTTCTATTGTGTTACCCAAAGCTGCAAATTATTCAACATCTGCAAACCAGATAGAGGTTATTCATGAACCTATTTTATGTGATAAGAGAAATATGTTTAAAGTTCTTTGTTTGACTGATGAAGATGATAGTTTGATTACTGATACCAAATAATTGGATAGAGATGATAAAAAAATGAGAGATGACAAAAACGATAAAGAAGATGGAGAAATAATTAAAGATGTAAAAGAGGGTGCTACTCCACCTACCATAGTATTTGCTTCAAATCTTATTGTGATCAAATTCAAACTACAAAAAGAATTGAAGTTATTGGGCAATTTTAGTTTACCTTCAAAAAATAGGAAAGGCGATTTTATCAAAAGGAGAGGCTGTGGGTCTTTACTCACTTCTGATCCAAAATGAGCTCATTAATATTTTGGAATTGTATGGGGCGCTAGGAAAGTTAAGGCCTCTTGTTACTTGAAGGAAATTGTGAATGACCATGATGCAATTTTTGTGGGTCTTCTTGAGACCAAATATTCTTCTATAGATCCTTTGGAATTCAAAAGATTTATAGGAGATAGGTGGGATTTCTTTTTATTTCCAGCAAGAGGATTATCTGGTGGTATAATGGTATGCTGGAGATCGGATTTGGCTTTATTTTCTATCGTGAAAGCATCTAAATTGCTAGTAGTGGGAGAATTGAACATTGCTAATAAAGGCACTTGGGTGATAGCTACAATCTATGGAAGCACTGATAGCTGTGAAAGAAGAATCCTATGGAACAAATTGGTGACTTTCTCATCCTCAAAACTTCCAATGGTTTTGGGTGGTGATTTCAATTGCATTTTATCCCAAGATGATAAAAAAAGGTGGCAAAAAATTTGTTTTGTCACAAGGAACTCAAGATATGTATTCTTTCATGAGAATTTGTGATTTCCACGAGATTAGATTTATTGTTCCTAAACATACATGGTGTAATAATAAAACTTGTAGTGCCCGTATCTTAGAGAGGTTGGATCGGTGCATTTTAAATTGTGCAGTCTTAAATTTTTTGAAGGTGGCGGTGGTAAGGCACTGAGCTAGAATTGCATCGGACCATAATCATATTATGCTGAGAATCTTTTCTCCTATTATTCATAGAAGAACTAATCTGAGATCTGAAGATGTATGGTTATCATATCCTGCCTCACACTCTATGGTTTGGTTTTCTTGGAATAAACTAACTGGAGGTAATTTTGATGAAAGTTTGAATAATGAACACTCTTTAAAAGCTCTATTTTTTTGGAATAGAGCTAAGCATAGAAAACTGTGTTGAAAGATTGTTTAAAAACAGAAATTGTGGAGCTCCAAGAAGAAGAATCAACTGATGGTGGTATATCCGAATAGAAAACATTTTTGGTGAAATCAAAGGTCCTGGGATCTTAACTCTACTCTTGGACGTTTATGCAGCTGGTGGAAACAAAGATCAAAAGTGCAATGGCTAAATGATGGAGATGGTAATTCTAAATTTTTCATGCTTCCGCAATAGCAAGAAAAAATGGAAATTGGATCAATCAAATAAAAAATGATGCTGGTGTGCTGCTGGAGAATTAGGAAGAAATTGTTGAGGTCTTTATGTATTTTTTTTTTAAATAGTGGAGAAGTAGAGATTGCTCCTTGGAGTGATGGCGTTCACCTTCAATTAAGATTGAAGCTGCGGATTTTAGAATTTTGGACAGAGAATTCTCTAGAGAGGAGCTGGAAGAAGTTTTCAAAAAAGATGGGTTCTAATAAATCTCCTGTAAGAGACGGAATCACTTACTCCTTTATCAATTCATATTGGCAAATTATTCATAATGATGTGTGGAAGTCCATTGATTATTTCTTCAAAACTGGTTCTATGTGTAATGCTTGGAAAGAAACTAATGTGGTGCTCATTCCTAAGGTAAAAAATCCTCTTTTACCTTCTAACTACCGGCCAATTAGTCTTTGTAATTCAATTTATAAAATTGTGGCCAGCATGTTATTGAATAGAATGAGCTATTTATTTCCTAAAATCATTTCGAAGGTGCAATATGACTTTGTAAAAGGGAGACTTATGTCGGATCAAATACTTCTTGCTCAAGAACTATTTCATAAATTTAGATTTTCTAAATCTAAAAAGGGATGGGTTTCTATCAAAGTTGATATGGAGCAAGCACATGATAGCATGTGTTGGCCCACACTTAATCAAGTGCTAGTATGGTTTGGCTTTCCTACAAGATTTTCATATCTTATTATGGAATGTGTTAAGAATCCAAAATTTTCTATTTCGATCAATGGTAGTAACTCAAATTGGATTGAGTCTAAATGTGGATTTAGGCAAGGATGTTCGTTATCTCCTTACCTCTTTATCATGTGCTCTCAGTTGCTATATGAAGAATTTGCTAGAAGAGGAGGTAGAATTGGTATGAAAATCTCTCCGAATGCTCCTTTGATCTCTCACCTTATGTATGCAGATGATATAACAATTTTTTCAGAAGCTACTAGGAAAAGCTTGAAGAAAATTATTGTCATCTTGAGAAATAATTGTAATTGGACCGGGCAATTGATCAACTCAAGTAAGTCCTCTTTGCTTTTTGGTAATTCTGTTTCTAGAAGAACTGTTAAGAATCTATCCAAAATGCTGAAGTTAAAAGTGGTGAAAGAGTTGAATTTTTTGGAAACAAAGATGGTGCTAAGAAGACTAGCAAGTTCAGATTTTAACAATTTGATTGAAAAAACTGCTGGAAGATCGAATATGTGGGGGAAAAAATTTATTTCTCTAGCTGGAAAGATAAAATTGTTGAATGCCTCTTTTCTTTCATTGCCGATTTTTGTATCTACTCATTCTCTTGTTCATTTAGGAATTTTAAATGATGTAGATAAAATGTGCAGAGAAATTCTATGGAATAAAAAATATGGGAGTTTTGGTATTCATTATGTTGCTTGGGATGTATTGTGCAAACCAAAAAATAAAGGAGGTAGAGGGGTGCAATCGGTGCTGGGAAGGATTGGTACTTTAAGGGCCAAATTGGCTCTTAAATTTATCACAAATCCATCATCCCTTTTTAACAGGTCATTAATCTCAAAATATGGTTATGATCTTTGGATCGGCGAGAATAGATGCAATTTTTCTTTAACATGGAAAGTTATTATGAATGGAGCTAAATTTATACATCCTCTAATGAGATGGAAAATTCGTAACGGTCAAGAGGTGAATAGCACGAGTGATGTATGGATTTTGGATAAATGTTTTGATAAATGGCTAACTTTTACTTCAGTTTTAGATCAAGAATGCTCTACTCTTTCAGCATTTATTATGAACGGGGAATGGAATGCTCAGAAGCTGAAACAATGCTTCGATTTGCAGTTAGTGAATCTTACTCGCCAGGTCCAAATTTATTTTGAAGCTAAAAAAGACTATATGGAGGTCATTGTGAAGTGCTGAGGAAAATTCATTGCTGAACTAGCTTATGAGAAAACCATAGAATATGATATGGAAGACTTAAACTGGACCTGGATAAAAAAGTTAAAATTACGGCCACAAGTGGAATTGTTTTGGTGGCGTCTATGTAGAAATGCTATCCCGTCTAACTGCTTTCTTCATTATAGAAGAATAATTGATTATGATGGCTGCCCGAGGGATGTGAAGGTGTGGAAAATACTGAACATGTAGCTCTGAATTATGTAATGAACAAGAAAGTCTATGAGAAGCTTGAGGCATGGCATTTCCGAATGGCTGCTTCATTACCCTAAAATTCAGTTGTTCTTGAAGAAGAACTCTAGATGAAGTGATTTTTGCAGAAGCAAATCTAGGAAATGACCCTTCATTGGCCTTAGACAAAAAGTTTTCAGTAGAGTTTTTGGGTAGTCCCTTAGCCAGTACTTTTTGTCTTTTGCTAGAGCTAGCCATGGAGAAGATCTACTTGAAAAGGGGTTTGAAAGGGATGTTTGAAGTGATGACATGTGAGTTCTAAAAGCCTTCAATTTAAAGAAAAATGAGTTTTCATACAAACAAAATTAAATTCGTCCCGTACGAATTTCAATTCATCCCGTATGAACAAAATTTCGTATGGACGAACGAATGAGTCCAAAAATTAAATGGCTTTTCGTAATCACACAAGTTACGATGCATCCTTTTATACAGACTTTGACCAAACAATCGTACAGACGAACAAGTGTTCGTCTTGGATGATCAGATATTTAAGATCATCTTAATGGCAGTTTAAACCGTCCCCCACATTGAATCGCCAAACATTCATGTACGAACCATAGGTTCGTACGTACGATCATGCATAATAAAACCAACCTTATCCATTTAACTGTCAACATTCGTACAGACATTTAAAGTTTCGTTCGGATGATTGTGATGATCGTACAGACGAAGAGAAAAATAAATACTGAAAAATTATATGCAAACCGTTCAAATATGATAATTAATACAATACACAATTCATCCCGTACGAAATGAATTTTGTCCTGGACGATTTTCACTTAATTTTTCAAACATGAAATCAAAAATCTAGATATGAGAATTTTTTTTTTAAAAACTAAAATACAAAAACAATAAAAAAAACTATAGAAAATATAGAAAAAAAAAACACAAACTCAAATACAGAAAATCACAAACTTAAAAATAAACACAAAACACTAACTAGAAAAACACACATCAATGTTGCAGAATCATTTTAATTAAGCATTCAAATCGATCACACCATGCCTTGTTCTTAATGTACTGAAAGTATCAAGGGCTAGTGGTTTTGTAACAATATCTGCAAAGTTGATTTTCTATAGAAACATGAATGAGTTCAATTTCTCCTTTGGATACATGATCCCTTATGAAATGATGCCTGATGTTTATATGTTTGGTTCTTGAATGTTGAATAGAATTTTTAGAAATGCAAATAGCACTAGTGTTATCACAATAAATGGGAATAGTGCCTATAGTTAATCCTAAATAAATCAACTGTTGTTTCAACCAAAGTACTTGTGCCACATAACTTTCTAATGCAATGTATTCAGCTTCAGCAGTAGATAGGACTACTAAATTTTATTTTCTACTAGACCAAGAGACTAAAGAATTTCCAATAAATTGACATGTTCCATAAGTGCTCTTTCTATTAACCCTAAAACCTGCAAAATCAGAATCTGAATAACCAATTATTTTAAATGAAGAGCTAAACTTAGGATACTAAATTCTTAAGTTCTGAGTTCCTAACAGATATCATAAAATCTCTTTTACTACTGTCAAATGTAATTCTTTTGGATCTGATTGAAATCTAGCACACAAACATACACTAAACATGATATCGGGCCGGCTAGCTATCAAGTAAAGCAAAGATCAAATTATCCCTCTAAATTTCTTTTGATCAATAGATTTTCCCTTAGGGTCCTTATCCAACTGAACTGAGGAACTCATAGGTGTACTAACAGGTTTAGCATTGTCCAATTCATTCTTTTTTAGGATGTCCTTAACATACTTTAACTGACTAAAAAATGTACCCTCCTCAATTTGCTTAATGCTAAATCCTAGAAAGTAACTTAAATCTACCATTAGACTCATCTCAAATTCACTACTCATTGTTTTAGAAAAATCATCACAAAAATTTTTATTTGAAGATCCAAATATGATGCCATCAACATAAATTTGTACAATGAGTATATCCTTTTCAATTTTCTTCAAAAAGAGAGTTGTATCCACACTTCCTTTTTCAAATGATCTTTCAAGTAGCAAGTTGCTCAATCTCTCATACCAAGCCCTAGGTGTCTGTTTCAATCCATATAATGCATCTTTCAGTTTGAAAACATGATTAGGGTTTTTAGAATTTTCTAAACTTGGAGGTTGTTCTACAAAAATATCCTTTTGAATTACCCCATTTAAAAAGGCACTTTTTACATCATTTGGTACAATTTAAATCTTCTAAAACAGGCAAAGGCTAACAAAACCCTAATTGCTTCAAGTCTAGCTACAGGGGAAAAAGTCTCCTCAAAATCAATCCATCCAATCTGATTATACCCTTAGCTACTAATCTAGCCTTATATCTAATGACTACTCCTGAGTCATTCATTTTATTTTTGAATACCCACTTAGTTCCAACTACACTTTGATCCGTTGACCTTGCAGTTAATTCTCAAACTTTATTTCCTACAAATTGATTTAACTCTTGTTGCATAGCCAAAATCGAAAATTCATCCAAAAGTGCTTGATCAATATTTGTGGGTTCTATGGTTGAAATAAAGGCTGAATGATTGACTTCTTTGTTTAATCCATGCCTAGTCCTTACACCCTCACTAGGTTCACCAATAATCAATTCCTTTGGGTGGGTTTTAAAAAATCTCAAATCTCTAGGCAAAGGGTATTCTATCTCAAAATTTTCTTCCAAATTGTCTTCCAAATTTATTTTATCAATCTTTTGGGATTTAATCTCAATCTCATCTTCTACAACATTTGGCTCTTCTAAAATTCCATATTCATCAAATACAACATGTGTGGTCTCCTCAATTACCAAAGTTCTTTTATTGAATACTCTATAAGATTTTCCAACACTTGAGTATCCTATAAAAATTCCTTCATCAAATTTTGGATCAAATTTTTCTAAGGCAGATTTTCCATTGTTATGAATAAACACCTTACATCCAAAAATTTGCAAATGTGACAAATTAGGTGTTCTTCATTTTAGCAACTCATAGGGTGTTTTATTTAATTTTGATATCACATTCACCCTATTCAGAACATAACATGCAATACTAACCGCCTCAGCCAAAAAATATTTAGTAAGTGAGTATTCTGCCAACATGGCTCAAGCGGCATCTATTAATATTCTGTTTTTCCTTTCGACTACCCTATTCTACTGAAGGATTCTTAGTGCAGAAAAGTTGTGATCAATTCCTTTTTCCTTAGAAAAATCTTCAAAATTTTCATTCTCAAATTCTCCTCCATGATCACTTTGAATAGTCATAATTTCACATCCTAGCTTTCTTTGAATCCAAGTCAAACAATTATTTTAAAGCCATAATAAAACATAATTGCAAATGGTCTATATGTCAAAACAACTAAGAACATCATCTTGGGATGAATGTTCATGTTCGTCTGGACGAACAGCACAAACTTTAAAACCCGAGGACATCGTCCTGGAATGAACTATCCATTTTGCCTAGACGAACAGTACAGACTGAGAATCCAGAGGAGATCGTCTAAGGATAAACTAGCAATTTCGTCTGGACGAACAGTTCAATCTCAGAATCTAGAGAAGATCGTCCTAGGATAAACTATCAATTTTATCTGGACGAACAGTTTAATCTAAGAATCCATAAAAGATCAACCTAGGACGAACTATCAATTTCATCTGGACGAGTAGTTTAATCTCAGAATCCAGAGAATATCATCTTGGGATGAACTATCAATTTCGTCTCGACGAACAGTTCAATCTTAGAATCCAGAGAAGATCATCATGAGATGAAACATCCATTTCGACTGGATGAACAGTTCATTGTGAGAATCCAGAGAGCATCGTCTAGGGACAAATAGGGAAATTTGTCTTGACCATTAGGACTTGGAAAAATTTTCTCACTTCTTGTTCATTCCATATCTCTTCTGAGGGGATAACTGACTTGATCGTCCCGTACGAACTTGGTTCATCCCGTATAATTAGTATGATTTTTTGAAGATCTCCCCAATTGTGTGTGTTCTAAACTACTCAATTATAATCATTCTCTCTCAAACTCAAAACAATGAAAAATACAAGCTTCAATTTACAAACTATCTCATACTGAATTTTATTTGAAGTCTTCATTAGTCTGGAGTTCAATTATCCTGAAATGTTAGTTCACACAAGAGCAAAAATAATTCATCCAAAAAGTGTTAGGAGAATATAATACTTAAAACAATAATATTTGGAATCATCAAAACTATACAAGTTGAAAGAATGTAAAACATTCAAATAACAACTTTCTTAACAAAAGTAACTGGAAAGAGTGGAAACCTGCTCTCCAAACCAGGCAATGTCCTGGTCATGTTGTCACTACTGGTGAGCCACGTAAGAATCAAACCGAGCAATGTCCTCCGCATGTTGCAACTCCTGTGTTGCAATGTAGGACTCAAATCGTGTCTCCCATTGGTCGAAACGCTACACCAACTAATATAGCTGATAGTGGTGGCGTAGCGGACCAGGTGCAGGAAATGGTGTAGGAGCTCCGTCCTCCTCAGCTCCCTCAGCTTCCTTATTCCCTATGTGGAGATGAGTACTGTGAAGAACATGGAAGGAGTTGTTTGAGTAGAAGGAAGGCTGAAAGTTTGGTGGTGTAGGATATTGGAGGTTGTATTTGGATTCAAGGACATAGGCAATGATATGTTCTAGGGAAAGATTGAGCTTCCTCCGACATCCTTTGTCTCGAATACTAGTTTGATGTTTAATGTATCAAAATATCAAATCAGAGGCATTAATATCACGACGGGCTAAAATATAGAAAGTGCTGATCGAAAAGAGTGGAGTGATATGAATGCGATCACCATCTTTTGGAAGAATAGAAGTATGAAGGACATGTTGGATTGTTCTAGCATCTCAAAGTACGCTTCTAGACTCTCCAACGTGAAAAGGAATATTGGTGTTCCTTAAAAAGTGATTGGCAGTGCCTAGTTGTAGTTAGGATCAGAACACAGGGTATTGAGTTTGTCCCTTGTGGTGGACAGTTGTAAGAGCTCTTGACACTCCTGACATGTGATTTTGATGGGACATCTATTTATATATGACTAAAGAATAGTGAAAGAGGAAATGATGCGAAGGCTAGCAAAAAATTCAAAAAATTAATTCCAAATTGAAATTAATAGTGAGAGTGAGGAGAAAAGTGAGGGTGGTGCGAGCAAACCGATCAAGGCTAGGATAGGAAATAATGTGAGTGTTGATAGTCCAAGATATAATGCTCCCGACCATCTTGTACCTCTGATAGGCATCTTGATCGGCTGCCTTAGTAAAGCGAGGGTTCATATTTTCCCTTGAGGAACTCCTAGAAGGCATGCTGGAGCACTTTTTACTAGCTATGATCAAGGAGATAGGAAAAATAGTCAATGTAAGAAGGATTTATGGAGAGCTGAGTGAGAAAAAAATGATTGCAATCCGTAGTTTTTAAAGAAATAATCTGATTGTCTAGGATGATCGTAGAATCATCCAGGACAATCGAGTGCAATAATTGCATCTGGGATGAATAGTAAAAAAGGTGATAATATTGTCCGGGATGACCGTTGAAAAAGAAGATAGTCCTGGCCGATTAGGTGGATCGTCTAGGATAATGTATAATAATGGACTGTACTGGCTGAATTTAAAACATTTAAAGCATTGCCACATGTATCGTTCAAGACGACCAGGTGGATCATCTGGGACGATCACCAATAATTGATCATACCGGCCAAATTTAAAGGGTTTAAATGCATTGCGACATGCATCGTCCAGGATGAACAAGTGGATCGTATGAGACGAAAACCAATAATTGAGCAAAGAGTAAGAACATCATCCAGGATAAAGAGGATCATCAAGGATGATCACACATAATTAAAGATGAAGACGATCAGATCATCCAGGATAATAATACATCGTCCACGATGACCAGAAGCAGAAGAGTCATATCAGCTATTAGATAAAATTTTAGGAGTGAATTGAACCGATCATCCAGGATGATATAAATTTAATCTGGGATGATGTTACAAGAAAATTAAAATCAGAGAATGGATGGAGTTGATCAGAGAAGGCCCAAAAACATAAAAATTAAATGAAAAAGATAAAAAAAAAATACAAAAAGACAAAAAACATCAAATGGAACAAAAAACAAAGTTTTTTTTTAATTAAAGCTCAAATATGATAAATTCTCCATGTGATTGAATTAAAAATTTGTAAGAATCAATGAGTTAACATCATCAAAATCCATAAAATGGTAGAACAACCCACTTTCTTAGCCTACCTTGGACTTCTATAAGGCAAACCATCTTTTGAAAACAAAGATTTAAATCAAAAAAATAATAGGATCAGAAAAAGAAATCTTTTTAAAACTTAGTTTCAGAAAAATATTTTATAGAATAATATATCAAAGTATTAAACCACGATCATGAATTTCAAAATCAACCCTTTGAAAAATATCAAGTGACACATGAATTCTTCTAAGATTAAAAAAACTTGAAAGAGAAGAAAACTTACTTTTAGTGGGCTCATTTTATGCATCTTGTCTATTGATTGGCACTTTTTTTGCAACTTTTAATTTTTAATACACTTTGTGAACCATTTTTTTAATTTAGCATCATTACGCATCTTTTGATTTGGCATCATTGCCAGTTTTTTTATTTATTTTTTTGCAAGCTCAATCCCTTCTTCAAAATTATTAAATATTATCAGTTGTGATTATATCTTCCAGATATTAGAAAAAAAACCCACTCTCTATTATTAGGAATAATGAATCACAAAATAAAATCAAAAGTCATGTGATAAATACAAGGACAAGATTATGATAAATCTGAAGGTAATATAAAGAATTAGAACATTATAAATATAAGTTAGATTACTGTAGCAAGATTGAAAAGATCTCAATCGCAAAGTCCAGTTGAAAATTTGAGATAAACTTTTGCTTAGAAAAAAATTTACACCTCTAAAAGAGGTTATAAGAAAGGAAACAATCAACGGTGTTTCCCCCTTTAACTGATTTAGAGATGTCAAATATTGACCATAAATTTTTAAAAATAAAAATAAGGCATAAGATATCAATTAATCATTGATTAAAAGAAAAAGAAAAGAAATTAAAATATATAAAGGAAAATAAAACAACAGAAGTGAATCATATGATAAAAAATAAATAAGGAAAAAACTACAAAAGGAAAACAACAAATAAAAGATAAAAAATAAAAAATCAGTAAGAATTAAGTTCATGCATTTATGTCAATCACACATAATCTGATCCTTAAATTGCTGAAAGTATCGAAGGCTTGTGGTTTAGTAAAGATGTCAGCCAGTTAATTCTCAATTGCCACATGGTGTAGCTTAATGTCTCCTTCGGTCACATGGTCTTTAATAAAATGATGTCTTATGTCAATGTGCTTAGTCCTTGAATATTGGATATGATTCTTAGAAATACATATGGCACTAGTGTTGTCACAAAGGATTGAAATTGTGTCTATAGGTAATCCTAAATCCAAAACTTGTTGCTTCAACCAAAGGACTTGGGCCACACAACTCCCTAAAGTAATGTACTTAGCTTTGGCAGTGGAAAGTGCAACAGAGTTTTGCTTTTTACTAGACTAGGAGACTAAAGACTGTCCTATGAATTGGCAAGTCCTAGAAGTGCTCTTTCTAACCACCTTACATCTTACAAAATTAGAATCAAAATATCCAATAATCTTAAAAGAAGTGTTATGCCTAGGATACCATATGCATAAGTTTTGGGTACCTAAGAGATAGCTAAGAATTCTCTTAACAGTAGTCAGGTGGTATTCTTTAGGATAAACTTTAAACCTAGTACAAAGACAAACACTAAACATTATATTAGGTCGGCTAGCAGTCATGTAAAGTAAAGATCCAATCATCCCTCTATACTTTTGATCAATTGATTTTCTATTTGGGTACAGATCCAACTAAACAATAGAGGTTATGGGAGTATTAATTGGCTTGGCTTTATCCATTTTATATTTCTTCAAGATGTCCTTTATATACTTTAATTGATTAGAAAGGTTTCATCATCTAGTTATCTTATGATAAACCTCAAAAAGTAGGACAACTCTCCAATCATAAAAATCTCAAATTTCCTACTCATTATTTTAGAAAAATCATCACATAACCTTTTATCATAAGATCAAAAAAGTATATCATTGACATAGATTTGAACAATGAGTAATTCATCTCTTATTTTCATCAAAAAAGTGTGTTTTCTATGCTCCCCTTACCAAACTTTCTCTCTATTAAAAATGTGTTAAGCCTCTCATACCAAGCTCTGGGTGCCTGCTTTAATCCATACAAGGCCTTTTTTTAATTTGAACACATGATTTTGAAATTGGAAACTATCAAAACCTGGGGGTTACTCTACAAACACATCATCTTTTATTACCCATTTAAAAAGGCACTCTTAACGTCCATTTGGAAAATCTTAAATCCCTTATAACATACAAAGGCTAGTAGCACTCTAATAGCTTCCAATCTACCTACAGGGACAAAGGTCACCTCAAAATCAATACATTCTATTTTGTTGTACCCCTTAGCCACCAATTTTGCCTTATTCCTAACCACCACACTATAGACATTCATTTTATTCTTAAAGACCCATTTTATTCCAACTACACTTTGTACGTTTGGTCTATCTACAAGCTCCCAAACATCATTCTTAACAAATTGATTTAATTTCTCTTGCATGGCTAAGATCCAAAACTCATCAGACATGGCTTGGTTGATGTTGGTGGGTTCATTCATTGAGATAAACGAAGAGAGGTTTACTTCCTTCATAATGTTAAGATAGTTGCTATTTGCTTGTTTTACATTTTTGCAACTTGTATAGTTTTGATGATTCCAAATATTATTGTTCAAATGTGTAGTTATCTCCTAACAATTTTAGAAGATTTGTATTTGCTTTTGTGTGTACTAACATTTTAGGTGAATCATACTCTCAAACACAAAGTCTTCAAATCAAATTAGACGGAGTGATTGTAATTGAGTGAATAAAAACATACACACACACACACATAAGGAGATCATATAAAATTTATACTGATCGTACGGAACGATATCAGTTAGTACGGGACAATCAGACAGTTATCTCCTGTTAAGATCACATGGAACGAATAGGAACTGGCTAGAAAAATTTTTCTAAGCCCTATTCGTCCGGGACGATATTAAATATCGTCCAGGAATGATTTGCTCTCTGTAAGAATTTCGTCCAGACGAAATTAAATATCGTCCGGGACGATTTTCTCTTTGTAAGAATTTCGTCAAGATGAAAATAATTATCGTTAGGGATGATTTGCTCTCTGTAAGAATTTCGTCCAGATGAAATTAAATTTTGTCCAGGATGATTTGCTCTCTGTAAGAATTTCGTCCAGACGAAAATAATTATCGTCAGGGATGATTTGCTCTCTATAAGAATTTCGTCCAGACGAAATTAAATATCGTCCAGACGAAATTAAATATCGTCTGGGACGATTTGGTCTTTGTAAGATTTTCATCCGGACAAACAAATTTTCGTCCGGACGAATAAATTTTTGTCCGGACGAACAAATTTTTGTCCGGACGAACAAATTTTCGTCCGGACGATACAATTGACTTAGGACGGTTTTTCTATATTCATTTTTTTTGGAACCGACCTTATTATAACCATTCGTACCGGACAAACTTGGTTTGTACGGGACGATCAGCTTGTACGAAAACATTTCGTACACATATACAAAGAGGTTCGTTTCAAGGCTTTTAAGTAATATCATCCAAGACGATCCACTGCGTACAGAATTGAAAACTTGCAGTTTTTGGGCGGTTTTTCTTGTCTTTTATATATATAGTCCAAATTATACTGCCACCCAATCTTTTTGCCATTTGATCTCGTGCCTATTGAGAGAAAAGTCAAGGAGAGAGTGTGAGAGAGCATTCAAAGGAGGGTTCCTACCATTGGAGTGTGAATACTTCACTTGGTGTTTAAAGGTAAGAATCTCTACTTGTGAATTTGGATTACTTCACTCTTTTCTTTCTTCCTTCTAGATTTCTTGTGAGAAGATCTGTCAAGGAGATCCGGTTCACTGCCGACACTTGGAGAGTGCGAACAGCCGAAGGGTTCGCTGCTGACACTTGGAGAGTGTGAACAGCCGAAGGGTTCGCTGCCTACACTTGGAGAGCTTAAGAAGGGAAGAAGAAGTTTCAAAGAGCTTTTTGGGTGGACTCAGCTTCAGACTCATCTGAGACTGAAAAAGAAGAAGAAGTCACCAACCTTTGCTTGATGACAGATAATGTTGATCAATCAGATCAAGAAGAGGTATGTGACTTAACTTATGATGAATTGTTTGAAGTTTCTGAACACATGCATGATGCATATAGGAAAATGAAAAAGATGCATGCTAGTGTAAGTTTAAAATTGGAAGAGCTTAAGAAGGAACATGAAATCCTTAGGAAAGATCATGCATTAATAGATGACAACCACATGAAACTACTTGACGAATATGATGACTTGAATAAGAATTTTGAAAATCTAAAATCATCCTATGCTGATCTTGAAAGAGACTTTAAAAAATTTAAGTCCATGCCTAGTCTTAATACCTTCATAAGGGTCTTCTGATATTAATTCTTTATGATGACTTGAAGAATATCTCCATTTTATATGCAAGATGTGTGTAGGTTCAACCCTTTCCTTCAGATTTGCATTTTCTTTTCCTAGGGTAACCTCACCTACTGTTTCAGTGTTTTGGGGCTCTACCCTCTTCTCCAAAATTTTAACTCCTATTGTAATCTCTCCAACTTCATCTTCATCCTCAACTCTAGACTTCTTAGGATCATATTCATCAAACACTACATGAGTAGTTACCTCTACCACTAATGTTCTCTTATTAAACACCCTAAAGGATTTCCCCACACTTGAATATCCTAAGAACACTCCTTCATTAGATTTTGGGTCAAATTTCCCTAAGAGTGACTTCCCATTATTAAGAATGAAAACCTTACAACCAAAGACATAGGGGTGGGAAAGGTTGGGTGACCTACCCTTAAGGATCTCATAGGGGGTCTTATCAAGTTTGGATAAAAAATTCACCCTATTTTATACATAACAAATTGTGTTTACCACTTTAGTCCAAAAGTATTTTGGAAGTGAATACTTAGCAAGCATGGCTCTAGCGACTTCAACTAAAGTCAGATTCTTCCTTTCAGCTATCCCATTCTGTTGAGGGGTCCTAGTAGCTGAGAAGTTGTGACTAATCCCCTTATCCTCACAAAAGTCTCCAAGTCTCTCATTTTCAAACTCTCCCCTATGGTCACTATGGATTGTCAAGATCTCACAACCTAGCTTTTTCTTAATCCAAGTGAAGAATGATTTAAACTCATCAAAAGACTCATTCTTATGTTACAAAAGTTTATTCAAGTAAACCTCGAGTAGTCATCGACAATCACAAAACCATAGACTTTTCCCCCACAGCTCGTAGTGCTAATGTGTCCAAACAAATCCATGTGAAGGACTTTTAATGGTCTAGAGATGCTAATGTCCTTAATGGATGGAAAAGAGGATTGGACTTGCTTCCCTAATTGTTTATGTGTCATGAGCATCTCTTGTTATGTGTCATGAGCATCCGCTGTCCAAATACCACATGCTCTTATGAGGCCTTTTGTGAGAACACGCCTACAAAATCATTAAATATCATATTTAGGAACCTAAATAAGTTTTTGTCGCTTCTTATGGAAAGAAGAATGTAATACATGTATGTTATGCTGTGAATCATACAATTTGGGTCTTCACACCTAATGTGTATTATGGTGAATGGTGCAAGTGTGTATGATGTGTCATAATATGCCACATGAAAAACATCTAACACCAGAAAAGGGATTTACTAATATACTCGGGTGGCATGCTTCCTTTTAAAGTTATATAATGCATGCAATGTTGGTTTATTTTTAAAAGCTTTGAGATCTTCTAATTTTTTAAATTCCTTTTCTAACTCAACATGGGATGATTTCAAGGAATCATGTGTATCAGATAATTCAATATGCCTTTTGTTTAATGCATCAAACTAATCAAGTAATGACATGTGATTGCTATTAATTATATAATGATCTTTAAGTAAAATTTCATGCTCATTTTATAATTTTAAAAACTCGAATTTCAAACTAGCATGATATTTCATAACTTTCCTATATGATGCATGAATTTATTAAGAAACTTCAAGTAGTTACTCATAGGTTAGTCTACATACCTCTTCCATGTCACTTTGACCAATATGATCGTCTGCCATTAAGCATAAGTTTGTTATCTCCTCTTCAACTTCAGTCTCAGAGGAGTTCGATGCAGAATCCACCCAGAACACCTTTTCGAATCTCTTCTTATCCTTTTTGAACTTTGGTTTCTCCTCACCCTTCTCCTTGCTAGGTTGAGTCTTAAGTGTAGGACAATTAGCTTTAACGTGTCCCAGCTTCCTGCATTCAAAACATGTCATATCATTAGAACACTTCAAATTTTTGCTGCCCTTACCTTTATTCCACTTTTGATGGTTCTTAAGCCCTTACCTTTTGCTTCTTCTTTACATAATTTATCCCAAATCTCTTAACCGGTAGCATGTTATCTTCAAATTTTAAAGCACAGAAAAAATAATTCAAATATTTTGCATTAAGTTGTGCTAAATCTCTATCATCAAGAATTCATCCAGTGAAAAGAAGTGTAGTAGTAATACCATTAATTTAACCAATCGGAGGTGAATAACTTTCTTTAACATGCATCAACAAGTGATTGTAAATCGATTATAAAAGACGTAGACATGCGAGTTTTCCAAATATCAAAAGGAATATTGCCAAACAAAGGTGGTCGGGTAATGGATACCCTTCTACGATATTACGATTATAGGAGTTAGCCATAGATCGAAATTCAAAAGTTTTCAAAAACTCAATTTTATGAATCCCGCTCTAAAACCACTTGAAAGTTCATTAGGGATGTGAAGCACTTATGAGCTAGCCCAATGGTAACAAAAAGGGGGGGTGAATTGGTATTTTAAAAATCTTTAAATCTAAACATAAACTCAAACCAACGTTCACCACAAAGAAAATCAAAGTGCGAATATTAAATACAAAAAAAATAGTAGTAATGAACACAGAGATTTATAGTGGTTTGGTCAACTCAACCTACGTCCACTCATTGGAGGCGTCCTCTGAGTATTTCACTAAACTCAGTAACTCTCCTATTGCTCCCACAGAAAGCCGGAGAAGTCATTACAAAACATTTTTCTACTAACATCAGTGAAGCAGAGAACCCGACTCCTTTTGCTTCCACCTAAAGTAGGCAAAGAACATTGATCTATTGCTAAAGTGGACCTATCTCGAACCTCCAATGAAAAGGGATAATGATCGGAGAAGACAACTTGGATCCTTTCTTAGAGAAACATTTGTGAAACTCCTCACAAACTCCCTCTCATAAGATCCTCTCTTTCCCTCTCTCTCCCTCTCCTCTAGGCTCCCTCAGGTGAAGATAACCATAAAATATGATCTCTTGGATAGAACAAGAGGCCTTATATAGAAGTGCTTTGGAATAGCTATTAATTGCATCAAACCAACATTATTGTCTAAAATGATTTAGAGATCAACCTGTACGATTAGTACAAATTTTGCTCAATCAGCCAGGATGATATGGGATGATCAAAAGAAAATTTGTTCATTTCATCCAAGATGGTAGTATATCATCCTGTAAGATTTGTTCAATCCATTGAATATTGTCCAGCACATCGCCCAGGATGGATGTCTAGACGATGGAAAAATTTCTTTATCATCCTGGACTATTAGACGATCATCCCAGATGATTAGTACAAAATGATGAATATCATCCAGAACAATTCCCTTAATGGATGTCTGGATGATAGAAAAATGACTTGATCATCCAGGATGATACCTGATCATCCTGGACAATTAGGTAAATTTAGTACATATCATCTAGAGAATCACCCTAAATGCAGCCTGGACGATGTTTGATCGTCCAGGAAGAATTAAGGTTTAGTGTAGCTAATTTTTCCAAATGATCCTACGATCATCAAGGACAATTTGATCGATCAATAAAACCTAAGTTACTTTCCTTAATTACCAAATTAATTTAGGCATAATTATGTTGCATCATCCAAACATCGTCCTGTACGATGTCAAAAAATAAAACATGCCTTAACTAATCTGGTAGCTGATTTTTTCTGATTTGAGCCTATCGTCTAGGACGATTATAACATTATCCAAAATGATATGCTTAATGATGACTGCCTTAACCAAGATGCCTTAATTAGGGTTTCTATTTTTATCAAGATCATCCAGGATGATGTTTTGTTTGTCCAAGACGATGATAAAAAAAATAGAGAACTCTAAAATAATCAAAATTTTTCCCTCAAGTGTGTCTGTTCAAGATTACTTTACATTAGGACGCACATCAATATATTTGACTCAAAAAAGGTAAAAGATTACAAACTGGATCAGTCCTAGGCTACCCAATCTTGAGCTGGCTTAAGTTACACTCGTTCTTGTGGACCTGAAACTTTACTAGATAAGGCAGTTGTAGAAAAATAGGAATGTTTTCATCAAAATTTTATTTCTTGAACTATGATTTGCAATAGTCCAGATATATAATCAGAATAATGTTCAAGATGATATTTGACATTTTGAACTAATCAACCATGACAATTATGAAATCAATTAGGACAATCAGTTTATTTTTTCATCATCCAAACTTGTAATCAAGGCAATATTCCGGACAAAACTCAATAATTTTGAAACAATCGTACAAGACGATGTCCTATAATCCTTGAAGATCAGAACAAACAAGTCCTTGAGATGCCAGACTCTCCCAAACCATCCTTACTAATTGAACGGAATTTGTGCTGATCATATTGGATAACCCATCAATCATCCTGGATGATATATGTCCGTTTATTGCAATTAAAGGAAAATTTAAAGCTCTTCTATATAAGGCCTCTTATTTACTCAATATTGTATCTTTTGCGGCTGTCTTGACATGAGAGAGCTAAGAGGAGAGGGAGAGCAATGGAGAGAGAGAGTGGATCTTATGAGGGGGAGTTTATAAGGGGATTCACAAAGGTTTCTCTAAGCAAGGATCTGAGTCTTCTTCTTCAATAATCATCCCTGTTTCCTTGGAGGTTAAAGAGAGGTCTACTTTAACAATTGATCGAGGTTCTCTTCCTGCTTCAAGAGGAAGAAAAAGGAGTTGGGTTTTTTTTCTCACCGTGGTCAGTGGAAATGAGGTTTGTACACACTTCTCTTCCTCACTGTGGGATGAAAAGGAGAGTCACTGAGTTTAGTGAAACACCTAGAGGAGAGGCCTAGGGGAGTGGACATAGGTTAAGTTGATCGAACCACTATAAAATTTTGTGTGTTCTATCTTATTGCTTTTCCGTATTTAATTTCTGCACTTTAATTTTCTAGTGGTGAATTTTTATTTTTATTTAAGGTTGCAGTTTTTGTTTGAGAAATTTTTTTAAAACACCAATTCACCTCCCCTCTTGATTAGTCTTGGGCTAATTCACATCCCTGACCAACTTTCATTAGGCCCCTTTTCATTTTTATAAGCTAGCTCCCTTTTGAAACCTTTAAAGAGTCTCATTTATGAGAATATCATATAAATAATAGTGAAAAAAAATTGCTCTCTAATATAAGGAGTAAACCATAATATAGAATTATATTCATTAATATATTCAACAACATCATCAGGAAAGCTTGAAAGTGATTTAATGACTTTGAACACTATTTATATAAGATAGATTTGTAAGAAGATAGAAAATATCTCAATTTTAAAGTCCAATTGTTAATTTAAAATAGAATTTTGCTTAGAAAAGAAAAGTACACCGATAAAGGAGATGGAGGAAGGGAAATAATTGGTGCTTCTTCCTTTATTTGATTTAGGGATGTCAATCATTTATTATAAATTTTTGAAAACAAAAGCAAGTAAAAAATGTCCTTCAATTAGTGATCAATAGAACTAAACTATAGTAAAAAATAAAATAACATCAAAAAATAGAAAACAAGAGAACATAGACAAAAAGAAAATCATGCAAATAAAAACAAAAGTAAGATCATAAAACAGAAAATTTCAGAGTTCAGTAATCAACAAGTTCATGCATTTATATCTATAACACCTAATTTGGTCCTTTAGATGTTAAAATGTTCAAAGGCTAGGGGTTTAGTAAAGAAATCAGCCAGTTGGTTTTCAGTAGCAACATGGTGTAGCTCAATGTCTTCTTAAGTAATGTGGTCCCTAATAAAGTTATGTCTTATGTTAATGTATTTGGTTCTTAAATGTTAGATAGGATTTTTAGAAATATATATAACACTAGTGTTATCACATAGAATTGACATTATGCCTACAACTAATCCTAAATCTAGAATCTGTTACTTTAACCAAAGGACTTGGGCCACACAACTTCCCAATGCTATGTATTCAAATTCAGCAGTAGAAAGTGCAACTGAGTTTTATTTTCTGCTGGACCAGGAGACTTAGGACTGTCCTATGATCTGACATGTTCCAGAGCTTCTCTTTCTATCAACCCTACATACTTTAACGTCTGAATAAGAACATTCTATAGTCTCAAAAAAAGTGTTATGCCTTGGATACCACATTCCTAATGTTTGGGTTCCTAAGATGTATCTAAGGATTCTCTTAATTGTAGTCAGGTGGGACTCCTTTGGATCAGCTTGAACCTTGAACAAAGGCACACACTAAAAATTTTTGGCGATCTTGGTGGATAAGGCAATCTTGGAGATTTTGGCAGACATTTGGCGATCGGTGGTTCTCCATCAGCCTGGTATGGCCGGCGGAGTTCCTTGGTGGGATTTTGGAGGATCAAGTTTTCGATTTGTTGAAGGCAATTTTTTCGAAGATGTGATTTTGGTGAAGCTTTATTTGGCTGAGATTCTCCTTCAGCCTTATGATTTTGGTGTAGCTACCAATATGAAATCAATTTTGGCATAGCTTCACCTAATGACAGTTCTCGGTCGGCTTGGTTTTGCTAATATTTGTGCTGGTTGTGTTTATTCTACTGGTGTTAAATTCTTGATTGATTTTGGTGAGATTACAAATCTGAAGGTGATTTTGGAAGAATTTTTCCATTAGCTCGACATTTCCTACAGTATTTCTTGGAACAAATTTTCTGCTTGGTCAAAATTTGTTATTATGTATAATATTGGGGTTTGTATTTGTTTTGGTTTAATTCTTTTCTTGATTTTGTATTTTTTTTGATATTGTTCTTGGTGTGTGATTATTTCATGTTTAAGAGATGGTTCGTGTATGGGTTTTTGGAATGTAAAGATTGATATTTTTATTTAGAAAAACCACTTTCTTATGGATTCTTTAAGAGTCTTAGAGATAATGCTGTCCTTTTGGTTGTGGACAGAATACTCAAATTTTCTTCTACTATTAAGGAAATTGTTATGTTTCGAGTGGAATTTTGTATGATTGTCGCTGGTTATTAAATTATTTGGAAGGCCTTGTCAGATGAAGCTGGAGTTATTGCATCAATTGATTTAATGTTTTTTGGTTTGTATATGGAATTTTGTTTGGATCCTCCTAGACGTATTGGATCTATCTTTAGGTGGGAGCTTATCCCATCAAGGCTTACAAATGTTATTTCTTTATTCTATGAAGATTAAGTCTTGTTTGTTAAAGACTTGTGTGAATTGAACATTACTAATTTTTTGCTAGCCTGGGTGATGTGTATGGTGATGTTTATCATTTCATATGGTTTTAGTAGTGTAGAGGTCGCATCTTGGCCTCTTGATGTTGGAGCCATTGTTATTACTTTATCGACTTTGTTTAGATCGTCCAATATATTTGTTGTTGGATGCATTGGTGATGGCTTTAGGTGGGAGCATATCCCAACTGGGCCATTGGATGCTACTGCTTTGATCTTTGAAGATTATGTTATGATTATTGAAGACTTGAAGTGAATAGAGATTTTAGAGTTCCTGTCTGCCAGTGGGTTGACCAGGTTGATGAGTTTAATAGTTGGTGTCTACAATGTTGAGGTGGATGTTTGGCCTCTTGGTTTCTAGTTTATCAATTTTGTGTTTTTCCATTATGATTTTAGAATAATCGAAGTTTAGATTATATCTAATTCCCACTTTTTATCTTCTTGGGAACTCTGGAATACTAACCAACCTTTTTTGGTTGTTTTAAAAAATTGGTGTCCCCAACACTCCAACAGGTTCAAAGTGAGGATTAGTGGATCTTTTTTTTATTATATATTTTTTTATTTTGCAAATACACTTTTTCTATGCTTTATTTGCTTTTCTTTAGGGCTTCCTTTCCTTTTATTTAGAGATGCAAATTTTTTTATTTTTTTTTTTCATTTCATTTCTAGTTTGTAATAGTTTTTTCTTCCTATTTTATTGCAATTTGCATTTCCTAAAAAAAAATAGTTTATCAGGTCTGCTAGTAGTCAAGTAAAGGAGCGATCCAATTATTCCTTTGTATTTCTTTTAATCAACTTATTTCCCATTTGAGTCTTTATCTAATTTAACACTGGAGCTCTTGGGAGTATTTATTGACTTGGCTTTATCTATTTCATATTTCTTCAATATGTCCTTAATGTATTTTGATTGATTAAAAAAAGTTCCATCATCCCTTTGCCTTATGATAAACCCCAAAAAAGTTGAACAATTCTCACATCATACTCATCTCAAATTCCTTACTTATTATTTTAGAAAAATACAAAAACATGTTTTTGAGAAGATCCAAAAAGGATGGCATCAACATAGATCTTGATGATAAGCAATTCATGTCCTACTCTCCTTAAAAAAAGGGTGGTGTCTATGCTCCCCTTAACAAACTCTCTTTCTAATAGGAATATGCTAAGCCTCTCATACCATGCCCTGGATGCTTATTTAAACCTAACAAAGCCTTTTTTAAATTGAAAATATTATTTGGAAATTGGGAATTTTCAAAGCCACGGGGTTTCTCTACAAGCACAACTTCTTTTTACTCCATTTAAAAAGGCACTCTTGACATCCATTTTGAAAAGCTTAAATCCCCTATGACACGCAAAGGCTAGTAGCACTCTAATCGCTTCTAATCTAGCTATGGGGGTTAAAGCATCCTCAAAATCAATCCCTTCTATTTGATTATACCATTTAGCCACCAATCTTGCCTTAATCCTAACCACCACACTAGAATTATTCATTTTTTTCTTAAAGACCCATTTGGTTCCTACTATATTTTGGTCCTTAGGTCTTTCTATTAGCTCCAAGACATCATTCCTAACAAATTGGTTTAGTTCCTCTTGCATAACTAGGATCCATAATTCTATAGAAAAGGATTGATTGATGTAGGTGTGTTCTTTCATTAAGATGAAGGTAGAGTTGTTAACTTCTTTTCTAAGTCTATGCCTAGTTCTAACACCTTCGGAAGGGTCTCCTAAGAACAATTCTTTAGGATGACTCAAAGATTATCTCTAATCTCTAGGCAAAGCATTTTTGATGTTCTACCCTTTCCACTAGATTTAAAATTTCTACTCCTTGGGGAATCTCACCTACTTCATCTTCTTCCTCAACCCTAAACTTTTTAGAATCAGATTCATCAAACATAATATGAGTTGTCTCCTCCAGCACCAATGTCCTCTAATTAAACACTCTAGAGGATTTACCTACACTTGAATAGCCTAAGAACACTCCTTCAATTGATTTTTGGTCAAATTTTTCTAAGTGTGATTTCCCATTATTTAGAATTAAAACCTTATAACCAATGGCATAGAGGTGAGAAAGGTTGGGTGTCCTACACTTAATTATCTCATAGGGTGTCTTGTTCTGTATGGATCTAACATTCACCCTATTCAACACATAAGCTATGTTAATCACTTTTTTACAAAAGTATTTTGGAAGTGAATACTCAACAAGCATGGCTCTAGTGGCTTCCTCTAAGGTCTTGTTCATCCTTTCAGCTACCCCGTTCTTTTAAGGGATCTTAAGAGCTTAAAAATTGTGACTAATCCCTTTCTCCTCACAATATGTTTCAAATCTATCATTTTCAAACTCTCCACCATGGTCATTATGGTTGATCAAGATATCACAACCTAGCCTTTTTTGAATCCAAGTGCAGAAAGATTTAAATTTCTCAAATTACTCACTTTTACATGACAAAAATGTAATCCAAGCAAACCTAGAGTAGTCATCGACTATTTCAAATCCAAAGACCGTTCCCCTAAGCTTGAAGTGCTAATGGGTCCAAATAAATTCATATGAAGGAATTCTAAAAGTTTAAAGGTGCTAATGTCCTAAATGGAATGAATAGAGGACTTGATTTGTTTCCCTAATTAACAGACATAACATAGGCTGTCCTTAGTTAATTAAAGCTTTAGGATTCCTCTTACTCAATTTTTTTGGGTTACTTTTCTAAGTGTTTTTATGCCAGCATGAAAAAACCTCCTATGCCACAACCAAGACTCATCTGCAGGAGTTTTTAAGCAAAATGTAGCAGCACATTCTATTGCAACTCGAGCCTATGAGTTTATGTTTTTGATAAGAACAAATATTGTGACTTAGTTTTTGTTTTCTACCTGTATTTGCAATATATTTTTCTTTTTGTATTTACCAACATTTCAGGGTTACAAAGCACCTTACAAGGCTCAAGTTTTGGTAGAACATGTTTTATTTGTAATTTTCATTAATGTAGTTTCTGGTTTGTAAAGGTATTTGTTTTCTTGTAACCTTGCTCACTTATTTATATTTTAGAGTTTTCTATTTTTGCTCACATCGTTCGAGATGATCCCAACATCGGCTTGGATGATCAGATGAAATAGAAACCCTAATTAGGGCATCTTGGTTAACACATCCCTCTTTAAGCTCATTGTCCTGAATGATATTTGTATCGGCCGGGCCAATTGGCTCAAAATAGAAAGAATCAGCCGCCAGATCTATTTAGGTATTATTTATTTATGGACATCATCCAGGACATCGGCCTAGACGATGCAGCTCAATTATGCCTAAATTAATCTGGTAATTAAGGAAAGCAATTAAGGCTTGATTGGAATATTACATCATCCGGGACGATCGCAAGATTGGCAAGGACGATACACAGGATGATTGATATTGTCCAACATCAATTTAGGGTAATGTTTTGCCAGCCTCATCCCGGGTGATTAGGCTTAAATTACATTGATCAGAAAGGATTATATTAATATCAGCGTGGAAGATAAAGTTGGCAAGTTACAATTAATTAGCTCATTTTGAGATCTTCTATTTAAGCTTTGTCCTAGTCTTTGTAAGTGCTTTTTTGCAGCCATTGAAGCTTCATTCTTCTGAAGGAAACTTGAAGAGAGAGCTTGAAAGGGAGAGAGGAAATGGTGGAGTTTGAGTGAGGGAGAAGATCCTTGGAGGTGGTTTCAAGGGAGTGTGGAGGGGGGTTCCAAATGGTTTTGTATGCAAGCTTGCACCTTAGTACCATCAGATTCAAGGCTTATCCTTAGGGAAGTTTTGGGAAGAAGAAGTTCTCTTTGGTGTCAAAGGACATGGCAACCAAGCCACACCAGGGAAGGTTGAAGAGATTTTGTAAAGGCTTCTCCGCCAAGCTGTTGGGGCTAAAGGAGAGACACTGAGTTTAGTACAATACTCGAAGGGTGCCTCCGAAGAGTGGACGTAGGTCAAGGTTTGAGCAAACCACTATAAATCTGGTGTGTTCTTTCCTTTATTATTTTTGCATTTAATTTCCACATTGTGTTTTCTTTGTGATGAATTTTGGTTTGAATTGATTTTGATTGAAAGATTTTTTTAAAATACCAATTCACCTCTCTCTTGGTTAGCCTTGGGCTAGTTCATAAAGGCCTAACATCTTTAATGAACTTTCAAGTGGTATCAGATCACTTTCAAGTGGTATCAGAGTGGGATTCATAAAATTAAGTTTGAAATATTTTTGCATTTTTGATCCATGGCTAATTTTTGTAATCATAATATTATGGAATGTTATTCAATCACCAGACCACTTTTATTTGAAACTATTACTTCTGATTTTTGAAAAATTTGCATGTCTACTTTCTTTCAATCAATTGATTATCAAATGTGGCAAATGATTTTAATCGATTATTCCGTACTGTCACGTATTATAGATGGAATTAAAACTGATATTCCTTTTAATCAATGGAATAGGGAACAACAAATCAAAGCTCAATTGAATGCAAAATCTTTAAACTAGTTTTTTTGTGCTTTAAATTTTGATGATTTTATGCTAGTATCCACGTGACTTACTAGTAAGGAAATTTGGGATAAATTACACATTATATATGAAGGCACTAATGAAATCAAGCAATCTAAGTTGAATATTTTAATTCATGATTATGAACTATTTTTCATGGAACCTTTTGAGATGATCTTAGACATGTATACTAGGTTTATTCAAATTGTGACATTATTGTATGCTTTAGGTAAAGAGTTTTCAAACTTTAAAAAAGTTAATAAAATTCTACGTTGTCCACTTGTTAAGTTTGATGTTAAAGTTGTTTCTATTTATGAATCAAAAAATTTGAATGAATATTCTATTGATAATATGATTGGCTCACTCATTTCCTATGAGAAAAGTTTGGGCCAAAACTTTTGGATACAGGTGAAATGATAGTGCTAAATGCTAAAAACATGGAGAAAAGAGGTTTAGTTGGTGATGAAAGCGATGACTTAGCAATCAAAGTGGAATAAAGGTAAAAATGGTAAGAAAGTTAAGATTTCTTTTGATGTTATTTGCTTTGGATATAGGAAACCTGGACATATTAAAATTCATTGACCTAATTTGAGAACCCTTCCTGCGAAAGAAAAGGGTAAAGTTAAGCAACTTATAGAAATGACAAATTATGAAAAGCAAAAAATCTCCCAGGCAGACCTGATTTCTGAAGCATCCAACCAGGAGCAAGATGGTGTTTAAAAGCCTTACTTATATGTTTATTTGTTTGTGTTGTGTTTTAGATTTATTTCCATTATTTTTTTTAGTTTTTGGAAGTTTTCACTGATCAACACACACACATTACTTTTTTGTTTCCTATACACTTTAAAAAAATCAAAAAAGTTTTTTTAAAAAAAAGGGAGGGTCATTTTTTCTAAAATAAAAAATCTATCTCTTATTTTTCTTGAATTCTTAGGTAAGATGTGGTTAACTTCTATAAAAAGAGTCAAAGGAAGGAAACTCAATGTTTTGACTTTTAATCACTATTTCCTAAAAGATGTATTTCTACTTTTGATTCAAAATCTTTATCATATTTTAAATTAGTTTTTGAAACTAAACTTTTCATCTCCCTACATTTTATCTATCACATAAGAATCTTTTGCATGTTGTTGAATCCAATTCATAATCTTCTTAATCAAGTTTTTTGTTTTATCAATAGTATGGGTTTATTTAGTGTTTAAAATATAAGAAAGAAAGTATATTTTGATTACAAATAAAAAAAAGTGGCCAATGATGCCAAATCAAAAGATGTGCAATGACGTCAAATTGAAAAAAAATACACAAAGTGTATCAAATATTAAAAGATGCGTAAAGTACGCCAAATAACTAACAAGAGGCATAAAATGAGCCCACAAAATGTATGCTTACTTTTCTTGTATTACTCAAAGCTTAAGAAAACCCTTGATATTTTCAAAACATAAGTTTGAAAATCATGATTTTTGATTCACCAATTTAGGCATTAATCTTCTGTTAGATATATTTCATGAAAGAAGTTTTGAAAAGATTACTGTTTCTTTTTCTAATTTGTTTCTTGATTTAGATATTGAATTAAAAAGATTTTGAGCCCTTAAAAGAACTTGAGCTTGGAGTAATAATTTCTAAATTTCTTACATTTTCTGGATTACGCCTGGTCAATCCATTCTTTACTAGGTTTTTGAATAAAATCAAGAAGTAACTTTTTAAAGACTTTTTCATGCCCCTTCTCTTTTTGATAATGTCAAAGGGGGAGAACATACTATTATATTTGTATCTTTTTTTAAAAAACATTAAAAACAACAAAAAGATTTTGATTTCCCCAATTTTTAAAATTTTTATTTTAGTAAGCGGGAGATTAGGAGAAAATATTTTTTTTCTTTTTACAAATCCAACCTGAGATATTTGTCATCATAAAAAAGGGAGAGATTATTGCAACTCGAGCCTATGACTATGCTTTGGATAATAACAAATATTGTGGCTCCATTTTTATTGTCTACTTATATTTATAATATATTTTTCTTTCTGTGTTTACTAACATTTCAGGATTACAGTGCACCTTACAAGGATCAAGTTTTGGTAGAACATGTTCTATTTGTAATTTTCATTAATGTAGTTTTTGAATTGTATGGGTGTTTACTTTCTTGTAATCTTGCTCACTTATTTATGTTTTAGAGTTCTCTATTTTTTGCTCACATCGTTCCTGATGATCCCAACATCGGCCTGGACGATCAGATGAAAATAAAAACCCTAATTAGGAAATCATGGTTAAGATAGCCATCTTTAAACTCATTATCGTGGATGATATTTGTATCGGCCAGGAAAATAGGCTCAAAACAAAAAGAATCAGTCGCAAGATCTATTTAGGTATTCTTTATTTTTGGACATTGTCCAGGACATCATCCTGGAAGATGCAGTTTAATTATGCCTAAATTAATATAGTAATTATAAAAAGTAATTAAGGCTTGATTGCACAATCACATCATCAAAGACAATCACAGGATCAGCTAGGACGATACACTAGACAATTAATATTGGCCAGCCTCAATTCAGGGTGATGTTCATGACAATTTTTCTCATATTTGAACTAATCGGCTAGGACGATTGTTATATCATCCTTGATGATATGACCTAAAATCTTTTGATCACCTATGATTGTCCTGTTTGATTAGTCTTAAATTACACTGATCGGCCCGGACGATATTAATATCGGATAATAATGTCAGCAAGTTGCAATTAATGAGCTCATTTGGAGCTATTCTATTTAAGCTTTGTCAAAGTCTTTGAAAGTGTCTTTTGCAGCCATTGAAGCTTCGTTCTTTTTGACGAAACTTGAAGAGAGAGCTAGAAAGGGAGAGAGGAAAGGGTGGAGTTTATGAGAGGGAGAAGATCCTTGTAGGGGGTTTCAAGGGAGTGTGAAGGAAGGTTCCACACGATTGCTTCGGCAAGCTTTCACCTTAGTACCATCGAATTCAAGGCTTGTCTTGAGGAAAGTTTTGGGAAAAAGAAGTTCTCTTTGGTGTCATAAGACCCGACTACTCCGCCGCGCCGGGGAAGGTAGACAAGATTTTATAAAGGCTTCTCTGCCTAGCTGTGAGGGCTAAAGGAGAGACACTGAGTTTAGTGCAATATTGGAGGGTGCCTCCGAGGAGTTGACGTAGGTCAAGGTTTGACCAAACCACTATAAATCTGGTGTGTTCTTTACTTTATTATTTTCATATTTAATTTTTGCATCGTGTTTTCTTTATGATGAATTTTGGTTTCAATTGAGTTTAATTGAAAGAGTTTATTAAAATACCAATTAACCTCCCTATTTGTTAGCCTTGGGCTAGTTCATAAGGGCCTAACATCCGTAACAAACTTTCAAGTGGTATTAGAGTACTTTCATATTCAATATTATTTTATTTAAGCATGTACATATTGTTGATACTTTTTATCTGCAAAATAATGTTATTATTTAAGCTTATAATGTAGCTATTTGATAAAAAGTTTATATTGAAGCCTTTATCAGAGACCTGACTGATAATGAGCAAAGTATGTTTTAAGCTGTAATCTTGAAAAACATTTTCAATCATTAGGTTCTTAGAACTTCTGATTATACCTATGCCCACCACTTTTCTAGTCATATTATCTCCAAATGTGACCTTGCCTAGAGCCCAAGCCTCTAGCGAAATAAATTAATTAGCATCTCCAATCATATGGCATGAGCATCCGCTGTGTAGGTACCACATGCTCTCATGAGGTCTTGTGTGAGAGCACACCTACAAAATTATCAAATGATATATTTAGGTACCCAAACAAATTTGGGTCACTTTTTATAGAAAGAAGAATGCAATAAATGTGTGTTATGCTATGAATCATGTAATTTCGGTCTCCACATCAAATGTGTTCTATGTTGAATGGTGCACGTGTGGGAGATATGTACTAGAATACCACTTAAAAATATCCAACACTAGGAGAAGGGTTTACTAATCTATTTGGCTTATAGTGCCTCTTTTTAGGTTTGAATGATGCATGTTGATATGATGGATTGTGAAACTCAAGCATTGTGGGTGGTTTTTTATTTTCTTTGAAAGCAGTTAATTAAGCTTGTAAAAACTTATTTGAATATTAAAGAATTGAAATTTCTTTTTTCAAACTGTGCTCCTTACTATCTAAATCAGTTTCAAGAGTATATAAGTCCTTATATGCAGTTTATAGCTCAACATGTAAACTTTTTGGGGAATCATACTCCTCAATCAACTCAAAATATTTTTTGTTCAAAAAAGCAAATTAACTAATAATATCATGTGATTGATATCTTGTGTAGAATGATCTTTAATAAAAATTTCATGCTCTTTTTGTAAGTTCAGAAATTCTAGTTTCAGGCTAGCATGTGATTTTTTAAGCTTTCTATAAGATGAATGAATTTTCTTAGAAACATCAAGAAATTGATCGTATGTTGATTCACAAACCTCTTCTTGGATTGTTTGACTAAGATGATTATCTGCGATCAAACATAAGTTTATTTTCTCCTTTTTAGCTTCAGTTTCAGAGGATTCAAATGTAGAATCCACCCAGCAAGCCTTTGGATCCATTTCTTGTCCTTCCTAAACTTAGGCTTTTCTTCAGCCTTCTCCTTGCTTGTGTGTTCCTTGAGTGTAGGGCAATCAGTTTTGACATATCCCAACTTCTTGCATTCAAAACAAATAATGTTATAAGAAACTTTAGGATTCTTATAGTTCTTACCTTTGTTCCATTTCTAATGATGCTTATGTTTTTTCCCTTAATGAGAGGATAATAGAATCCAAGAATTCTGATTTTGCATGGATGAATATAGCTTCGGTTCTTTCTCAGGATAAATTGGATGATTTAGCTTCTAGTAAGACTAATAACTTTGATTCAATTTTTTTCAAAGAAACTATTGTTGAAGCAGAGTTTGTTGCTGATTTTAATAACTCTCATGGCTAAATATTGATCAATTCTGAAACTAAAGTCAACATATTTTGAGTGGATGTGTTGGAACCTACTATGTCATGCCCTGATGTTGCAGTGGCAGAATCTGATCAGGAAGAAATCGATAATTTTGGTGGAATAGGATCTCAAGATTTTGTTTCTTCTCCAAAGAATGTTGTTTCTAAGATATGTTCAAATTCTTGTCTTATTGATAACAATAAAGAGGTAAAGTTGCAAATTGTTAAAAAAAAGCACTAAACAATTTAAATTCCTAGGACCTATTGAAGACTGTCCTAGAAAAAGGAAAATTGATTCGAAAACTTTTGAAGGTAGCACTTTTAATATTGTCTCTGGATGATGGTTTTTACGGATCGACAAGTGGAAGGAGCTTTTATGAGGAAAGCTATGATTTCTTTAAGAAATGTGGATATGAAAAAAGAAGTTTGCATTACTTCTAATGATGCAGACTTCTTTATTTTATTCTTATTTTATAGAAAAGATAAGTCATTAGCTGATCCAGGGAAGAAGGTGCTGAAGTTCGTGATGGGGAAACATTCCTTACAATAAATGGAGTTAATGTCTCTTTAGGATCTATTCTTGTTATAATTATTTATAGTCTTATTTTTTTAGATTTATGTTTTTATTTTGTTTATTTAGTAGTTCTTGTTTGCTTTTTTTGGAATTTTTTTAAAGTTATATGAGATTCTTACTAGTTGTCATTTTTTATCTTCTGGGAACTCTGGGATACTAACCAATCTTTTAAGTTGTTTAAATATTTGGTATCCTCATCACCCCAATGGATTTAAAATGGGAATTAGTAAACTTCATATTCATTATAAAAGTTTTGAAGGGCTTACTTTGCATTTTCCTTTCTAGTTTGTAATAGTTTTTAATTTTAATACTATATTCATCTCTTAAAAAAAAAAAAATTTAATACATCATCATCTTTTAACCTAGGCTAAACAAGTTTATCAAATTCATCAAACATAACATGGGTGTATTCCTCTACAGCTAAGGTTCTTTTGAGGAAGACCATATAAGCTTTACCTATTATGGAATAAACTAAGAAGACTCCTTAACCTAATTTAGAATCAAACATTCCTAGAAGAGATTTACATTTGATAAAATCAAATCATTTACACCTAAAGACATATAAATATGAAATATTAGGCATCCAACCCCTAAATAGCTCATAATATTTCTTATTTAATTTGGATCTAATATTCACCCAATTTTGCATAGAATAAAAAGTAATAACTACTTCTACCCAAAAATATCAAAGTATGGAATACTCAGCTAATATAGCCTTAGAAGCCTCCACTTGTGTCTTATTTTTCCTTTCATCTATTCCATTCATCTATAAGATCCTAGGGGCAAAAAGTTATGATCAATTCTAGATTCTTGGCAAAATAATTCAAACTTATCATTTTTAATTCTTTACCATGATCACTAGGGGTTATAAAATCAAAAACCTAAAATTTCTTTAAATCTAAGTGGAGAAAACTCTAAAATCATTAAAAGACTCACTTTTATGTGCTGATAATCTAACCCAATTGAATTTAAAAAAATCATCTACTATTAGAAATAAAAAAATTTTACCACATAAAATATTTGTATTGATGGTTCTAAATAAGTCCATGTGTTGGATCACTAGTGATCTAGTGGTAGTGATATCATTAATAGAAAAAAAAGATGTCCTAGTTTGGTTTTCTAACTGGCAAGCATTACAAAGATAATCTTATGCTTCAATGAATAAATGGGATGAATGCTAAGCTGTGATTAGACCTGTGGCATCCATAATAGGTATGTAATTTGGTGCAAAGTGCACATGCATGATTTATGTCCTAGAATTCCACAAGAATAGCACCTAATCACAGGGAATGGTTTCATTAACCTATGTTAGGGATAACGCCTCTTCTTATGATTATATGATGCATATTGTATCCTAGGTTGTGGAATTAGTGCTAGTGTAGGTACTTATGTACCATTTTGAATTACATTTAATTTCTTTTGCAAAAAATAATTTTCATTTATTTAAGTTTCATCTACAAATTTCAATGTCTAGTTTCTAGTTCAATTTAAAGTGTCTTTAAGTCCTTAAATGCCTTTTCTAATTCAATATACTCTGCTTTCAAGAAGTTATGTGAATCAGTTAATTCAATATGCACCTTTTTTAAATTATCAAATTAATTTAGTAGTGTTGCATGCTCTTTATATGGTGAGATATTTTTAGATTAAAACTCAAAATGCTCTTTAATTAACATGTTATGCTCAATTTTCAAATTAAATTTTTTTTGAAACAAATATTTTATTTTTTAAGCTTTCTATATGAATCACTCATTTTATTATAAAATGAGAGTAAATCATTATATGATAGCTTTCATATGTCATCTTGATCAGAGTTACAAAATGATTAAATTTCTATAAAACATAGATTTGCTACTTCCTCTTTAGGTTCTTGTCCATATGAGTCAAAGTCTGAATCCACACAGAAAGCATAGTAATTTTCATCACCCTTCCCTTTGGTAGGTTATTTCTTAAGGTTGGAGCATTCAAACCTTAGATTTCCTAGCTTCCTGCATTTAAAGCAAGTAATATTATATGAAACTTTATCAATTTTACCCTTCTTTCCCTTACTTCTATTGTGGAAGCACTTTTATTTTCTTCTAAAGAAGCTTTTAAATTATTGAGTCATCAAAGTAATTTCATCCTTCTCTTTCGTTCTAGAGCTATTATTACCCATGTCATCGGTCTTGAGTTCCACAGTACCGTCCTTCATATCATCACATGCATCTAAAAGTCTTTGGCTCATATTTTGATTGTAAGGAATAAGAGAGCCTTAACATATTTTTAAAATATATATGTTTAGATCTTCAGATCACAATTTGCAGTGTCTTTTGGATAAAAATTATCATGCAAATAACATAAAATCTTATTGAGTTTCTTGGATAGATAGATCGCCTCCGAAGGTATATAAAGATGTCACTATTTTGGTAAACCTAGTGTATAAAATACAGTTCTGCATAGAATTTGTATTCATGCAACAATAAATTTATATGGGATTATTTCAATTTTTTTGTTCCTTTATACGTGATATAAAGTCTATCCCAGATTTTATGACCAACTATGTAAGTAGAGACTCTGACATATTCTTCTTTTTTAAGAGCATAGAAAAAATTGTTTAAGCATTTAGCATTAAGTTGTGCTTACTCTCTAACCACAATGCTCCATTTAGTAAATGTACTTTCAGATTAAACACTATTAACTATTCATTAATGAACATAGTAACCAACTTCTATCATATACTAAATAAGATTATTAATAGACTTCAAAAAGTTAACAAACAAAATTTCTAAAAATTAAATGGAATATTATAAAATAATGGTCGACGGGTTATTGAATAACCCACCACAGTATTTATATTTCTAAATAGTTCTATGTATCTTTTCTCAAGGTTTTTGAACCACTAATTAAGAGAACCCTCTTTGATATTAATTTAAAATTTAATTTGTGGGTGTTAGACCACTTGAACTATAATAACACACTAAGAGGAGGGTGAATTTGTGTTTTTAAATTTTTATTTTCAAAATTACTTTTTTGAAAAAATTCATGCAAAATTCAAAAGTAAGATTAAATAGATCATATAATATGAAATCTTATGAAATTAAAATTTAAAAGCAATTTTCTTTTATTTTGATTTTGTAGAAAAAAAATATATGAAAATAATTTTTTCTATTTAGTGTTTAGATTTTTATTTTGATTTTCTTTAATAACTAAAACTTAAATCCAATCAATCACATTAATTTTCAATTCAATTTGCAAGAATGCAAGCATACATAAAATTAAATACAAAAAAAATGAAAGATAAGAATGAGCACACCAAATTTATAGTGGTTCGATCAAAACTTGATCTACATATACTAATTTAAGTCCTTTACTCTGAGTATTGCACCAAATATTTAGTGTCTTTCCTTTTTCCTCAAAAACAAAGAGGATAAGCCCTTATAATACCTCTTCCACCCTCCTGATGAAGTAGAGTATGGAAATCCATTTCACTCTTCGGACGAAGAAGATAATTGAAATCTTTTTCGTCCTCCTGGTGAGGATGAGAACCTTAATACCTATCATTCTCCTCATGTGGCTAAGTTGATGGTAGTCCTTTAACTATAATGGATTCTCTTAATAGTTTCCCTCAAGAAAGATTTGGACACATGGAGTAGGATGATGGATATTTATCTAAGAAACTATATGTATACTCTCTCTCTTTCTCTTGCTCGCTCTCTCTTTCTCTCTTTCTCTCTCTCTCTCTCTCTCTCTCTCTCTATCTATCTATCTATCTCTCTCTCTCTCTCTCTCTCTCTCTCTCTCTCACTCACTCCATTGATCCCATAAGGCTCTTCTCACTCACACAACTTCACTTCTATCTCTCTCTCCCTTTCTCAAAACCCCTCTTTAAACATCCTCTCATAGAAGAAACACTCCACTTGACTATAAAAGACAATTCAAAATTAAATAAGAGTTTTTTAAATTAAAGGCTCTAAGAAAAACTCTTATTTTTAATTCAACTATCTATATTTGTATAGTATGATTTGAGGATCATACTATATGATTATTTTAATTCTCCCTTTAGTACTATATGATAATAGTTTTCTTGTATAATTAATTCAAGATTTTTTAACTAATATATATAGTATGATATGAAAGTAATACAGTCCAATAAAAAATACTTCTTTCTAAATAAACCCAAGGAAATTAAAAAACGTGTTCATCACCGCTTGATTTGTATTGTGTAAAGCTTAGATCGTACATTACAATTACTAATCACATTTAATACTTGATTTAATTACTTAAACTTAGGGAGTTAATTATGCAACATTTTTTTAAGTATACGACATGAATGACACCATCTTATAAAGGTAGAACAAATTTTAATTTTAAAAATTATTACCTAATTATAAATGGCAACATGATTTTTGAAATATAAACTAATCATCCAATATGATTAAAATCATATTTTTTTTCTTATTTTATTATTATTTTTTGTTTAACATCGTATAATATGTTTAGTTCATTTAAATTTAAATTTATTTTTTTAATTTAAATATTTTAATTTATTTCTAAATAAACAAATTATACTATGATGTGGATCATCCTATTTGATCATAAAGAAATTAAATCCTTTTATTTCACCCTCCCATGTGTGCGTGCATGGTTGTTACACTAACATAGACCTATAATTATTCATAGACTAAGGAAAAATAAAAATATAGAATCTTGTATACATAAACCTATTTTTAGTTTTGAACTAGAGCGATGCTTGGTGAGGTTGTACCTTAAATAATGGAAGAAATTTCATTTTGAGATTTTCAAGGAATGATATGTAAGAAGTGAGGTTGGAATTCTGATAGGGATTGGATCGAATTTGAGAACTCATTTTTGAAGCTAAAGGATGAACGGTAGAAGGTGTTTTTAGGTTCTTAAAAACTTCAAAAAATTCCCTATATATCCTATGTATTGGGCTTCAAATTTAAGTTTTGAAAGAAAAGTTAATTTGAGTTATTATTTTTTAAAAAAAGTTGGTATAAAATTTAAGATGTTCGGGTCTTATGATTTTTAGTCTGCCTCGGATCCTAAGTATACTTTGGGCACTAAACTATGGTGTGCTAAACCTAACTAATGAAATGCAAATCTTAACTTATCCCAGCTTGGATTGGGGAGCAAGCTAACCACCTTATGGTTTAAAATCATGAGTCTTATCATTTATGAATGATGGGTAGGGACATTGTTTAAGGTTTTAGGAATTTTGGGTTAACATCTAGAGAGTGTTTTGAGTGGTCCCTTTACTTATGTAAGTGACTATGTTTTGAATGTAATTAAAATTGTAACTCTTTGATTGGATCCTAATGCAATGTATGCTGATTGACCTTATATGCAAAAAAAAAAATTAATCAATTTTTAAATTAGGCTTAAAATATATAATTTTCCCAAGAGATTGCACAACATACCCCATACATAATTATTCCCAAATAAGCCAGGTGGTTTACCACAACCCACATGCTGAGAGGTGCCTAATAAGGAGGAGAAGATTTTATATGTTTGCATGATATCCTTAGCATACCCTAGAAATGATGCAAGTAGTTTTGTGAAAGTGATCTTCTTAATGTCTTCAATTCTTTATCTTCCTCCCTTCTACGAGCTCGTTTTATTCTTTGAGTCAAAGCATCTAAAAGGAAAGAACTCCTCCTTTAAGGGTGTTTCTTTTATCTTAGAATTTTCTTATCATCCTAACTTGAATCCCTAAATAAAAGAAACTCTCTCCTAAGGGATGTTTCCCTTATCTTTGGGATTCAAGTTGGATGGTTAATATCCCATATCAAAATTGACTTTCATAACACTTGAAATTTTAAATTACATATTATATATTCAAAAGACTCTAGAAAACTAGCATGGCTATCCAAAGTAGTTATAATTAAAATTCATCCCAAGTAATTGAATAATTTAGTTTTCTCACAAGAGAGCCTAAACACATTTGGTCATGCTGCATTAATTTCAAGCATGACTTATAATATTTTAGTACCTAAAGAAAATTTTTAAGTTAAAATTTTAATTTAGCCCCCTTAATTTTTGCTCTAATGAGCATGGACACCTACAAAAAATCCTGTGAGCATCCAAATCATTCCTAATGTTATAGTAACCTATCACCCATCATATCAATTATTAGAGAGTATAATAAAATTAACACATTAATAAATATCACATTAATAGAATCATTACAATCAGTATATAATGAAATCGACAAAGTACTTGGCACACAAGCATCAATAAAGGAAAACACCAACCTAATCTGAGACTAGGATTGGTCAACTTAACAAACTGTCTAAAGTGTTTGCATCAGGTTGCGTGATTTGGATATATCTTATACTGAGTAATTAGTTGAAGTTGTCTAGTGCTTTAATATTAATTATTGGCTAAATGGGATTTTAATTTGAGTTTACGTGTTGATGTTTTAATGTTGATTTTAAGATTATTTTTAAGTGTTAAATAATTTATATTTTTGTTTACACTAGGGCCGTGAAGATTAATTCACCTTCATTGGGACTAAATTAAAAGCCTCATAGGCCAGGATTACTAAATAGTAACAAATATTATTTAATTAATTTTAATTAGTTGGAATTAAAGGTTTGAAATTTTTTTTTAGTTAATTGGTTGGTTGTTGATTTAAATCTTTAATTTAATTAATTTTGTTTTCCATTAACCTATATTGTGGCATTGTAAAAGTTTATAATAGACTTGAGGAACCAGACCTCCTTAGGATATGTAGACCCACAACGTAAGGTATTCCATCCTAAAAAAATAGGTTGATGTATTTAAATTAAAGATTTAATTTTGGCTAAGTAAATATTAATCAATTGATTTTAAATTCTTACACTCTATTGAATCCGTTCATGGCATTATCATAGTGGCCTTGAGGAACTAGGCCTCCATAGGACACATAACCCCATAGCTTAAGGTAGTCCATCCTAAAAGCTTTTTTGCTAGAGTGCTTATTATGTATTTGGGTGTTGGTTTTATGATTTTAATGATTAAGTAAGTATTTTATAGATTATTTTATTTTTATTAATTATTTAAATAATTAAATTATGGGATTAAAATTTGATTTTTATATTTAAATTAAATTTTAGAGTTTTAACAATTTTCCTAAATACTAGACTCTAAGATGTGTAAAAGGACATTATGTTTGATAGATTTCAATTTTTCTAGAGTAATTTATGATTTTTTAAAGTTTTGATATATTTTTAAACTAAAGTTGTATAAAGAGTTGAGATATTAACTTTAGTTAAATTCTAGAAGTTTGGTATTTTTAATAAATATTAGGCCTTGTAAGGAGTCAAATGCCTTTGAGTTTGCTTAGATTTGATTTTTTTAGAAATGGTTACAAAATTTCAATGTTTGGAATTTATTGAATTAATTAATTAGTTAATTAAGGAGCTTTTAATGATTTTTCCCCAAACTTACTCTAAACACCTTAAAATCACTCCCGAAGCTCAAGTATGACTTGTAGGAGGGTTTTTAAAGGTTTAAATTTTTATGGAATTTTTAATAATTTTAAATGAATTAATATAAATATTATTAAATTTTATTAAAAATAAAATTGAGCTCACATTAATTATCTAATAATGGGGCCTTTAATTGTTCTTGGTAACGGGTTTCATTCTACATAATTTACTATATTATTTACCTCTTTGGAGTGAAATTGGATTTATTTTAATTTTTGGAGTTTAATGGTCCTCAAAAAGGCTAATTTTTAACTTGATTTATTTTATAACATAATGGGCTCCAATTTTAATTAAATTATGTCCTAAAATGTGTAATATCACTAAGTTTAAAGCTTCACCCCACTTAGGTTTGTGAGGAATTCTCTAGGAATGTTCTAAGTTGTCTAGATATTGACCTTAGCTATTTTTCCTATGTATCCCTAGTTCTCCAAAGAGTTTGAAATTATGGAAATCTAACCCAAACATGTATATAAGTACACCACAAAAAAACACATAGCCTAATCTGATAAATTTGGAAAGTTATAAATTTTCAAAATTTTGAGTCCAAAACAGATGCACCATTTTGTAAATTTACCCCACAACAATCTAGATAACATCTAGAACTAGGAAAATGAAGGGGATGCTTAAGATGCTTAAAAAAATATCTCCAAAATTTTTGTCCAGTTTTGTCACTGGATTGTAAAAAAATTTTCAAAATTATTTTCCAAACAAAGTTAAGAAAACTCACAATTCAATCATCAAAACAACATAAATTTAATTTTAACAAATAGTAGTGCTTAAGAAAAAAAATTAATTTACTAGGATTTTTTATGTTTTTCAGTATTAACATGATTTTGTAATCAATTTTAGTCAAATCAAGCCCAATACCATCAGTCCAATCATTAGCAATGATTAGTCTGATGGCTGCATAGCACCACAACGAAGAGATAGGTGTCAAGCCACCAACACATGACATGTCCATGTTGGATCATATATCTAACAGTTGATATCAAAATGAGTGGGATGGATGACAAAGATGTGGCCACATCATCCTTGTGGATTCAGCAAGTGATGCCTATTCGAATCTAAAGGCCAATACATGGTTCAGTGTGATATGGGTTATGTTATCATAAGATTTAATAGGTTAGTTTGAAAGTTAGTATTTAGTTCAAATTGAATTGAAATTTTTATTTCTCATAACTTCAAAAAATTCCCATCAAAAGTTTAGGAAATTTGAAATATAAGCTTATGGTAATCTAATATTTTAATGCCTAGAGTTTGGAGGCTCCCAGCATTATAGATTTTGAGCAGATTTAAATTTAAGTTTAACTAAAAGCTAAGTTTTGTCACTGAACATGAGGTAGATTTTGACATTCCTAGGCTCCTTTTTCTATTGCTGATGTTCTGTCCAACTTAGTGGAAGACCCCACGAGCAAATAATGGTTGGATTGAAAGTTATTGAGCAAACTTGAGTTTCTCACACTAGAATCCCCTCTTTCACCAAAATGGTGTTTTTAAGGTTTGGGATTGGAGGAAAAAAGGTTAGGAAAACTTTTGAAATAGATGGGAAAGCTAGAGGAGGGGCTTCGTGAGCTAGAGGCTACTAGAGGAGGAGTTTAAAGAATTGAGACTGAATAAAGAGTTATAGGTCAAGTTTCTCTTACTTTACCCATGTCTTTTGAATGGATGGCCTAGATCTGTTTAAGGTAGGCTTGGATACATGAAAAAAATTCCTAAAGCTATTAAAAGCTAAGGGAGAGGGTACGAGTTGAGGGAGACTTCTCTTGGTCCATATGAAGAAGGACCACACCCATTTCCCTCCTTTTGGCTAAACCAAAGCTTTATTTGGTATAAGAGCTGGATTAGGTCTCATATGGAAGGGAATGATATGATTCCAAGCCAATTATATTAGGTTTGGTGAAGTAATAAAATTGCCTATGTGGCATGGTTACCTAAGCTCAAGCGAGAGCACATTTGACCATTTAACTAGTCAAACCATCCAAATGGGCTGATTTGGTAGTCAATGAGGTGTATTTGACTGCTTGGGTGATTAGCCAATTGCTTAGTCCAAAGGGATTGGATCTTTGATCATGTTCATGGAAATGGAGTGGATTTCAACCACTCAAATTTTTTTAATGAGGTCAAGTCAAGGGGTACTTTACTTGGAAAGTTTTTGACATGTATGGAATATCTAATTGATGAAATTCAAATGGTTAATATAGTTTGAAATGGCTTGGAGCATTGATTTTGACATTGGTCTATATTAAGGGTTCATTATGTCAACCAAGTCAACCTATTGGTTGGTTTTGAATCAAACAATTTTAAATGAGTGATTTAAGACTAATGGAGGCGGTCTCATGCAATAGAATGGTCATATGGCTTAAAATGACAATTTGGACCCTTAATGGGATTTTTGGTCAATATGTGTTGACAAGATCAACCAAGCATGACCAAGACTTGAATTTGAGTTCTACAATCCCCTAATTATTTTTGAGATTCATTAGATGAGGTTTCAAGGATTTAGGTGGAATGGCCATATTGAAGTTTGGAGAAAATTCCAATTTTTCCCTTAAGGGGCATTTTGATCAACCATGATTCACTTGGTCAACCAAGTCAATTTAAAACCTAGATTTTGGTTCAATGCACTTCTAATGATATTTAGGATGCATTGAAAGAGGTCGGATTGCTTGGTTTGATTGGCCATGTTGAAGTTTAGAGGAAACTTTTATTATGGCCTTAGGGGTATTTTGGTCATTTAGGCTCTTGGTCAACTCTAGGTCAACCTGGATCCACCAAAGTCCATTATTATGTTCAATATGTCATAAAAATGGTTATGTATATGGTCAAAGATTTTGTGGAATGTTTCTTGGTCAAATTCTACATGGTGGAAGGATTAGTGGCGTAAGTTGTAAATATTTGAACAGTTTGTAGCCTTTTGATTTCAATCAAATTCTTAGGCTAGTGGTCTCATGTTAGCCTAAAGTTTGAAGTATTTACCCTAGGGACATTTCAGGTCATTATACAATTGATATATCATGAATCGATTATCTTTTGACTAGGTTTATAGGTGATTGAAAAATCACCCAAATAATGTTTTAAGGCATGGTCCTTTAACCTTGCATTTGGTCTGGAATTTTTTATTTGAATGTTGTTTTGAATTTAAATTATTAAATTTCAATTATAACATCAGTGAAAATAAATTGTGTGATTGTTGATGATTCGATAAAGGGAGTCAGGTAGTGATCACTAGATTATAATGCTCTAAGCATGGCAGTGTATAGGTCTCCTAGCTATAATATAAGGCTACAGCTTCAGTTAATTATAGATTGATATAAGTTGGATGATTGAACTTTAATTCTAGTTGGATTAAAGTATGATAGAAGACTAGATGATTGAAGATAAGTTTAGGCTTTTTATACAAAGTAAATTAAGGCTCATCACTTCAAACTTTTGGAGCATCACCCTTTGGGTCACAATCTTATTCTAAAGTGAGATCAAAATTTCGAGGAGGGTTTACCTTGATATAACTAAAAGAAAATTTTTCACCCCGTACTTTTGAGTCATCATCAAAACTTGATTCCAACTAAATATACATTGAGGGTGTTCTTTTTTAAAAGAAGCAGGACCTCAACCATGTGCTCTTTAGGCCATCCTCTTACCGCTTTAGGAGAAAATGTTTGGAGGCCTAAATACCATGCCTTCAACATCATTTTCATTGTATGATTGTTGACTTTTTTACTTTTATCTTTTTAACATTTTTATTTTTCATTTCCCTTTGAACTTTGTTCTTTTTCCTTTGCAACTTCTATTGTGATCTCATTTTTAGAATAAGTAGTGGATCCTTTAAGTACGTAGAATGTAGCATCTTTGTAGATCTAGATGCCTTGAATAGAGAATGGTTACAAATCATAATTAATGATTTATTTAATGTCATCTCATTGGTACTTGATGCTTCAGTGTGGAGTAGATGGAACTATCCTATATTCGTTGATCAAGTGCCTACCTAGAAGTGCATTAAAGGATGTAATTGAATCAAATATATAAACTTTTGCTTAAATTTTCAAACTCCTATCTCTAAATGGAGTGTGATCAAACCTAAATCCTTCACCTCTTTCATCGATTCCACATAACACCATTTTTTTGGTGGTGAGCTTATGTGTGTCCACTTTAATGTATATGAGAGTATTTACATTTATCACATTGAACGAGGCACCAGTATCAATAAGGATTCTAAATAACTTAAAAGTTTCTAAATTTTACAGTAATGTAAAGTGGGAAATAGGATTGATAGTCCCCAGAAGTATAACTTCATCATAGAAGGATATCCCTGAGATTTCTTTATAGTATAGAGCTTCATCTTTTGAAGTCGTAGATAGCTGAGCTTAGCAAATATTTGGGTTGATAAGTTATTTGATTAAAGTTTACCTTATCCTTTTTAAGAGAATAATGGCATTATAGATATTAAATATAGCCAGTAACTTCCTAAGATGAGCTAAGTTGTTATAATCAACATTGGGTATATTAGGATCATAACCTGTTAGATTAAAAATAAGATTTGATTGTTGAGGAGGAATTTGAATTAGATCATTAGAGACAACTTATTTACCTTTTTTCCTGAGGAGGAAGCCTAGGGGTAAGATCTTAACACCACGTAGCTTTACCTTTATGACCTCCTCAAGAGAATAAATTGTAGCACGGTTTATAATCTCCTTAGGCAATTCAATGTCATTTTTTGATGTGGAGTTTGAATCAGAGAAATCTATTATTATAGAACTCTCTTTAAAGTTAATTGCAATGGTATCATCGTCTAATAAGATCTGAGATTTTTCTCCCCCTTTATAGATCAAATATGAAGAATCGAGTTATTGCGGATCTTAAATAATGATAACTGAGTTTTGAGTTTCTTCTATGGAAGGTTGATTTTGTGCTTTGTTCATATGGTTAATAATCAAAATGTATGTAGAAGGATCTTTTTTCATTCATTTTTGACCTTTTTTTTATGGGGAAAAGTAAAGTTTGATAACTTTAGTAGGTACTAGGGTTTTACTCCATATTTCACAACCTGATTACATCTCTCATCAACAAGTTTCCTCAAAATTAAAGTTTCACTTTTTTCTTTGTATTATTTATAAATACTTCCCATAACTATTGGAAAGGAAACCATTTCAACATCCTCCTATGATGCCTCTAGCTTAACTTCCAAGATCAGTCCTTGGGCTATCATTAGGAATCAATGAGAAAGATGAAATGATTAGTTTATCAACTTTTAAAAAGACTGGGATAAAGCAATATTAAAATATTCTTCAATTGATAGAAAAATATTATAGTTTTTACCTAAAATTATTTTGTTGGACCTCTGATCCGAATATACCAAACACTCATTATGATTATAATGTTACCATTTCTATTATTTTTCTCAAGCTAATCCTTAAGTATAATGCAGTCTTTGATTGTGCAGCCTAACATACGGTCGTAGGAAAACAATTTTGGGTCATCACTCTTGTTTACCTCTTCTAGCTTCTTGGCCTCCCAAAATCTAAAGTCTAGCTTCTTTAAGAGACACTTTAATATTTTCCTCTCCCACTCTCTTTTAAATGGATATAATTTCACTAATCTCCCTTTAAAAGAGATCAAGTATGGCTCCCTTATAGGTTGAGTGGTTACCTGGAATGCTTATTTCTGAATTGTCTTTGGTGGAGGACCAATTGACTGATTGGTAGCAAGTTTCTTCCCCTTGTCTATCGTGGAGACTTTCGCTATCATCTTCTCAAAATACTTTTGAGGTTTGTTAGAATTCTTTGCACAATACAAATCCCTTAAGAATGATATCTGTGAAGCCTCTTCTTGTCGGTTATTCGCCTTATTGAGAAGCTTTTAAAGGTTTTGATTGTAATCCCGTTTGGAAGAAAGTAATAAGCCTGTGTATATTCTTCAAGAGAATTTTCACTGCATATTTATCATGTAGTTATGGTTCACACTTCATCAGGAGTTTTCTCCATCTCAAGATATACTTAACAAGATACTCTCCTGGCTTCTGCTTCTTGACAACCAGATTGCCCATGATTATATGATGCTGAGCTTTAAAGAATCTTTTTTAGAATAGACCCTCTAACTACATAAAGGTTCTCATTAACCTATTGGGTAGATTAGCATATGACTCAAAAGTGATTCCAGGGGACTAATAATGGATTAGTCAAATAGTAGAGCATATGACCCTCCTATGTTGCACCAACTTACATGGAAGTGGGCCAGATGCTGCCTCAATTTTCAATATCACTGAGCTCTTTAAACAAAGGGGACAAAAATCCCTTCGGGTAAGGAACTAAGTCATATTCCTCGGGCTAGGGCCTATTCTTCAGAATAGATACAAAAACTTTGGAATGAGATAAAGCCCCCTCACTTGGGTCTCAATTATATGCTTCTTGCCCTTATTACCTAGCATTATAGGAATTGAAGGGGCTACTTATTATACTAAAGGAACTACTATATATAACACTATAATTGGTAGGGTTGAATATGACTTTCTGTTTTTATCACCAATAATATGCACTCTAAGTTGTGACTGCTCATGTTGAGGCTACTATGTCTTGGCAGGCTGACCCTTCATTTCGTCTATCAACATTTCCTTAACTTTCCTTTCTGTTGAAACTTGTTAAATATGAATTAGGTTGTTAGACCTAAGCTTATATCCCAACGGCTAACCAAGAGAAGGGGTAAATTGGTAATTTAAAATTTTTCCTCTTAAATTTTAAAATGATAAAAAAAATTTTGGAAAAGATTTTTCAACCACAGATTAATAGTAAAACAATAAATTAAAAAGAATGTGGAATATAAAAATGTCATTAGATTTATAGTGGTTCGGTCAAACACGACCTACATCCACTCCCCGGAGGTACCCTCTGAGTATTGCACTAATATCACTAGTGTCTCTCCTTTTTCTCCCACAATAAGGTGGAGAAGCCTTCACAAAACTCTCTTCCATCACTACCTAGTGCTGTAGATAACCATCGTCCTTTTACACCTTCCAAGTGTAGGCAGAGTACCTCCCACTGTTCACACTCTCTAAGTGTAGGTAGAGAACCTTTTGTCCTTTCACACTCTCCAAGTGTAGGCAGAGAACCTCTCATCCTTTTACACTTTGCAGGACTGTCCATATGTTTAAGAAATAGAGGACATCATCCTAGGATGATTAAATAAGTTCGTCTAGATGAACATAACAAATAATGAGTCCAGAGAACATCGTCCTGGGACAAACAGGGTAAATCATCTAGACGATTAGTTCAAGTCATGGGTCCAGAGGATATCATCCAAGGACGAATATAATACTTCATCTTGATGAATAGTTCAAAGTGAGAATCTAGAGGACATCATCCAAGGATAAATTGAACATTTCATCTGGAAAAATAGTTCAAAGTGAGAATCCAGAGGACATCATCCATGGATGAATAAGAAAATTCATCTGGATGACCGGGACTTAGAAAAATTTTCTTACTTTCTGTTCGTTCCATTGCTCTCCGAGGGGTATAACTGACTTGATCGTCCAAGAACATGGTTTTTCCCGTACGATCAGGATAAAAAAATTTTGAATTTTAAAGATCTCGCCGTGTGTGTGTGTGCTAGGTTGTTCAATTATAATCACACTCTCTCATATTCAATAAAGTAAAAAATACAGACTTCAAATTATAAAATATCTTATGCTGAATTTGATTTAAAGTCTTTATTAGTCTGGAGTATGATTATCCTGAAATGTCAGTCCACACAAGAGCAAAAAGAATTCTTCCATAAAGTGTTAGGAGAAAATAATAATTAGAACAATAATATTTGGAATCATCAAAACTATACAGGTTGCAAGAATGTAAAACATGCAAAAGCTAAGTAGCAACTCTCTTAATAATCTCCCCCTTTTTGACGATGGCAAAACAATTATTGTTTGTATAATTTTCAAATTTTTAAGTATCTCCTAAACTCCCCCTGAACTGATAAGCATGTGAGAATAAGGGGCATTTAAATATAAAAAAAAAAAAATTTAAATTTTTAACACACAATCATTTAAACACAAAGCACAATAAACAATGATAAAATAAATACAATGAAGAAATGCAACGTTATGACAATAAACAATGATAAAACAAATGCAATGAGGAATTGTAATGTTACGAACAATATTTTCTCCTCCTTTTTAACAACAGTAAAAAGAGAAGAAGAAAATGAATAAATACTGAAATAATATGTCATATGATAATCCTTTGATAATTGATCTTTGAAAGAGATTGAGATATATTTGCAAATATAATTAAAGATCATTGGAGAAATAGAAGGATTCATATTATTTAAGAAGAGATATAATATAGACAAGGAAAAAATATCAAAAACATGAATCAATTTAAATAATGAGATAAACAAAATCATTGCAAAGTAGATGAATGTAAAATTTGTATATTTCAAATTTCGATACTAAATAAAATTGTACAGAAGATCAATTTGAATTGAAAGATTAAGGAAAGAATCAATTTCCACATGTGGCACTATGCACATATTTTCAATATTTGTGGCACATTTTTGTGCATCTTTTTACTTGTGGGCTTATTTTGTGCCTCTTTTTCAAATTATGAACTATTGCGCATTCTTTTTATTTTTTGTACATTTGTATATTTTTAAGAGTAATCTTGATTTTTCCAAAATCAATAATCTCAAACCTCAAGTCTCTCTAAGTACAAAAAAATTTATATTGATAAGAAAAATACAAAAATAAGAAAACATCATAATTGTAATAATAATATAAAAATTTTGTTAGTCTAACAAGAGACATTAGATTGACATTTTTAACTAGATCAAGTTATAATCACAACTTAAAATTTGAAAAATTAGATTTTCTAATGAATTTAATTTTGAGTTGCAATTCAAGATATATCACTTGTGAGATCAAATATTTTGAGGATGATCATAGAGCTAAAATATATTTTTGAAATGAAATAAAAAATAGTAAAACAAAATAGGATAACTTGTATTGATATCATTGATAGAAGATGATACATTGAGCATAAATGATATCAATACACTGACATTTGAAAAACACATAAAACACAAGACTAATTAACACAAAACATAACATAAAGCATAAAAACATAACTAGTAACATCACATCACATCACATTTAGTAGAAAAAATCATAAAGAAGTATAGTCATCACTCAGAAGGTCCTTGATCTGGAGGAGATGGCTGATTATAAAAGTTAAAATAGCTACTCATCATAACCATATTCGAGCTTATACCATCAATTTGCTCTCACATCCAACCCATATCTTGCTGGTACTACACATCCTGCTGTTCTAGATGAGTTTCAATTTGATCAAAGTGTTGATGAAAATGAGTCTCAAGACGTTCAAACCTGTGAACCAAATCTTGAAAATTTGGTTCACAGCAGGTGTAGGTGGAGGTGCTCTTCTCCTTTCCTTCTTAGAATCACTACTTATCACTTGGTGTTCTTTATTAAAATTTGCTCGAAAAGATCCACCATTGTAGTAGAGAGGCTCCTCTAGATTTTGAACTGGATGGACTAAGTCATATTTCTTCTCCAAAATATATGTCACAAGATGTCCTAAGGCTATATTTTTCTTTATTTTATGGTAGACATGGTTAATCTAAAAAAGTTCATAAATGTAGTCAATGATTAGTTGGGCTTTATGTATAGGTTGGCTTGTCATGATCAAATAAGTCACAGTAGAAAGAAGAGGTGTAATATTTACTCGATCACCATCTTTAGGAATAATTGAGGTATGAAGAACATGTTGGATGACTCAGGCATTTCAAAAAAGATTTGACACCTTGGGTATATGAGTTACTCCTCCATACCCTCTAATAACATTATTTATTACAGACCAATCAAAATCAGAGGAAGTGGTAAAAGTATGGTCTCTAATCCCTTGAGTCCTTAAGTTCAGAGATATTCCTAAGTCTTCTTTAGTGATCTACACTTTCTTCTTAAAAATATACAACCCAATCACAGTTTGGTCACAGTTGAAGGACATATTGGCAAGGAAGTAGTGGAAAGTCTCCTTGTTGTAAAAATGGATCAGAGAGAGAATAAGACCAAATTGGGTGGAAGAAAAAAGGTGCATTGCCTTGAAGTTGAGTTGTTCTTAAAGGACTCTAGAGGGGTTGATTTTGGCAGATGCAAACCTAGGGAAGGACTCCTCATTTGCTTTGGACAGAAAGTTTTCTCCTGAGTTTTTAGGGGGTCCCTTAGCAGATACCTTTTTCCTTTTGCTTGAACTAGCCATGGAGAATACCTATGGGAATAAGGGATTGAAAATGATTTTTGAGGAGATGAGATTTGAGTTCAAAGCCCTTCAATTTAAATAAAAAATGAGCTTTCGTACGAACGAAAAGAATTTCATCCCGTATGATTTTGGGTTCATACGTATGAAATAAATTTCGTATGGATGAACAAGTGAGTCAAAAAATGAAGCAACTTTTCATAATCACACAAGTTACGAGGCATCCTTTCATACAGACTTTTGACCAAACGATCATACAGATGAACACGTTTTCGTCCGGGATGATAAGAAATTTAAGATCATTTTAGTGACAGTTTGAAACGTCCCCCACATTGAATCGCCACGTGTTTGTATGTACGAACCGAAAGTTCGTACATACGATCAGGAATAATGAAATCGATCTTATCTGTATAACTGTCTATATTCGTACATATGATTGAATACACATCGTCCAGATAATCGTGACAATCGTACAAGCGACTGGTAATATGAAAACATAAAAATTGCATGCAAACCGTTCAAAATGACAGTTAGTACACTACACAATTCATCCCGCATGAAATGAATTTCATACAGACGATTTCCACTCAAAATTTTCAAGTTAACATTCAAAATCATGAATTTAGATGCGAGAGAACATAAAACAAAATATATAGAAGTTTATAAAAAAGAAAAAAAACACAAAATAATAGAAAATTTAGAAAATCACAAAATCAAAAGACACAACACACTAATAAAAACACACATCAATGTTGCAGAATCACTTTAATTAAGCATTCAAATCAATCACACCAAGCCTTGTTCTTAATGTACTGAAAGTATCAAAGGCTAGTGGTTTTGTAAAAATGTCTGCAAGTTGATTTTTTATTGTATCATGAATGAGTTCAATTTCTCCTATGGATACATGATTCCTTATGAAATGATGCCTGGGCCAATATGTTTAGTTCTTGAATGTTGAATAGGATTTTTAGAAATGAAGATAGCACTAGTATTATCACAATAAATGGGAACAATGCCTATTATTAATCCTATATCAATCAACTGTTATTTCAACCAAAGTACTTGTGCCACACAACTTCCTAATGTAATGTATTCAGCTTCAGCAATAGATAGGGCTATTGAATTTTGCTTTCTGCTGGACCAAGTGACTAAAGAATTTCTAATAAATTAATTGATAAGTTCCAAAAGTGCTTTTTCTATCAACCCTACAACCTGCAAAATTAGAATCTGAATATCCAATTATATCAAAAGAAGAGCTAAACTTAGGATACCAAATTCATAAGTTCTGAGTTCCTACCAGATATCTTAAAATCCTTTTTATTGCTGTCAAATGTGACTCTTTTAGACCTAATTGAAATCTAGAACATAAATAAACACTAAACATGATATCGGGTCGGCTAGCTATCAAGTAAAGCAAAGATCCAATTATCCCTCTAAATTTCTTTTGACCAACAGATTTTTTCTTAGTGTCCTTATCCAACTGAACTAAGGAACTCATATGTGTACTAACAGATTTAGCATTATTCATTTCATACTTTTTGAGGATGACCTTACCATATTTTAACTGACTAAAAAATATACCCTCCTCAATTTGCTTAACGCTAAAGCCTAGAAAGTAACTTAAATTTCTCATTAGACTCATCTCAAATTCACTACTCATTGTTTTAGGAAAATTATCACAAAGATTTTTATTTGAAGATCCAATAATGATGTCATCTGCATAAATTTGTACAATGCGTATATCTTATCCAATTTTTTTTCAAAAAGAGAGTTGTGTCCACACTTCCCTTTTTAAAAGATCTCTCAAGTAGAAAAGTGCTCAATCTCTCATACCGAGCCCTAGGTGCCTATTTCAATCCATATAATGACTTTTTCAGTTTAAAAACATGATTTGGGTGTTTAAAATTTTCAAACCTTGGAGGTTGTTCTACAAAATCATACTCTTGAATTATCCCATTTAAAAAAGCACTCTTTACATCCATTTGGTATAATTTAAATCCTCCAAAACAGGCAAAGGCTAACAAAACCCTAATTGCTTCAATTCTAGCTACATGGGCAAAAGTTTCCTCAAAATCAATTCCTTCAATCTGATTATACCCCTTAGCTACTAATCTATCCTTATTTCTAATGACTACTCCTGAGTCATTCATTTTATTTTTGAATACCCACTTAGTTCAAACTACACTTTGATTCTTTGGCCTTGCAGTTATTTCCCAAACTTCATTTCTTACAAATTGATTTAACTCTTCTTGCATATCCAAAATACAAAATTTATCCGAAAGTTCTTGATCAATATTTATGGGTTTTATGGTTGAAATAAAGGCTGAATGATTGAATTCTTTGTTTAGTCCATGCTTAGTCCTAACACTCTCACTAGGTTTACCTATAATCAATTCCTTTGGGTAGTTCTTAGAAAATCTCAAATTTCTAGGCATTGGATTTTTTGTCTCCAAATTTTCTTCCAAATTTATTTTCTCAATCTTTTTAGAGTTAATCTCTATCTCATCATCTTCAATATTTGGCTCTTCCAAAATTTTAGATTTATCAAATACAATGTGTGGTCTCTATTAAGAGAGTTACTACTTAGCTTTTATATGTTTTACATTCCTACAACTTATATAGTTTTGATAATTCTAATTATTATTGTTCTAATTATTATTTTCTCCTAACACTTTTTTGGAAGAATTGTTTTTGCTCTTGTGTGGACTAACATTTCAATATATTCGAACTCCAGACTATTGAAGACTTCAAATCAAATTTAGCATAAGATAGTTCGTAATTGAGTAACTTAGCACACACACACTGGGGGAGATCTTTAAAAATAAAAATTTCTTATACCAATCGTACGGGAGGAACCATGTTTGTACGAGATGATTAGGTCAGTTATACTACTTGGAGAGCAATGGAACGAACAAGAAGTGTGAAAAATTTTCTAAGTCCTGATCATCTAGACAAATTTCCCTATTTGTCCCTGGATGATGCCCTCTGGATTCTCACTTTGAACTGTTCATCCAGACAAAGTGTACCATTCATCCTAGGATGATGTCCTCTAATTTCTCACTTTGTACTGATCATCCAGATGAAGTGTACCATTAATCCTAGGATGAGGTCTTCTAAACCCATGACTTGAATAGATTATCAAGACGATTCACCCAGTTCATCCCAAGATGATGTCCTCTGGACCCATGAATCAAAGAGATCGTCCAAACGAACTCTTATATTTGTCTCAGGATGAAGTCTTCTGTTCCTTAAAAATTTGGGAGCATCCTGAAGTTTTGTCCAAATGAACCCGTGATATAACTGTTCGTACCGGATGAACTTTGTTTGTATGGGATGGTTATCCGGTACAAAGTCATTTCATACCAATATACATTGGGGTCGTTCGCAACTATTTTTCCACTATTCATCCAGACGAAATCATAATTGTACAGGACGATTGAGTGCGTACAGAATAGAAAATTAGCGGTTTTTGGATAGTTGTTCATGTCTTTCCTATATAAGGTCAAAATAAAACTATCTTATAATCTTTTTTCTCTTTGGTTTTTATGTAAATGGAAGAGAGATTGAATGAGAGAGTGTTTGAAAGAGGATTCTTACTAATGGAGCATGAAGGGTTCACTTGGTACTCAAAAGTAAGAATCTCCAATTATGATTTGTGATTACTTCACTCTTTTCTCTCGTCCTTCTAGATTTGTTGTAAGAAGACCTTTCAAGGAGATTCAGTTCTCTGTCGACACTCGTAGAGTGTGAATAGTGGGAGGTTCTCTGCCTACACTTAGAAAGTGTGAAAGGATGAAAAGTTCTCTGCATACACTTGAAGAGTGTGAAAGGATGAAGGGTTCTCTGCCTACACTTGGAGAGTGTAAAAGGACGAAGGGTTCTCTTCCCATACTTGGAGAGTGTAAAAGGAAGACGGTTCTCTGCCGCACAGGGAAGTAGTGGAAGAGAGTTTTTGTGAAGGCTTCTCCACCTTGTTGTAGGTGCAAAAGGAGAGTCACTAGTGGTATTAGTGCAATACTTAGAAGGTGCCTCCGGGGAGTTGTATTAGGTCGTGTTTGATCGAACCACTATAAATCTTGTGTCTTTTTTATTTTCTGCTGTTTTTCTTTTTTACTTTACTTTTTCTATTAATCTGTGGTTAAAAAATTGTTTTATAAGAAATTCATTAAAGTTTTTATAAGTTTAAAAATTAAAGAGGGAAATTTTTTAAATTACCAATTCACCCCCCCCCCCCCTGTTGGTTAGCCGCTGGGATATAAGCTTAGGTCTAATAACCTAATTTATATTGAACAAGTTTCAACAAGTGGTATCAGAGCTTTGTTTCAGAATCATAAGTTTAGACTACTTTTTTATTAACGTACATGGCTACGTTTGAAAATAAAAATACACCTGAGGGTTACTCTATAACTAGACCTCCATTATTCGACAATATTACTTTTGCTTTTTGGAAAACACGCATGTCTACATTTTTATAATCACTTGATTACCATATGTGGATCTTAGTTCAGGAAGGGTACACAAAACCAACTAGACTAGTTGACAGAGTTAGAGTTGAAATATCTTTTGTGGACTGGACAGTAGAAGAATGTGACTTAGCAAAACTAAATGCCAAATGCTTAAATAGTTTCTTGTGCTATTAAATCAGAAGATTACATGTGGGTTTCCACTTGCAAGAGTGGAAAGGACATATGGGATAGACTTTGTATAACTTATAAGGGGACTAATGAAGTTAAACAATCTAGACTTAATATCTTGTTGCATGATTATGAATTATTTTGCATAAAACCAAATGAATCCATTTTTTATATGTACAAAAGATTCACATAAATAGTCACCTCTTTACATGTATTAGGTAGGGAACTAACGAATGCTGAAATGGTTAATAAGATACTTCATTATTTGCCTACTACTTATGTTGCTAAAATAACTGCAATTACAGAGTCTAAATATCTAAACATTTACTCTATTGACAATCTTCTTGGATCGCTAATTGCTTACGAGCAAGAAGTTAGCCAAAGAAAGATCGAAGTAGGTGAACCACGAAGGGAGAAGAACATAGCACTGAAAGTGGAGGAGTCAGAAAGTGAACTCTCACAACCTGAGGATGAAGATGACATCACACTGATGACTAGACAATTCAGAAGCTTTCTTAAGAGGAAGCAAATGAGAGGCCAGCAATGGAATTGAGGTAAATTTAATAGAAATGTCAATATTTCAAATAAAGTTATTTGCTATGAGTGCCGGAAACCTGGACATATTAAGTCAAATTGCCCAAAACTTAAAGCCACTTCTAGCAAGGAGAAGGTAGAGGAGAAACCAATTGTGAAGATGGGCAAGAAGAAATTCTAAAGAGCTTTCTGGGCGGACTAAGCTTCAGACTCGTCAGGTATGGAAAAGGAAGAGGAAGTCACTAATCTATGCTTAATGGCCGATAATCTTGATCAGTCAGATCAAGAAGAGGTATGTGACTTGACTTACAATGAACTATTTGAAGTTTATGAACACATACATGATGCATATAAAAGTTAAAGAAAATGCATACTAGTCTGAATTTAGAATTTCAAGATTTATAAAAAGAACAGGAAATCCTTAGGAAAGATCATGCTTTAATTGATGACAACCACATTAAATTGCTTGCTGAGTTTGATGATTTGAATAAGAACCATGAAAGTTTAAAATCATCTTATGCAGAACTTGAAAAAGAATTTAAAAATTTTAAGGATGAATCTGAGAGTAAAATCTATAGGATAAATTATATGAATCATATATTGAAAGAAGTGAATTCATTTAATAGATTAACGATAAAAGCTCTCGAGAAAAATAGGAAACCCTCAAGACTTGAAGATTTTACAAATTCTATTTTGTATCCTAAATTTATACAATCCTTAAATAGATAGAGAAATTTTAAAAAATTAAGAAACCCCTTTCCAGGAGTCAAATGTCATAATTATGGATTGATTGGACATATAGCTCACACCTCTACATTGAAGAAGAAAACTTATCTTAAGTGGAAAACTAAGATGTATAAACCAAGACATATCATACATGCATCTTATTATAAATTGCCAAAAGGAGAACCCAAACTTGTTTGGGTTCCCAGATCTAACATTTGATAATTTTGTAGGGTCTCTCATATAAGACCTCCTGAGAGCATATGGTACATGGATAACGGATGCTCAAAAGAATATGATTGGAGATACTACAATATTCATATCGCTGGAAGCCAGGAGTGGAGGCAAGGTTGCGCTTGGAGATAACACCACAAGGAAGGTGGTTGGGTCAGGTATGATTAGAAATCTTAAAAACATTTTTATTGAAAACATGTTATTGGTATAAGGCTTAAAGTATAATTTGTTAAGTATTAGCCAGGTATGTGATAAAGGATACTGTGTAAAAATTTTCCCTACTAGCTACATATTAAGCCTAAATGAAAATGATGTTTTAAATGGTATTAGAATAAATAATGTGTATATGCTAGACTGGAATTTCATTAAAACTCCTACTACTTTTTGTTTAAAAACTATATCTAATGAGTCATGGCTTTGGCATAGGAGACTTTGTCACTCTAGCATGAAAAACTTTAGGAGGATTACCCAAAAGAACCTAGTAAGAGGTATACCAAAACTACACTTTACTAAGGACCACCTTTATGATGCATGTCAATTAGGAAAACAGGTGAAGTCCTCTTTTCAGTTCAGTAAGGATCATAGAACTAGTAAACCATTGGAGATTTTGCATATGGATCTTTTTGGACTAGTTGGAACTGTAAGTCTAGGAGGCAAAAAAATGGATTTGTGATTGTGGATGATTATTCTAAATTCACATGGGTTAGATTTCTATATCATTAAAGTGAATCATTTGAGAAGTTTAGAGATTTTTTGACATGGATTCAAAGAAAACTAGGTAGTGAGATTTTGACTATTCAAAGTGATAAAGGAGGAGAGTTTGAGAATGAAAAATTTGATGATTTTTGTAAGGAGAAAGGAATTGATCATAATTTTTCTGCACCTATAACCCCTCAGCAGAATGGGCTAGTCGAAAGGAAAAACAGAACATTAATAGAAGCTGCCCGAGCCATGTTGGCAGAATATTGTCTTCCTAAATATTTTTGGGTTGAGGTTAACATTGCATGTTATATTCTAAATAGGATGAATGATAAATCAAAATTAAATTAAAAACCCTATGAGTTGCTAAAAGAAATAACCCCTAATTTATCACATTTGCATGTTTTTGGATGTAAGGTATTTATTCATAATAATAGAAAATCTGCCTTAGGAAAATTTAATCCAAAATCAAATGAAGGAATTTTTATAAGATACTCAAGTGTTGGAAAATCTTATAGAGTTTTCAATAAAATAACTTTGGTAAATGAGGAGACCACACATGTTGTATTTGATGAATCTGGAATTTTGGAAGAGCCAAATGTTGAAGAAGATGAGATAGAGATTAACTCCCAAAAGATTGATAAAATAAATTTGGAAGAAAATTTGGAGACAAAAAACCTGATGCCTAGAGATTTAAGATTTTCTAAAAACCACCTAAAGGAATTAATTATAGGTGAACCTAGTGAGGGTGTTAGGACTAGGTGTTGTCTAAACAAAGAAGTTAATCATTCAGCCTTTATTTTAACCATAGAAACCATAAATATTGATCAAGCACTTTCAGATGAATTTTGGATTTAGCTATGCAAGAAGACTTAAATCAATTTATAAGAAATAAAGTTTGGGAATTAACTGCATGGCAAAAAGATCAAAGTGTAGTTGGAACTAAATGGGTATTCAAAAATAAAATGAATGACTCAGGAGTAATCATTAGAAAGTGCACCTTCCTACTTGAAAGATCATTTGGAAAAGGAAGTATGGATACAACTCTCTTTTTGAAGCAATTTGGAGAGGATATACTCATTGTATAAATTTGTGTTGATTACATCATCTTTGGATCTTCAAATAAAAATCTTTGTGATGATTTTTCTAAAATAATGAGTAGTGAACTTGAGATGAGTCTAATGAGAGATTCAAGTTATTTTCTAGGCTTTAGCATTAAGCAAATTAAGGAGGGTACATTTCTTAGTCAGTTAAAATATGTTAAGAATATCCTCAAAAAGTATGAAATGGATAATACTAAACCTGTTAGTACACCTATAAGTTCCTCAGTTTAGTTGGATAAGGATCCTAAGAAAAAATCTGTTGATCAAAAGAAATTTAGAGGGATAATTGAATCTTTGCTTTACTTGATAGCTAGCCAGCTCAATATCATGTTTAGTGTTTGTTTGTGTTCTATATTTCAATCAAATCCAAAAGAATAAAATTTGGTAGCAGTAAAAAGGATTTTAAGATATTTGTTAGGAACTCAGAACTTAAGAATTTTGTATCCTATGTTTAGCTCTTCATTTGAAATAATTAGTTATTCAGATTCTGACTTTACAAGTTATAGGGTTGATAGAAAGAGCACTTCATGAATATGTCGGTTTATTAGAAATTTTTTAGTCTCTTGGTCCAGTAGAAAATAAAATTCAGTAGCCCTATTTACTGCTGAAGCTGAATACATTACATTAGGAAGTTGTGTGGCACAAGTATTTTGGTTGAAATAACAGTTGATTGATTTAGGATTAACTATAGGCACTATTCCCATTTATTGTCATAATACTAGTGCTATTTGCATTTCTAAAAATCCTATTCAACATTCAAGAACCAAACAAATAGACATCAGCATCAATTCATTAGGGATCATGTATCCAAAGTAGAAATTGAACTCATTCATGTTTCAATAGAAATTCAACTTGCAGATATTTTTACAAAACCATTAGCCTTTGATACTTACTATACATTAAGAACAATTCGTTATGTGATTTATTTGAATGCTTAATTAAAGTGATTTTGTAACATTGATGTGTGTTTTTTCGTTAGTATGTTGTGTGTTTTTTTAATTTTGTGATTTTCTATACTTTTCAATCATTTTTGTTTGTGTTTATGTTTGTTTTTGAAAAATTCTCACAACTAGATTTTTGAATGTTTACTTGAAAATTGAGTGACGAATTGTGTAGTGTATTAACTATCAGATTTGAACGGTTTGAATTCAGTTTTTTAGTTTTTATTTTACTATTCGTCTGTACGATCGTCATGATCATCGAGACAATGTATATTCAATCGTATGTATGAATGTAGATAGTTAAATAGATAAGTTAAGTTTTATTATTCTTGATCGTACGTTTGAACCTTTTGTTCGTACATACGAACATGTGGGATCCAATGTGGGGGACTGTTTAAACTTCCATAAAAAAGATCTTAAATGTCTGATCATCCGGGACGAACACTTGTTCGTCTGTACGATCGTTTAGTCAAAAGTCTGTACGAAAGGATGCCTCGTAACTTGTGTTCTTATGAAAAGTCATTTCATTTTTTGACTCATTAGTTCATCCATACAAAATATTTTTCGTACGTACGAACCCAAATTCATACGGGACGAAATTATTTTTATATGTACAAAAACTTATTTTTTCTTTAAATTGAAGGGTTTTGAACTCAAATTTCATCACTTCAAAAATCCTTTTCAATCTTCTATTCCCCTAGATCTCATCCATGGTTAGTTCAAGCAAGAGGCAAAAGGTACTTGCTAAGGGTCCTCCCAAAAACACAAGTGAAAACTTTTTGTCCAAAGCAAATGAGGAGTCCTTCCCTAGGTTTGCTTCAGCCAAAATCACTCATTCGAGAGTTCTTCTTCAAGAACAACTCAACTTTAAGGTATTGAACCTTTTTGCTTCCACCCAGTTTGGCCACATTCTCACTCTTATCCATTTCTACAATAAGGAGACCTTCCACAACTTTCTTGCAAACATGTTCTTTAACTCTGACCATTCTGTGATTAGGTCTTATGTTTTTAAGAAGAAAGTAGAGATAATAAAAGAGGATTTGGGAATATTTTTAAACTTAAGGACTCAAGGGATTAGAGCCCATACTTTGACCTATTCCTCTGACTTTGACTGGATAATAATAAATTAAGTAATTAGAGGATATACAGGAGTAGGTCATTTACCTAAGGTAGTCACTCTTAATCACAATGCCCATATCATCCTACATATTCTTTGCACCTCCATCATATCTAAAGCTGGTGATCGAGTAAATATCACACCTCTTCTTTCTATTGTGACTTATCTGATCATGACTAGCCAACCTATTGATGAAGCCCAACTAATTATTGACTACATTTATGAACTTTTTGAGATTGGCCATGTCTCCCATAAAAGAAAGAAAAATATTGCCTTAGGACATCTTATGACCTACATTTTAAAGAAAAAGTATGATCTAGTCCATCCAAATCAAGATTTAGAGGAGCCTCTCTACTACAATGATGGATCTTTTCGAGCAATTTTTAATAAAGATGAACAACATGAATAACATATCATTAGTGAATCAGAGGAGGAAATGGGAGCACCTCCACCTGCACCTGCTGGTGAACCAAATTATCAAGATTTGGTTCACATATTTGATCGTCTAGAGACTCATTTTGATCAACGATTTGATCAAATTGAAACTCATTTACAATAGCAGGATGCTCAGTACCATCAGGATATGGGATGGATGCGAGAGCAATAGATGGTATAACCTCCAATATGGTTATGATGAGCAGTTATTTTAATTTCTACAACCAGCCACCTCCTCCAGATCAGGGTCCGTCTGAGTGATGAATGTATTTGTTTTATGTGTTTTTCTCTACTGCATAAGATGTGATGTGATGTGACCAGTGATTTCTTTTATGTATTTATGTTGTGTTTTAGTAAAATCTCATGTTTTATGTGTTTTTCAATAGTCAATGTATTGATATCATTCATGCAAAATGTATTATATTTTACAAATGATATCAATAAAGGTTATCTTGTCTTGTTTTACTGTTTTTTATTTCATTTCAGAAAATGTGTGTTAGCTTATATGAACATTCTTCAAATTTTTTATCTTGAAAATGCTATATCTTGAATTGCAACATAGAATTGAATTCATTAGAAAATCTAATTTTTCAAAAAAATTAAGTTGTGATTATAACTTGATCTAGTTAAGAATGTCAATCTCATGTCTCTTGTTAGACTAATATAATTTTTATACTATTATTGCAATTATGATATAATTTATTTTTGTATTTCACTTATCAATAAATATTGTTGTACTTAGAGAAATTTGAAAATTTTGATTATTGATTTTGGAAAGGTCAAGATTACTCTTGAAAATGTACAAATGCACAAAAATCAAAAGAATGTGCAATGGTTTGCAACTTGAAAAAGAGGCACAAAATAAGCCCACAAATAAAAAGATGCACAAAACTGTGCCACAACTATTGAAAAAGATGCGCAAAGCACCACATATGGTAGTTAATTCTTTTCACAATCATTTAATCTCTTAATTCAAATAGATCTTCTGTACAATTTTATTTAGTATTTAAATTTGAAATATACAAATTTTACATTCATCTACTTTGCAATGATTTTGTTTATCTCAATGTCTAAATTGATTCATGTATTTTGATATTTTTTTTCTTATCTATGTTATGTCTCTTCTTAAATCATATGAATTTTTTTATTTCTTTAATGATCATCAATTGTATTTGCAAATATATCTCAATCACTTTCAAGGATCAATTAACAAAGGATTATCATATGACTTTTTACATTTCTATTTTAGTTCTTTTTCTTCTTCTCTTTTTGTTGTTGTCAAAAAGGGGGAGAAATATTATTCGTATCGTTTTTGTTCTTATCGTATTTATTCTGTTCATATTTAAAAAAAATAATGTCATGCAATGCCCCTTTATTCTTATATATTTATCAATTTAGGGGGAGTTTAGGAGATACTTAGAATTTGAAAATTATACAAACAATAATTGTTTTGCCATTATCAAAAGGGAAGATTGTTAAGAGGGTTCCTACTTAGCTTTTGCTTGTTTTACCTTATTGCAACTTGTATAGTTTTGATAATCCAAATATTATTGTTGTAATTATTATTTTCTCCTAACATTTTTTTGGAAGAATTATTTTTGGTATTGTGTGGACAAACATTTCAGGATAATCGAACTCCAGACTAATGAAGACTTAAAATCAAATTCAGCATAAGATAGTTTGTAAATTGAAGTCTGTATTTTTCAATTTATTGAGTGAGAGAGTGAGATTGTAATTAAGTACTTTAGCACACACACACTAAGGGAGATCTTTAAAAATTTAAATTTCTTATACTGATCATACGGGACAAACCATGTTTGTACGGTACGATCAGGTCAGTTATAGTCCTCAGAGAGCAATGGAATGAACATGAAGTGTGAAAAATTTTCTAAGTCCTAATCATCCAAACAAATTTCCCTATTCATCCCTGGACGATGCCCTTTGGATTCTCACTTTGAACTGTTCATCCAGACGAAGTGTACCATTCATCCCAGGATGATGCCCTCTGGTTTCTCACTTTGTACTGATCATCCATATGAAGTGTACCATTCATCCCAGGATGATGTCCTCTGGACCCATGACTTGAATAGATCGTCCAGACGATTCATCCAATTCATCCCATGACGATGTCCTCTAGACCCATGACTTGAACAGATCATCCAGATGAACTTCTATATTCGTCCGAGGATGAAGTCCTCTATTCCTTGAAAATTTGGGACCATCATGAAGTTTCATCCAAACAAACCCGTGATATAACTGTTCGTACCAGATGAACTTTGTTCGTGCGGGATGATGATTGGGTATGAAGTAATTTCGTACCAATATACATTGGGTTCATACGCAACAGTTTTTGCACGGTTCGTCCAGACGAAATCACGATCGTACATGACGATCGAGTCCGTACAAAATTGAAAATTAGCAATTTTTGGACAGTTTTTTGTGTCTTTCCTATATAAGGTCCACTAAAAACTGTTTTATAATCTTTTTGCTCATTGATCTTCATGTAAAATAAAGGGAGATTGAAGGAGAGAAAGGAGGATTCTTACTACTGGAGCGTGTAGGATTCACTTGGTACTCAAAGGTAAGAATCTCCAATTGTGATTTGTGATTACTTCACTCTTTTCTCTCGTCCTTCTAGAATTCTCGTAAGAAGATCTTTCAAGGAGATTCAGTTCTCTGCCGACACTCGTGGAGTGTGAACAGCGGGAGATTCTCTGCTTACACTTGGAGAGTGTGAAAGGATGAAAGGTTCTCTTCCTACACTTGGAGAGTGTGAAAGGACGAAGGATTTTCAACCTACACTTGGAGAGTGTGAAAGGATAAAGGGTTCTCTGCCCACACTTAGGGAGTGTAAAAGGATGATGGTTCTCTACCGCACCAGGTAGTGGTGGAAGAGAGTTTTTATGAAGGCTTCTCCGCCTTGCTGTGGGTGCGAAAGGAGAGTCACTAGTGGTATTAGTGCAATATTCGGAGGGTGCCTCCGAGGAGTATATGTAAGTCGTGTTTGACCGAACCACTATAAATCTTATGTCTTTTTATTTTTCGATGCTTTTCTTTTCTACTTTACTTTTTCTATTGATCTGTGGTTGAAAAATCTTTTTATAAAATTTTCATTAAAGTTTTTATCGGTTTAAAAATGTAAGAGAAATTTTTTTTAAATTACCAATTCAACCCCCCCCCCCCTCCTCTTGGTTAGCTGCTGGGATATAGGCTTAGGTCTAATAACCTAATTCATATTAAACAAGTTTCAATAGTCTACTCAATTACCAAGGTTCTTTTATTGAAGACTCTATAAGACTTTCCAACACTTGAGTATCCTATCTGATTTTGGATCAAATTTTGCTAAGGCAGATTTTCCATTATTATGAATAAACATCTTACATTCAAAAACATAAAAATGTGACAAATTAGGTGTTCTTCCCTTTAGTAACTCATAGGGTATTTTATTTAACTTTGATCTAACATTCATCTGATTCAGAACATAACATGTTGTCCTAACTGCCTCAGCCTAAAATATTTAGGAAGTGAATATTCAGCCAACATGGCTCGGGCGGCTTCTATTAATGTTCTATTTTTCCTTTTGACTACCCCATTCTGCTGAGGGGTCCTAGTGCAGAAAAATTTTGATCAATTCCTTTCTCTTTACAAAAATTTTCAAATTTTGCATTCCCAAAATCTCCTCCATGATCACTTTGAATAGTCATAATTTTACATCCTATTTTCCTTTGAATCCAAGTCAAAAAATTTCTAAATTCCTCAAATGATTCACTCTTATGATACAGAAATCTAACCCATATGAATATAGAATAATCATCCACAATCACAAATCCGTATACCTTTCCTCCTAGGCTTATAGTTTCAACAGGTCCAAAAAGATCCATATGCAAAATCTCTAATGGTTTACTAGTTCTAGGATCCTTATTGGACTGAAAAGAGGACTTCACCTATTTTCTTAATTGATATGCATCACAAAGGTGGTCCTTAGTAAAGTCTAGTTTTGGTATCCCTCTCACTAATCTCTTTTGGGTAATCCTACTCAGGTTTTTCATGCTAAAGTGACAAAGTCTCCTATGCCAAAGCCATGACTCATCTGAAATAATTTTTAAATAAGAAGCAGTAGAAGTTTTAACGCAGTTTAAGTCTAGCATATACACATTATTTACCTGATTCAAAACATCATTATCATTCAGGCTTAATATGCAGCTTGTAGGAAAAATTTTTACACAATAACCTTTATCACATAGCTGACTAATACTCAGAGGATTATGTTTTAAGCCTTCTACCAACAATACATTTTCAATAAAAAAGTTTTTAAGATTTCAAATCATACCTGACCCAACCACCTTCCTTCTGGTGTTATCTCCAAGTGTAACCTTGCCTCCACTCCTAGCTTCCAATGATATGAATTATACAGTATCTCCAGTCATATATTTTGAGCATCTGCTGTCCAGGTACCATATGCTCTCACAAGGTCTTGTGTAAGAGCTATCCTCTTCTTGATCTGACTGATCAAGATTATCTGCCATCAAGCACAGATTGGTAACTTCTTCTTCCTTTTCAGTCTCCGACGAGTCTGAGGTTGAGTCCGCCCAGAAAGTTTTTTGGAATTTCTTCTTGCCCTTTTTCATAATTGATTTCTCTTCTACCTTCTCCTCATTAGGAGTGAATTTGAGTTTTGGGCAGTCTGACTTAATATGTCCATGTTTTCTACACTCATAGCAAATAACATCATTTGAAACCTTGACATTTCTATTAAATTTACCTCGATTCCATTGCTGGTGTCTCCTTTGCTTCCTCTTCAGAAAGTTTTTGAATTGTCTAGTCATCAGTGCGATGTCGTCTTCATCTTCAGGTTGTGAAAGATCACTCTATGAATCCTCTACATTCAGTGCTAGGTTCTTTTCCCTTCTTGGTTCACATGCATCAATCTTTCTTTAACTCACACCGTGCTCATAAGCAATTAGTGATCCAAGAAGATTATCAATAGAGTAATTATTTAAATCTTTAGATTCTGTAATTATAGTTATTTTAGCATCATAAGCAGTAAGCAAACAATGAAGTATCTTATTAATCATTCTAGTATTCGTTAGTTCCCTACCCAATGCATGTAAAGAGGTGGCAATTTGATTTTAGTTATTTTAGCATCATAATGAGTAGGTAAACAATGAAGTATCTTATTAATCATTCCAGCATTCATTAGTTTCCTATCCAATGCATGTAAAGAGGTGGAAATTTGTGTGAATCTTGTGTACATGTCAAAAATGGGTTCATTTGGTTTCATTCGAAACAATTCATAATTATGCAACAAGATATTAAGTTTGAATTGTTTAACTTCATTTGTCCCCTCATATGTTATACAAAGTCTATCCCACATATCATTTCCACTTTTACAAGTAGAAACCGGCATGTAATTTTCAAATTTAAGAGCACAAAAGAAACTATTTAAGCATTTAGCATTAAGTTGTGCTAAGTCACGTTCTTCTACTGTCCAGTCTATAAAGGGGGTTTCAACTCTAACTCTGTCAACTAATCTAGTTGGTTTTGTATACCCTTCCTGAACTAAGATCCACCAACTATAATCTAGTGTCAGTAAAAATGTAGACATGCATGTTTTCCAAAAATTAAAAAGAATATTATCGAACAAGGGAGGTCTAGTTATAGAGTAACCTTCAGGAGTGTTTCTATTTACGAATGTAGCCATGATCGTTAATCAAAAAGTAGTCTAAACTTATGATTTTGAAAGTAAGCTCTGAAACCACATGTTGAAACTTGTTAAATATGAATTAGGTTGTTAGACCTAAGCTTATATCCTAACGGACCAAGAGAAAGGGTTAATTGGTAATTTAAAAATTTCCTCTTAAATTTTAAAATGATAAAAATTTTAAAGATCTCCCCCAGTGTATGTGTGCTAGGTTGTTCAATTATAATCACACTCTCTCAGACTCAATAAAGTGAAAAATACATAATTCAAATTATAAAATATCTTATGCTGAATTTGATTTGAAGTCTTCATTAGTCTGGAGTACGATTATCCTGAAATGTTAGTCCACACAAGAGCAAAAACAATTCTTCCGTAAAGTGTTAGGAGAAAAGAATAATTAGAACAATAATATTTGGAATCATCAAAACCATAAAAGTTGAAAGAATGTAAAACATGCAAAAGCTAAGTAGCAACTTTCTTAACACTTTCTAGATTCTTTCAATATTCATCGTTATCCCTCAACCTAACCAACCCATTTGACTCAAAATCAATTGCCTTTAAATCTTCCTCTCTATGTGTTTGAGGTTTATTGGACTCAACATCTTTCACTGATGCTCTTATTGTAACCATATAAATACTACCATTAATAGCATCCTCTTTATCAATCAAATGATCATATAGATATCGGTTGAAGACTTCTATGGCCTCTTTCTTTTTGAGGACATCACTTATTTCTTAAACCACCTTAACAATTGATCTCCCCTCCACAAACTTTGGGATAATTGGTAGGTATTTACTGTAATCTATCATATCATTAAAATTTTGCTCACCTAGCTTTGATAGAATGTATTGTAGCTAATGGTCCTCTACAAAATCAAGAGACTATTCCTCTATTTGGTCAATTATCTCATCATCTGTGCTAGGAACTATCCCTTCTCATTTGAGTTTCCTCGGCAGTAGTCACAAGCAAGGCATCTAGAATAGGTTGAGGGGCATCCATTTTAGAAGGTGATGAAAGAACTTAAGGAGTAGAGTCCCCTACATCAAGTGAGGTGGAGCCCTCACATCCTTGAGTAGGGATCCAAAGGATATATCAACAGGTCATTGAAGGTTCTCATTCTTCGTAAGCTTCTTTGGGACATAATGCTTCTCTAGAGACTTGGGTCTCTTACCCTTAACTTATGCCAAATTGTTTTCCTTTTTCTTTATTTAAGGCTTGACTATGATTGAGGCTAACTTTGAAGTTATTAAAGGGAGGACCAGTGGCCTACCTTTGTGATGGTACCCTTTTTCAGATCTGATGAAAAGAATGTCCTCAATCTTGGTAGATGGTGGGGAGGCACCCAATAGTAGCCATCTACTAGTGCAAATGTTGCTGGTTGTCTCAAATATATCTTATTTTTTCTCATAGACTGAGGTTTCAAATTTATTACTTAATTATTTTCTTCCTTTAAAATCTCTTTCTCAAATCTATATGAAATCACCCTCTTTAGGTGTTTCATGTACTGTTCATTAGTCTCACCTACCTGAACAGCGTAGGTGTGGATGATATTTTTTAATAGTATGGTCCTTTGGATTTACTTTACTTTAGAATCACCTTTTAGAAGGGTAGAGAATGTATGAATAGGTATCTAATCAATAGCCTCAGGTTCTACTTTACCTAGCGCTTTCAGTACAACAATCTTAATGGATATAGTGATTTTCTTAATGACTTGGCGCATGTAGTTCTTTCTTTGATTTTTATTAGTAAAGGGGACTCCAAAAATTCCTCCTACTTCAAACACAGAAGTTACTTTAGTATTAACTATAGATTTCTATTTTTTATCCGCATTAGTTGAGGATACAGTGGGTATGGGGCTGACATCAACCTCCATTTTAGGAGTGGTGGAGTCAATCCCTGACCCAACAACAATCTTAAATAATGGGAAGTCCTTTTCACCCTTAGTAGCCAGGCCTATAATTATTCGCCCATTTAAATTCAACTTGATGTACTTAAACCTCATCCAAAATTGGATTGAATTATTGCAAATCAGTTCCTTGATAAACATGTCTATATCCAGGGAGAAAATTAACTTGCCAACCTTTGTAGTGTATTGAATTTTCTGAAATTGAGATGATACTATTTGAATTAGATGGTTTGACATAAAATTTAAAAATAGCCACAAATTACTTTATTTCTTATCATATTTTTTGAGTTATTGAAGATATAACTCAACAGATGATGGTAAGATATAAGAATCACCTATGACTTAAAGAAATTTAGATTGTAATTGCATATGCTAAGCTACAAGAAGATATTGTGGCCTAGAATATGATAATGATAACCAAGTTTGATTTTATTATTTTGAAAGAAATTTTATTTGAATTTATAATTGATGGAACTTCTTCAAATCTTGAAACTCAACATGGTAAGTTTCACTCAATCTAGTAGGTTTACAAAATCAACATAAAAATATCAAGAATTTGTTTGACTCTTTTATTTAACAAATTGATTTGGGGTGAAATGTCAAAGTGTATATTTTCGTAGAGGTTTCCTTACTCACCAATCTCATTAATTTTCTTCTTTATGTTGGCCACACTCACACAACGAATAAATTGGTAGATGGTCCAATAGAATGAGGGTAGTATAATAACCGATGTAATAAATATTATTACTATTATTAAAGATAGAGAGAGAAATTCATCCCCATCAGAGTTGCCGCTTTTTTAAGCTTTCTTTGAAAAGATGCAAAGCAATAAAAATTATAACTTCTATGGGAAACTTGAAATGGACTTTTATATTTTAATTTTAAATTTCATCTTACCAATAGAAATGATATACCACCTCGGAATTCATAAATAAGATTTCTTAATGGGTTAAGATTTAGAATTATAAGTTTCATCCTGAGTATCATAGTCAAATTCAAGGAGGAACTATATATGACCCTGAAAGATCAAAATAAAGTTTAATAAAATATTCAACTACAATAACCTTGATGAATTACTATTAATTTCTTATTTAATTTCATAATAAGAAATTATATAACTTCCCAATGGAAGAAAGTGCAATTGAATGCTAATTGCTTGAATATGACTATAAAGATCATCATTGATTTTCATGATTTTCCTAAAGAGAATTAATTTATTTTCAAATTGATCTGGGTCCATAAATAATAGATAAAGGTCAACTCATGTGGTTAATTATATCTTAGTAAGTCTGAATTTCCTATGAATACTCTCAATTAAAATAATGAAAGAAATTTCATTTTGTGATTTTGATGGAGTAATATGAAAGAAATGAGGTTATAATTCTAATAAGGATAGGATTAATTTGGAGAACTTATTTTGGAAGCCAAAGGATGAAACTGAGGAGGTATTTTGGGATTCTAAAATATTTTAGAAACACCCCTATCTACCACATGTGTTGGACTTTAAATAGTTTTGAGAGAAGATTTAATTTGTGGTGTCATTTTGTTAGAAAGTTTGGATTTAATTCCTAAAGCTGGCATCTTATGAATTTGAGTTAGCCTTGGATCCTATGTTTATTTTGGGCACCAAACCATAGTGGATCAAAATGAGCTAATGAAATGCAAATATGGACTTATCCCATCCAAAATTGGGGAGCCAGTTAACCACATAGTGCTTAAAAACCATGAGTCTGAACATTTATACAAGATGAGTAGGGATGTTGTTTATGTTTCTAAGAATTGGGGACAACATTTAAAGAATGTCCTAAGTGGCCCCTTTACATATGTAGGGTGATTATGCTTGAATGAAATTAAAATCTTAACTCTTTAATTGGTTCCTAAATAAATGCAAGCTAATTGACATTCTATGCAAAAATGATATGAAGCAATTTTCTTTTTTTTTTTGAAAGAAATGCAGCAAATTGCATAAGTTACAACCTAAAGCTTCTATACCCAGGATTCTTCCTTTAATAAAGAAATAAATAAAGGAAGAACCTTATTCTCAATAACATCATCCTATATAAAATTACTCATAATGCCATAGTTAGCACACAAATATGCTAACTTATTGCAGTTTCTATCAACCCAATTAAAAATAACATGATTAAATTCATTAAATAAATGCATACCTTCCAACTTTGTACCTCCATTTCTTTGGGCATTTCTCAAAAACTTTAGACATTGTCTCCTTCAATTATGATTCCCTTGTACTTGAACATCCAATCTTTGACCAACTCTTTTGTCGATTGAGTAGATAAAAACTCAAAAGAAGATATGTCCAAATGTATGTATTGTTTACCAAAAGCTTGTAGGAACCTTCCTTTATGATCTTGGAACACTCCTCCAATTCCAGCTTTGTAAGGAGAAGAAGAGTAGCATCCACATTTACTTTTAACCAATCGGGTGGAGGGGGATGCCATTGAGGAATTAACAGCCTAGGAGGCTGGTTAACATCCCATGTACCCATGCTTCTACCAATACCTTGAGTAGAAAATGATGCATAACTAATTGCATTAGAATCAATCATCATTGAGATATCATCCTTCCCTTTATGAATTAAATTATTCCTTTCCTTCCAAGTGAAGTACACCACATTGCAATAAAGATTAATCATAAAGGAAGATTGAGTAGAAAGCTAATTACAATATTCTAACAGAGAATCAAACACGGAACAGCAAATCCCCACTTACCAATCTGCTGGATACCTTCCTTTAATTTTCCACATTTGGCCACAACATGCTGTATGTTTTCCATGTCATTACATCTCATTGGACAATTGTTTTCCCTTTGCAATCTTTTGTACTCAAGAAAACTATATGTGTGAAGTGCATTTTTTTTTTTTTGAAAATTCCAAAATTGCATTAAGAAAAAAAGAAAAGGAAAACTATTGCAAACTAATCAATCAATGCAACTCTCATATTCCTTCTTCAAAATACAAAATAATGAAGAAGGAATATCAAAGAAAGAAGAAACATCAAAACAAAAATTGCTATCCAAAGCTAAAGTTGCACACATATCAACAACTTTATTGTTGTTTCTATTGATATGATGGAAGAGTACCATATTAAAGTCATTGAGAAATGACATCTTCTCCAAAATCAAGCAATTCATTTTTGATTTCATCATCGAGTCTTGAAGGAATTTTATCACATTGTAGTTTTCCTCTTCAATTATTCCTCCTTTGTATTCAAGCATCCCTTCATGTAAAAAGTCTTTCAAAGTCACAATGGCCTCCAATTCGAGTTGATTAATATCCCAATGCATTCTCGGTCTACCGAAAGCAAGTAGTAGTCTACCTTTGTGATCTCGAATAATGCCTCCAATGCTTGCTTTATTAGAGTCTAAGAGTGAAGCATCCACATTATTTTGATCCAATCTAGTGGTGGAGGGAGCCAAAAAGGGCTAGACTCCAAACAGAGAGAAGCACCCCAGTCAACTAGTATTGGAAACTTGGTTGGGGCGGTGGAATGAATGTTGGTAGCAACAACAGATAACGGTAAGATAGGATTACCATGCTGACTATCATTTTGACATTTCCAAGAGTAATAGACAGCAGTGCAATTGATTTTAACCGTATACACACGATCAGTGGCAAGTTCCATAAGTTGTGATAAGCAGTCCAGTAAAGAATGGAAGATAGGAATAGAAAAGCCCCAACTTTGTAATTTGCAGATAATGTCAATGAGATGTTTAGAGTGGACAACAATGTGTGAGCAGTCTTCAATTTCTTGACAACCTCTAGGACAAAGATCACAATGTCGAAGTATTCTATACTTCAAGAATTCATTGGTGGGTAATACAAATCTACTCATTCTCCACCATAATAGTTCAACTTTTCGTTTTAGCTTCAGTTTCCTTACCCAATTAGAAAACCCGAAATCTTCATTCTGTACATTTTATTTGATAGCTTCGGCATAGGCCAATACAGAAATAGACTTGCTAGGGAGTTGGAAAAGTGGTTCAATTTGATCTTCATGTTCCTTATTGATGACACAATGCTGTAGGATGAGATTCACAATATCCTGATTGAAGAACTGATTTAGTTCATTAATGTCCTAATGGCCATCCTGCTGAATAAAATGTTGTAATGTTAACGCATCTAAACCAGTGCAGTCAGCAAGCACAGGCCATTTGTTAAAACACTTATCCATTAACCAAATATCATTCATGACGTTGATGTTCTTGCAATTAGCAATTCTCCATTTTACAATTGGTTTAAAGGAGGAAGCCCCGTCTAAAAGTATGGACCAAGCAGCCTAATGGCCATATTTGAAACCACCCTGCCAAATATCAGTGCCATATCAGGCAGCAATGCATCTGTACAACAAGGAAAAAGGATTATGCAAAAATCTCCAGGATAATCTGGCTCTAAGCAGACCAATTTTTTTAACATCAAAGAATAAACCCATTCCGCCCATACTTCTAGGTTTGTATAATTCAGCCCATGCAACGTTGTGGAGATTTCCCCTACCTTGGTCTTAGTGCCAAATAAAATCTCTACAAATTCTATCAAACTCCTGAAGAACCAATTTTGGTACTAAAGAATGGGTAGAAATGAAAGTAGACAGAGCAAATAAAGATGATTTTGAAAGAATCATCCTGCTAGAAAGTGAAAGAAATCTAGCACCGCAAGCATTTATTTTGTCTAAGGCATGGTCAATAATGGATTGAAAGTCATTTTTAATCATTCTTCTCAAAAAAATTTTAATACCCAAGTAATGTAGTTCACTTACTATCTTAAAACCATACTTCTTGACAATCTTCCTTCCTAAAGGATTGCTTACCGATTTCCCAAAAAGGATCTGGGATTTTGAACTGTTAATGCTTTGTCCGGTCCAGTTACAATTCTCGCCAATTAATTCCATCATAGAATGAAGAGTGCGAGAGGAAGTTGTCCCAAATTAAAGCACATCATTTGCATACATAAGATGAGTAATTCTCAGAGCTCCAGTTAAAGTTTGGATACCCAAATGATGTCCTTTTGATTTATAGCATTGGATAAAAGTTGGGAGCACATGATAAAAAGATAAGGTGACATAGGACAACCTTACTGAAATCCACTGTATGCTCCAATCCAACTTGTATTTTTGCCATTTAAAAGAATAAAAAAGCTTACATTCGTCACGCATTTGATAATAAGATTGGAGATCTTATTTGGAAACCCAAACCATTTTAGGACAAGAACCAAGGTGTCCCAACACATACTATCAAATGCTTGAGCCATATCAAGCTTTACGGCCAGGAGTCCCTTCTTATTCTTAGAAATTCTAAATTTATTAAAAATTTCATGTGCTAGTAAACAGTGGTCAGACAAAGTACCCAGAATAAAGGCAACTTGTTCCTCAGAGATGATTTTAGATATACAGCACTTCAGTCTATTCACAATCATGGTTGAGGCAACCTTATAAATTTTTTGGCATAGGCTAATGGGACGAAAATTTGATGGCATAACCAATTTTTAATTTTTGGAATGAGAAGAACCAGGGTGTCTTTCCAAGCTTTATGCATATGTCCGGTTTTAAAAAAAGTCATTAACTTCATTTCAAGTTGCATCTTTGACAATTTCCCAATAAAATTTGAAGACAGAGGAGGTACTTCCATCAAGACCAGGAGATCTATTAGAGCTTTGTTGAAAAACCATAGAAATGAACTCAGTTTCAGTGAATTCTACATTAAGTAGAGCTTTATCATGGTCATCAACCATCGGTCATGAATAGCTGTTGGCTAATTAAAACGCATACACTTTCTAGCTTTCCACTTATTCCCGAAAAACTGCATGAAGACAATTTCAAATTGCTCCATATCTTCAGTCAAATTATCACCATCCTTAATTTGTCTGATAAGCTTCCCATTCTTCCTAGCCGAGGCATAGTCATGGAAAAATTTGGAGTTTGTATCCCCTTCTTTGGTCCACGTAGCCTTTGCCCATTGAATCCACCAAGTGGATAATCTGAACAAGAAAAGGTTGAGTTCATGAACTTTGGCGTGAAGAAGATTCAAATTATCATGGCTAAGACCATCTTCAGATTCTTCAACAGTTTAAGGTTTAAGTATTTATTCTTTCAACTCATCTTTAAATAGATTGAGGTTTTTGCATTTGTTTTTATTCCAGAAGTATAGAGACTTCATGGTTCTCTTGATCTTACGGTTTAGGACATCAGCAGCACTACAAAAATCCTACTTCTCCCAGGTTTGTGAGACGATCTTCCAAGTTGCTGGATAAGAATTCCATGTGTCTTCAAACCGATAGATTTTGGAGCTAGAGCGTTGCACTTCATCAATTTTAAAGGTAATGGGACAATGGTCTGATGTCACCCTTGCTAAATGCCTAACAGATGCTGAAGGAACTAACTGAAGGGCCGCAGGGTTCAATAAGCAATGGTCCAGTCATTCCCATATCCTAGCCATCCCTTGCTTGTTATTGCACTAGATGAATCTAGGACTGATAATACCAACGTCATGGAGATCATGATTAGCCATAAAAAGCTTCATCTCCTTCGACCCTTTGGACATACAACCCTTTTCCCACCTCTCTTATCTTCCTTAGTAAGAAGACAATTGAAATCACCACCAACAATAGTAGGAAACTCACTTGAAACATGCTGATCAAGACATTCCCAAAGAACTTATCTAAGCTGATGATCTTTGTTGCCATATACTGTAGCCATGTGCCAATGACCCTTACTAGGAGTATCTAGAGCACCAAAACCTAATTGAGAAGAGTGAGACGTCACAGTAAAGGAAACCAAAATTTTCTTCAATAGTACCAGAATACCTCCAGAGGTGCCAACGGCAGGTTGATGGAAAAAATCCCAATTTCAGATAATTTTGTTTCAGCTAAGCCAATGAAAAAAAACATCATTGTCCTTCACAACTTCCCTAAGGTAAAGAGAGGCCTCTTTCTTTTTGGCCCCTCTACAGTTCAAAAAAAATAAAATAAAGGATGACATTAATCATGAGAAGGGGAAGAGTCCGTGCCTTTCTTTTTCCCTTTTCCTTCAACTTTCCTTTTCCCAGAAACATATTCAATAGGACCCAAAAATTTCAACTGCAATTTGGGTTTCTTTTTTGAAGAGTTCATTAACTCTGTAGTAGCCATTCCTTTCCCAAACAATTTCCCATTTTCTTGATGGTTGTATTCAGTTGTATCCATTACAACAATGTTTTTAACCTCAACATTCGCAGCGGGAACAAGGAATGCTATTAGAATTTGACAAAGATTTATAAATGATAGATTCTAATTTTTTAGCCAGGTTAGAAATAAAATCATTGTAGTCAATTGCAGTTACAGAGACATTATCCAAGGTAACATCAATCGGGGTAATGTCTTCAGATATAATTTTAAATCTATTAGCCAAATTAACAGCAGGTAAAATATTCTCCATAGCCTGAGATAGGGCTGCAAACGAACCGAGCCGAGCCGAGTATGTGAGTGTTCATTTTTGTGTTCATTTAATATCAGCTTGTTCAAGTTTGGTTCATGTTTGTTCGAGCTTTATTGTTTGTGTTCATGTTTGGTTCATTTAAATTTATGAGTGTTCATGTTCGGTTCATGTTCAGTTCATGTTCGTTCATTTAGTACTTATCGAGCTTGTTCGCGAACATATTTAACAATTTTTTTTAACTATCAAATAAACACGTTCATGAACATATCTATGAACAAACATATTTATAATAAAAGCAATTGTCTATGTAATAAAGGCAATGATTACTTATATTTATTAATTTTATAGTCAAGTATTAATTATTTTTATCGAGCTTATTCATGAGTTCAAAATCGAACACGAATCGAGCTTTTATCGAGCTTCTTATCGAGCTTGTTCACGAACTTCAAATGATGTTGTTCGCGAACATAAATGAGCTGAATGCATTAGTGTTCAAGTTTGTTTATTTAAGAATCGAGTATTTAAAATATTGTTCAAGTTTGTTTGTTTAGTTAATTAAACGATCACAAACGAGCTTTAATCGAACCGAACAACGAGTAGCTCGTCGAACATTTGGTTCGCTTGCAGCCCTAGCCTAAGAGTTGCCAGTGGGAGAGTTTCCTAAATGCTGATCATTGATTGTTCGACTATCTTCCTCAATACTGGTGGGATTAACGTCAGCTGTAAATACTGCCTCAGCAGTTTGATTCTCCTTCACCTGATTACCCTATCGGTTCCAGATCTTGTTTTTTTTTTTTTTTTTTTTTTTTTTTTTTTTGTTTTTTTTTGAACTTGACATGGATCCAAGGACCATAAGTCTTGTTTTGACACTAGTGAGTAACCTCATCATGAACAACATCCTTGGAGTCATTACTGATTCCTGCAACTTCTCCCATTTCCGAACAAAGGACATGACATTCATATTTCAAATGGCCAATTTTGGCGCAATGAAAAAAAAAGGAAGTTAGTTTTTCATATTCAACTTTTTGGAAGAATCTTCCACCCAAACCATCAACCCAAACTCCCAAGGGGGGTTTTGTTTCTAAGTTGATACGAACGCAAACTCGAGTGAATTCCTTCTTGCTTCAATTAAAGGAGTTACCATCTAAGTACATTGGTGTGCCTATCCTTGAGGCAATTTTGGCAATGTTATCTTCATCCCAGCAATAAAGAGGAAAATGAGGGAAATGAAACCAGATGGGAGTAGATAATCCTTTAAGAGATAAAGGAGAGAAGAGAGGAGACCATTTGTCCATGCCTATAATATGGCCACCGACATACCACGGCCCACCACTAAGGACTTCTTACAAAGCTTCAGGATTCTTAAAAGAATAGAGAATCTAATTTAGGCTATCAAGTGAAAGTTCCCTAACTTGTTCCATTGTCTCCGTAGTTCAGCTTTACAGACCAAAAAAGGGATATTCTTGCCAAGTACTTTCAGGACAATAGAATTAGTAAAGTTCCAAGAATTGGCAATTTCCTTCCGAATTTAGTTTGATAGCCACACCGTCAGATGACATTTCAGTTGGTTTAGCATCATAGTTAATATTTATGTGGTTAGGTTTCTTCCAAGGATTGACAAAAGATTCTTTTTGGAAGCGAATTCCGTCAATAGGGGGATCAACAACATTCTCAACCAATGAAACAGGGTTTGCAATAGACTAGCCTTTTGGAATTGCAAATTTAACATGTAAATTGCAATTGAGAGGTCCTTCTTTGCTACCAACAAATTTACTGACTCTAAGGATCAGGTTGGACGAAGTAGAGATGTCCGGATCAATTGTACCAAATGAAAAAATGTTTGGATCTTTGATTGGAGTAGGCGCAGAAGATGAATATGAAGTTTCAACCAGTGTTTTACCCTTCCCTTCAGCAGGAAATTGGAATATGTCATGTTGAGCAATAGAACCAAAGCCTTCTCTGATGAGCAGAGGTTTTCTTGAAATCTTTAGGGTTAAATCATTAACACAACAACAGTGGAATTGATCGGTGTTGAAGAAGGCAAGGTAGATGACGGTGAAGAACCACTGGAAGGAGATCGATAATCAGAAGTTTCTGTGATAGGACGGAGATCCAATGGCAGGCAGCCATCCGACGCCGCTATGGACGGAGGCAGAAAACCAGCAAAATAGCAAAGATTTGAAAAAAGGACTTTCTCTCTCTAGGAAATTGTAGAGCTTCTCACACTAGCATTGAAGACTAATCATAACAATGTAGGAAGTGCATTGAGAAATACTCTCCACCAAAAAGTTTCCACCTTAGGTTTGAGCTTTTCTTTTTTAACCCAGCTCCATATTTGTTTCTGATCATTCAGAATAACCTAATTTTCACACAACAAAGATGAAATGAATTTCCCTTTTTTCTGAAACAGCAGCTCCATTGAATCTTTCTCCATCCCGATTTTAATCTCAATTTGAAGGACTAAGTTCATAAGTTCTTCCCCCATAACTTCCTTAAATGCATCCACATTCTAACTTCCATTTTCCTTGAAGTTAGAAACTAAGCATTTGTTATTTTCATGAGGAGAAACAAAGGTTGGCCATTTGCTAATGCTTTTAAATAAAATCCATGTATCATTGAATACATCTATATCTTCTCCATTATATACATTCCATCTTATTAAAGGCATTAAAGCTTTACCTCCATCCATTATAATTTTCCAAGCTATAGACCCCGTTCTTCTTGTATAAATATTCCAAAAGATTTCTATATTTCGGGTAGAAGACTTTTCGCAGCAATGATTCTCTATTATTCTTATATCTCCAAGATACTATTACTCTCAAAGGACCTGCCTTAGAAGCAGAAGAATGAAGGGCTCTTCCTCCCCACTTTAATGGTAAACTCATGGTATTCCAGTTAACATAATGAATCCCATGCCTCCCATTTGGTTTGGTCCAAATAAAGTTTCTACAAATCTTGTCTATCTCATCAAGAACACTTTTAGGCCCAAGAGAGTTGGTACAATGGAATATGGATAATGATAATAAGTTTCTTTTGGTTAACATGATCTTAACCGCCAGTGATATCATTCTTCCACCCCAAGTATTTGACATCTTTAATTCCTTACCAATGATAAATTGATAGTCCTCCTTAAGAAGCCTTTTAGTTGATAGTTTAACTCCACGATAAGCCAAATCCTTTGTAGTTTTGAAATCCATGACACGGGAAATTAACTTTTTCTTCCTTGAACTCACTGCTTTACTGAATACCATTGCTGATTTGTTGATGTTAACTTCTAATCCCGTCCATCCACAAAATTCTTCCAGGATATGCTTAATTTCCTTAACAACTTTCAAGTTTGCTTTTGAAAACATTATCACATCATTAGCATACAGCAAGTGTGAAATTCTAGGCCCATTTGAATTCAGCCGAACTCCAATTGAGTTTCCTTTATGCATGAAGACATTTGAAATTAACTGTTCACAAAGAATAAAAAGATATGGAGACAAGGGGCAACCTTGTCGAAAGCCACTATGACCATCTATCCAACTAGTCATGTTACCATTTATGAGAATAGAAAACTTGGAATTCTAGATACACTCCAAAATTAATTTAGAAAAGAAATCCGGAAACCCAAAGTATTTCAAAGCATTTTCCAAAGAAGGCCACCCCATTGAATCATAAGCTTGCTCCATGTCAATTTTAAAAGAAACCAATCCTTTAGAGGATTTAGAATGCCTTAATTTATGCATAATCTCTTGTGCCACCAACACATGGTCGGACAATGATCTTCCCCTTACAAAAGCTGCTTGCTCTACCGAGATCAATTTAAGAATTTTAAAAGACATTCTATTCATAAGCATTTTGCCACCACTTTATAGACCAAATTACATAGACTAATAAGCTTATAATTTGCAAGAGATAAAGGATTGCTTATTTTTGGAATAAGAACTATAAGAGTCTCCTTCCATCTAGACTCCATACTTGAGGATTCAAAAATTTCATTAATTGCATTCCACAAATCAACCTTGATTATTTTCCAATATGCTTTGAAGAATGAAAAGTTTATGCCATCAATACCTTGAGAGATATTTTTACCACTATTCTTGATTACCTCTTCCATCTCCTCCATTATAAATTCTTTGCTTAAAGTTTCTCTATCTGCATCATCAAGATAGCTCCACATTTTTGGCCAACCATTAAGGTTACAATTTCTAGATTTCCATTTCTCTTTCAAGTAGTCATACAAGACATCCTCAATTTGATGTTGTTCCTCCACTACTTCTCTATTAGCATTCTTAATTTTTTGCAATATAGTTTGAATTCTTTCTAGCCAAAGCAAAGACTTGAAAGAGTTTTCAATTTTGGTCTCCCTCCAACATCCAGTTCACCTTGGCCCTTTGCCTACACCAAGTATCTAATCGAGCTAATGTTGAATTTAGTTCATCAACCTTCACTTTCAGCATCCAGTATTCTTTTACAGATAGCTCTCCTTCATTAGCTTCTCTCAATCGAAGCTCCTCAATTTGTTTTAACAAGTCCCTCTTTAATGAAACAAGATTACGCATCTTTGCCTTGCTCCAATAAAATAAAGCTTTAAGAGATTTTTTCATTTTGTTATTCAGAATATGAGCAAAACTACCATCACACTTCCTTAGCCAAACTTTTTCTACCACAGCAACCGAAGCCAAATTGGAAGCCCAAAAATCTTCATATCTTATAATCTTCTTGGTAGACTCATGAGCCATAAGATTTAAAAGTAATGGGCAATGATCTTAGCCCACACGAGCCAAATGTCTCACTAAGAACTAATTAGTAGTGTTAAGAGCAGCCGAATTTAAAAAAACACCTATCATGTCTTTCTAGGATTTGATCCACACCTTTCTTGTTGTTACACCAAGTGAATCTTGGTCCCACATAACCAACTTCATGAAAGTCATTGCAAGCTAGAAAAAACTTCATTTCCTTGGGTCCTAGGGAAAGTTTAAATCTTTTCCCTCCCCTATTGTCTTCACTTGAAATAAAATAATTGAAGTCACCTTCTATCACCATAGGCATATCCTTCGACTAATAGAAATCAAATATTTCCCAAAGAAGTCTCCTTCTATAGACAACTTTAGTGCCATATAAGGTAGCAATCCTCCACTTTCCCCTGTTAGTAATCTCCAAGTCTCCAATGATGAATTGATTTGAAGCTTCTAATACTTGAAAATTGGCAAAAGATGATTTCCACGCACAAGTAAGCCTCCTGATAATCCTCCTAAAGGAACATGAAAAAACTCCCACTTAGAGCCAAGTAACTGATCCACATCCTTCCTTTCAAAAGAAGAATTTTTTGTTTCCAATAAGCCAAAGAAAAAAACCCCATACTCCTTAACCACCTCCTTCAAGTAAAGAGAAGCTCTCCTCTTCCGAGCTCCTCTACAATTCCAGAAAGTAATAGCCGAATTCGTTGGATAAGAGGGGATGATGACCCCAACTTATCTTTAGATTCACCTTCAAATCTCCTACTTCTAGGAGCATTATTAATTGGACCTAGACCTTTCAATTGCTTGGTACCTTTCTTCCTAATGTTTGAGGAGCTATCTTTGTTCATGTCAAGAACCTCCTTTATGTTCTCCTTATTACAATTAGTCCCTTCTTCAGTATATTTGTTAACCTTACTGATATCATCAGCCATAGTTTTCTCAGCCTCCTTAGATATTACAAATTCTCCCTCCTCTACCAATCCATCTAGGATATTAAACATGTTATCAGAAACAACAATTGAAGGTTTAATGTTCATACCATACTCTTCATTGATCTTCTTGGATTGATTTTCCATAAAATTCTGGACTTGATTCTTCTCAGCATGTACCTCATTTTCCGGAGCAGCAACCTCTTCCACCATTGGTATCTTCATTCCTTCCACTGGTTTCCAAATCATTGCATTAGCATCCTTTTTAGAATTCCTTCCAGTTACTGGGGCCTTATTTCCAAGATTGAAATTCTTATTATCATTATTAAAAAAACCTCTTTTTCCAACGATTAACAACAAGTCAAGGACCATACCCATCTTTTGTAACAATGGGCATTTCAGCATTTTTAAGATTGTCCTTCACTAGCCTACTCTCCTCCATTTTCTTAGAAGATCTGACCACATCTTTTAAACCAACACCTTCCTCCATGCTCTTTTTTAAACAACCTTTCTTCACATGCCCGATTTTTCCACACTCAAAGGAATTTTTTCATACTCAATCTTTTGAAAGAACTTCCCATGACTTCCTTCCACCCATACACCAAGAGGTAACTGTGTGTCCAATTTAATTCAAACACACACTCTCCCAAACTCCCTCCTTCCCCATTGGAACATGTTTCCATCAATCATGTAAGGCTTTCCAACCATTGAGGCAATTCTACAAACATTTATTTCATCCCAACATTGAATTGGGAGATTTGGCATTCTAATCCAAATAGGAGCTGGTAAACCTTTTAAGCATGAGGGAGAAAAGTTTGGAGACCATTTATCCATTCCAATGATCTTCCCATTAATGAACCAAGGTCCATTTATGAAAACTGCATCTAATGCAATTTTATCATAAAAAGAGCATAGGATCCAATCCAATCCTAGCATAGTTAAATGAAACTTGCCAAATGTTGCCCAGTATCTTCTAAGATTGGAACTTACAACAGGAAAAGGGATTTTGCTTCCAAATACTTTGACTACAGTAGAGTTCTGTAATCTCCTGGTATTCTCCATTTCTTTTTCCTCCTGTAGTTTTATAGCTCAACCATCTTCAGATATGAATTCTCCCAGCTCAAAATCTATCACTTTTATATTCTCCTTCTTACTCCATGCATTATATTGATTGTTGGAAATCAATCTAGCTTTGACATTGTTAGAAGCTTCTTTGCACATTCCCAATACACCAAAATCACAGACACGAACTCTGACCAAATCAGAATGATTCAATTCCTATTTTCCATCATCTCCTTCAGCCCTTTTCTTCAGTGGACTCCCCAGCATTTCAGCTTCTGGTTGTACACCTTCTCTATCCAAATAGATTAATTCCACATTAGAATTTATAAATCCTCTTTCCATATCAATTTGTCTTCTGACATTACTCTGGAATTTCTTATAAACGACAGAGAAGCTTCCCTTGAATTCGCAACTTCCTTTGATTTATCTATTTTAAACTGCTCAGCTACCTTGTCATTAACCATCATGTTCTTTCCATTACCAACAACTTCAGGAATCATTTTAGGAGATGATAGAAATCCTCCTTCATTGATAACTAGTAGCATATCTGACCTGATTTTATCTTTCAATCCTTGAGCAAATCTGTGAATACCGTCTCCGAAAGTAGGTGGAGATGTTGAAAAAGACCTACAAGGAACTTGGAAAATCCCAAATTGAATTCGTCGTGCATCCATAGGACCACCGGCTGTTGGTGGGTAGCGACCATCCGTTGCCATTTTCTTCCGTGGAAAACTCACGAATTTGAAATTTGAATGAAAAACCTAGTTTCTCTCTCTATTTTCTCTCTCTAGTTTGAATGGTAATAATTCAGCAAATTTAAAAAAAGGAAAATAAATTTTTTCCTAGAGATTGCACAACATCCCTTAGAGCTAATTATACCCTAATAGGTCAGGTGGTATACCAAAACCTGTCGATAGGGAGGTGCCAAGCAAGTAGGAAAAGATTTAAGATGTATACATTAGACCCTCGATGAACCTGAGATTACTTCATAAATTCAATTATCTTTATATGTTAGCCTAAAATTTTATTTAATTTTGAGTAGAAAAATGTGGTCCTTAAAGATCCTCAATGCTTTTAGGCTAAATCACAAAAAATGCATCAAAGAGTAACAAACCTAGAAAGATTAAGAAACTCCAACTGTACAGAATAAAACACACCAATCAAATAAATAGGTTTAAACATAGAAAGGCGATCTTTGTAATTTTCATGGAACCTTGGCGATTGGTGGTTCTCTGTAAGCTTGGTATGGCCAACGGAGGTCCTTGGTGGGATTTTGACGGATATTATGATTTATGCGGAGAACTTTGTCTAGTAGAGGATCTCCTTTGACCTGTTGGGGCTATTGAATACTCTTAGTATCAATTATGTATTGTGTTAATATCTAATTTTCTTTTATCTGAAGATGATTTTGGTGTAGCGATCGATTTGAAGTTGAGTTTAGCAGAGCTTTGCCTGATGGCGGTTCTCCGTCGGATTGATTTGGCTAATGGTTGTGCTGGTTATCTTTATTCTTCGGATGTTAGATTCTTAATAGAATTTGGTGAGACTACAAATTTGAAGGTGATTTTAGAGGAGGTTTTTTGTTGGCTCAATGTTGCCTTTAGTATTTCTTGGAATGAATTTTTTGCTTGGTGGGCAATTTCGCCATTGCTTCTGATCGCGAAACATTTGGTTGAAGTATGCTTCTGGTTGGGATGTTCTGCTTGTCTAAGGCTTAAGATTATTTGTGGTAATTGCTACTTGGATTTGTTTGGATTTTATGAATGACTTGAGTCAGTACATGGAGATGAAACATTTTTATGGTTTGATGTTTGAAAATGAGAGGTTCTTGATGTGGAATAATTTGTTGTTCCAGAACATTTGGAGAGGATTTTTTCCTTATAGATGTGGTCTATTTTGTTTTAAAGATTTGTCTATGAAAGTAATGTTGATCCTCTGTATTCAATTAAGGAATGGAACTCTTCAATTGAGGAATGTGATGAAGGAATTTTCTTATTGGTTGTCTTATCTGAACAAGTTTGGAGACTTATGGAGCAGTTTTTTTTTTTTCTTCAAAAATCTTGGATTAATGGTTGATGTGATCTTGGTTGATTTTGTTACCATTTGGTGTATTTGGGTTGATTTTTCTTTAGCATTTTGTTGGTTTGGAAGCTTTGAAAGTAAAGAAAGGAGTGAAGATCATTTTCCTCCTAGTATTGTCAGATTTGGTTTGATATTTTTCTTTGTGTGTTGTCTCTTTATGTCGAAGAAATTGTTGGGGTATGGTTTTTTTAATTATATAGGTGGTTCTTTATATTTTGAAGAATCGGTTTCAAGTTTCCTAAAGATTCTTGGTGATAATGCTGCTACTACTGCCACTAGTTATGCAACTATTTGGATGGCTTTGATTGGATCTTCCAAGAGAGATAACTCAGATAAATGCTTTGGTGATGCCAAAGTTATTGAAGCAATTGTTCTAATGTTATTTTGTTTGTATATGGAAGGTTGTTTGGATCATCATAGACGTATTGGAGCTAGCTTTAAGTGGGAGCTTATCCCATCAAGGCTTAAGAAAGTTACTTCTTTATTCTTTCAAAAATAAGTTTTGTTTGTTGAAGAGTTGAAGGAGTTGGAAATTACTGGTTTTTCATATGCCAATGTGATGTGTGTGGTGGTGATTATCAGTTCGTATGGTTTGGTAGTGTAGAGGCCAGTTCTTGGCCTCTTGATGTGGGAGTCAGTTTTATTGCTTTGTCGACTTTGTTTTGTTTGTCCATGGTGGTCGTTGTTGGATGCATTGAGGTTTCAGGGGATTCAACACTTGATTGGAGCTCGTTGGCCTCAAAGGATGTTGATGGAGGTCCTTTTAATGTTTTGGTGGCTATTTTAGTAGTTCTTTTTATTTCACTTGTAGTAGTTTGTCATTTTTTTTTGTTTTCTTGTAGGTTTTTTTTTTCTTTTTGATATTATTGTAATGAAATGCATCTTTTTTAAAGGGCTTTTATTTAAAATGGAATATAGTCGATCGCATATCCATTATGATAGTTTTAAAGGGCCTTTTTTTTTCTTTCTAGTTTGTAATACTTATTTCTTTTTTTGATGCAATTTGCATTTCTTCAAAAAAAAAGGTTTAAATAAATCAAGTAACTTTAAAAGTCTATATGGAAATTGCCACTTAACTACAACCTTGGGTCTGTAGAAATTAAAAGTGGCTGAGCACCTTTAACAATATTCGGGATTCTAGTCATATAAATGTTGCAAGTAATTTTTAGAAAGTGATCTTCTTAATGTCTTTACTTTTTAATCTTCCTCTCTTATACGAGCTCCTTTGATTCATTGGGTCCTAGCATCTAAATGGAAAGAACTCCACCATGAATGTTGTTTCTTTTCTCTTTGAATTTTCAAATCATCCTAACTTGATTCCCTAAAGTAAAAGAACTCTACCCAAAGGGATGTTTCCATTCCCTTTGGGCTTTAACATGGATGGTTAATATCTCATCTCAAAATTGACATTCAGAACAATTGAAATTTAAATTACATGTTGAAAATTTAAAAAATCTAGACAATCTACAAAGTTATCTTAAGCAATTATAATTAAAATTCAACAAAAGAAGTTGTATAATTTAATTTGCTCACATTAGGGCATAAACATACTTGGCCAAGCTCTTTTAATTTAAAGTGGACCTTAGCATATTTTATCACCAGCAAAAATTTGCTATTTAAAATTTTAATTTAACCCCCTTGATTTTTGCCCTGCATGAGCATGTCCACAAATAAAAAAATCTTGTAAGCCTGTAGATATTTCCTAACTTAAGAGTAATATATTACTCATCACATCAAATCACTAAAAGAAAATAAAATTAACAAATTAATAAACATCACGTCAATTAATTCTTTAAAACTAGCATGTAAGAAAGTCCACAAGAAACTCACCACGCAAGAAGAAAAAAAGGAAAACATGTGCCTAGCCTAAGACTAGGATTAATTGTCCTAACAAACCATCTAAAATGTGTGCATGAGGATGTGTGGTTTGGATATATCCTATATTGGGTAATTTGTTGAAGTTGTCTAGTATTTTAATGTTTATTGTAGGTCTAAGGGAATTTTAATTTGAGTTAAAGTGTTAATGTTGATTTTATGATGAGTTTTACGTGTTAAGTGATTAAAATATTTAATTATGCTAGGAATTTGAAGTTTATTTCACCTTCCTTGGAGATAAATTAATAGCCTCGTAGGGTCGAATTACCCTATAGTAAGTAATACTATTTAATTAATTTAAATGGCTGAAATTAAAGGGTTAATATTTTTTTAAAAATTAATTGGTTGGTTGCTAATTTGAATCATTAAGCTAATTAGTTGTTTTTTCCAACAACCATTTCATTGTGTTGGCACAGTGGGCTAGATGAAACGAGCCTCCTTATGATGGATAGCTTCATAACTCAAGATAGTCAATCCTAAAAATTTGATGTTGTTGAATTATTTAAATAATTAAATTAATGAGTCCTAATTTAAGTTTCTTAATTAAATTAATTTCTAGGGCTTAATTTAAAAAAAAAAATTTACTAGACCCTAAGATGAGTAAAAGGAAACTAAGTTTACTAGATTTGGATTTTTTAGATTAAGTTATCTTTTTTTAAGTTTTGATGTATTTTTGAACAAAAGTTGAGCAAAGAGTTGATTTTTTTAACATTAGTTGATTTCAAGAAGTTTGATATTTTAAATAAAAACTAGGCCCTTAAAGGAGTTAAAACCTTTGAGTTCGTTCAGTTTGGAATTTTTTTGAATTAGTTATGAAATTTCAATGTTTGGGTATTTAATTGAATTAATTAATTACTTAATTAAGGAGGTCTTGATGATTTTGCACCAAACTCACTCCAACCTATTAGAAATAACTCCGAAAGGATAGGGATGATGTGTATGATTATTTTTCAAGGGTTTAAAATTTATTTGGTTATTTTAATAAATTAATTTAAATAATTATTAATTACCATTAAAAATTAAATTAGGCTCAAAATATACATCTAGTGAAGTGGATTTTAACTTTCCTATGTATAGAATTTAATTTTGAATAGCTTGATATATTATTTGTATTTTTTTGTGTTAAATTGGATTTATTATAATTTTTTAGGGTTTCAACCTACTTAACCAGATTGAATTTCAATTTGATTAATTTTATGACCTAATGTGCTCCAAATTTAGTTAAATTGAAATTAAGGTGTGTAATGTCATTAACTTTAATGTTGCAATGTTTCACACCTATTAGTTGTGCGTGTAATTTCCTAGGAATTTTCTATGTTGTCAAAACATTGATCTTTATTATTTTCCTAGGTGTTACTAGTGTTCTACTAGGTTTGAAACTTTATTCATCTAACCCTGACACTTAGATAAGTACAACACAGAGAACGCATAGCCTAATCCTATCAATTTGGAGAGTTATTAATTTTTAAATTTTTTCGTCCAAAACTAACCCATCACTTAATAAATTTACTCCACATCAATCAAAAGATAATCTAGACACCAAAAAATTACAAGGGATGTCTAAGATGCTCAAAAAATTTTCACCAAAACTTGTGACCAATTTGACCTTTGGATTTTGAAAAAATAGACAAAATTAGAATCAAATAAACTTTAAAAACTCATAATTCAGTAATAAAAATAATTTAAATTTAATTTTAATAAATAATAGTGCTCAAGCCCTTTCCAATGATATCAAAATCACTTAATTTAGTGAAAATTGAATTTACTATTAAATATTTAAGTTTCAAAGACATAAATGGATTTTTAACCTATTTTAGTCAAATTAGGCCATCGACGACATTAATTTAACCATTGCCAATAATTAGCAGGATGGTGGCACAGAGTTGTGATAAGGGGACACATGTCAAATTACCAGTACGTGACTTATCCATGTTGGATCATGGATTTGATGGCTAATATCAAAATGTGTGGGTCAGACAGCCTGAATTTGACCACATTATCTACACGGTTTAAATTAGTGATGCGAGTTTGAATTTAGTGGGGCTAATTTGGGCCATTTGATTAGAAAATTAGATAGCTTAGAATGAAAGTTGGATTTTAATTCAAATTCAACTAAAATTTTGACTTCTCATAAATTTAAAAATACCATCCAAATTCTAGGAAATTTGAAACAAAAGCTCGTTGTAATCTAATAATCCAATGCCTAGAGTTTGGAGGCTTCAAAATTAATTTTTAAATAAGGTTGAGCTTTCTAATAAACCAGTGGATGGATTTTGACATTCTTAGGCACCTTTTGCTCCTAATAATGTCCTCTCCAACTTTGTAGAAGAGTCCATGAGTAGATGATGGTTGGATTGAAAGTTATTTAGCAAACTTGAATTTTTATCACTAGAACTCTCTCTCTCTCTCTCTCTCTCTCTCTCTCTCTCTCTCTCTCTATCTCTCTCTCTCTCTCTCTCTCTCCACAAAAATGTTGTTCTAAGGCTTTGGACGAGTGGATAAAAGCTTAAAAAAGCGTTGGAAATAGTTGGGGATGCTAGATAAGGAGCTTGGAGAGCTGGAGGCTGGTAGAGGTGCAGTTTAAGGAAATTAGATTAAATAATGAGCATTAGGTTAAGCTTCCCTTACATAACCCCTAATTTTTTGAATGGATTGCCTTTATCTATTTAAGGGAGGCTTGGATGCATGCCAAATATCCCCAAAGCTATTAAAAACCAGGAGAGAGGGTAGGAGTTGCGGGAGACTTCTTCTGGTTGATGAGAAGAGGGGCCACACCCATTTTCCCATATTTGGTTAAACCAAAGCATTTTTTGGTTTAAGAGCTAGATTACAGTCTCATTGGAAGGGGAATGATTTGATTCAAATCTAATTAGAGCAGGTTTGCTGTAGTATTAAGATTGTCAAGGTGGAATGTCCGCCTAAGCTATTGTGAGAGAACATTTGACCATTTGACTGGTCATACCAGTGAAGTTGATTTTTTTTTTCATTAAAACCCACATAGGGACCTATGAGTTAATATTAAAAATAGGTTATAGAGTCGATAAGGGAGAAATTCAGCTCACTACTGCTCTTACGAGCTACAAAACAAAGCAAAAGAAAACCTATGAGCCAATTTTCTCCACTACAAAAAATACAAGGTGAAAGTTCATTAGGGATGTTAAGCCCTTAAGAACTAGCCCGAAGGCTAACCAAGAGGGGGGGGGGTGAATTGGTACTTTAAAAAATTCTTTAAGCAAAGACACAAAACTCACAAACCACAATCACCACAGAAACAAAAGTATAAAAAGTTAAATGCGGAAGCAGTATAAAGAACACAAGGGTTTATACTGGTTCGGTCAACCCGACCTACGTACACTCCCCGGAGGCGCCCTCCGAGTATTGCACTACAAACATGACTCTTCTTTTGCTCACGTAGCAAGGCGAAGAAACCCTAACAAAACCTCCTTTTTGCCAACCCCGATAAGACAGAGAACCCAACTCCTTTTGCTTCCTCCTGAAGCAGGCAGGGAACCTTGATCGATTGCTGAAGCTCACCTCTCCCAACCCTTCCAACAACAAAAGACTTTAGTGGAAGAAGAAGTGGAACAATGCTTGGAACAAACCTTATGAATCCCCCTCACAAGCTCCCCCTCATAAGATCCTCTCTCTCTCTCTCTCCCTCTCTCTCTGTCTCGTCCAGGCTTTCTCGGGTCAAAATAGCAACAAAAGATTATTGTAAATGTTGAACAAGAGCTCTTAAAAACAAGAGCTTTAGATTAGCTCATTAATTGCAATTTTCTGACATTATTGTCCAGGACGATAGGTATATTATCTTGTACGATCAGTGTAATTGAAGCCTAATCACCTGGGAAGAATAGAATAAAATTTTTTCTATCATCCAGGATGATATCATCCTGTACGATTAGTTAAAATCATAGATTATTAGCCAGAAAATTGCTTTGAAAAGAGGTCTGGATGATTCGAAATTCGCTAGATCGTCCGGCCCGATCTCACGATCGTCCCAGATGTTTAGTTCAAAACAGAGGAAAATCATCCAGAACATCACCCTAAATTTGGGCTGGTCAATGCTGATCATCCAGAACATCGTCCTAAATATGAGCTGGCTGATGTTGATCGTCCTAGAGCAACTAAGGTTTTTGAATTGATCGTCCCGGTCGATCCGGAGATCATCCAGGATGATGTGATCGTATCAATCAAGCCTTAATTGCTTTCCTTAATTACCAGATTAATTTAAGCATAATTGTGTTACATCGTCTAGGCCGATACAATACCGTCTTGGCCGATTTACAAAAATAAAGAATGCCTAAATAGATCATGGTGGCTGATACTTTTTGATTTGAGCCTATCATCCTGGCCGATACAAGTATCGTCCAGGATAATCGACTTAATGATGGATGCATTAATGAGATGCCCTAATCAGGTTTTCTTTTTTAGTTTAATTGTCCTGGCCGATATGGACATCGTCCAGGACAATGTACTCAAAACAGAAAACAACAGAAAAATCCTCAGGTGTGTGTGTACAAGGTTACTTAGCATCAAGAACCACTTTTACAATTGACTCAAGAAAGGAAAAATTACAGACGTGACTCAACCTAAATCTACCCAATATTGAGCTGGCTTGAGTAGCATTCGATCTTGTGGACCTAAAAAGTCAATAGGCAAGGCAGTCGTAGAAAATCATGAGTGTTTTATATCATCAAAAGTCTATACCATAACGTCAGATTTGCAACACAAGGAACCCTAGTAACATTCTAATGATCATATAGTCAATTATCCAAAAAAGAAGGAAGTAATGAATACCAATAAGCCCAATCCTTCTGACAAAAACTGGAACACATTTCTATTTAGCTTCACCTGAAAAAAAGAAAAGCTGCAAAAGAACAAACTACACCAGAAAAAGATATTAGTAGAATAACTGCTAAAAAAAAGGAGTTGTAATTAGAGAAATAGACACAAAAAACCAAATTGTTCCAAGTAAAGTAGTCATAGAATTCAAACTAATAGAGCTCATAATACTCTCATTAATACCAGCTTCATAAGGAGAGTCCACAAGTCTCTCAATCCTTCTAGGGGAGCCACCCCAATTCTCCACAAATAACTTCAACCAGCTCATCCACAGATTGCCAAAGGCATAAGACTAATTAATGATAAAATAAATAGAATTAATAGAGGCTAACCACCACAGCCAACCAAACACATAGAAACAGATAATAACACAAAAAATCTGGATAGAACAGTTCCCCCCAGCAACCCAGCAGATAATCTGGAACTAGCTTAGGAGAAGCTAAGGACTAAAAAGAAGGACAAAGACAAAATACCACCAGCAACAGCACTGAACAAACCCACCAATAAAAGATAAAAACCCAACCAGAGCCTTGCCATTACCCCCAGCACCCAACATGATAAGAGAGCAACAGAGGGAATGACCTTTATCAAATAAACCATTAAGATCATTGCTCCAGTCAAAATTCACTACAACATTAGCTAAATAAGGAAAACCCTCAAAATGCCAACCATCAAAAACACAACCATGGAAACACCAAGAGTTACATCAACAACACAAATTTCCCAAAAGAAAGAAAATAGGCAGAGAAAAAAAAAAAACAATCCAGCAAAGGTCCGCAATGTCCAAAAAGACAACCAGCCTACATCCAAACCAACAAAACAAACCAGAGTAGCTCAAGCAGAAAAAGCACCTAGGAGAAATAGGAATCCCCCTGATCAACTGATAAACCCAAGAATGACAGAACATCAAACTGTCTTAGCAGATAAAAAAATCATGGGAGGAAACCAATAAAGACATCCAAAAACCATAAAAATAATCTAGAATAACCATAGGGGAAACCACTCTCATCCAGATAAAGCTAGCCTTGAGAAGATTGTTAGACAAAGTAGGGAAAACATAGCTATAGAAAAAAAATAGCAAAGATATAATCTAAACGAGGAAACTCATCAAAATGATAGCAACCAGTAACCCACACTTGAGTATACCAAGTGCAGCAGTAGCAACACAGAATACCCCCAAGATAGAAGAAAGGCACAACCAACAGAGAGAATAGAACAATCAAGCAATGCACCCTATCAGTAAAAAAGAAACTGAATCTCCAGCAATACCAATAGACAGAGTAACTCCAACCAACAGAAATAAAGCACCAAAGAAAAATATGAAAATACAAAAGACTTCATAAGACCAACAGATAAGCCTAATAAAGCCAAAAAGGCAGAAAAGCCAAGCTAACACAAATAGCTCTGAGAAAGACCAACTAGAATAACCAACAACATGAAAAATAATCACATACTAACATAAGAAGTCCCACACGCATCCAGGTAAAGCAAACCTTTAAAGGGGGCATGAATAGTAGACTGAATAACATCAAGCAACCAAGACTATAACCCCAAGGCACAAGAATTACCAGACTTACTAACATGGCAAAAAGATGAATTGACAAACAGCAAAAGCCTTTTAATTTCCCTAAGAAAATAGAAATTATTAGGGTTGCAAAAATCCTCCTTCATATCCTATAAAGGAATATTGTTTATAGCAGAATTATCTTCAATATACAAATTAGTTAAGGGGGATGCATAATTGAATGCCATAAAGAATAGCCCTAATAAGAATAGTATCAGTGTTACCATTATGCACCGGGCCCACAAAGGCAACAATAAGATGGTCATTACTATCCTGAATAAGACCACTACTACCAGCCATAGAATCAGAGATATGACCATCAACAGTCAAATTAAAAAAATTAGGAGGGGGCTTGTTCCAATAAATAACATTACAAGTAGAGGGAGCTCTCTCCTATTAACCCCTAAAGCATTACAGACATCATAACAAGTTATAAAGCTCTCAATAGAAATCAAGTTAACAGACACCATAGCTAAAATCTTATCCTTCACTCTTTGAACAACATTGAGATGGTTCATTTTCACTCCATTGAAAATGGAGTTACTCTTCCCCAACCAAAGAAACCAAAGAATGAGGGTAGGTATAAAATTGCGAATATGACCCTTAGTATCAATAAACCAAGACTTAAGTAAAGAATAAAGAGAAAGATGGGCATTAAAACAATTAAGATGAAGCATATCATCAAAATAAACCCAAGTTCTAACAGCCACAAGGCCAGAAACAAAAACGTGATCCATATTCTTGATGTGAAAACAACATTGACATTTAGAGGCTAAACTGAAACCTTTTTTAATGAGATTATCCCCTGTAGGAAAAAATCTATGTAAAACTCTCCACACAAACAAAAAAATCATAGAAGGGATGCTCTTATTCCAAATTTTGGAATAAATATTGTAAATGTTGCCTCTATCTCAAAAGGATTGCCACACAATCTTCAGTTGAAAACCACCATTAGTAGATAAGTCACATAAAATAATATCTTTAGAAGAAGTATTAATAGGAAGGTTTAAAATACGATAGATAATACAATTAAGAATCTAAGTAGAGAGTTTATCATAGTCCCAACAATTATCATTGAAGAAAAAATTAACTTTAACCGACGTAGAAGACGTAGAATTAAGGATATAATCAATAGAATCTTTAAAAAGCCATTTATCTTTCCAGAAAAAAATGTTACCTTCACCAAACCCTCAAGAAATAAAGGGCTTCACCTCCCATTTGATCTTTCAAAGCCTCTTACAAACTTTAGTGTCCCCATTTTTTTAGGATAGATATTGGTTGGATGGTTACCCACACAATATTTAGAAATCATAAACTTAACCCAAAGAGACTCTTTAGAGCGTAAATTATAATAAAGTTTAAAGGAGAAAGCCTTAGCAAGGTCATATAAAGTTTTACAACCAAGAGCACCTTCAACCAAAACACCACAACACTTGTCCCAAGAAGCCCAAGTAATTTTAGAAGAATAGGAAGTACCTTTCCAAAAGACCTTGTTAATCAGCTTGTGGATTCTACTACAAACAGCATGAGTAGGAAAAATAGTTTGAAACATATAAAAAGGTAAAGCACAATGAACTCTTTTGATTAAAGTCACTCTACAACCAAAACTAAGAAAAATTGAGTCCCAAGATAAAAGCTTATTTTGCATAGAAGCAATAAGATCATCAAATAAAAAAGTCTGTCTTTTATCTTTAAACAGCGAAACACCAAGATATTTGATAGGCAAGGTAGAATGAGTATAGCCAGTAGCATCTTTAAGAGCTAAGTCACGCTCATTGGAAACCCTCTTAGACGCAATAAAGGAGCATTTATTTTTACTAAAAGATAGGCCACTAACCATCTCCTAGAGATTAAAAAACTCTATAATTTTATGAATTCTATTGATAGTCGCATTAGTAACACAATAAACTCATCAGCAAAGCATAAATGTGAAATATGGAAGCCTCCCAAAGTTCTAAAGTAAAGACCAGGATTCAACTCAAATAAATTAGATAGACCCTTAAACATAAGCCACAATAATAAAAAGAGTAGTGGAAATAGAATCACCCTGTCTTAAGCCATTGGAAGATTTGAAGAAACCATGATTGGAACCATTAAGAATGATGGAAAAAATAAACATTTTTAATACAATTCTTAATAAGATTAATAAACACAGAGTTAAAGCCAAAAAGCTCAAGCATAAAGTAAATGAAATTTCAATTAATATTGTCATAAGCCTTAGCAATATCCAGTTTCAAAATCTTATTACCCCCTCTAACCCGAACATCCAAATCTTGACTTAATTCTTGAGCCAAAAGAATATTATCCATGATGGCCCTACCTTTCATAAAACTCATTTGATAAGGAGAAATAATTTTAGGTAAAATCAAAGAAAGATGATTAGAAATAATTTTAGAAACCAATTTGTTAAAGAACGTACAAAGGCTAATAGGACAAAAATCATTCCAAGTTTGAACAGAATTGTTTTTAGGAATAAGCACCAATGAAGTAGAAGTAAAAAAGTTTGGAATAGAAATACCAGCAAAAAAATTCAAAATAGCAGAAAAAATATTATTATGAATAATATGCCAACATTTTTGGAAGAAAAGAGTCATGAAACCATTAGGATCCATCATAGAATCACTATTCATGCCCAACAAAGTTTCTTTAACCTCCTCCAAAGAGGAAGGACTCGAAAGAGAAGCATTATCCTCCTGGGAAAGAAGGTTGGGAATAAAAGAATGATCCATAACATGCATAAGGTTAAAAACTTTATTAAAATTATTTTGAAAATGATCCACATCTAAATTGGCAATCTCAACAAGGTTGTCAGAATAGGAGCCATCCTCCCTTCGGAAGGAGATGATACATATCTTATTCCTCTTTCTCTTGGTTAAGGCATGGAAGTACTTAGAATTATTATCACCCTTGGTCAAGTGCTTAGCAACAGCTTTCTGCTTCCAAAAGACCTCTTCCTAAGCTTGAAAGTAAAAAAGATCAAGTTTGGACTGCTTTAACAAGGAAAAATTAGCATCAAAATGATCAATCTGACAAAGATTCTCATGAGAAGAAACACATTGTTCAGCATCTAAAATATTAGTAAAGATATTTCTGAACACATTGTGATTCCACTAATTCAAAACTTACTTTAACCTCTTAAGCTTAAGCCAAAGTCTTTTCATACCAAAATTAGAGTTATCAGTATGTAAAGGAGCTTGCCAGTTATAATTAATAACATCAAAAAAGGAATTATTAAGTAACCACATATTTTTTAATCTAAATTGAGAAGAGGCAAAAAAGTGTCTATTCTTAATATTGATAAGTAGAAGAGAATGATCAGACAAAGTTCAACTAAGATGTTGCACATTAGTGAAATCAATAGAGTTAATCCAAGAATCATTAAAAAGCACAAGGTCAAGCCTTTGCCATAAGTGACCCCTATTACAAGTAAAGCTATTGCCAACAAAACTAATATCAATAAAATTATAAGACAAAATCAATTTACTAAAATCTAACATAGAATGATATGCAGGGGAAGACCCCCCAATCGGTTCAGAAGTGGTAAAGATGGCATTAAAGTCACCACCAATCAACCAAGGCAAATGACATATACTATGAAAATTTGTAAGCTGATCCCACAACAATTTTGTAATGTAAAGGGAAGAGGCAGCACACACAAAATATGCACAACAATGAAAGTTAAATGCCTCAATTTTACAATGCATAACTTGAATAAAATCTCCCATAACATAGATTTTAATAGGATTTTTCCAAAAAACCCAGATTTTGTTAGCCACATTAGAAATAGCATGGTTAAAACCCATAAAATGAGAGGTACTAAGCAGTATAGAAGAAGGGATAAGGGGTTCCAGTAATACAAGAATAGAAATATGGTGAACACGAGATAAAGTTTTGAAACGAATCCTAGAAGACGGACAACCAATACCACTAACATTCCAAATAATGGTAATAAACATAAAGTAAGATTAATGAGAAGTATTTGAATGAGTATTTCTAGGAGTGTTTCTAGGAGGTTGCAAAGAGATATGCTTTGGCTTCCTCCCTCTTTTACTCTAAAATTTAATAAAACTAGTATCATTATCATCCTTAGCATAGCATTTAGCAACAATATGCATTTCCTCGTTATCACTATTATAATTAGGAGTTGAACGAGTCTTACTATTATTAGAATGATCTCTATGTAAATTCGGACAGTCAACCTCCATAAACCTACCATCCTCCTCCTAATTCTCAAAAGCCTTCATTACGGAATCTTTAAGGCAGGAATAAGGTAACAGGCTGAGTTCCATAGAACCAATTTCTCCATCCTCTAAAACCATGTCATTCTTTTCACCTTCCTCTAAAGGCATATCTTTCTTTTCACCTCTCTAAGGTCTAATTAAGTATCACCATTTGCATCCATACCTCCATTAGCATCCATACAACATTCCTGTTCATTTAATGAATTAGAATGATCATGAAAATGTATTATAACATTAGAATAAAAACATTTTGATTAATGATGCAAGATAAAGAAGGCCCATCATCAACATCCTTTTGAGCTTCAATAATAATAGAATTATGTAAAACATTAAGAGCACAATCACTACTAGAATTATTTAGAACACTATTAGAAACTCTCTGATCATGAGTTAAAGTATCAGTATCGGTGGCCTCATTAGGCACCTGAGGAGAAGGATTCTTCTCAATCACCATGGTCTGGCCCTTAATTTGTTGAGAAGGATTAATAGTATAACCCACCAGAGGAGCTGGATTAGAAACATCTTTGTCCACCATCTCATTCATTTATTTCACAGAGTTTTTAGCTGTACAAAGGTTTGGGTGTTTCCAAAAATAGTCATTCATACCATGCCCATGCATTTTACAGAAAGAGAAAAAAATCGGTAAATTCTCAAACTCAACTTTTTGGAAGTAACCCTTGACTTCGGATCCAATCCAAATTTCTGAAGGATGTTTCTTACAGACATCCAACTCCACCAAAACCCTAGCAAGTGATAGCCTTGACACTGAAGCCATAGCTTGATCAGTTTGTAAAGGGAGACCAAAGATGGAGGCCATACCAAACAAAATTTGATGATTAAAAAATTGCAATCGTAAGTTAGAAAAAAAAATCCAAACTGGAGATATAGGGGATTCCTCCCTAACATCAAAATTAGGAGTTCATTTTAGTAAACGCTTTTGACATGCTTGAATATAATACGATCTACGAGAAAATATGAGGCTATAATCAAGATCATTTGAAAGTTAAATAGCAGCATGTCGTTGGTCAAGCAAAATAATGTGAAAAGATATAGATAGCTTTAGATTAAGAAAAAACTTTTGTATAACATCAAGATTTGGCCTCCTCAAAATAAATTTACCAACCAAAGTTAAAGCATAGGGAGCAGCTAACTGAGCAACCACCGATTCCTCAAAAAGAATAGCCAGAAAACCTTAAAAGACAAATGAACAAAGTTCAGTTTCAATGATGAAGACAAAGATCCAACGACTACATCTTTGAAAGATCGACATTTCCCCTCCAAAAGAGAAGAGGTAATCGGGCAAGATGATGATGGATTCGTCATCAACCCACACAAAAAACCAAAGAGGAGCTCAAAATTAGCACACGAAAGAGACAAGAATGAGAAAAGAAAATGAAAACAACTAAAAATGCGAGAAAACTCTACCAAGGAGGGCTGAAAGCTATCGCACGAGGGAGAAACCCTAGAATCACCCAGAAATTTGCACCAGGCTTAGAGAGACGTTGTGCTCAGAGAGACGAGTGAGGCATAGTGTATTGTCTACCCACTACCAGTTAATGAAGTTGATGTGGAAATCAAGGTGGTGTATTAGGTTGCTTAGGTGATAAGTTAAGTGCTTAGACTGAAGGGATTATATCCTTAGTCATGTGCAAGAAAATGGGGTGAGTTTCGACCTCTCTAATTGGGTTGACCAAGTCAAATCATGAGGAACTTGACTTGAAAATTTTTGGATATGTATGGAATGTCCAATTAAAGGATTTTAAAGGGTTATTCTAGTTTGAAATTGCTTGGAACAGCAATTTTCATATTGGTGTAGTCTAAAGGTTTATTTGGTCAACCATGGTTTGCATGGTTAACCAAGTAAACCCATGGGTTGGGTTTGGGTCCAACAAGTTCAAATAATTTGAGACAAATGGAGCTGGTCTCAAGCAATAAAATGGGCATCTGGCTTAAAATGACATTTTGAACCCTCAAGGGGCAATTTGGTCAACATGAACTGACTTGGTCAACCATACTTGAACAAGTCTTGAATTTGAGTCCAATGCATTCCTAATGATGTTTAGGATGCATTACACGAGGTTTTATGGATTGTTATGGATTTGCTATATTGAAGTTTGGAGAAAAATTTTAATTTTTCCCTTAAGAGGCATTTTGGTGAACCAAGGTTAACTTTGTCAACCTAGTCAAACAAAAACCTAGATCTAGGTTCAAAGCAATCCTAATGAAGTTTAGGATGCATTGGATGAGGTTGCATTGCCTTGTTTGATTGAGCCATATTGAAGTTTAGAGGAAACTTTAATTTTTCCCTAAAGGGGCATTTTAGTCATTTGGGCCCCTGGTCAACTCTGGGTCAACATGGGTTAACCAAAATATAATTTTACATTCAAAATATAATAACAAGGGTTATGGATAGGGTCAAAGGTTTTGGGGAAGATCACAAGGTCAAATTCCATAAAGTAGAAGGTTCAATGGCTTAGACTATAGATATTTGAATGTTTTGCAGCCTTTGGATTTCAATCTAATTTCTAGAGTTAAAGTTCTTAGATTAGAGTAAAATTTGAAAATGTGACCCTAGGGACATGCCTAATAAATATAAAATTGATATATCATGAATCAGCATCATTTGATTGGGTTTTGTGGTGATTGAAACATCACCCAAAAAGAGTTATAAGCATGGCCCTTTAACCTTGAAATTTGGTATAGAATTTTGTATTTGAATGCTATTTTAAATTTTATTGAGTAAAATTTAACTATCCACCTCAATGAAAATAAATTGAGTGATTTATATTGATTGGATAAAGGGTATCAAGCGGTTATCACTTGGCTCTAGTGCACTAAGCAAGGCAGTGCATTGAGTCACTTGGCTATAAAACAAGATTGCAGCTTCATGTAATCTTAGATTGATATCAACTTGATGATTGAAGTTTATTTATGTTTAATTGAAGTTTTATTGAATAATATATGACTAAAAATAAGTGCAGGCGTATGTTTTAAGTGTTGATTAAATTATAGACAATTGATAGCTAGGTTATTGTAAACCATCATATCAATATACAATAGTCTGGATGGATCATAATGACCTCATATAGAAATGAGGTCAACATATGTAGGATTACATTACACTTTTATTTAATTCTTACACCTTATACTTATATTAAAAAGTCTTTATAATTGAATTTAAACCATGGGCCAATAATAACCCAAGGACTAGAAATTTGAATGCATCAAAGCCTTCCTAGGGTTAAATAAGAATTATAAAAATAATGCTTTTATACTTTAAAAAATTCATAATAGTCTTCATAGACCATGTAGTTAAATAAATTGTGCCAACATATTCAATTTATATTTCTATAATCAAATTTGCATTGCAAACAATATATCATCTTAAAACATAGACTAATTCTTCACTAATAATTTAAGAATATAAATAGAATTTATTTCATGATCAAAATTAACATAAGGAAAATTATATTACTCTCAAAAGATAAAATTATATTTATTTATCATTTTGAATATAAAATTAACCATGGATTAAACATTAATTTATGTCTAGGATTTTTCCCTTATTTTAATGAAATAAAATAGGGTTAATTTTTTCAAATATGTTTTAAGTTTCTTATAGAGGTAAGCATTTAAAGTTAATTATTTCCCAAGATGAACCTTGAAGAAAGTCACATGTAAAGTGGTGACTAGACTTCTCTAGATTTACAAAGGTTTAAATCAAGGATTTGAATTTTAAACTTGCCCACTAGGAAAGGAACAAAGCCTTAATTCTTCCTTACCAAGTCAGTAGAAAGATGTAGAGTGTTCAAAACTATGGATACCCAAAAACACTATAACCTATTATATGTTTGGGATTTTAACACTTTAAATCATTATTAAATTTAGGATTTAGGTTGATAATTTTTTATGTGATTGTGATAATCCACTTGGAAGGAAGTATAAGAAGTTTATATAAATCTAGACTTGCTTCTGCTTGGAGTAAACAATCAACTTACCTCCTAAATACTTTAAAACCATGCTTTCAAGTTTCAAGTACGCAAGATAAATAGCTCTTGTTTATCTTAAATCAAGGATTTAAGTGTAGACTTTATTCAGAAGTTTCAAATAATCGATATTTAACGCAATCTAGACTATACAACTAAAGTGCTCTACATAACTAGCTTTCTATGAAAAATCTAGCAGCATAACAAACTTAAACCTATTGGGAATAGTAGTGTAGCCCTGTCGCTTAGGCCCCCCATACCTTGCCATCAGCTTTAGTGCTTTAGTTTTATGTTTATTATAGGAAAATAAATATGTGTACATGTATGCATGTAAAAATAAAGGTGTTTGGATCTGTAGTACCAAATTATAACATCCTAAGACTACTCCATGTGTCCTCGCAAAGGCACATGCATCACTTAAAAAACCTAAGAAAACACACTATTCCTAAATATAAGTCAAGTACCAACCCATGCATGAATGAACATGCATATATATTTGTGTATGCTTGAGATAAATGTCACTATAAATTAAAAATTAGGGTCTATAGGTAAAGAAAGGTGGCCATGCTCCACCAATAATAAGGCTTGATTTCTAGACATGTATAATGACTCAAATATTTATAAATATGATTTTTTATTTAATCTTCAAGTCTTATGGATTTAGATATTCTTTAAAATTCCAAAAGATAATGCCTCTCATAGGTAGAACATTCATTTTCCTTGGAATCTAACATATGCATATAATAAGCAAGCTTAGTTAAGATTTTCATAACTCTTAAGCATTTATAAATCAATATACCGATGCATTTTTATCTTTAATTTATATATATATTTTATATTGACAATTTATAATCAATATTTAAACTTCACAACTTAGATTGAAACTTTATAAATGAAAATGACTCTGAGTATATTTGTGTAGGTTTAATAGATTAGAAAAAAAATAAAGTCCGTGCCAGTCAATAAATAAGCAAAAATGCATGTATGAAACCCTAAATGCAAGAAAAGTAAACAATCTAAATATTACATTCCCTCCAAGCAAGGAATGAAATTACTCCAAAGTGAAAGTAAGTATGATAATTGCCTCACTTAGACAATTCGTGGTTAACCTAGAAAGCAATGTCTAAATTATGTGCTAAGCTTTTTGGGTTAGAAATGTCCTAGGTTTACTAATTGATGTTGTCTAGGAATCAAATTTATTTATTATAGTTCAAAAGGATTTAATTTAAATTTAAATTTTAGTGATTTAGTGTTTTATACTTTATTTTAGATATTTCAATTATCTAATTTATTTTAGTTATGTTTTATAGAACCATGGTAATAAATAACTCTAAAGTGTGGTTTAAATCCACTAATCAACAAGTCTTAGTCTTCTAAAAAATGCAGTTGCTTCACCCTCGATTGGGTTGTTATTGTATTAAATAAGCATTTTGGAAGTCAATTGATGAAGTTTATTCAAAAAATTCCAATAATATCCAGCTACTCAGATAATAAACTAGAGCTAATAATCTCAAATTATGGAAAATCTATAGTAGCAATGAAGTTTGAAGCTTCATTAAAACCTATAAGTATTCATAGAAGAGATAAGAAATGGATGAAAAAATTTGAAGGTGAAACCAAGGAAAGATTATTTTGGTGGAGGCTCACCAATAATGCAGTGCCAAAGAATGGCAAATTAAAATACAAAAGATTGCAAGAATGTAACCTATGTCCTAGTGGTTGCTAAAAAAGTAAAGACATTGAATATATTACAGTTAAATGTGTTAAGTTAATAGAAGTTATTACAAAGTTTAAATTATGCAGAATTAGAATGGTTGGATTACAAAGTTATTCTCATTTTTTGGAAAGCATGGAGAAGGGAGCTGAATATAATTTAGGAATGGTCAAAATTTATATTTTAGATGTGTATTATTTGTGGAAAGTGAGAAATTATTTAAATAATGTTTTAGTAGTACCTTCATCTTCAATGATTGCAGCTCAAGTATTATCCCACTCAATTCAACCTCAATTATATTTGATTCTTTAGAACTAGGATGCCAACCAGCATAATGAGCTGATTAACAAAGCATGGTATCCCCGAAGTCCTGAATTGATCAAATTGAATGTTGATACATCACTTAATCTAATTTTATTGGTATAGTTAGAATTTTGAGAGATCACAAAGGAAGATTTTTTCTTGCATATAGAAAGATATTAGTGCATTGGGATTATCTCAATAGGAATTAATTGTTATTTCTGTTTTGAAGAATGGATGAGTGAAAAAATAGGAATTTTAATAAAAGGAGATAATATAAACATTATGAAGATGTTGTAGAATTCAGTGAAGTAGACCAATTGTGGGGCAGTTACCATAAGGAAATTCATTTTTCTTTTCTAAAAATGTTCAAGCATGTAATTTTTCATTATGTTCCTAGAGATAGTAATAAAGTGGCTTATTTTTGTTCCCATCATGCCCTTTTAAGCGATTTATTTTTGAGACAATTTAGTTGATAATAAACTTCCATCAAGTTTTGTTGACTTAATTAGGAAGGAATGTGATAGATTTTGTACCACGTAGGTGTTTAGATCAGTTTTTTTTCCAGTTAAGGCTGATTGCAAATATTTAAAAAAATTATAAATAGATTATGTAAAGCCTTCATTTTAGTCCTTAATTATTTATTTAATTTATTTTTAAAAAAATTAAGATAGTTAACAACTTCAATGTGCTTAAAGCTATTAATAAATAAGACCTAGGCCCTCAAATTATTGTATTTGTTTCTCCAAAGGGAAGAAAGAAAGTGCATAGAGCCTTTGATTTATTTAGCTTTTATATTTAAGTTTGATTCATTTTTTAAAGTATATTTAATTTGATTGGTCTAATTAATTTAAATTTACTTTATTTATTATTGAAGTATATTCAATTTGAATCAATTTTTTTTATCTTTTATTCTATGATTTCTATTTTTATTGTTATTTTGAATTAATTTTGAATTACATTATTGAAATTTCAAATTTTTATCTAATTTTAAATTAATTTATATTATTTATTAAAATTAACAAAATTAATTTGAGTTAATATTTGAATTTATTTTTAATTAATTATATCATATTAATATTTTATTTATTTATTTTTATTAATTTAAATAATTATTTTAAATTAATTTTTTTTAATTTTAATTAATTTATTTCAATTATTTTATTTGAAATCGATGAATAGATTTATGTTTATTCCGTTAATTTATATTTTATTTGCTTATAATTTCTTATTTTTTTTTATTCATCTACATATTTTGTTTTATTTTTATTTGCACTTATTTATTTCTTATTTATAAATATTTTTTTTATTTATTTATTAACCTTTATTATTTTATTAAATGTCTTGACCAAACTTTGAATTTACAGTTTTATTAAAAATTATAGATGTTCCTCCCTTTTATTAATTTTTTCATTTTATTTTCAGTCTAAGGAAAATATTTTTTTTATAATTTTTATATATTTAATTATTTTTTACAAATTTATGTTAATTAATTGAATTAATAATTAGAGTAATAAGGCTAGATTTTATTTTTAAACCAAATCTTCTCCAATTCACTTGAAATCATCACCAAATGTCATGAGCGACCTTAAATGATTATTGCAAGAGTTTGAAGTCATTTAGAAAATTATTTTATTTTTTATCAATTTATTTATCTATTTACTTAATTTTCTCTAATTTTAATTAATTTTAATTTTTATATTTCATCAAGTGAACATTCTTTTCAGTTTAGAGTATTAAATATTTAAAGCAAAATGCCATTTATTTTGAATTTTTTTAATTATTTTGAATTTTTAAAGATTAATGAAGTTCCTAGGTCAATTATGTGAATGAAAATAAGGTTTGCTGATTTTTAGAGGAAATGAACTTACATTAGCTCGAAGTTTAAACCATGAGTCAATAAGGACTCTTATAATAAACACTAGAAAATTGATTTCATCAAAGCCTTCATCTACTTTTAAATGAATTTTCAAAGTAAATCCATCTATATTTTGAAAAATTCATAAGTGAACTAACTATTTTGAATCTATCTAACACATAACACAAGCATACAACCTAGGTTCTATATGGATTTTGATTTATTGAATTTAATATTTCTAGTTTTTTTTTTTTTTTTTTTTTTTTGACCAAGAGATTCAAAATTCCAATTTTAGGTTCAATTTGAATTCAAACTATCACGAATATTTTTGGATTTGTGACAAAAAGCTCCAAGACTCATACTTGAAAGTTTGTATTCAATTCGACTTGATTTACCTGAACATTTTCATAAATACAAAAATATGTATACATGAAATTAAAATTTACCCACTACAAATTAGATTCCAAACCATTCTTCTTTTATAGTACTCCTTAAGACAAATCAATAGAGCACTTAAAATCCTAATTTAGTCAAGTAGATGAGTAGTTAAGAATTTTAAAAATTAAGAAACTTTTGTGAAATAAAATGGCTTAATCTTTAATTACATAGCCAGCTAAGCTAAGTGCGCATATGCTTTCCACATGGAGGCATCTGATTCAACAATAAATTTGTGGAAGGACACCATGGATAGTGCCGCAATTGTTTTGCTTGAAACCTTGGATAGAAAGAATAGTTTCTAATTATATCACTACCATTTTATATGAATTAAATGGATGTAGTTTTTTTTTTGTCTTCAACCTGCCTTCTATTTTCTCAGCTCAAAGCTAATAATTGTTTGATCCAAAGTATTCAATAGACGAATATTGTTAGAATTGATTCTAGAGAATCATCTAAGCAAGAACTCCCAATCCAATGGTTAACGTTTTATGAATTGGAGGTTCACCTTAAACCGAACCAAACCTACCTATGAAGGTACCTAGGATCAAGATTTATCTAGGTAAAGAGGGTAATTAATAGAGATTTTTATGAAAGTGAGATCATTTAGACTTAAAGAACTCTTCTTCTTTAGACAAAAACACCTAAGGAGTAAGAAATTAAATTTAGGATATTTGAGTGGAATAACACCCCATAGCTTGGTCAAATCCTTATTGGACTACATTGGGACCCTCAGCAAGGCGGAGAAGCCTTTACAACACACTCTTTTCACCACTCCCCGGTGCGGCAGAGAACCGTCATCCTTTTACACAATCCCCAATGTAGGCAGAGAACCATCCGTCCTTTCACACAATCCATAGTGTTGGCAGAGAACCGTCGTCCTTTCACACTCTCCTAGTGTGGGCAGAGAACCCTTTAAAAGTTCGTTAGGGATGTTAGGCCCTCTTGAAGTTAGTCCCAAGCTAATTAAAAGAGAGAGGTGAATTGGAAAACCTTAAAACCAAAGATAAAACTCCAACCAAAATCACCACATACAAAGTGCTGAAGAAAAAATAAATGCGGAAGCGATAATAAGAAAAGAACACACCTGATTTATAGTGGTTCGGTCAAACCTTGACCTACGTCCACTCCTTGGAGGCACCCCCCAAGTATTGCACTAACACAAGTGTCTCTCCTTTAGCCCCCACAGCTAGGCGGAGAAGCCCTTATAAAATCACTTCCACCTTCCCCGGTGTGGCGGAGTCGCCGGCTCCTTTGACACCAAAGAGATCTTCTTCTTTGGTGAACTTATCTCGAGACAAGCCTTGAATCCGATGGTACTAAGGTGAGAGTTCGCCGGAGCAACCGTGTGGATCCCCCACCATACTCCCTTAAGTTCCTCCCCCTCACAGGATCTTCTCCCTCTCAAACTCCACCCTTTCCTCTCTCCCTTTCAAGCTCTCTCTTCAAGTTTCCCCCACAAGAACGAAGCTACAATGACTGCCAAAGACACTTACAAAGTGCCTTGCCATAGCTTAAATAGAGGCTCTCAAAACGAGCTCATTAATGCAAGTTACCGCCATTATCGTCCAGAACGATAGCCAAATCGTCCTGGCCGATTAGCATAAATATGAGGAAAATCGTCCTGAATATCGCCCTAAAATGAAGCTGGACGATGTCTAATCATCCCGGACGATCTTGCGATCGGCCTAAATGAAATCCCCATTAAATGCTTTACAAAACTGCTTGAGAAATTTTGAAAAAATTGCTCTGGATCATCTGGGACGATATTTTATAGTCCAGGACGATCCACCGGGACGATGTCCACAAATAAGATTTTTCTAAGTAGATCTGGCGGCAGATTCTTGCTGTATTGAGCCGATCGTCCTGACCGATACAAAATCATCCAGGACGATGTGTTTTGCATAAAGACGGCTGCTTTAAAGAGGATGCCCTAATTAGGATTTCTACTTTTGTCAGATCGTCCAAGACGATATAAATATCGTCCCAGACGATGTTACCAAAAATAGAAAACTTTTAGAGCACAATAGAAAATCTTCCAAGATACAAATCATCATATGCCACACCAAATACAATAGACTCAAGAAAGAAAAAATATTACAAACTAACACAGGCCTAGTCTACCCAATCTTGAGCTGGTTCCAGATTGCAGTCTGATAGTGTGGACCTGAAATGTTAGTAGAAAGCAGTCATAGAGAAAAAGAATGTTTGCTATAATCAAAATCATAAGTCATAGATCCACAACAATCTCCCCCTTTTTGATGATGGCAAACAATTTAATTTGAATTTTTAAAAGAAAGCAATTTCTCCTAAAATTTGAATTTTCAAAGGAAAGCATCTCCTAATCTCCCCCTCATTAGAATAACACTTTTAAAAAAATAGGGGAGATGAAAATATTTTTGTTGTTTTTAATTTTTTGAAAACAAGATACAAACATGATAACAGTACGAAAATTCAACAATAAGTTCTCCCCCTTTGACATTATCAAAAAGAGAGGAGGCACAAACAAAAAAATAAAACAAAAGACAAAAAACGTTTTCTGATCTAGTGAAAAAACAAATATTCTTAAAATGAGAAAATTACCTCTTAGTTTTAAACAAAAAAACTTAGTAGAATTGGATTGACAACGCATAGCCCAGAAAAGGTTAGAAATTCATAATTTGATAATCCAAACTCATTCTTTAAAAAAGGCTAAAAAACTTTTTAATTCAATATCTAGATCAAGTAATAAATTTGAAAAAGAAACAACGATTTTTCAAAAAACTCCTTTCATAAAATATATCTAATAGAAGATCAATGCACGAATTTTTTAATCAAGAATCAAGATTTTCAAACTCAAGTATCGAAAGTATCAAGGGTTTTCTTGAGTTTCTTAAGAGATACAAGAATGGTAAGCATTAACTTTGTGGGCTCATTTTATGCCTCTTGACAATTGGTTGGCGCACTGCGCATCTTTTGATACACTTTCTGTATTCTATATTTTCAATTTGGCAATTTTGCGCATCTTTTATTTTTGGCATCATTGGCCAATTTTTTTTTTTAATATGCTTCCTTTCTTAAATCTTAAGAACAAAGGAAAACCCATCTTATTGACAAATCGAATTTCTTGATTTAAAAAATTATGAGTTAGATTCAAAAGCTTTGCAAAAGATTCCTATGCGATAAATAAAACGTAGGGAGATAAAAAAATTTTTGTTTCAAAAACCAATTTAAAAGATGAAAAAGATTTTAAATCAAAAGTAGGATAACCCCTTTAAAAAACAAGGATTTAAAAAAAAATAATGAGTTTCCTTCTTTCGACTGTATTAGAGAAGTCAAACAAAATCTACCAAAGATTTCAAGAAAAATAAAAAGTAGGTTTTTCATTTTTAGAAAAGTGAATGTGTGTGTTGATCAGAGAAAAACTTTAAAAAAAAAATTCAAAGAACAAATAAAACAAAAAAAAACAAAAATAAAAAGGAAAACACAAAAACCATGAAAGGCTCTTAACCATTATCTCTCTCCTGGTCCGATGCTTTAGAGACCAGATCTGCCCATGAGATTTTTTGCCTTTCATTATTTTCCCAGTTCAAAGTTTGTTTCGCCTTGCCCTTTTCTTCAGTAGAAATAATTCTTAAATTAGGGCACTGATTTTTCATATGTTCAGGCTTCATACATCGAAAGCAGATAACGTCAGAAGAAATAAGGACATCCTTACCACTTTTACCTTTTTTCCACTTTGGCTTATGCTTTGGTGAGCTTTGTGATTTGCTTGACAAGTCATTGCTATCGTCACCAACTAAGCTTCCTCTTTCCGTATCTTCAGCTTTTAGAATGATCGTTTCACCTGCATCCAAAAGTCTTTGACCCAAACTTTGCTCGTAGGCAATGTGTGAGCCAATCAAACTATCAATAGAATATACATTCAAATTTGTAGATTCACAAATAGCAACAACTTTGGCATCAAATTTTTCAAGTAAACAACGAAGAATTTTATTGACTTTTTCAAAATTTGAAAACTCTTTTCCTAAGGCATGCAATGATGTTTCAATTTGAATGAACCTAGTGTACATGTCTAAGATCGTCTCATAAGGTTTCATGGAAAACAGTTCAAAATCATGCATTAACAAATTCAGCTTGGATTGTTTGATTTCACTAGTGCCTTCGTATATGGTGTGCAATTTATCCCAAACTTCCTTACCAGTAGTGCACGTGGATACTAACAGAAAATCTTCAGAATTTAAAGCACAGAAAAAACAATTTAAAGATTTTGCATTCAATTGAGCATTTACTTGTTCTTCCCTATTCCATTGATTAAAAGGAATATCAGTTTTAACTTCATTAACAATACGTGATGGTGATGAATAACCAATTAAAATCATATGCCACATGCGAAAATCAATTGATTGCAAGAAAATTGACATGCGAGTTTTCCAAAAATCAAATGACATATTTTCAAATAAAGGAGGTCTGATCGTCCTGTACGATATAAAATCGTCCCATACGATCAGTATAAAGTTAATATGATCTCCTTGTGTGTGTGTGTGTATGTTTTTTTTATTCACTCAATTACAATCACTCCCTTTCAATTTTATTTCAAAGAAAAATACAATCTTCAAATTTTATAAAGTATTTCATGCTGAATTTGATTTGAAGTCTTCATAATCTGGAGTTTGATTTTCCTGAAATGTTAGTACACACAAGAGCAAATACCATTCTTCCAAAAAGTGTTAGAAGATAATCAATACATAAAACAATAATAGTTGGAATCATCAAAACTATACAAGTTGCAAGAATGTAAAACATGCAAATAGCAACTTTTATAACAATCTCCACCTTTTTGATGATGGCAAAACAATTATTGTTTGTAGGATTTCAAATTATAACTATCTCCTAAACTCCCCCTGAATTAATGATCATATGAAAATAAGGAGGCAATTTGTAAAAAATATTTTTGTTTGTAAAATTTTTGATAAACAAAACACAAAAAAATAAAACAAAACACAAACAAAACAAAAACACACAAACACAAACAACAATTTCTCCCCCTTTTTGACAACACCAAAAAGAGAAGAAGAAATGGACAAGAAATGTATCTATTTATGAGAAATTCATTGGTAAATTTAATCTAAAGAGTGATTGACATAATGTATGTAAGTTAAAACTAATAATATTAGGTTAATCATAGAAATTCATAGAATTTAAGAAGTGATATAACATTATTAGTAAGAAGAATTTATCAAAAACATGATTCAATTTAGACATTCGAATATAGAAAATTATTACAAGAGAGATGAATAAAAATTCTATATTTCAAAGTTCAATAGAATATAAATGAACATAAGATCAATTTGAATTAGGAGATTGAAAGAATTTGGAAAGAAGAGAATTACCCCATGTGGCCTCTTTGCGCATCTTTTTTAAATTTTGGGCACATTTTTGTGCATATTTTGACATTGGGCTAATATTATGCCTCTTTTTCATATTAGCAAACCTTTGCGCATTCCTTTTGCTTTTTGTACTCATGTATAATATTCAAGAGTAATTGAAACCAAATCTTTCCAAAATCAATAATCTAAAATTTCAAATATTTCTAAGTACATAAATATCACTTGAGCATAGAAATACAAAATAAGAAAACATCTATATTGCAATAATAATATTAACTTTTATTTAGTCTAAATGAATAGACATGAATTTAAAAGTTCTAATTATAACAAGTTATAAACAACTTTTAAATTTAGAAAGACTAGATTTTCTAATGTAATTAATCTCAAATTACAATCTAATTTCACAATTAAGATTAAATAAGACTAATGAAATTCATAATAATTAAGCACATTCCAAAAACAAACCAAATTTAAATCAACTATGACATATTTTGATATTAATAAGAAAGATTACATGATCATTTCATAATATCAAAACAACAAAAAAAAAAACAACAAACATAAACAACATAACTTAGACAAATACAAAAATAAACACTAACACAACTAAACATTTAGAACAAAACACAAATACAACAAACACAAAAAAAATTATCTCTCATTCTCTATTCTTCTGGAGGAGGAGGAGGAGGAATGCCACCAAAAATGTTGAAGTAGGAGGCCATCAACATAACATTGGTATTGATTTCATGTACTTCATTTCTAATGCTACCAATGTCCTGTTATTGTTTCATAAGTTGAGCATCAAGTTGATCAAATCTTTGATCAACATGAGTCTCTAGTCTATCAAATTTTTCAATCAGATTCTGATAATCTGACTGAGGTGCAGAAGTTTGCTCTCCTTCTTCTTCTTCTTCTGAAGCACTGGCATGTGTTTTTCCTTTTTCCTCCTTGAAAAGCAATCTGAAGGAAGCATCATTATAGTATACTGGCTCTTCGTATTCATCATCAGGATGCACTAAGTTGTATTTCTTTTCCAAAATGTATGTAACTAAGTGTCCTAATGAGATGTTCCTTTTTCTCTTCTGTTCTGCATGTCCTATTTCTGAAAGCCCATAGAGATGATCTATGATAAGTTGGGCTTCGTCAATAGGATGACATTCTATAATAAAAAAGGTTAGAACAGAAAGGAGAGGGGTAATATTAATCCTATCACCAGCTTTAGGAATGATTGAAGATCGAAGGATATGCTGGATGATTCGAGCATTTTTGGTCATACCGGAGACTCTAGCAACACGATAATTTAAGCCATTTTATCTAATTACCCTATTGACATCATCCCATTTGAAAGTGGTTTCTGTCATTAGGGTGTTAGCTCTATATCCTTCAGTTCTTAAGTTCAAAAAGGCACCAATGTCATGCTTGGTGATTTCAACTTTTTGCTTGAAAATATAAGAACTTATGGAGGAGTGGTCGGAATTAAAACTCATGTTGGCTAGGAAATAGTGAAAGGTTTGTTTGTTGTAAAAGTGGACGAGAGAAAGAATGAATTGAAACTGGGTGGAGGCAAAAAGGTGCATTACCTTAAAGTGTATCTCATTTTGAATTAAAATGCGAGAGGGAGTTATCTTGGCAGATGCAAAACGAGGAAAGGATTCCTCATTTGCTTTTGACAGGAAGTTTTCAGAGGCATTCCTATGGGGTTTCTTTGCCAACACTTTTTGTCTCTTGCTTGAGGAGGCCATTGTCGATTTGAAGTAGAAAGGGATTGAAAGTGGAGTTTGGAAGTGTGATTGTTAAGTTAGAAAGCCTTCAAATTTAAAGAAAATGATACATTCATCCTGGACGAAAATGGTTCGTCCTGGACGAAAATTATCGTTCGTCTGGACAAAAATATTTCGTACAGACGATCAAATTCGTCCAAAATGTAACGGCTTTTCGTAATCAACACAATTTATGATTCGTCCCTTCGTACAGACTTTTGACTTGACCGATCGTACAGATGAAAAAATTTTGTACAGACGATCAAAATTTAATTCGTTTTAATGTCAGTTGAAAACCGTCACCTACAATGAAACGACGTATGTTCGTCTGTACGAACGAAAAGTTTGTACGGACGATCTGCATAATTAAAACTGCCTTATCCTCTCAACCGTTGCATTCAATCGTCCTGACGCTTGAAAAAAAAAATTTTCGTCCTGGACGATCATCAGATCGTACAGACGAATAACATTAATAACCGCTCTCAAGACGTCTCATTTCACGCAAACCGAATTTTTTACACTTCGTCCAGTACGAAAAAATTTCGTTCCGGATGATTTTTACAAAACAAACTAAACACTCAAATCACAAAGTACAATAACAAATTCACATATTGAAAAATAAAATCACTCAAAACAAACAAGAAAATCACATAAACAACAAAAATCAAAGAAAAACAAAAACTACAAAAAAAGGAATATCAATGTTGCAAAAACATTTTTATTTAAGCATTCAAATCAATAACACCAAGCCTTGTTCTTAATGTACTGAAGGTATCAAAGGCTAAAGGTTTTATAAAAATGTCTGCAAGTTGATTTTCAGTTGAAACATGTATAAGTTCAATTTCTTCCTTGGATACATGATCCCTTATGAAATGATGCCTTATATCAATGTGTTTGGTTCTAGAATGTTGAATAGGATTTTTAGAAATGCAAATAGCACTAGTATTGTCACAATAAATTGGAATAGTGCCTATAGTTAATCCTAAATCAATCAACTGTTGTTTTAACCAAAGTACTTGTGCCACACAACTTCCTAATGCAATGTATTCTGCTTCTACAGTAGATAGTGCCACTGAATTTTGTTTTCTACTAGACCAAGAAACTAATGAATTTCCAATGAATTGACATATTCAGAAGTGCTTTTCCTATCCACTCTACAGCCTGCAAAGTCAGAATCTGAATAACCAATAATTTCAAATGAAGAACTAAACTTAGGATACCAAATTCCTAAGTTCTGAGTTCCTAGTAAATATCTTAAAAACCTTTTAAATGCTGTCAAATGTGATTCTTTTGGATCTGATTGAAATTTAGCACATAAGCAAACACTGAACATAATATCTGGTTGGCTAGCAGTCAAGTAAAGTAAAGATCCAATTATTCCTCTAAATTTCTTTTGATCAACAAATTTTCCCTTAAGGTCCTTATCCAACTGAACTGAGGAACTCATTTGTGTACTAACAGATTTAGCATTATCCATTTCATATTTTTTAAGGATGTCCTTAATATATTTAGTTTGACTAAGAAATGTTCCTTCCTTAAGTTGCTTAATGCTAAAGCCTAGAAAGTAATTTAAATCTCTCATTAGACTCATTTCAAATTCACTACTCATTGTATTAGAAAAATCATCACAAAGATTTTTATTTGAAGATCCAAAGATGATATCATCCACATAAATTTGAACAATGAGTATTTCCTTTCCAAATTTCTTTAAGAAGAGAGTTGTATCCAAACTTCTTTTTTTAAAAGATCTTTCAAGTAGGAAGGTGCTCAATCTCTCATACCAAGCCCTAGGTGTTTGTTTTAATCCATATAATGCCTTCTTTAATTTAAACACATGATTTGGGTATTTTGAGTTTTCAAATCCTAGAGGTTGTTCTACAAAAACATCTTCTTCAATAACCCCATTCAAAAAGGCACTTTTGACATCCATTTGAAACAACTTAAAACCTTTAAAACAGGCAAAGGCAAGTAAAACCCTAATTGCTTCAAGTCTTGCAACAGGGGCAAAGGTCAACTCAAAATCAATTCCTTCAATTTGATTATACCCCTTAGCAACTAATCTAGCCTTATTTCTAATGACTACTCCTGAGTCATTAATTTTATTTTTGAACACCCACTTGGTTCCAACAATACTTTGATCTTTTGGCCTTGTAGTTAATTCCCAAACTTTATTTCTTACAAATTGATTTAACTCTTCTTGCATGGCCAATATCCAAAATTCATCAGAAAGTGCTTGATCAATATTAGTGGGTTCTATTGTTGAAATAAAGGCTGAATGATTGACTTCCTTAATTAATCCACGCCTAGTTCTAACACCTTCACTAGGTTCACTTATAATTAATTCCCTTGGGTGGTTTTTAGAAAATCTCAAATCTCTAGGCAAAGGGTTTTCTCTTTCCAAATTTTCTTCCAAATTTAATCTATCAATCTTTTGGGAGTTTTCCTCAATTTCTTCTTCAACAATATTTGGTTCTTCCAGATTTCCAGATTCATCAAATACAACATGTGTGGTTTCTTCAATGACTAAAGTTCTTTTGTTGAATACCCTATAAGATTTTCCAACACTTGAATATCCAACAAAAATTCCTTCATCTGATTTTGGATCAAATTTTTCTAAGGCAGATTTTCCATTGTTATGTATGAACACCATGCAACCAAAAACATGCAAATGTGACAAGTTAGGTGTTCTTCCTTTTAGCAACAAATAGGGTGTTTTATTTAAATTTGATCTCACATTCACCCTATTCAGAACATAACATGCAGTGCTAACTGCCTCAGCCCAAAAATATCTAGGAAGTGAGTATTCTGCCAACATTGCTTGGGCGGCTTCTATTAATGTTCTATTTTTCCTTTCACTACCCCATTTTGTTGAGGGGTTCTAGGTGCAGAAAAATTGTGATCAATCCCTTTTTCTTTACAAAAATTTTCAAATTTTTCATTTTCAAATTCTCCTCCATGATCACTTTGTAAAGATATTATTTCACATCCTAGTTTTCTCTGTATCCAAGTTGAAAAATTTCTGAATTCCTCAAATGATTCACTTTTATGAAAAAGAAATCTAACCCTTTTTCCATTTAAGACTTTTTTTCCATTTAGGCTTAATATGTAGCTAGTAGGTAAAAATTTCACATTATAGCCGTTATCACATAGCTGACTTATACTTAACAGATTATGTTTTAAGCCTTCAACCAATAACACATTATCTATGAAAAAGTTTTTGAAATTTCCAATCATACCTGATCCAACCACTTTCTTTGTGGTATTATCTCCAAGTGTAACCTTGCCTCCATTCCTGGCTTCTAGCGTTATGAATTATGCAGTATCTCCATTCATATGCTTTGAACATCCGCTGTCCAGGTACCATATGCTCCCACGAGGTCTTGTGTGAGAGCAAACCTGCAAAATTCTCAAATGTTAGACCTGGGAACCCAAACAAGTTTGGGTTCACCTTTTAGCAATTTATAATCAGATGCTTGTATGATATGTCTACGTTTATGCATCTTAGGTCTCCACACCAGATTAGATTTCATCTTCAAAGTACAGGTGTGAGCTATATGTCCCAAAAATCCATAATTATTACATTTAACTTTAGGAAAAGTATTCCTAAGTTTTCTTCCATTTGCTTGTCTTCTAAGGGATTCCATATATTTAGGATAATATTTAGGATTTGTAAAATCTTCAATTTTGGGGGGTATCCTATTATCCTCAAGAGCTCTTATTATCAATTTATAAAATGAATTCATTTCTTCCAAGAGTCTATTTGTATAATTGATTCGATATGTTTTCTTCTCAGATTCATCCTTAAATTTTTTAAAATCTTTTTCAAGATCAGCATAGGATGATTTTAGATTTTCAAAATTCTTATTCAAGACATCATATTCATCAAGTAGTTTCATGTGGTTGTCATCTATTAAAGCATGATCTTTCCTAAGGATTTCGTGTTCTTTCTTAAGCTCTTCCAGTTCTAAATTTAAACTAGCATGCATCTTTTTCATTTTCCTATATGCATCATGCAGTGTTCAGAAACTTCAAACAATTCATCATAGGTTAAGTCACATACCTTTTTTTGATCTGATTGTTTAACATTATCTGCCATCAAGCAAAGGTTTGTGACTTCTTCTTCTTTTTCAGTCTCAGATGAGTCTGAAGCTGAGTCCGCCCAGAAAGCTCTTTGAAACTTCTTCTTGCCCTTCTTTACCATAGGTTTCTCCTCCACCTTATCCTTACCAGAAGTGGCTTTAAGTTTTGGGCAATCAGTCTTGATATGACCTGGTTTCTTGCATTCATAAAAAATCACTTCATTAGAAACCTTGTCATTTCTGTTAAACTTACCTCTATTCCATTGCTGGCGTCTCTTCTGCTTCCTCTTTAAAAAGCTTATGAATTATCTAGTCATCAGTGCAATATCATCTTCATCCTCAGGTTGTGAGTATTCACTATCTGACTCTTCCACTTTTAGTGCTATATTCTTCTCCTTTCGTGGTTCACCTGCATCAATCTTTCTTTGACTTACTCCTTGCTTATAAGCAATGAGTGAACCAAGAAGATTGTCAATAGAATAAATGTTTAAATCTTTAGACTCTGTAATTGCAGTAATTTTTGCATTATAAGCAGTAGGTAAACAACGAAGAATCTTATTAACCATTTCAGCATTAGTTAATTCCCTACCAAGTGCATGCAAAGAAGTGACAATTTGTGTGAATCTTGTGTACATGTCAGAAATAGATTCATTAGATTTCATGCGAAATAGTTCATAATCATGTAACAAGATATTGAGTCTTGATTGCTTAACCTCATTTGTCCCTTCATAAGTTATACAAAGTCTATCCCATATGTCCTTTCCGCTTTTGCAAGTGGAAACCCGCATGAAGTCTTCAGATTTTAAAGCATAAAAGAAACTATTTAAACATTTGGCATTTAATTGTGCTAAGTCACGTTCTTCTATAGTCCATTCAGCAAAAGGTGTTTCTACCCTAACTCCATCAACTAATCTAGTTGGTTTTGTATAACCTTCTTGGACTAGTATCCACATGCGATAATCAAGTGACTGTAAGAAAGTAGACATGCGTGTTTTCCAAAAATTAAAAGGAATATTGTCAAACAGTGGAGGTCTAGTGATAGAGTAACCCTCAGGTGTGTTTCAGTTTCTGAAAGTAGCCATCTACGTTAATCAAAAAGTAGTTCAAACTTATGATTTTGAAATGAAGCTCAGATACCACTTATTGAGTCTAGTAATTAGGTTATTAAGCCTAAGTTAATGTCCCAAAGGCTACCAAGAGGGGGGTGAATTGGTAGTTTAAAAATTTTAAGCCCTCTTTTAAAATTATGTTGAACCGAAATAAAAATTGTTTCTTTTAAGTTTTGTAGAAAAAGTTGTTCAACCATAGAGTTTTTAAGACTAAGAAATAAAATGCGGAAACGTAAAAACAGTAAAGTAAATGACACCAGATTTATAGTGGTTCGGTCTAAAACCAGACCTACATCCACTCCCAGAGGCACCCTCTGAGTATTGCACTAATACCAATAGTGACTCTCCTTTTGCACCCTCAGCAAGGCGGAGAAGCCTTTACAACACACTCTTTTCACCACTCCTCGGTGTGGCAGAGAACCATCGTCCTTTTACATAATCCCCAATGTAGGCAGAGAACCGTCCGTCCTTTCACACAATCCAAAGTCTTGGCAGAGAACCGTCGTCCTTTCACACTCTCCTAGTGTGGGCAAAGAACCCTTCAGCTGTTCACACTCTCCAAGTGTAGGCAGAGAACCCTTCGGCTATTCACACTCTCCAAGTGTAGGCAGCGAACCCTTCGGCTATTCACACTCTCCAAGTGTAGGCAGCGAACCCTTCGGCTATTCATATTCTTCAAGTGTAGGCAGCGAACCCTTTGGCTATTCACACTCTCCAAATGTTGGCAGCGAACCGGATCTCCTTGACAGATCTTCTCACAAGAATCTAGAAGGAAAAAGGAAAAGAGTAAAGTAATCCCAATTTACAAGTAGACTCTTAGCTTTGTAATCCAAGTGAAGCCTTCTCGCTCCAATGGTAGGAATCCTCCTTTGAATGCTCTTTTTCTCTCCTTGGCTATTCTCTCAAGAGGCATGAAGATCAAATGACAAAAAGATTGGGTGGAAGTCTAATTTGGTCTATTTATACAAAAGACAAGAAAAACCGCCCAAATACTGCGAGTATTCAATTCTGTACGCAGTGGATCGTCCTGGACGATTTTACTTAAACGATTTGAAACGACCCCATTTGTATATGTGTACGAAATGTCCTCGTACAGCTGATCGTCCCGTACGAACTAGGTTCGTCCGTACGAACGGTTATTATAAGGTCGGTTCTAGAAACTGCTGAAAATCGTTCTAAGTCGGTTAATCATTTGGACGAAAATTTATTCGTCTGGACGAAAATTTTACAGAGGACCGATCGTCCTGGACGATTATTTATTTCGTTTGGACAAAAATTTTCCAGAGGACCAATCGCCATGGACAATAATTTAATTTCGTCTGGACGAAAATTTTCCAGAGACCAGATTATCCTGGACGATTATTAATTTCGTCTGGACGAAAATTTTCCAGAGGACCAATCGCCATTGACGATAATTTAATTTCATCAGGATAAAAATTTTACAGAGAACCTATCATCCTGGACGATAATTATTTTTGTCCTGGACGAATAGGACTTAGAAAATTTTTCAAGGCAGTTCATATTCATTCCATATGCTCTATAGGAGGTAACTGTCTGATCGTTCTGTATGATATAAAATCGTCCCGTATGATTAGTATAAAGTTAATATGATCTCCTTGTGTGTGTGTGTGTGTGTATGTTTTTTTTTATTCACTCAATTACAATCACTCCCTTTCAATTTTATTTCAAAGAAAAATACAATCTTCAAATTTTATAAAGTATTTCATGCTGAATTTGATTTGAAGTCTTCATAGTCTGGAGTTTGATTTTTCTGAAATGTTAGTACACACAAGAGCAAATACCATTCTTCCAAAAAGTGTTAGAAGATAATCAATACATAAAATAATAATAGTTAGAATCATCAAAACTATACAAGTTGCAAGAATGTAAAACATGCAAATAGCAACTTTTATAATAGCAATGCCCATCTCTATGAATTGTTAGGGTATTTATAGGTAGAGTCCAACTGCCTTTAGTTTAAATTTTGACAACCCCTGACCCTATCCAGCCTGCCTAGTAGGAAAGCGATTATTCTAGAAGTTTTGGAGCCATGTGCTAAGTTCATTAGGTTTTTAAGCCTAAACTAAGAAAGTGGTTGGCAGTTTTCTTAACTTTTGGCCACCACAGACCACTACCTAGCTTGAGATGATTGGGATAGGTGTCTAAAAGATCTTAAAGCCAAATTTTAATTTTATCCTGGCCTAACCGCTTTGAGGTTGTGAAATGGACCAAGGAAATGTGTTTTTTAACACTTTGGCTTGCCCAAATGGCTAAGTTACGTTATTATTTGTGTTGGGATGGCTAAGTTTAGTGCAAGGAACCAAATCGAAGAATTGGTTTGGTTTAGTTCCACAAGGGTTTAAATTTTCCTCAATCACTTGAGCCCAAATGGCTACCACAAGTGGGACCAAGGGATAGATTGGGTATGTTTTATCCTTGTGAACCACTTGACTTGTTTGAGGTGTTCAAAGGCATTGGAAGTACTTAGATCACTTGAATTTGAGAAATGAACTTTTATGGCTAGTTTGGTCAACCTAGGTTAACTTGGTCAACCAGGCTTCACAAGACCTTGGGGTTGGTCACAATCAATTCCAAATGATACTTTGAACTTGTTATAAGAGGTTTTAAGTCATCAAATATTCCACATGTATTGAATTAAATGTATATGTTCATTAGGCCTAACTATAGATTTATTTTGATTTTAGTAAACCATGTTAACCATAATCAACCAAGGGTTCAATCATGTTCAAACATGTATGGTTTAATGTTAATATGGTTTAAAAAGGTTTTTATGGTTAGTTTGACTCCTATACTTGATCGATGGTGTATGGGTCAAATGGGTCATAAATGGTTAAAGTGACCAACCATGGTCAACTAAGCTAAATCAAGGGTCCAGTGTGTTTATTCATGACCAAGTATGACTCTAGGATGCCTAGGGCTGAAACATAGGGCTTCAAATAAAATTTAAAGGATGTTTTAAGCATATGGAGGGATTTATGGTTTAAGGGTCTCATGGGACAAATAAAGTAGACCTAGGTCAACCATTATCAACCATTGACTCAATGGTTTCAAGTCATTAAAAATGATTATGAATAAATTTAAATCATTTGTAAGAGTTTATAAGGTTGTTTGAATGATGAAGCCATGTGAGTGGCATGATTAATAGTTATTTGATGGTTTTGGATCCATGGTGGAGGCTTTATGTTTTAACATTTCGAAGGATATGGAAGCTTCTAAAATTACTAATTAGACTCTAGGGATATGTCTAATCAATATATGAATGACCAAACTCCATTTTGAAGGTTTTACCTAAGGCTTATATTAAGTTAAAGATTGCCTTGAATAAGGTATAAATTTAAGACTTTAAGGGTTTAGATTAGAAATTGATTTGAATGTCTGAACATTAAGGTTGAATGAATGTTTTGAAATGATTGAAGGTCATTGATTGAGTGAATAATATTCAGTTTAACAAGGTTTACTGATTAAATAACCATGGATTGAGTATGATGATTGACTTTGATTTTATTGAATTTGAGTTTGATAAATGAAATGAATTGGTTGAAACTTATTTAATGTAAGGTTAAACTTGATTATTGTTTGGAACTTGATGATTGATATAGGCTATATTTACTTATCAATAATAATTGAATTATTGAATGATGATTGAAGCATGGTTTAAATGATTTAGTACATTTCAATGAATGATTGATTGATTGGTATTTATTGAACAATTGAACCAAAGTTTAATGATTAAGGAGTGATTGATAATTAGGTTTCAATAATTAAATGATTGAGAAATAATAATTGATTAATGTTTAATGATTCAATCACTATTACTGAATATAATGAAAGTATTGTATTAAATGATTTAAGTCTAAACTAAATGAATGGAACTGGTGCTTAAAAATTTACTCCTTAAATGAAACTGGTACTTAAAAATTTAACCTCATACAAAATTGAGGTCAACATACTACAGATTTGAATGAACATAATGGTTAACAATCCCTCAAAAAATTTTCTAACAATCCATGAAAACAAACTCCAAGATTCTCTATAGATCCATAGTCAGGGAATATTTTATTTCTATGTAAAATTTTGACCTAAAAAATTTAATATTTAGATTAAGGTTTCATTTGGATTCAAAATATCCATGAAAAAAATTAGGTATCTATAAAACACAACCTACAAATATCTCTAAAATTTTAAGCTCATGTAGAGTTGTTTATGCATAGTAATTTAATAAACATTCAAGTGAGTAGTAACAACTGTGAGTGTTAAAGGCATTTAGTTTGAGCAAAGGGAGGTGACCAACTAAGAAAGGATGTGGATATTGATTGACTTGTTGGTAGAACTCAACCCAGAACCACACCTATGCAAAAGAAGTGAATAAAAGGATGGACAATGAAGAAGACGTTACTTATATAGGGTAGTTACCAAAATTCTTAGGGAACTCAAGGTGACATGGTTGAACATATGGTTGGAGAATCTCCTTGTAAAATTCAAAGAAAGAAGTTTAATAAGTCCAAGATATGCAACATTATAATAATTGAGTGTGATTGACTATAGTGAAGACCAGATAAGTTCCCACTCTAGATCAAGCTAAAGAGTAAGTTGAACTACTTCTTGTAGGAGAGTCAATGCCCCAAGGCGAACTACTTCTTGTAGGAGAGTCAATGCCCCAAGGCACTCAAGACTTACTTGTGAACAAATTCGCCTAATTGATGGAAAATAACCGATCAGGTGAGATCAAATCCTTATTTTCAACAAACTAACTAAGAATAATTATATTTTAATCTTAAATGTTATATTTGAATGCTGGTTCACTTTAAGGATATGAAAAGAAAAGGAGAAAATATTATAAATAATAAAAAACAAAAGTACGTAAAGGCTCTCATTTACCTTTTCATAGATACCCTTACCAAAAAAACTTGATATAAAATAAATTATAAAACCATCTAGTCATTTTAAACTGAGTTCCCCCTTTCAAATAAGATCTTAATGAGTAGATTAAAAGTCCCCTATAGATGGTGAGTCTTAGGAGTTTTTATACTCTAGGCATTGGTGAATAGCTAAGCGATCAACCCTATAGAATGACTCCTGCCTTTTATGATAAGAATCAAGAATGAGTATCATCTTAATCTCCTACATTTAATGAAGCTTGGGGGTCACTCCCATGTGGTGCATGGTGAGGGCCGCCAAAGGTGACTTCAAAAAAAGTGATATGCTCACTCTTTTTAGATTTATAGTCAACATAGGAATTTTAGAAAATTTTGAACTATATCATTCTAACAATGTGTGAAGACTTGAAAAAATCACTAAGAATGGCAAGCCTATTTAACACTTGTTAAAATTTTGAGGAGGTTGTGAGACCTCATTGAGCTAGCTCGAGGCGCACCAAGAAAGGGATGGGTGACTTTCTAATTCATTTTTATTAAAAATTTAAGATGTTTCTCTTTTTTATTAATTATTTTATTTTATTTTGAGCCTAGTGCAGCAAAGTATTTTATTTTTAAAATTTTTATTTATTAAATTATGTTTTTTACAAAATTATGTTAATTAATTTTTTTTAAGGAAAACCCTTAAAGGGGCTTATGCGTTGATTAAGAAAAATGATTACACAGTCTATAAAGGGATCTCAAGCTCACTAATGCTGAAAAGAGCTACAAAAGAAAAGAAAAATATCATAAGAGCTCGAGTTCCTTATTACTCAAAAACAGAAGAACACATAGGTACATTCTACGGTGCTAAAAAAAGAGTGCGTAAAAAGATGGAGCAAAATAAAAAATAGCAGGAACCCCCACGTTTCTATCCCAAGTGTCAACACTACGATCATCTGCACAAAACAAATCCTTCAAAAAAGGTTGATAAGGAAAATAGACATAGCACAAATATAGCCCAAACAAGATCGGATGATAGTCCAAGCAAATAACCACACAAATAGTAACAAAATTAAAAGGCAAAACTATAAGAGTCTAAGTAACCACATGAAAACACTTAACAGTAACCTCACCAGGAAGTTGAAGAAGTTGTATAATCACCAAATCACAGGTAGGAAAATAGTTGGAGTAGCCCATATGTCCCAAGACACAAAAGGAAGAGACACCACACTTCGAAATTTTCTTATGAGAGTACAACCAAGATAAAGAAATAAGGCGTCCAACACACACCAGTAAAACAAATTCCCATACAGAAGAAATGAAAACCAAAACCCACCAAACCACCCAATCCAGCCAAGATAACTAACCAAACTAGTTTAAGAAATGATAAACAAAATTACCAGAAAGTACAAACCCAAATGCCATCTAAGAGTAATACCCGCCCCCACCACATAGAAAGGAATCCAACCCAGATAAAGGAAATAGCCTAGCAAAGTCAAACCCAAACTGACATAATTGTTGAAACCAAACCAACTAAAAATAGAGAAAACAGTGGAAGAGATGATGCAAGGAAAAACCTCTAGTAAAGGCCCCACACGGCACACAGAAGGCAAGACCAAGTACTAGAGCCTGCTGCAAAAGAGCCACAACTAGGCAACCAAGCAAAAAATCAAAAGAGAATTAATTCCTTATAATAGATGGGGATCAACACTACTTCACCAAGAGCAAATAAACCACATCACAGCAAAATAAGAGAAGCAACAGGATAACGCTCCACTAGCACCCCCACAACCATTCACCATAACACTATAATAATTGAGTATTCTGGGATATACAAACCCGGAACAAGAGTCAAGGCAGAAAACCAAACATAAAAAGAGCAACAAAAAAAAAAGAAAAACAATACCACAAGTAAAACAGCCAGTAAACCAACGAAAAGTCAGCCCCATGAATTAAGGAAAATAAAACAACAAGCTCCAGCCTACAACAAACCATAAATTCTAACATAGGTCAAACCAATTTTATCTAATCTTAAGAGCCCTTTTAGTAGAATAGGGAGTTTAGTGCCATCCAAATTAGAAAAATAAACCAAATAATACTCTCAATTGGCAAGCCAAGTAGCACAAGCATTTCCCTCCTTATAAACATGATAGAAGGAATAGTTCATAAAAATCAACAAGTTCTTAATATCCCTCACTAGATAAAATAGCTCATAATTACACACCATATCAACAACAAAATTTAAAAATTATAAACTATAATTTCAATACCATTGTTAGTTAAGTCAAGAGAATTACATAATCTTAAGCAATATAGAATAGCCGAGATGATAACATAGTTCACATCACCATTTTGTAAATCATAGTTCACATCACCATTTTGTAAAAGACCAGCAAAAGCCATAATAACACTGCCATTACTATCTCTGATAACCTCACCACAACCCAAAGAGGACCCAATGATATCACCATCCACATTCAGCTTTTAAGATTTATTAGGGGGTTTGATCCAATAAATAAACATAGGTTCATTGGAAAGATGACCAACCTCCCACTTAAAACCTAATGAAGAAAAAACAAATGGATAATTTTTAAAATTCTTGACAGAGAGCAGCTTAACAGAATAAGGAGCAAAAATCTTGTCTTTCACATTCTGAATAATCCTATGGTGGTTCATACCAACTCCATAAAAAAGAGAATTATTCCTATCCAACCATAAATACCACAAAATGATAAAAGAATAACATTTTTGATATGACCTTTAGTCTTAATAAACCAAGAATTATGCATAGCATTAATAGGGAATTTAGTATTAAAATAATTCATTTGAAACATGTCATCAAAATAAGCCCATGTTTTAACAGCTAAAGGGCCATAGATAAAAACATGATGCATATTCTCCACTAATCCTCAGTGTGGAAGAGTACTGTCATCATTTCACACACTCAAAGTGTCGGCAAAGTACCATCAACCTTTCACATCCTCCTGGTGTTGGTAGAGAATCATTGTCCCTTCACAATCTCTTGGTGTTGGCAAAGAACATTTGTCCTTTCACAACCTCCTGGTGTCGGTAAAGTACTGATGCTCCTTTGAAAATCTTCTTCCAAGAGATTTTAAGAAAGTAGGGAAGAACCTTGAAGAACATCTAAGAGATACTCACCATTGGGAAACCTTGTGAATCCCCTCACAATTCCCTCTTAAGAAATCTCTCACTCTCTAATCATTAGAAACTCTCCCAAACACTCTCCAAGTTCACTCTCAAAAGAAATTTGTAGTAGTTCTTAGACAAGCAATTTTAAGAACCCTTATATATGAATGACATGAAAAACTATCTGAAAACAAAAAATTTCAATTTATCCATCTTGGATTGTATAGTACAATTGCAAACAATATATATGATTAGTTCAAAAATTGCTCGTATGATCCTGTATTAATTGATTTTGTACTATGGCAGTTATATGTACGAACTACCATTGCACAATACAATTAATTCAAAATTGAACCAATTTGTTCAGTACGATTCTTTACCAATGTATTTTGTATACTGGATGGCATACTGTACGTACCCAATATTGTATATGAAAGTTTGTTCGGGATGTTAAGCCCTATGAACTTAGTCCCAAGCTAACCAAGAGGGGGGTGAATTGGTATTTTAAAATCTTTTCAACACAAGACAACAATATAAAACTAAATCTCACCACAAGAAAATAAATGAGGAAATTAAAAGTGCAGAAATAAAAATAAGAACAAAGAGATTTATAGTGGTTCGGTCAACTCGACCTACGTCCACTCCCCGGAGGCACCCTCCGAGTATTGCACTAAACTCGTGACTCTCCTTTAGCCCCCACAGCTAGGTGGAGAAGCCCTTACAAAGAACTCCTTTTTGCCACCCCGGCAAGGCAGAAAACCTATCTCCTTTTGCTTCCTCCTGAAGCTGGCAGAGAACCACGATCCGTTGCTGAAGAACCTTACCTCTACCGACCCTTCCACGGACGAGAAACTCCAGACGAAGAAGAAGCAGAGCAATCCTTGAGTAACCCTTGTGAATCCCCTCATAAGCTCTCTCTCTCTCTCTCTCTCTCTCTCTCTCTCTCTCTCTCTCTCTCTCCTCAAGGTCTTCTCAGGTCAAGGTAGTAGCATATGATCATTAAAAATGTTGAACAAGAGCTCTTAAATAGAAGAGCTTCAAAGGAGCTCATTAATTGCAAGTTGCCGACAATATCGTCCAGGCCGATCAGTACAAAACTTAGAAGATCGGCCTGGGTATCGCCCTATTTTGGGTGCTGGATGATTGAAAATTGATCTGATCATCCCGGCCAATCTCACGATCGTCCAGAATAATTAGTTTAAATCAAAGGAAAATCATCCTGAGCATTGCCCTATTTTCAAGCTGGCCGATCCCGATCGTCTAGGAGTAACTAAGGATTTTGACTATATCGTCCTGGCCGATCCTGAAATTGTCCAGGCTGATGTGATCATATCAATCATCCTTAATTACTTTCCTGATTTGTCTGATTTATTAAGGCATAATTGTGAATATCGTCCAGGCCGATCAATGATCGTCCTGGCCGATAATTTAAAAATACAGTATACCTTAATTGTCTATGGCGGCAATTTCTTTCTGTTTTGAGCCTATCATCCTGGCTGATACACGTATCATCCAGGCCGATATATTAATGACGGCTTCCCTAATTAAGAATCCTGATTAGAGTCTCTGTTTTGAACTCGATCGTCTAGGACGATCCAAGGGTCGGCCCGACCGATGTGAGAAAAAACAGAGATTCTAAGACACTCAAGTGTGTGTGTGTAGGGTTACTTAGTATCAGTCTCTTTGACATTACAAACTGACTCAAGAAGAGAAAAACAAAGTACAGACTGACATAATCCTAGACCTACGCAATCTTGAACAGGCTTCGTTTGTTTGTCCGATCTTCGATTTCTGAAAAGTTAGAAGTAACAGGGAGTCCAAGAGAGTCAATAGTATTTGTCAATCATCAAAATATAAGTCATGAAAATAGATTTTTAATAATCTCCCCCTTTTTTATGATGGCAAACACAAGTAGGAAAAACTATCAATTCATTAAAATTTTTAAAGTTACAAGCTAAGCACTTTTCCTACCATATCCTCCTACTCCCCCTTTTGTCATCACAAAAAGAGGGTCCTAGGCACACAAAGGAAAAAGAAAAACAACATAACAGAAAACTAAAACAAACTAAAAGACAAGCTACAGAAAATAGAAAGCAAACAACAGAAAAACACAGACTAGAAAAATGAGGGACCCTGATCATCGGATGGAGGTGGTTGAGGTTGTTACTGAAAGTAGCTGGCAAGCGAAGTAAACTGAGCATTGAACCAGGTGATGTCCTGGTCATGCTGCTGCTACTGGTGAGTTATGTAATTGTCAAATCGGGCTAAATCCTCTGTGCGATGCTGCTCGTAGCGGGCAATGTCCTCAGAATGTTGTTGCTCCTGTGCAGCAACGTAAGCATCAAAGCGGGTCTCCCAATGATCAAATCTCTCTATCAACTGATCAACCGGTGAGTGCTGGTGGAGAGAAACAGGATCAGGAATGGGAGCGGGAGCCTCCTCCTCCTCAGCTCTCCGACCTTCCCCATCTCCTGGGTGGAGACGAGTACTATGAAGGATAGTGAAAGAATTGTTTGAGTAGCAAGGAGGCTGAAGGTCGTGATGACCCGGATATTGAAGATTGTATTTGGTTTCAAGGACATAGGCAATGATGTGTCCTTAGGCTAGATTGGGTTTCCTCTTATGACGTGGATTGCGAATAGTGGTTAAATGATCAATGTAGCGAAAGAGTATATCAGTGGAATTGAATTCTCTTTGGGCCATAATGAAAAAGGTAGTCAAGGAAAGTAGAGGAGTGATGTGGATATGGTCCCCAGCTTTTGGAATTATGGAGGTGTGAAGGACATGTTGGATTGTCCTAGCATCTTTGACTAAAGAGCTAGTCTCTCCAACATGAAAGGGTGTGTTGGTTTGGCGAAGGAAATGGTTTGCCGTGGACCAATCAAAATCAGGATCATTAACAATTATGTATAGCTTATTCCCGGTGGTGGATAGCTGTAAAAGCTCCGCACAGTCCTGATATGTGATCTCGACCGGGCTTCGATTCACATAGGAGGTCAGGGCTGTGAAAGTAGAATTTATGCGAAGATTTGCATAAAATTCTAGCAGGAGTTCAGAAGAAAAAGGGACAGCAATGGTGAGTATGAAATAAAGGGAGGTGTGAGCAAAAAGATCCATTACCGGGTAAGAAAGGTATGCAGGATTGATTGTTCGGGAAAGGGTAATGCCACACTCTTTGTAGCGACGGTAGGCAGCATGATCCTCTGCCTCCCTGAATCGAGGGTCCAACGTGGCCCTCGAGGAACTTCCAGAAGCCTGACGAACTCATTTCCCACCAGCCATAGTAAGGAGCTATCAACAAACCTCAAGAGGTAAAGGGATGTGAAGTGAAAACCATGGTTGGAATGGACAGAATTTAAAGAAACGACCATATCGTCCAGGCCGATCGCAGAATCGTCCAGGACGATATGGCTCAATAATTGCATACAGGCTGATTGGTCAAAAAGGCGATCCAATCATTCGGGCCGATCAGAGATCATCCAGGATGATTAGACACATACAATCGTCCCGAAGAGTCAGACCGGACGACCGTTGAAAAAGCAGATCATCCGGGCCAATTAGATGGATCGTCCAGGACGATGAATAATAATTGATCGTACCGGCCGAAGTTAAGACGTTTTAAATCTCTTCCACGTGTATTGTCTAGGATGAACAGTGGATCGGCCAGGACGATTGTCCAATAATGGATCGTCTGGGGCCGAATTTAATGATTTTAAACGAGCGACACGTAGATCGTCCAGGATGATTAAGTGTATCGGCCAGGACGATGTGCATAAAATTCATCGGCCAGGACGAAAAATGTTATCGGCCAGGACAATCAATATGATTGCATCAGAGTTCGATCAGATCGTCCAGGATGATAAAGGATCATCCAGGACGATGAGTTATAGTAAGCACAGAAAAGATCAGCAGATGGAATTTGAAGAGATTTTGCCCAATCGTCCAGGACGATAAAAGTATTGGCCAGGACGATATGACTAGAATTTGAAACCAAGGAAAAGATTGTGATGATCAAGGCCCTAAAAAATAAAACAAAATAAAGTAGACAAAAACACAGTAATAGAAAGCTAAAAAACAACGAGAAAAAGTAAATAAATAAAAAGAATACTTTTGAATTTTGATTTTTCAAAATTTTTTTTGTTCTATCAAGGCTTTATATGAGAAGTTTTCAACTAATTAGACTTTAGAATTCCCCAAGATCAAGGAGTTTAGCCAATCCTAATCACACAATGGTAGAATATCCGATTCTGTTAACCCTAGATCAGACGTTCTTTATGGTACACATTTTCTTTTGAAAAAAAATGCTTAACCAGAATAAACCTAATTGGGCAAAAAGAAGATCCAATCAAAACTTGTTTACAAAAAAATCTCATTAATAATAAAACAAAGTAATTTGTCTCAATCATGGAATTCGAAATCAAGCCTTTGAAAATCTCACATAACCCATAAGTTCTTCTAAGTTTTAAAAGTTTTGAAAAGAGAGGATAGCTTGCTTTTTAGTGGGATCATTTTATGCTTCTTTTGTCTTTGAATTGGCTCTTTGAGCATCTTGATTTTTGATACACTTTTGTGTATTATTATTTATTTTTTTCAATTTGACATCATTGGCCTCTTTCCTTTTTAATTTTTGCAAGCTAAAAGCTCTTTAATAAAAACCCTTAAAAAGATTTTTAGTTGTGAGTATATCCTCCAAATATTAGAGAATAGGAGCTCTCTCTCTAACATAGGGAAGAACAATTCACAAAACAAAATCAAAAACATGTGATAAATGCAATGGCATTATTTCAATTAACTTGAAAGATATGTAAGAACTTTTGCTATTATGCATAAGATAGATTTTTTGTAGCAAGAAATAATAATCTTAGTTTCAAAAACCAATGGCTAATATGAGTTAGACTTTTGTTTAGAGAAGAAAAATTATACCACTAAACAAGTTCAGAAAGAGGGAAACCATCAATGGTATTTCTCCCTTTAACCAATTTAGAAAAGCTAAACACTATCTCCAAAACTCCAAAATCTAAAAGCTTGAAAAGATTCACCATATGTAACACCAAACATAAAAAAAAATAAAATGAAAGCAAAGCAAACTAGAACAACACAAAGCAAGCACAAAACTAGCACAAAAAATAACACAAAAACTAAAAATTTCAAGCAAGTTATAAAACAGCGAGTCTAAGCAATTTTGAGCTGCGAGCCTCCTTATGTCCAGTTATCCTATGCTCCCACGAGGTCTTTGGTGAGAGCACACCTGCAAAACTCAACAACAGTCAGATTTAGGAACCCAAATCGATTTGGGTCCCATCTTATGAAAAGTAGAAGGTGATGCTTGAGTGGTATGCTGTGAATCTTGTACTTTAGGTCTCCACGCCCAATGTGCATTATGGTAAACTGTGCAAGTGTGTGAGATGTGTCCTAGCATGCCACAAGAAAAACATTTAATTCCAGGAAAAGATTTTCTTAAATGGTTTGAGTAAAAATGCCTCTTCCTAGGTTCTGGCTTTTAATTGGGAGTTGGTATCATCCTAGCTTTTTTACATGTATCCAAATCATTTTGAATCCTCAATTTAGTTCTTTTTAAGATATCATTATCAATCCTCAAATTTTTCTCAATCTCTTTAGATTTTTTAATATCAGAATTAAGTGAGGTGTGTGAAACTTTAAATGCCTTATGTTCATCAATTAATTCTGAATGCTTTTTATTCAACTCGTCAAATTCATCCAGAAGAGCCATGTGATTAGAATCAATCGTTGAATGATCTTTAAGAATGACTTTATGCTCTTTCTGCAAATTTACAAGTTCCACTTTTAAGCCAGCATGTGTCTTCTTAAGTTTTTTGTATGATGCATGGATTTTTTTCATAAATTTCAAACAATTCATCATAGGTTGGTTTACATACCTCTTCCTCATCACTTTGCTCAAGATGATCTTCCCCTATTAAGCACAGGTTTATTGTCTCTTCCTCTGGTTCAGTCTCAGAGGAATTAGTACCATATTCTGCCCAGAACGACTTTTGAACTTTCTTCTTGTCATTCCTAAACTTAGGTTTTTCCTCACCCTTTTCTTTTTCTTTGCTTGAATGATCTTGAAGTGTAGGGCAATCAATTCTCACATATCCTGGTTTCCTGCATTCAAAACAAACAGCATCAGAAGGTCTTCTAGAATGTTTATGATCTTTACCTTTTCTCCAATGGTGCTTGTGCTTCTTCCATAGAAAGCTTTTGAATTGCCTTGTGATTAAGGCAAATTCATCACTTTCAGACCCGGAAGATTTCGAATCCGATTTGTGCGCCTTTAGAGCAACAGTTTTCTCCTTTTTCTTCTCACCTACATCAAGATTTCTTTGATTCACCCCTTGCTCGTAAGCAATGAGTGAGCCAAGTAAGTTGTCAATCGAATAGGTGTTTAAATCCTTAGATTCAGTTATAGCAGTGATTTTAGCATCATATGACGAAGGCAAGCATCTCAAAATTTTGTTCCCTTTTTCATAGTTCAAAAGCTCTTTTCCTAAAGCATGCAGTGAAGTAACAATTTGAGTAAATCTAGTGTACATGTTAGAAATAGATTCATGAGATTTCATACGAAAAAGGTTCGTAGTCATGCAAGAGAATATTCAATCTAGATTGTTTTACTTCATTGGTTCCTTCATAAGTGATACATAGTATATCCCAAATCTCCTTACCTGTTGAACAAGTAGAAACACGCATGTAGTCCTCAGATTTCAAAGCACAGAAAAAACAGTTTAAACATTTTGCATTCAGTTGGGCTAAATCCCTTTCATCAAATGTTCATTCAGTAAAAGCGACTTCAGTTTTAATACCATTAATTTCACGAGAAGGTGGAGAATAACCTTCTTTGATAAGCATCCACATGCGATAGTCAGTTGATTGCAAAAATGTAGACATGCGGGTTTTCCAAAAATCAAAAGGTAAGTTGTCAAACATTGGAGGTCGTGTAATTGAATAACCTTTTGTAGTGTTTCTATTCCCAAAGTTAGCCATGGATCTATTTCAAAAAGTTTTCAAACTTAAATTTGAATCCCGCTCTGATACCACTTGAAAGTTCATTCGGGATGTTAAGCCCTATGAACTTAATCCCAAGCTAACCAAGAGGGGGGTGAATTGGTATTTTAAAATATTTTCTACACAAGATAACAATATAAAACCAAATCTCAGCACAAGAAAATAAATGCGGAAATTAAAAGTGCGGAAGCAAAAACAAGAACATAGAGATTTATAGTGGTTCGGTCAACTCGACCTACGTCCACTCCCCGGAGGCGCCCTCCGAGTATTGCACTAAACTTGTGACTCTCCTTTAGCCCCCACAGCTAGGCGGAGAAGCCCTTACGAAGAACTCCTTTTTGCCACCCCGGCAAGGCAGAGAACCTATCTCCTTTTGCTTCCTCCTGAAGCTGGCAGAGTGTTGCAAACCTTATTTCAAACCTTATTTCATGGCTTATGTTTTGATGATTGGCAAACCCTACTGATTATCTTGGACTGCCTATTTTTTTTAACATTTCAGGAATCGAAGATTGGACGAACAAATGATGCAAATGAAGAAGTGGGTAGGATAGGGTTGAGTCAATCTGTAATCAATTTTTCTCTTCTTGAGTCAATTTGTAATGTTCAAAAGACTGATACTAAGTAACCCTACACACACACACTTGAGAGATTTAGAATCTCTATTTTTGCTCACATCGGCCAGGCCGATCCCTTGGATCGTCTTGGACGATCGAGTTAAAACCAGAGACACTAATCAGGATTCTTAATTAAGGTAGCCGACATTAACATATTGACCTGGACGATACGAGTATCGGCCAAGACGATAAGCTCAAAACAGAAAGAAGTAGCCGCCATAGACAATTAAGGTATATTGTATTTTTAAATTATCGGCCAGGACGATCCTTGATCGGCCTGGACGATATTCACAATTATGCCTTAATTGAATAGACAAATCAGGGACGTAATTAAGGATGATTGATACGATAACATCGTCCTGGACGATCGCAGGATCGACTAGGATGATATATTCCATATCCTTGTTAACTTCTGGACGATCAGGATCGGCCGGCATGAAAACAGGGCGATGCTCAGGACAATTTTCTTCTGAAATGAACTAATCAGCTTGGACGATCGTAAGATCGGCCAGGATGATCAAGTCAAATTTCAATCGTCCGACACCCAAAACAGGGCGATGCCCAGGCCGATCTTCTGAGATTTGTACTGATCGGCCAGGCCGATGTCCATATCGGCCTGGACGATATTGTCGGCAACTTGCAATTAATGAGCTCCTTTGAAGCTCTTCTATTTAAAGAGCTCTTGTTCAACAATTTTTGAACACCATTGGCTGCTGCCTTGACCTGAGAAGACCTTGAGGAGAGAAAGAGAGAGAGGGAGAGAGAGAGGATCTTGTGAGGGGGAGCTTGTGAGGGGATTCACAAGGGTTGCTTCAAGGATCGCTCTGCTTGTTCTTCGTCTAGAGTTTCTCGTCCGTGGAAGGGTCGATAGAGGTAAGGAGTTAGCTTTTGGTTGTGGTTCTCTGCCAGCTTCAGGAGGAAGCAAAAGGAGATAGGTTCTCTACCTTGCCGGGGTGGCAAAAAGGAGGTTCTTGTAAGGGCTTCTCCGCCTAGCCGTGGGGGCTAAAGGAGAGTCACGTTTTGTAGTGCAATACTTGGAGGGTGCCTCCAAGGAGTGGACGTAGGTCGTGTTGACCGAACCACTATAAATCTCTGTGTTATTGCTTTATTGCTTCCGCACTTTTATTTCCGTATTTACTCTATTGTGGTGAGTTTTGGTTTTCCATTATTGTCTTGATAGAAAAGATTTTTTAAAATACCAATTCACCCCCTCTTAGTTAGCTTGGGACTAAGTTCATAGGGCTTAACATCCCGAACGAACTTTCAAGTGGTATCAGAGCGGGATTCAAATTTAAGTTTAAAAACTTTTTGAATTAGATTCATGGCTAACTTTGGAAATATAAACACTTCTGAAGGTTATTTGATTACACGACCTCCACTGTTTGACAACTTGCCGTTTGATTTCTGGAAAACTCGCATGTCTACCTTTTTACAATCTACTGATTATCGCATGTGGATGCTGATCAAAGAAGGTTATTCTCCACCTTTTCGTGAAATAAATGGGATTAAAACTGAAATTGCTTTTACTGAATGGACTTTTGATGAACGAGATTTAGCCCAATTAAATGCGAAATGTTTGAACTGTTTTTTCTGTGACTTAAAATCTGAGGACTACATGCGTGTTTCTACTTGTTCAACAGGTAAGGAGATTTGGGATAGGTTATGTATCACCTATGAAGAAACCACTGAAGTAAAACAATCTAGGTTGAATATTCTTTTGCATGACTACGAACTTTTTCGTATGAAACCATCTGAAACTATTTCTGACATGTACACTAGATTTACACAGATTGCTACTTCACTGCATGCTTTAGGAAAAGAGCTTTCGAACTATGAAAAAGTGAACAAAATCTTCAGATGCTTACCTTCTTCATATGATGCTAAAATCACTGTTATATCTGAATCAAAGGATTTAAACTCCTACTCAATTGACAACTTACTTGGCTCACTCATTGCTTACGAGCAAGAGGTGAATCAAAGAAATCTTGATGCAGGTGAGAAGAAGAAAGAAAAGACTATTGCTCTAAAGGCGCACAAATCGGATTCAGAATCTTCTGGGTCTGAAAGTGATGAAATTGCCTTAATCACAAGGCAATTCAAAAGCTTTCTAAGGAAGAAGCACAAGCACCATTGGAGAAAAGGTAAGGATCACAAAAATTCTAAAGTATCTTCTGATGTTGTTTGTTATGAATGCAGGAAACCAGGACACGTGAGAACTGATTTCCCTACACTTCAAGATCACTCAAGCAAAGGAAAGGGTGAGGAGAAATCTAAGCACAAGAAGGGCAAAGGGAGATTACAAAAGGCATTTTGGGCGGATTCTGCATCGGACTCATCGGAGACAGAACCAGAAGATGAAACATCAAAACTATGCTTGATGGCAGATGATAATACGGATCAAGATGAGGTATGTGAACTTTCCTATGATCAACTTCTTGAAGTTTCAAAAAAAATACATGCATCATATAGGAAATTAAAGAAAACTCATGCTAGCTTGAAATTAGAATTCTTGAAACTACAAAAGGAGCATGAAATTTTGACTAAAGACCATCAAATGATTGATTCAAATCATATGACTTTACTTGATGAATTTGATGAGTTAAATAAAAACCATTGTGAATTAATTAAAAAACATGATGCATTAAAAGTTTCACACACATCACTTGAAGCTAATTTTGTGAAATCTAAAGAGATGGAGAAAAGTTTGAGGATTGATATTGAGGTTTTAAAGAACACTAATTTGAAGACTCAAAATGAATTAGAATCATGCAAGAACACTAGGATGACACCAATATGTAATCAAGAGACAAAACCTAGGAAGAGGCATTATAACTCAAATCATTTAAGAAACCCTTTTCATGGAGTTAGATGTTTTTCATGTGGCATGCTAGGACACATCTCACACACTTGTACAGTTCACCATAATACACATTGGGTGTGGAGACCTAAGGTGCAAGATTCACAGCATACCACTCATGCATTGCACTCTACTTTTTATAAGAAGGGACCCAAACCTGTTTGGGTTCCTATCACTAACATTTGATAATCTTACAGGTGTGCTCTCACAAAAGACCTCATGAGAGCATGTGGTACTTGGAGAGCGGATGCTCTCGACATATGACTGGTGATGCAAATCAATTTGTTATTTTGGAGTCCAAGACTGGAGGCAAGGTTACTCTTGGAGACAATACCACCAGGAAGGTGGTAGGATCAGGTATAATCGGTAATTCCAAGAACCTTATGATTGAAAATATTTTGCTTATAGATGGATTGAAGCACAACCTGCTTAGCATCAGTCAATTTTGTGACAAAGGCTTCATCGTGCAATTCTTTGCAAACTCATGCATTGTAAGTTTAAGTAACAACACTATTTTGTAGGGAAAGAGGATCAACAACGTCTACATGCTTGATTTAAATAAAATTGAATGTGCTACTTCTTTTTGCTTAAAAACTGTTATTGATGATTCATGGTTGTGGCACAGGAGACTTTGTCATGCTAGTATGAAAACCCTTAGGAAACTGACCCAAAAAGACCTAGTTAGAGGTGTCCCCAAACTCAAGTTTTCAAAAGACCACCTTTGTGATGCCTGCCAACTAGGAAAGCAAGTTCACTCCACCTTTCACCCCATTAAAGACATTAGCACCTCTAAACCCTTAGAAGTCCTTCACATGGATTTATTTGGACCCATTAGCACTGCTAGCGTGGGAGGGAAAGTCTATGACTTTGTGATTGTTGATGACTACTCGAGGTTCACTTGGACAAAATTTCTTACACATAAAAATGAGTCTTTTGAGGAGTTCAAAACCTTTTCTACTTGGATCCAGAAAAAGCTAGGTTGTGAAATAGTGACCATCCATAGTGATCATGGGGGAGAGTTTGAGAATGAAAGATTTGGTGATTTTTGTGAGGACAAGGGGATTAGCCATAACTTCTCAGCCCCTAGGACTCCTCAGCAGAATGGGATGAAAGGAAGAACCAGACCTTGGTGGAAGCCGCTAGAGCCATGCTTGCCGAGTATTCACTTCCAAAATACTTTTGGGCTGAAGAGGTTAACACAGCTTGTTATGTGTTGAATAGGGTGAATGTTAGAGCCAAACTAGAAAAGACACCCTATGAGATCCTTAAGGGTAGGACACCCAATCTTTCCCACCTTCATGTCTTTGGTTGTAAAGTTTTCATTCATAACAATGGGAAGTCACACTTGGGAAAATTTGATGCAAAATTTGATGAAGGAGTTTTCTTAGGATATTCTAGTGTTGGGAAGTCTTTTAGGGTGTTTAACAAGAGAACTTTGATGATAGAAGAGACTACCCATGTGGTTTTTGATGAGTCTGATCCTAAGAAACCTAGAGTTGAAGATGATGAGGATGTTGGAGGGATTACTAGTGGTGTAGAAAAGTTGGGGAAGGGAGTAGAACAATAAAATGAAGGAATAGGAGAAGTCACCCAAGGAGTAGAAAATTTTGACTTGGATGATAGGGTTGGACCTTCACACACTTTACCTAGGGATTGGAGATACTCTACAAGTCATCCCAAGGATTTGATCTTAGGAGACCCTTCTAGTGGAGTCAAGACTAGACATGGACTTAGGAAGGAAGTAAACCACTCAGTTTTTATTTCAATGACTGAACCCACCACCATTAACCAAGCCCTTACCGATGAATTTTGGATTTTAGCAATGCAAGAGGAATTGAATCAATTTGTTAGGAATGATGTTTGGGAGCTTGTAGAAAGACCTAAGGAACAAAGTGTAGTTGGAACAAAGTGGGTATTTAAGAACAAGGTGAATGATTCAGGAGTGGTGGTTAGGAATAAGGCAAGATTGGTGGCTAAGGGGTATAACCAAATAGAAGGGATTGACTTTGAGGAGACCTTTGCCCCTGTAGCTAGATTGGAAGCCATTAGAGTGCTATTAGCCTTTGCCTGCTATAAAGGATTTAAGCTTTTTCAAATGGATGTCAAGAGTGCCTTTTTAAATGGGGAAATAAAAGAAGATGTGTTTGTAGAACAACCCCAAGGTTTTGAGAGTTCCCAATTTCCAAATCATGTGTTTAAATTAAAAAAGGCCTTGTATGGTTTAAAACAGGAACCAAGAGTTTGGTATGAAAGGCTTAGCACATTCTTACTAGAGAGGAAGTTTGTTAAGGGGAGTGTAGACACCACCCTTTTTCTTAGGAGAATTGGAGATGATTTACTCATTGTTCAAATTTATGTGGATGACATACTCTTTGGATCTTCTAATAAAAAATTATGTGAAGAGTTTTCTAAAACAATGAGTAGAGAGTTTGAGATGAGTTTAATGGGAGAATTGTCCTACTTTTTGGGGTTTAGCATAAAACAATTGGAGGATGGAACCTTTTTTAATCAAACAAAATACATAAGAGACATTTTGAAGAAATATGAGATGGACAAAGCCAAACCAATTAACACTCCCATGACTTCTAGTGCTCCATTGGATAAGGATCCAAGTGGTAAGTCTGTTGATAAAAAGAAGTATAGAAGCATGATTGGATCATTACTTTACTTGACTGCAAGCCGACCTGACATTATGTTTAGTGTTTGCCTTTGTGCTAGATTTCAAGCTGACCCTAAGGAGTCCCACCTGACTGCAGTTAAGAGAATTTTTAGATACCTTTTGGGGACACAAGGCTTAGGGATTTGGTACCCTAGACACAGCACTTCTTTTAAAATTGTTGGATTTTTTTACTCTGATTTTGCAGGATGCAAGGTGGACAGGAAAAGCACGTCAGGAACTTGTCAATTCATTGGACAGTCTTTGGTCTCATGGTCTAGCAGGAAGCAAAATTCAGTTGCACTTTCTACTGCTGAAGCGGAGTACATTGCTCTTGGAAGTTGTGTGGCCCAAGTTCTTTGGTTGAAACAACAGGTATTGGATTTAGGAGTTCCGGTAAGCACTATCTCAATTTTTTGTGACAAAACTAGTGCCATATGCATATCTAAGAATCCTATCCAACATTCAAGAACTAAGCACATTGACATTAGACATCACTTCATTAGAGATCATGTGACAAAGGGGGACATTGAGGTAAACCATGTGTCAACTGAAAATCAACTAGCCGATATCTTTACTAAACCACCGACCTTCGATACTTTCAGCTCATTAAGGACCAGATTAGGTGTGATTGACATAAATGCATGAACTTGATTTCTTTACTTGCTTTCCTTTTTTTTCTTTCTTTCTTTTTCTTCTAGTTTATATGTTCTTTTGTTTTGGTTGATTGTTCCTTTTTATGTTTGTTTGATTTATTCTTCTTAAAAAAAAAATCATCGCTAATAAGATATCGTATGCCTTGCATTTACTTTTGAAAATTTGTAGTCAATGGTTTGCATCTCTTAAATCCATTAGATGATTGAAAAATTCCGTTGATTGTGTCTCTTTCTTTAGTATATTTTAGTGGCACAGTTTTCTTCTCTAATCAAAATCTATCTCAAATTAACGATTATATATGAAATTTAGGTCTTTTCTAATCTTGCTAAAGCAAATCTATCTTATATTATAGGGATTAAAGTCTTTTTATCAAATCAAGATTCATAGTTACTCTTGACATTGGTCCTTGATTCTGTTTTGTGGATTGTTCTTCTCTATGTTAGAGAGAGAGCCCCTATTCTCTAATATCTAGAAGATATACTCACAACTAAGTCCTTTTTTAAGAGATGAATAAAAGAGAATCTAGCTTGAAAAAAAAAATTTGGCCAAAGATGCCAACAAAAGAAGCGCAAAGCCGCTAAATTGAATTTATGAAAAAAAAGGGGATGCGCAAAGTGCGATTCAAATGACAAGAGGCATAAAATGAGCCCATCAAAAGCAAGCTCTTCTCTCTTTTCAAATCTTTTAAAAACTTAGAAGCTTTCATATTCCAAAGACTTGAGTTCGTTTTGCGATTATGATGTATCTACTTTGATCCTTTATTCTATAAGATGTTTTTTTTCTTGACTCAAGTGATGATTAGATCCTTCATACTAATATATGATTGAAGTTTTGAGTTAGGTCATTGATTTCAAAAGACAACTCTACCCTACAAAGATACTTCAAAGCTTAAGGGTAAACATGATCGGATACTTTTCTGATTCTTTGAATTTTTGATGTTGTTCAACGCATTAACTTACATGCTTTTAAAATCAATCACATGGAATGCTATATCATATTCATGCTTTGAATCAAAATTAAAAAATGTAGGAGAGATTCTTTTTCTTTAATATTTTTTCTTTTTTGCATATTTTCTTTTTGATATGTCAAAAGGGGGAGAAATAGGAAAAATAGGAATTGCTTATTTGTTTTGTCATCATCAAAAAGGGGGAGATTGTTGCAAACCTTATTTCAAACCTTATTTCATGGCTTATGTTTTGATGATTGGCAAACCCTACTGATTATCTTGGACTGCCTATTTTTTCTAACATTTCAGGAATCGAAGATTGGACGAACAAACGATGCAAATGAAGAAGTGGGTAGGATAGGGTTGAGTCAGTCTGTAATCAATTTTTCTCTTCTTGAGTCAGTTTGTAATGTTCAAAAGACTGATACTAAGTAACCCTACACACACACACTTGAGAGATTTAGAATCTCTGTTTTTGCTCACATCGGCCAGGCCGATCCCTTGGATCGTCTTGGACGATCGAGTTAAAACCAGAGACACTAATCAGGATTCTTAATTAAGGCAGCTGACATTAACATATCGGTCTGGACGATACGTGTATCGGCCAGGATGATAAGCTCAAAACAGAAAGAAGTAGCCGCCATAGACAATTAAGGTATACTGTATTTTTAAATTATCGGCCAGGACGATCCTTGATCGGCCTGGGCGATATTCACAATTATGCCTTAATTGAACAGACAAATCAGGGAAGTAATTAAGGATGATTGATACGATAACATCGTCCTGAACGATCGCAGGATCGGCCAGGATGATATATTCCATATCCTTGTTAACTCCTGGACGATCGGGATCGGCCTGCATGAAAACAGGGCGATGCTCAGGATTTTTTCTTTTGAAATGAACTAATCGGCCTGGACGATCGTAAGATCGGCAAGGACGATCAAGTCAAATTTCAATCATCCGGCACCTAAAACAGGGCGATGCCCGGGCCGATCTTCTGAGATTTGTACTGATCGGCCAGGCCGATGTCCCTATCGGCCTGGACGATATTGTCGACAACTTGCAATTAATGAGCTCATTTGAAGCTCTTTTATTTAAAGAGCTTTTGTTCAACATTTTTTAAACACCTTTGGCTGCTGCCTTGACCTGAGAAGACCTTGAGGAGAGAAAGAGAGAGAGAGGATCTTGTGAGGGGGAGCTTGTGAGGGGATTCACAAGGGTTGCTTCAAGGATCGCTCTGCTTGTTCTTCGTCTAGAGTTTCTCGTCCTTGGAAGGGTCGGTAGAGGTAAGGAGTTAGCTTTTGGTTGTGGTTCTCTGCCAGCTTCAGGAGGAAGCAAAAGGAGATAGGTTCTCTGCCTAGCCGTGGGGGCTTAAGGAGAGTCACGTTTTGTAGTGCAATACTTGGAGGGTGCCTCCAAGGAGTGGACGTAGGTCGTGTTGACCGAACCACTATAAATCTTTGTGTTATTGCTTTATTGCTTCCGCACTTTTATTTCCGCATTTACTCTATTGTGGTGAGTTTTGGTTTTCCATTATTGTCTTGATAGAAAAGATTTTTTAAAATACCAATTCACCCCCCTCTTGGTTAGCTTGGGACTAAGTTCATAGGGCATAACATCCCGAATGAACTTTCACAGAGAACCACGATCCGTTGCTGAAGAACCTTACCTCTACCGACCCTTCCACGGACGAGAAACTCCAGACGAAGAAGAAGCAGAGCAATCCTTGAGTAACCCTTGTGAATCCCCTCACAAGATCCTCTCTCTCTCTCTCTCTCTCTCCTCAAGGTCTTCTCAGGTCAAGGCAGCAGCATATGATCATCAAAAATGTTGAACAAGAGCTCTTAAATAGAAGAGCTTTAAAGGAGCTCATTAATTGCAAGTTGCCGACAATATCGTCCAGGCCAATATTGACATTGTCTTGGCCGATCAGTACAAAACTCAGAAGATCGGCCTGGGTATCACCCTGTTTTGGGTGCTGGACGATTGAAAATTGATCTGATCGTCTCAGTCGATCTCACGATCATCCAAGACGATTAGTTCAAATCAGAGGAAAATTGTCCAGAGTATCGCCCTGTTTTCAAGCTGGCCGATCCCGATCGTCCAAGAGTAACTAAGGATTTTGACTATATCGTCCTGGCCGATCCTGAAATCGTCCAGGCCGATGTGATCGTATCAATCATCCTTAATTACTTCCCTGATTTTTCTGATTAATTAAGGCATAATTATGAATATCGTCTAGGCCGATCAATGATCGTCCTGGCCGATAATTTAAAAATACAGTATACCTTAATTATCTATGGCGGCAACTTGTTTCTATTTTGAGCCTATCATCCTGGCCGATACATGTATCGTCCAGGCCGATATGTTAATGACGGCTGCCCTAATTAAGAATCTTGATTAGAGTCTCTGTTTTGAACTCGATCGTCCATGACGATCCAAGGATCGGCCCGGCCGATGTGAGCAAAAATAGAGATTCTAAGACACTCAGGTGTGTGTGTGTAGGGTTACTTAGTATTAGTCTCTTTGACATTACAAACTGACTCAAGAAGAGAAAAACAAAGTACAGACTGACACAACCCTAGACCTACGTAATCTTGAACTGGCTTCGTTTGTTTGTCCGATCTTCAATTCCTGAAAAGTTAGAAGTAATAGGGAGTCCAAGAGAGTCAATAGTGTTTGTCAATCATCAAAACATAAGTCATGAAAATAGATTTGCAACAGTATAGTATAATTAATTTTAACCAAATCATTCTTTATTTGGTACAAAAATGGATGAGTATATTTTGTACTCTGGACATCGTTTGTATGAACCCAAGTTCGTACTATATGAAAAATTCAAAAAATTTACCTATTCGTATGGACGAACTGGTACGCAGCCATTTTGTACTCTAAACATTATCTGTACAAACATATGATCAAATAATAGGATCAATTAAGAAAAAATTTTAGTTTGTTTGGGATGAACTGGTATATAGCCATTTTTTACTTTGGACTTCATTTATACAAATGAAACTTCGTGCATTATGTACAAGACTTAGAAATTTTTTTCCTGCATGATTCAATCCGTTATAGAGGAAGACTCATGTCAAATCATCCCGTATGATTGATGATCATACAGTGTGATTAGCTTTTAAAAATTCAAGCTTTTACACTACCCTAGTGTGTTTGTGCATGGTTACCCAATTAGAATCATACGCTCTCTGACTCAAGAAATATATAAAAAGTATATAGTTCAATTACAATAAACCATAATCTAATATGCAATAACATCACATAAGTACATCTAGTAATCAAAGGGGCCTTAATTTAGAGGAGGTGGTGGGATGAATATTGAAAAGTAACTATTCATCATAGCTACATTGGTGTTAACCGATTCAAATTGCCCTCGGGTTCAACCCATATCTTCATTATATTTAGCATCCTGCTAATTTAGGATATTCTCAATTTGATCAAAATGTTGATTAGAATGAGTTTCCATTTTATCAAAGTGCTGGACCATTTCTTGGCAGAAATTTTAATTGGGTCCAGGTGCAGCTATAGGTGCTGGAGCAGGAGCTCCTCCTTCTTCCTCAGATTCATCTACCTATAGCTTTGATACCTCTAAAAGAGTGCCTAAAAAGAGGCATCAGTAAAGATGATAGGAAGTTCAGTGGGTAGAACATGATGGATAAGATTGTACTTATTTTCTAAGATATAGGAAATTAGATGTCCTAAAGCCACATTTTTCTCTCTTATTATGAGAGAGTCCAATATTGGAAAGTTTGTAAATATAATCTATGATAAGTTGGGCTTCATCAAAAGGTTTTTCAGTCATTATCAAATAAGTGATTGTGGACAAAAGATGAGACATGTTTATGTGATCACCATCTTATAGAATAATTGAGGTTCTCAAAACGTGCTTGATAACCCAAAAATCTTAATTGAGAGTGTAAACTCGAGATAAATGACTCACTTTGGCAACACCTTTAAGATTTTTTATTTATTTCTGACCAATCCAAGTCAACTCTAGAGGTTAAAGTGTGCACTTGAATCCCTTGGGTTCTTAGGTGGAGGAAGTTGCCTAAGCCATCCTTAGTGATCTGTACTCATTGCTTGAAAATATAAGAGGTAATCCTTGTGTGGTCTTGGTTTACCTTCATGTTAACCAATAAAGTTTGGAAGGCTTCTTTATGAAAGGCATTGATGAGAGTCTGGATAAACAAAAACTGGGTTAAGGAAAAAAGTAGCTTAACAAAATGGTTATGTCAGTTTGAATAAAAAGTCAAGAGGGGGTAATATTTACACCAAAGTTCCTGTAAAAGCATCCTCGCTCTCTTTGGAAAGAAATTTTTCATCCCTACCAGATTTAGAGGATGATCCCGTAGAGGTGAGGTGTCATTTGCTACTGCTTTCCATTCCTAAGATTTTGGCTCTAGATTGTTTGGAACGGATAAGAAAGTGATGAAAAACATATCCAAATATCCTTATATTTAAAGAAAAATGACCTATTGTATAGTAGAAAATTAAGATCGTACATACAATTTTAAAATCATACGGGACAAAAATGAAAGTTCGTTGGGGATGTTAAGCCCTATGAACTTAGTCCCAAGCTAACCAAGAGGGGGGGTGAATTGGTATTTTAAAATTTTTCTTTTCACAAAGAACATAAACCAAAATCACACCACGAGGAAAAATAAATGTGAAAATTTAAATGTGCAGAAGCAAGAAATAAGAACACAGAAATTTATAGTGGTTCGGTCAACTTGACCTACGTCCACTCCCCGGAGGCACCCTCCGAGAATTGTACTACCAACGTGACTCTCCTTTAGCCCCCACAGCTAGGCGGAGAAGCCTTTACAACGAACCTCCTTTTTGCCTCCCCGGCAAGATAGAGAACCTATCTCCTTTTGCTTCCTCCTGAAGCTGGCAGAGAACCACAACCAAACGCTGACTCCTTACCTCTACCGACCCTTCCACGGACGAGAAACTCTGGACGAAGAAGAAGCAGAGCGATCCTTGAAGCAACCCTTGTGAATCCCCTCACAAGCTCCCCCTCACAAGATCCTCTCTCTCTCTCCCTCTCTCTCTTTCTCTCCTCAAGGCCTTCTCAGGTCAAGGCAGCAGCACAAAGGTTGTTCAAAATGTTGAACAAGAGCTCTTAAATAGAAGAGCTTCAAAGGAGCTCATTAATTGCAAGTTGCCTACAATATCGTCCAGGACGATATGGACATCGGCCTGGCCGATCAGTATAATTCTCAGAAGATCGGCCTGGGCATCGCCCTGTTTTAGGTGCTGGACAATTGAAATTTGACTTGATCGTCCTGGCCGATATCACGATCTTCCAGGCCGATTAGTTCAATTCAGAAGAAAATCATCCTGAGCATCGCCCTGTTTTCATGCTGGCCGATCCCGGTCGTCCAGGAGTAACCAAGGATATTGAATATATCGTCCAGGCCAATCCTGCGATCGTCCATGACGATGTGATCGTATCATTCATCCTTAATTACTTCCCTGATTTATCTGTTCAATTAAGGCATAATTGTGAATATCGTCCAGGCCGATCAATGATCGTTCTGGTCGATAATTTAAAAATATAGTATACCTTATTTGTCTATGACGGCAACTTCTTTCTGTTTTGAGCTTATCATACTGGCCGATACACGTATCATCCAGGCCGATATGTTAATGTCGGCTGCCTTAATTTAGAATCCTTAATTAGACTTTCTGTTTTAAGCCTGATCGTCAAGGACGATGTAAATATCGTCCAGGCCGATATGAGTAAAAACAGAAAATCTAAGTCTCTCAAGTGTGTGTGTGTGTAGGGTTACTTAGCATCAGTCTCTTTGACCATTACAAATAGACTCAAGAAGAGAAAAAAGTAAAGTACAGACTGACTTAACCCTAAACCTACGCAATCATAAACTGGCTTTGTCCGTACGTCCGATCTTTGATTCCTGAAAAGTTAGAAGAAACAAGTAGTCCAAGAAGATCAATAGTGTTTATCAATCATCAAAACATAAGTCATGAAAATAGATTTGCAACAATCTCCACCTTTTTTATGATGGCAAAACAGTATGAAAATATTAGTATGGGATCGACAAGTAAAAAGAGCATCATAAACTTCTCCCCCTTTTGATATATCAAAAAGGAGGAGGGAACACAAAAGAACAATAGCAAAAAAAAAAAAATTTTTATCAAGGCATGAAAATGATATAGTATTCCATGTGATTGATTTAAAAACTTGTGAGTTAATGAGTTAACAATCTCAACAATCCATAGAATAGTAGAATATCTGTTCATGGTTACCCTTAGCTCAGACGTTTTCTTAGGGTAGAATCGTCTTTTGAAATCAATGACCTAACTCAAAGAATTAATTAGATAAGAAAAAAAATCCATCCAACATTTGACTCAGGAAAAAACTATTTTTATAAAATAATGAACCAAAGTAAATTTGTCACAATCGCAAAACAATCGAAATCAAGCCTTTGAGAACCAAAACTTCTAAGTTCTAAGAGATTTAAAAGGAGAGAATAGCTTGCTTTTGATTGGGATCATTTTATGCCTCTTGTCAATTTGAATGGCACTTTGCGCATCTTTTTCTTTTTTTTTATAGATTTTTAATTTTGGCGTCTTTAAGCTTCTTTTGTTGGCATCATTGGCCAAATTTTTTTTTTTTGCAAGCTACATTCTCTTTTACAACCTCTTTAAAAAAATCTTAGTTGTGAGTATATCTTCTTAGATATTAGAGAATAGGAGCTCTCTCTCTAACATAGAGAAGAATTACTACAAATAGAATTAATAATCAAAGACAAGAGTAACGAGGGGTCTTGATGCGACAAAAAGACTTTAAACATTATAAATATAAGATAGATTTGCTTGAGCAAGCTTAAGAAAAGATTTTAATTTCATACACAATCTTTAATTTGAGATAAATTTTTGATTAGAAAAGAAAACTATGCCACTAAAATAGGTTAGAGAAAGAGACACAATTTCAAAATATTTTTACCATCTAAGAGATTAGGAGATGAAAACCACATTTACTACAAATTTTCAAAAGCAAGGACAAGGAATATACTACCATTTTAGCGATGATTTTGAAGACTAAGTAAAAAGAAACAAAAGAGAAATAAAACACACCAAAAACTAAAAAAAATAAAAGCAAAAGAAAGTAACTAAAAGATCAAGTTTCATGCATTTATGTCAATCACACCCAATTTGGTCCTTAAGGAGCTGAAAGTGTCGAAGGCCAGTGGTTTAATAAAGATGTCAGCCAATTGATTTTCAGTTGTCACATGGTGTAACTCAATGTCTCCCTTAGTCACATGATCTCTAATGAAGTGATGTCTAATGTCAATGTGCTTAGTCCTTGAATGTTGGATAGGATTCTTAGAGATGCATATGGCACTAGTGTTGTCACAAAAGATTGAGATGGTGCCTACAGGTAATCCTAAATCCAATACCTGTTGTTTCAACCAAAGGACTTGGGCCACACAACTTCCAAGAGCGATGTACTCAGCTTCAACAGTGGAAAGAGCAACAGAGTTTTGCTTTCTACTAGACCAAGAGACCAAAGATTGTCCAATGAATTGACACGTTCCTGAAGTGCTCTTTCTATCCACCTTGCATCCTGCAAAATCAGAGTCAGGAAAAACCAATAATCTCAAAAGAAGTGCTGTGTCTAGGGTACCAAATTCCTAAGCCTTATGTCCCCAAAAGGTATCTAAAAATTCTCTTAACTGCAGTCAGGTGGGACTCCTTAGGGTCAGCTTGAAATCTAGCACAAAGGCAAACACTAAACATAATGTCAGGTCGGCTCGCAGTCAAGTAGAGTAAGGATCCAATCATGCCTCTATACTTCTTCTGATCAACAGACTTACCACTTGAGTCCTTGTCCAATCACGCCTCTCATATTTCTTCAAAATGTCCTTTATGTATTTTATTTGACTCAAAAAGGTTCCATCCTCCAATTATTTTATGCTAAACCCCAAAAAGTAAGACAATTCTCCCATCAAACTTATCTCAAACTCTCTACTCATTGTTTTAGAAAATTCCTCACATAATTTTTTATTAGAAGATCCAAAGAGTATGTCATCCACATAGATCTGAACAATGAGTAAGACATCTCCAACTCTCCTGAGAAAAAGGGTGGTGTCTACGCTTCCCTTGACAAACTCTCTCTAGTAAGAATGTGATAAGCCTCTCATACCAAGCTCTTGGTGCCTGCTTTAAACCATACAAAGCCTTTTTTAACTTAAACACATGATTTGGAAATTGGGAGCTCTCAAATCTTGGGGGTTGTTCTGCAAAAACATCTTCTTTTATTTGTCCATTTAAAAAGGCACTCTTGACATCCATTTGAAAAAGCATAAATCCTTTATAACAGTTAAAGGCTAATATCACTCTAATGGCTTCCAATCTAGCTACAGGGGAAAAAGTCTCCTCAAAGTCTATCCCTTCTATTTGATTGTACCCCTTAACCCCCAATCTTGCTTTATTACTTTATTCCTTACCACCACTCCTGAATCATTCACCTTGTTCTTAAAGACCCACTTTGTCCCAACTACACTTTGTCCCTTAGGTCTTTCTACAAGTTCCCAAACATCATTCCTAATAAATTGATTCAATTCTTCTTGCATTGCTAAAATCCAAAACTCATCAGTAAGGGCATGGTTAATGGTGGTGGGTTCAGTCATTGAGATAAAGGCAGAGTGGTTCACCTCCTTCCTAAGTCCATGTCTAGTCTTAACTCCACTAGAAGGGTCTCCTAAGATCAAATCCTTGGGGTGACTTGTAGAGTATCTCCAATCTCTAGGCAAAGTGTGTGAGGGTTCACCCCTTTCATCAAAATTTTCTACTCCTTGGGTGACTTCTTCTATTCCTTCATTACTTTGGTGCTCTCTCCCCTTCCCTAAATTTTCTACTCCACTTGAAATCTTTTCAACATCATCATCTTCCACTCCATGTTTCTTAGGATCAGACTCATCAAAAACTACATGGGTTGTTTCTTCCACCATCAAAGTTCTTTTGTTAAACACCTTAAAAGACTTCCCAATACTAGAATACCCCAAGAATACTCCTTCATCAGATTTAGGATCAAATTTTCCCAAGTGAGACTTCCCATTGTGTGAATGAAAACCTTACAACCAAAGACATAAAGGTCGGAAAGATTGGGTGTCCTACCCTTAAGAATCTCATAGGGTGTCTTCTCTAATCTGGCTCTAACATACACCCTATTCAACACATAACAAGCTGTGTTAATCGCTTCAGCCCAAAAGTATTTTGAAGTGAATCCTCAGCAAGCATGGCTCTAGCGTCTTCCACTAAGGTCTGGTTCTTCCTTTCAGCTACCCCGTTCTGCTGAGGGATCCTAGGAGCTGAAAAATTTTGGCTAATCCCCTTGTCCTCACAAAAATCTCCAAATCTTTCATTCTCAAACTCTCCCCCATGATCACTATGATTGGTCAAAATCTCACAACCTAACTTTTTTTGAATCCAAGTAGAAAATGTTTTAAACTCCTCAAAAGACTCATTTTTATGTGAAAGAAATCTAGTCCAAGTGAACCTCGAGTAGTCATCAACAATCACAAAACCATAGACTTTCCCTCCCAGGCTGGCAGTGCTAATGGGTCCAAACAAATCCATGTGAAGGACTTCTAAAGGCCTAGAGGTGCTAAATGTCTTTAATGGGGTGAAAGGTGGAGTGGACTTATTTTCCTAGTTGACAGGCATCACAAAGGTGGTCTTTTGAAAACTTAAGTTTTGGGACACCTCTAACTAGATCCTTTTGGGTCACTTTTCTAAGGGTTTTCATACTAGCATGATAAAGTCTCCGATGCCACAACCAAGAATCATCAATCATAGTTTTTAAGCAAAATGAAGCAGCACATTCAATGTTATTTAAATCAAGCATGTAGATGTTGTTGATCCTATTTCTCTGCAAAATAGTGTTGTTACTTAAACTTACAATGCATGCATTTGCAAAGAATTGCACGATGAAGCCTTTATCACAGAATTGACTGATACTGAGCAAGTTGTGCTTCAATCCATCTACAAGCAAAATATTTTCAATCAAAAGGTTCTTGGAATTACCAATTATACTTGCGCCTACCACCTTCTTGGTGGTGTTGTCTCCAAGAGTAACCTTGCCTCTAGTCCTGGACTCTAGTACAAGAAACTGGCTGGCATCACCAGTCATATGTCGAGAGCATCCACTGTCCAGGTACCACATACTCTAACGAGGCCTTTTGTGAGAGCCCTCCTGCAAAATTACCACATGTTAGATTTAGGAACCCAAGCAGGTTTGGGTTCCTTCTTATGAAGAGAAGAATGCAATGCATGTGTGGTATTCTATGGATCATGCACTTTAGGCTCCACACCCAATGTGTACTATGGTGAATTATGCAAGTGTGTGAGATGTGTCCTAGCATGCCACATGAAAAACATCTAACTCCAGGAAAGGGATTTCTTAAGTGGTTTGAGTTATAATGCCTCTTCCTAGATGTTGGCAATTGATCAAAAGTAGGTGTCATCCTAGTTTTCCTACATGCTTCTAATTCATTTTGAATCTTCAAATTTGTGCTTTTTAAGATTTCATTTTCAATCCTCAAATTTTTCTCCATCTCTCTAGATTTCACAACATTAGATTCAAGTGATGTGTGTGAAACATTTAATGCATCATGTTTTTCAACTAATTCACAATGATGTTTATTTAACTCATCAAATTCATCAAGTAAAGTCAAATGATTTGAATCAATCGTTTGATGGTCTTTAATCAAAATTTCATGCTCTTTTTGTAGTTTTAAAATTTCTAATTTTAAGCTAGCATGTGTTTTCTTTAATTTCCTACATGATGCATGAATTTTTTCTGAAACTTCAAGAAGTTGATCGTAGGAAAGTTCACATACCTCTTCTTGATCAGGATTGTCATCTTCCATCAAGCACAATTTTGATGTCTCATCTTCTGGTTCCGTCTCCGATGAGTCCGATGCCGAATCCGCCCAAAATGTTTTTTGTACTCTCATCTTGTCCTTCCTTTGCTTAGGTTTCTCCTCACCTTTTCCTTTACTTGAGTGGTCTTTAAGTGTAGGGCAATCAATTCTTATGTGTCCTGGTTTCCTGCAATTATAGCAAAAAACATCAAAAGATTCTTTAACATGTTTATGATCCTTACCTTTTCTCCAATTTTGATGATACTTTTGTTTCTTCCTTAGAAAGCTTTTGAATTGCCTTGTGATGAAGGCAACTTCATCGCTTTCAGACCCAGAAGATTCAGAGTCTGATTTGTGCGCATTCAGTGCAATTGTTTTCTCTTTCTTCTTCTCACCTGTATCAAGATTTCTTTGATTCACCCCTTGCTCGTAAGCAATGAGTGAGCCAAGTAAGTTATCAATAGAGTAAGTGTTCAAATCCTTAGATTCAATGATTGTAGTAATTTTAGCATCGTACGAAGAAGGCAAGCATCTCAAAATTTTGATCACTTTTTCATAGTTCAAAAGCTCTTTTCCTAAAGCATGTAGTGAAGTAACAATTTGAGTAAACCTAGTGTACATGTCAGAAATAGATTTATGAGGTTTCATACAAAAAAGTTCGTAGTCATGCAAGAGAATATTTAATCTAGATTGTTTTACTTCATTGGTTCCTTCATAAGTGATACATAATCTATCCCAAATCTCCTTACCTGTTGAATAAGTAGAAACACGCATGTAGTCCTCAGATTTCAAAGCACAGAAAAAACAGTTTAAACATTTTGCATTTAATTGAGCTAAATCTCGTTCATCGAAAGTTCATTCAGTAAAAGCAACTTTAGTTTTAATGCCATTAATTTCACGAGAAGGTGGAGAATAACCTTCTTTGATAAGCATCCACATGCGATAATCAGTAGATTGCAAAAAAGTAGACATGCGGGTATTCCAAAAATCAAAAGGTAAGTTGTCAAGTTGTCAAACAAGGGAGGTCGTGTAATTGAATATCCTTCCATAGTGTTACGATTCCCAAGGTTAGCCATGGATCAAAAATTCAAAACCTTTTAAAAACTTATTTTATGAAAAACACTCTGATACCACTTGAAAGTTCATTGGGGATGTTAAGCCCTATGAACTTAGTCCTAAGCTAACCAAGAGGGGGGTGAATTGGTATTTTAAAAATTTTCTTTTCACAAAGAACATAAACCAAAATCACACCACAAGGAAAAATTAATGCGGAAATTTAAATGGGCGGAAGCAAGAAATAAGAACACAGAAATTTATAGTGGTTCGGTTAACAAGACCTACGTCCACTCCCCGGAGGCACCCTCTGAGAATTGCACTACCAACGTGACTCTCCTTTAGCCCCCACAGCTAGGCAGAGAAGCCTTTACAACGAACCTCCTTTTTGCCTCCCCGGCAAGGCAGAGAACCTATCTCCTTTTGCTTCCTCCTGAAGCTGGCAGAGAACCACAACCAAATGTTGACTCCTTACCTCTACCGACCCTTCCAGGGATGAGAAACTCTGGACGAAGAAGAAGCAGAGCGATCCTTGAAGCAACCCTTGTGAATCCCCTCACAAGCTCCCCCTCACAAGATCCTCTCTCTCTTTCTCTCCTCAAGGCCTTCTCAGGTCAAGGCAGCAGCACAAAGGTGTTTAAAAATAGAAGAGCTTCAAAGGAGCTCATTAATTGCAAGTTGCCGACAATATCGTCCAGGACGATATGGACATCGGCCTGGCCGATCAGTACAAATCTCAGAAGATCGGCCTGGGCATCGCCCTATTTTGGGTGCTGGATGATTGAAATTTGACTTGATCGTCTTGGCCAATATCACGATCGTCCAGGCCGATTAGTTCAATTCAGAAGAAAATCATCCTGAGCATCGCCCTGTTTTCATGCTGGCCGATCCCGATCGTCCAGGAGTAACCAAGGATATTGAATATATTATCCTGGCCAATCCTGCGATCATCCAGGACGATGTGATCGTATCAATCATCCTTAATTACTTTCCTGATTTGTCTGTTCAATTAAGGAATAATTGTAAATATCGTCCAGGCCGATCAATGATCGTCCGTGCCGATAATTTAAAAATATAGTATACCTTATTTGTCTATGACGGCAACTTCTTTCTATTTTGAGCTTATCATCCTGGCAGATACACGTATCATCCTGGCCGATATGTTAATGTCGGTTGCCTTAATTATGAATCCTTAATTAGACTTTTTGTTTTAAGCCTGATCATCCAAGACGATGTAAATATCATCCTGGCCGATATGATTAAAAACAGAAAATCTAAGTCTCTCAAGTGTGTGTGTGTAGGGTTACTTAGCATCAGTCTCTTTGACCATTACAAATAGACTCAAGAAGAGAAAAAAGCAAAGTACAGACTGACTCAACCCTAAACCTACGCAATCCTGAACTGGCTTTGTCTGTACGTCCGATCTTCGATTCCTGAAAAGTTAGATGAAACAAGTAGTCCAAGAAGATCAATAGTGTTTGTCAATCATCAAAACATATGTCATGAAAATAGATTTGCAACAAAAAAAAATTTCATACATACAAACGGATACAACCAAAAATGAAATGACTTTTCATAAAATGCCATTTTTGAGGCATCCTTCTGTATAAACTTTTTGACCAAATGATCGTATAGATGAACATGTGTTCATTCAGGGTGATCAAAATATTAAAGTTCATTTTATGACAGTTAAGTTTGTCCCCCACAACAAATTGACAATAGAATCTTATAGATGAAATACAATTTGATACATATAATCTATGATCAATAACTGACATGTTCTAGAAAACCATCCCCAATCATACAAATGAACAAATATATATCATATAGTATGATGACGTCATCATACGGTATGAAACCATATTAAAAACTTAGTTTTGTGTGCTCAACTCAGAAACCTTTCATGTATATGCTATAGAATTCATACAGTACAAAAAGAATACTTAAAAAATAAGACATGATAAATAGAAAATTTCATCAAACAAAATGACATGCTTCTAGTAAAATCAAAAACAAAACAAATAAAAGAAAAAAAAAAAGAGAAAATAATCAAGAAACAAACAAATGAATAAAAATAAAGAACGAACAATAAACTCTTACAATCAACCTAAGAAAATAAACAAACATACAATTACATAACAAATCAAGTTTGCAGAATTTCAATTTAGGCATTAAGATAAATCACACCTAATATGGTCCTTAAAGTGCTAAATGTGTCAAAAGCTAGTGGTATTGTGAATATGTCTGCAAGTTGATTATCCGTAGCAATGTGATGCATTTTAATTTCTCCATTACTTACATGATCTCTAATGAAGTGATGTCTTATATATATATAGTTGGTTCTAGAATGTTGAGTAGGATTCTTTGAAATGCATATGGCACTAGTACTATCGCAAAAAATAGGAATGGTGCCAATAGAAAATCCTAAGTCAAACAATTATTGTTTTAACCAAAGAACTTGTGCCACACAACTACCTAAGGTAATATATTTTGCTTCAGCAGTAGATAGGGTCACAAAATTATATTTCCTATCGGACCAAGAAACCAAAGAAATTTTTATGAATTGAAAAGTTTTAGATGTACTTTTTTAATCAACCCTACATCATGCAAAATCTTAATCATAATGTTCAATACTTTCAAAAGAAGAGTTGTGCTTATGATACTAAATCCTTAAATTTTGAGTTCCCAAAAGATATCTCAAAATTTTTTTAAGTACTGTCAAATGTGTTTTCTTTAGATTAGAATAAAATCTAGCACACAAATGAACATTGAACATAATAACTAGTCTGCTAGCAGTCAGGTAAAGCAATGATCCATTTATTCCTCTAAATTTCTTTTAATCAATTAATTTTTCCTTAGAGTCCTTATCCAATTGCACCGAGGAACTCAATAGTAAAATCACTAATTTGGCATTATCCAATTCATATTTCTTGAGGATGTCCTTAAGATACTTTGACTGACTAAGAAAAGTTCCTTATTTTGCTTTATGCTAAAACTAAGAAAATAACTCAATTCTCCCATCAAACTCATTTTAAATTTGCTACTCATTATTTTTAAAAAATCATCATAAAGATTTTTATTTGTTGATCGAAATAACATATCATCAACATATATTTGAACAATAAATATGTCCTCTCCTATCATTTTCAAAAAAAGAGTGGTGTCCAAACTTCCTTTACAAATGATCTCTCTAATAGGAAAGTGCTTAACTTATGATACTAAGCCTTAGGTGCTTATTTCAATTCATACAATGCATTTTTCAATATAAAGACATGATTAGGGAATTTAAAATTTTAAAAACCTAGAGGTTGCTCAATATAAACATCCTCTCATATCACCCCATTAAGAAAGACACTCTTAATATTTATTTGATACAATTTAAAACGTTTAAAATAAGCTAAGGCTAACAAAACACTAATTATTTCAAGTCTGGCCACAAGGGCAATGCTTTCTTCAAAATCAATCCCTTTTATTTAATTATACCCTTTGACCACCAATCTTTCCTTATTTCTAATCATAACTCCTGAATCATTCATTTTATTTTTGATCACGAACCTAGTTCCAACAATACTTTGATCTTTAGGTCTTTCAACTAATTCCCAAACATCATTTCTTACAAATTGATTTAATTTTTCTTGCATGGACAAAATCCAAAATTTATCTGAAAGAGCTTAATTTATATTAGTGGGTTCAATAATCGATATAAAGGTAAAATGGTTTACTTCTTTGCTGAGTCCATGCCTAGTCCTAAAACCCTCACTATGTTAACCTAAAATAAAATCCTTAGGGTGATTCTTAGAAAATCTCCATTCTATAAGCAAAGGGTTTTCTTTTCCAACATCTTCTACAAAGTTTATCTTTTAAACTCCTTGGGAGAAATTTTCAATATGATCCTCTTCCAACTTTTGCTCTTCCAAAATACCATATTCATCAAACACAACATTTATGGTCTCCTCAACTACCAAAGATCTCTTGTTAAAAACTCTATTAGATTTTCCAACATTAGAATATCCAAGAAAAATTCTTTTATCATATTTTGGATCAAATTCTCCTAAAGGTGTTTTACCATTATTATGAATGAACACCTTACATCCAAAAACATACAAATGTTAATGATTTGGTCTTCTACCCTTAAGAAGTTCATAAGGAGTCTTATTTAATTTTGATCTAATATTCACCCTATTCAAACATAACAATCTCTACTAACCGTTTCAGCCTAAAAATATTTCAGAAGTGTATATTCTGCTAACATGGCTCTAGCGGCTTCAATTAATGTTCTATTGTTTCTTTCTACCATCCCATTCTACTAAGGGGTCCTTGGTGATGAAAAATTGTGATCAATTCCTTTCTCTTTACAAAAATCATCAAATTTTTATATTTTCAAATTCTCCTCTATGATCACTTTGAATTGAAAAAATCTCATACCCTATTTTCCTCTGAATATAAGTTCAAAAGATTCTAAATTACTAAAATGATTCACTCTTACGAAATAAAAATTTGACCCAAGTGAATCATGAAAATTGTATTTGGCATCTTTTTCAAATGTTTTGTTCATTCAAATGACTCAAATTATTCCTTAAATGTTTTGGAGTCTTTTTCATAAGGCATTATTCGGAACCTTGATGTTCTTAACAAGGGTATTTGGCATATATCTACTGTGTATGGAAGAAATAACATTACTAAAAGAAGAGAAGTATGGAGGAAATGAGAACAACAATTATCCAAGGATTTATGTTCAGTAGTAGGAGGGGACTTCAATTATATACTGAAAAATGGAGATAAAAGGGGTGGAAGAAAATTTGTTTTTTTCTCGAGGTCCTAAGAAAATGAAAACATTTCTTATCAACAATGATTACCCTGATTTTGGCTTTATAGGACCGCAGTTCACTTGGTGTAATAACAAGACAGACATGGCTTGAATCTTGGAGAGGTTAGATAGATGTTTTTGAACTCTAAAGAAATTGAAGTATCTCAATGGGTGGTGGTAAAACATCTTGCAAGGGTTGCTTCTGACCATTTCCCTATTTTGGAAAATTAATTCAAAGTAAAGAGGATTACAAGATTTGAAGATTCTTGGGCTTCGTACCATGCTTCATATGCTATGTGGCCAAATCTTGGTCTAGGAAAGATGGTGGCAGCTTTTAAGAAGTTATGGACATTAAATCTAGAAAGGCATTGAGAGCTCTAATTTTCAGAAGTAAGGCTAAGCTTCAAGATCTTAATTCCTTGAAAGATTATCTTAAAGAAGAAAAAATTGAATTGAAATTAGAGTAGGCCAAAGAAGGTTTTGTTTCAAGGGAGAAGTTGGTTACTCTCAGATCTAAGGTGGAGGAATTTAATTGTATGTTTTCTAGATTGAATACTTTGTGGAGGCAACCTTCGGAGGTGAGATGGCTAGCGGAAGGTGACATAAATTCCAAATTTTTCCATTATTTTGCAAGTGCTAGAAGGAATTCAAGTTGGGTGTATAAAATTAAAGATGGGTTTGGAGATATGGTAGAAGATACAAACCAAATCGAAGAAGTTTTTTTTGGATTTCTTTACCAACAAATGGAGGCATAGAGAATGTTCTTTATGTGATTAGCCGACCCTCATGAATACACTGAATGATGATGATAGAATAGTTTTGGATGTGAAAATCTCTTGGGATGATGTTTTGGAAGTGTTAAACCAACTCGGTGGATTTAAATCAACAAGTAATGATGGAATCTCCTAATCTTTCTTTAATATTTATTAGAATATCAATAAATTTGATATGTGGAAAGCTATTCATCATTTTTTCTCATATGGTATTATGGATGATAAATGGAAAGAGTCCTTAGTGGTGTTTATTCCAAAGGATGATAATCCTTTGTTTCCCTCCAATTTTAGACCTATAAGCTCATGAAAATCTATTTACAATATTGTGGCCAAAATTCTTTTGAATAGAATGCTAAAGGTTATTCCTAAATTAATTTCGATAGAGCAAGCATCTTTTTTGAAAGGTCGTTCTTTGTAAAAACAAGTGTTTTTAGCTCAAGAGATCTTCCACAAATTCATATTTTCTAAATCAAAAAAAGGTTTGGTTGCTATTAAGATTGACATGGAACAAGCCTACGATAGTATGGGATGGGCAACTTTGAAACAAGTCATTCAATACTTTGGTTTTCCCGTTAAGTTTTCTAATTTGATTTTGGAATGTGTGGAATTCCCTTCATTTAATATTTTGGTTAATGGGTATTATTCTAATTTGATGAAGCCTTTATGTTGGTTTCGACAAGGTTGCCCTTTATCTCCATTTTTGTTTATTCTATGCTCTCAATTGCTCTCAAATGCATTGGCTCTAAAGAAAAGTGAGATTGGTATCAAAATTCATTCAAATGTTCCTTATATCTCGCATTTACTCTATGTGGATGATATTGAATTTTTTTTTCTAATTCTTCTCTTAAAATGGTTAAGAATGTCAAGAACATCTTACTAGAGTATCACAGTTGGACGGATCAAATCATAAACTATGAAAAATCTATAATTCTTTTTGGAAATTTAATGAAGAAGAGGAAGAAAAAATTGGTATCCCTATTGATGGGCTTAAGAGTGGTTAAGGAGATGACTTACTTGTTTGTGAAGATTGCACTAAGAAGACTTGGAGTTGATGATTATGGGTTTCCTATTCAAAAGATGTTGGATAAACTTCAAACTTGGTGCAACAAGTATATTTCAATGCCAGGAAAGTTAACCTTAGTAAAATTTGTTATTATTTCTCTTCCTTCATTTAAAACTACTCATTCTCTCATTACTTTGAGCATTCTTTAAGAGTTGGATAGAATGTGCAGAGATTTTACATGGCATAAACAGGATGGAAAATCGAGAATTCAATATGTAAGCTGGAACGTTCTTTTTTTGCCTGGTAAATTGGGTGGGCGTAACATTAACTCTTGTATAAATAAGGTTGGCCCTTCAAGAGCTAAATTTGCTTGGAATTTTCTTACTGGTTCTTATTCCCTATTATATAATGTTATGGCTGCTAAGTATAGTATGTGTAATAGGAACATCAAAACTAAAAAAGGTATTTCTTCCATTTGGAAAATTTTGTTGAAAGGGTCTAAGGTTATTGCTCCGGTTGTTAAATGGAAGGTAAATGATGGAAAATCTATCAATGTGCTCAATGATGTTTGGTATATGGATAAAAGTATTATTAGGTGGCCAACTTTTATTTCGGTTCTTTTGATAGATGACATGGAACTTGATAAATTCATTACTCTTTTTTTTTTTTTGAAAGAAATGGTAATATGCATTAAAAATCAAATAGAACCCTAATTACAACTTACACAAATAAAACCTAAAGAGTCACATTCCTCCTTCAAGCAAAATAGGAAAGAAGGAGGAATCTCTACATCACTAAGATCATTCCAAACAAAAGACCTTTCTAAAGCCAAATTAGTACAAACATCTGCTAATTTGTTATAAACTCTAGTACAGAAGGAAGACTTGGTTAAAATCTTGTAGAAAACCCAGATTCTCTTCAATTCTTCCAATTCTTCAAATTTAATTGAAGAATTTTTATAATATTGAAGTTGTCACCTTCTATAATCACACCTTGAGCTTCACACATCCAATCTTGCTTAATATTCTTTAAATAATTCACAGCCTTAAACTCCACTTGAGCTATGTCCCAATGTAAGTATTGGGCTCCAAATGCTAACAAAAATCTTCCTTTGTCATCTCTTACCACGCCTCCAATCCCAGCCATGTTATTAATTTTAAGTGAAGCATCAACATTGATCTTTATCCACCCAGGTGGAGGAGGATGCCAAGAAAAAGATAGCTTTCGCTTGTTGACATCCCAGTTGTCCGGGGAAAGATTAATAAGGTTGCTCATCGTAGCCATAGACACAGCATTAGCTGCTATAAAATTGTTCGTATCATCTACACCTCCATGTACCCACTTACATCTACTCTTTCAAACAAGGAATGATGATGTATAATAAATATTGGCTAATAAAGAGTTCATACCAGCATACCTCTATAATCCATCCAAACAAGCTTTAAAGTCTTCAAACACAGGTACTTGGAAACCCCAGCTGTTAAGATGATGAATTATGCTTACAAATTTAGCACATCTCCTAGCAATGTGACAGTTTTTCTCTTCTTCATCACAACCTCTCGGGCATCAAGAAAAGTTGCTTAATTTCCTTTCTAACAAAAATACATTAGATGGTAAAGCTTCATTGTAAAGTCTCCATAAGAATAATTCAATTCTCGATCTCAGTTTTAACTTCTTCATCCACGTCCAGTGAGTAATCTCTCCATTATGATCCATTGCCGTTTCAAATGACAGGGCATCTATAAATTTGCCTGAATTCTTTAACTTCAGCTCCTTGTGATCTGTTATACTTCCAACATCAATCAAAATTTATGAAATAAGCTTCACCAAATGCTTCCCAAAGAAAATCAAATTCCATTCTCCTTCCACAATGAAAGAGCTTAGACTGAAGTTTGATATTTTCTGGTTGTTCACAAATGTTGGCCATTTTGATAAGCATTTGTCCAAAATCAAAGAATCAAGCATCCAATTAATAGATTTTCCATTTTAAACATTCCATCTAATAATGTTTCTAAGATACAAAGCTCCTCCCATGGTAATAATCTTCCATGTTGGAGAACAAGCATGTTTCACCAGATCAGTCTATATATTGCCTCCATATTTGCTTCTAAGAATTTGGTATAGCAAAGAATCAGTCTTCATGATGAAATCCCCAGAAAACTTTTCCTGAAGAAGTCTTACCTTGGAGACCGCCGAGAACAATCCACGACCACCTTCATTCTTTGGTTTGCAAAGTAATACCCAATAAACATAATGCAATCCTGCACTTCCATTATTTTTATTCCACAAGAATCCTCTGCACATCTTGTCAAACTCTTTGAGTGTACTCAAAGAAACTAATGAACGAGAAGATAAAAACATTGGTAGAGAAAGCAATGCAGATTTTACCAAAACTAACTTTCTTTCCAGAGAAATAAAAATTTTTCCCCCAAGTGTTCAATTTGTTAGAAGCTATTTCCAATAGATTTTGAAAATCTGAATCCACCATCCTCCTTAAAGTTATCTTCAAACCATGATAACTAATCTCTTCCACCACCTTGAACCTGAGAATTTTTTTAATTTTCTTCTTTCTCCTTAGGTTGATATGCTTGCCAAAAAGAATCATAGACTTGGATTGATTTACGGTTTGTCCTGACCATTTGCAATAGTTGATAACAATGTATAATAACTCCTTAACCTTCCTAACATTAGCTTCCAAGAAAATTAAGACATCATCGGCATAGAGTAAATGAGATACTCAAGCAACATTAGGAGTAATAGAAATTCCAAATGTATTCCTCCTTAGATTTAGTGCATCTAAAAAAATGTGAGAACATAAAATAAACAAATAGGGTGATAAAGGATACCCTTGCCTAAATCCACTCTTGCCTTCAATCCAGTCAGTTTTCTTCCCATTAATCAAAATGCAATTTTTAGGATCATAGATACATTGCATTAAAAGCTCCAAAAACTTGCTAGGAAATTTAAAGTGAATAAGAACTTGCCTTAGATCTTGGCACCCCATACTATCATATGCTTGCTCCATGTAAAGTTTGATAGCCAAAAGACCTTTTTCAGCTTTAGAATGCCAGAATTTGTTAAAGATTTCTTGTGCTAGCAGAACATGCTCTGACATAGAACGACCTTTGATGAATGTCTCTTGATCTTTCTATATGATTTTATGAATAAAAATCTCCATTATATTCATTAACAACTTTGCAATGATCTTATAAATAGTCATACAAAGACTAATTGGCCCGAAATTAGAAGCTACCTGAGGATTTTGGATCTTTGGGATTAAGACAATAAGTGCCTCCTTCCAACAATGGTGCATTACTTCTGAAGATAGAAATTGATTTACTGCTTGCCATACATCATCCTTGACACATTGCCAAAAGTCTTTAATAAATGAGAATGTAATCCCATCCAAGCCGGGGGAGATGTTCCTCCTCACCTTGTCCACCACCTCCTTAAGTTCCTCCATAGTGAAATCAGCATTAAGTCTCCCTTTATCTTCTTCACTAATAACCATAGAACGTCTCGACCAGCCTTCCAGTAAGCACTCCCTATGTTTCCATTTCTGTTTGAAAAATTTAGAGAAAGTTTTCTGAATTTCAGCACAATCTTTCGTCGCCAAACCTACATTGGTTTTGATATGACTAATCCAATTAAAGTTTCTCCTATCATTTGCAAATGCATGAAAAACGAAGAATTAGAGTCCCCTTCTTCCATCCATTTTGCTTTTTCTCTTTGCTTCCACCAAGTATTGAGCCGGGCAAGAGTAATATTAAGCGCACTAATTTTATGTCTGAGAAGTTGCAGCTTTTCAAATGATATCCAACCTTCTACTTCCTCCAATTGGATTTCCAAAATCTCTTCCTTCAGCTTGTCCCGTAATAAGTTCAAATTTTTGAACTTAGCTTTGCTCCAAAAGAAAAGAGCTCTAAGAGTTCTCTTAAATTTCAAATTCAAAGAAGTTTCTGGGTCATTACCACTATATGTTTTCCATGTTTTATCCACAATAGCAGTAGCCCCATGGTAAGATGCCCAAACTTCTTCATAACGGATCCCTCTGTTATAATATTCCATTGGTTTGAGAATTTCCAGAAGAATAGGACAATGATCCGAAGCTATCCAAGATAAGTGTTTCACTAAGGCTAGATGAATGGAATTAAGTGCAGTGGAATTTATAAGACATCTGTCCAATTTCTCTAAAATCTGAGCTCCACAGAATTTATTACAGCACCAAGTGAACTTGGGTCCCAAAGACCCAACCTCATGAAGATCGTTGTTGATCATGAAATTCTTCATATCCTTTGATCCTTGAGAAATGATGAATTTTTTCCCACCTCTTTTTTCATCTTGTGAAAGAACACAATTAAAGTCTCCTCCCACCACCATAGGCCAATCATCAGAGGAATGTTTCTCTAAGCACTCCCATAATACTTTCCTTTCTAGAGCATTGGTACTCCCATAAACAGTATCTACCTTCCAACATCCCTTGTTAAGGATCTCCAATTTACCAATAATCAATTGTGCTGAATTTTCAATCACTGAGAAAGATGCTAAGTCCTTTCTCCATAATACCATCAATCCTCCAGAGAGGCCTTCAGAAGGAACCAAATATGATTCCCAATTAATACCCAAAAACTTCAAGATTTGGATGTTTTCTAAAGAGCTTATTTTAGTTTCCATCAGGCCAACAAAAAGAACATTATTATCCTTCACCACCTCCTTCAGATATAGAGCAGCCTCAACTTTCTTGTCTTCTCTACAATTCCAGAAAACCAAGAAAGTCATTTTTTAAAAATAGGAGTAGAACCCCCATTATTCTTAGCTTTTCCACCATTCATCTTCCTATTATAAGCAATAATGTTACCTGAGCCTAGAGATTTAAGCTCTTTAATAAGCTTTACTTTCTTTCCAGAGGAAACACTCTCCACCATATCAACATTCAAATTAGACAGCCCCTTGCCTGCTTCTTGGCATTTCTCTGGGTCCTCATAACAAGGAACTTCCATTCTAACAAACTCCCCAAATTCTTGCAAACAATTTTCCCTTCCTCAACACATCCATCTTCAAATACACCCATAACTTCAGGGGGTCTTGTTTCATCCGGACAAGATAACGAAATAAATTTATTGTTAATTGTAATAGAAGATTCAACTGTTGTTACCTCCCAATGATGTTTTTCTAGAATTATAGTAGAGGGGTCTTCCGCAGACCCATCTTTAAAAGCATCTTCCTTATCTTCAATGTTGCCAATGATAGTAGCTGGCTTAGCACCAAGACTGACACCTTCTAGCTAATCTCCTCTCCTTGAAAAATTCATTACTCATGGAAGCTAGAATATAAAAAAAATTGAAGAACTGGTTTGGAGAAGAATTAGTTATGATCATCTCTCAAATTCAAATTTGTTTAGACCTTACAAAGGATATCTTGAAGTTAATTCATTTTCAGGCAGGTAAAACACTTTCTACCATTATTTTAGAAGTCTCTAGTTCAGGTGATTTAATGGGAAGAGATATCTATTGGGATTGGCTTAGAAAAATCAAACTTACGCCATGGGTGGAGAATTTTTTGTTGAGAATATTTCATGAAGCAATCCCAACATATAGGTTTTTTATGAATAGAAGATTTAGAATGGATGCTGCTTGTCCTTTGGGCTACTTAGAGATGCAAAATACCATCCATGTGGTGGTAGGATGCTCCAAATTGATTCAAGTTATCCAAATTATTAATGAGTGGGGTTTCTTGTTACCAATATTTTCTTCTTTAAAGGAATGTTGTTTGTGGATGGAAAGAAATTCTTGTAATAATCGTATTCTTGTAGAGATATATTGAATTTTGGTTTTCCTAAATTAGAAATCAAGATGTAAACATGTTCATAAAGTAAAGGAAGACTCTCGTTTGGTCATAGTTGCTCAAGCTATTTCTCTTGCTTCTTTTGTTAATTAAGGAGCTCTAAAATTGGGCTATTGGGTTCTAATCAGCCTAATAAGCTGTTGATTAAGAGTTGGCACCCTCCACCACCAGGTTGGCTTAAAGTTAATGTGGATGCTTCTTTGATCCTTTCATATGAAGCTACTACAGGTGGAGTATTTAGATATTTTAAAGGAAGATTTCTTTTGGCTTTTGGTTTCAAGGGATTAAATTGGGATGTTTCTCGGTTAGAGTTATTATTTAAAAGATTGGATGTTCGAGTATGAAGGAGTTATTATTGAAGGTGACAATGCAAATGTCATTAATTTTCTTCATAAACATAATAAAGATCCATCCAAGATTGTGATTACAGATGGAATGGAAGAGATTGACTTCCTCAAAGAATTCAAGAATGTGATTTTTAGTAGAGTGAGTAGAGATTGCAATAAGTTAGCTAACATGTGTGCTAGCATTGCTCATAGTAGTAAGTTTTTTTAGAATAATTGTAATTGGGATTTTATTCCTCCTTTTTTTATTAGCTTGCTCAAGGAGGAAAGTGGTCCTTTTATTAGTTTGTAATCTCTTTTCCTATTAATAAAAATTGCTCTGCATCTTTAAAAAAAAAAGAATCTTAAAAAATCATCAACTATCCCAAATCCAAACACTTTACCTCCTAGACTTATAGTGCTAACCGGTTCAAAAAGATCTATGTGAATGATTTCCAATGGTTTGCTATTTCTAAGATCCTTAATGGAATGAAATGAGGACTTCACCTATTTTCCTAATGATATGCATCACACAACTGATCCATCATAAAGTCTAATTTGGGCATTTCTCTTACCAATTCTTTTTGGATAATTTTCCTTAGATTTCTCATGCTTGTGTGGCTAAGTCTCCTATGCTATAAACATGATTCATTAGTAATTGTTTTGAAAAACAAAGCATTAGAAGATTTAATAAAATTCAAATCAAGCATGTACACATTATTTACCCTAATTCCATGCAAAATATTAATTCCATTTTTGCTTATTATGTAGCTAGTGGGAAAAAATTTATTATATAACCTTTACCACATAGCTAACTAATACTCAACAAGTTATGCTTTAAACCTTCTACCAATAAGACATTTACAATGAAAAAATTGTTCAAATTTCCAATCATACCAGTGTATACCACCTTCCTAGTGGTGTTGTCTCCCATTGTAACCTTGCCTCCATTCCTGGCTTCCAGTGATAGGAATTGTGTCATATCTCCTGTCATATGCTTTGAATATCCACTGTCCAGGGACCAAATACTTTCATAAGGTCTTTTATGAGAGTGTTCCTATAAGATAATCAAATTTTAGACATTGGAACCCAAATAAGTTTGGGTTTTCCTTTTGTTAAAACTAATCTAGATGCATATTTGATATGATTTGTTTTATACATCTTAGGTTCCACATTAAATGAGTTTTGCTAAGAATAATACAAGTGTGTGAGAATAGCCCAATTAATCCACAAGAAAAATATTTCACTCCAAGAAAAGGATTAATCAATATAAGTGTATTAAATTATCTTTTCCTAGGTTTGGACAATTTAAGCTTCTAATCAAGTTTCAAAATTTGTTCAAGTGTTGGTGGTATCAATTTTTCGTCAACTGCTTTCAATTATGCTTTAAAATATGAGTTAGCACAATCTAAAATGGCATTGTTAACTTTCAAATAATACTTTCTACTATTAGATTCATCCATAAAATTTTCAAAATCATTTTCAAGTTCACTGTGTGATGATTTCCGAAATTCATGCTTTTTGTTTAAATGATCAAACTCATTCAATAATTTTATATGGTTGTTATCAATCATTGTACGATCATTCCTATGAATTTCATGATCTTTTTGTAATTCTAAAAATTTTATGTTTAACCTACCATGCAGCTTTTTGAGTTTCCTTTAAGCTATATGAATCTTTTTAGAAACTTTAAATAATTCATCATAAGTTAAATCACATACCTCTTCCTGATATGACTGATCAAGCTTGTCGACCATTAAAAACAAGTTTGTGACTTCCTCCTCTACTTCTTTTCTAAGGAATCTAAAACTAAGTATATCCAAAATGCTCTCTGCAATTTCTTCTTATACTTCCTTACATTGCTTTTCTCCTCAACCTTCTCCTTGCTAGGATTAGTTTGAAGATTCAAGCAGTCATATTTGATATGTCCAGGCTTCCTGCATTCATAACAAATTACATCATTATAAGCCTTAGCTTTTTTTTGGAGCTTACCCTTATTCCACTGCTGACATCACCTTTACTTCCTCTTAAGAAAACCTTTGAATTGCCTTGTCATTAAAGCAATATCATCTTTATCCTTAGACTGAGAGGGATCACTATCCGAGTCATATAATTTCAATACAATGTTTTTCGCCTTATGATTTCCACCTACAGCAATCTGTGTTTGAGTCACTCCTTGCTCGTAATTAATTTGTGATCCAAGAAGATTGTACATAAAATAAATATTTATATCTTTTGATTCTGTTATAGCAGTTATCTTTGCATCATAAGTATTATGCAAACAGCGAAGAAGTTCTTTTATTTTTTCAACATTCATTAATTCCCTACCTAAAACAAGAAATGAGTTGACTATTTATGTGAAATGAGTATACATGTTAGTGATCTATTCATTCTATTTCATGTGAAACAATTCATAATCATGTAGTAGAATGATCAATCTATATTATTTCACCTCATATGTTCCTTCATATGTTATGCAAAGCCTATTCCAAATTACTTTTCCAGTTATACAGGTTGAGATTAGCATATAGTCATCAGATTTAAGTGCATAGAAAAAACAATTTAAACATTTAGCATTTATCTGAGCTAAGCCTTTTTCTACTACAGTCCAGTTAGTAAATGATATTTTAATTATAATGCCTTCTATAAGTCTAGTTGTCCTAGTGTATCCTTTCTGTAATAAAATCTACATGTGACAGTCAAGAGATTGAAGAAATGTAGACCTACATGTTTTCCAAAAATCAAAAGAGATGTTATCAAATAATGGTGGTGTAGTGATCGAATATCTTTCAGGTGTGTTACAATTTCTAAAAGTAGACATGATCATTTTCAAAAAGTTGTCTAAATCTTAATTTTCAAAAATTGGCTTTGATACCACTTGAAAGTCAGAATAGGTTGTTAGACCTAAAATATTGTTCCAAGTCTAACCAAGAGGGGGGTGAATTGGTAATTTAAAAAAAAATTGGTAGACTAATAAAACCTTTTTTATAATTTTATAAGCACAATGAAAATTTATCAAAATAAATTCTTCAAACACAAATTAACTTACATAAATAAATACAGTAAAAAAGTAAAGATAGAAAGAACATAGAAATTTATAGTGGTTCTGTTCAACAAGATCTACGCCAACTCCTTGAAGGCTTTCTCTTCAGGTATGTACTATACCTAATTGAATCTCCCTTTTCTTCCGCAGCAAGGCAGAGAAGCTCTTACAATTAACCTTTCCTCCACCAATCTCCAGTGCAATAGAGTACTGTCGTCCTTTCATACTCTCCAACTGTCAGCAAAGTACCATCATCCATTCACACCATCCTAATATCGATATAAAACCGCCATCCTTTCACACCCTCTTACTATCAATAGAGAACTATTATCCTTTCATACCCTCCTGGTGTTGGCAGAGTACTGCCGCTCCTTTAAAAATCTTCTTCCAAGAGACTTTAAGAAAGTAGGGAAGAAATTTGTAGATTAGGCAAGAGATACTCACCCTTGGGCAACCTTGTGAATCCCAACATAATTCCCTCTTAAGAAATCTCTCACTCTCTAATCACAAGAAATTCTCCTTAACACTCTCTAAGTTCACTCTCAAAAGAATTTTGTAGTAGGAATTCTTAGATAGTTAGTTTTAAGAACTCTTATATATGAATGAAGGGAAAAAGGCCATAAAACTGAAACTTCATTTTATCCATTATGGATCATATAGTGCAATCACACATCATACATATGATCAGTTCAAAAATTGCTCGTACGATCCTGTATGAACCAATTTCATACTTTGCCAGTCATTTGTACGAACTACCATCGAACAGTATGATCAGTTCAAAATTGAACCAATTCATCAGGTACGATTCTATACAAACGCATTTTGTACTCTAGATGGCTTACTATAAGAACCCAATTTCATGTAGTATAATAAATTTTAACCAAATCATGCTTTATTTTAAATGAAAATGGATGAGTATATTTTATACTCTGGATATTGTTCATATGAACCCAAGTTCGTACAGTATGAATAGTTTAAAAATTTACCTATTCATATGGACAAACTGGTGCGTACCAATTTTGTACTCTAGAAATCATTTGTACAAACTTATGATCATACAGTATAATCAGTTCAATAAATTTTTGAGTTTGTTTGGGATGATTGGTACATAGCCATGTCATACTCCAGATGTCGTCTGTATAAATTTAACTTCATTCAATATGAATAGAACTTAGGATGTTTACCCACACAATACTTAGCAAACAATAAATTATCCCAAAGGCTCTCTTTAGCACGAAAGTTATACCACAGTTTGAAAAAAAAACATTGATCAAATCATTCATACTCTTACAATCCAAAGCCCCTTCTTCCAACACACCACAATAATTGTCCCAACGGGACCAGATAATTTTTGAATTGCTACAAGCCCCTTTCCAAAAAAGTTTACTTGGCTCACTCATTGCCTACGAGCAAAGTTTGGATCCAAGACTTTTGGATGAAGGTGAAATGATAGTTCTAAAAGTTGAAAACATGGAGAAAAATGGCTTAGTTGGTGACAAAAGCGATGACTTAACGAGAAAATTTGAAAGCCCACTAAAGCACAAGTATAAGCATCAACAAAAGTGTAATAAAGGTAAAAATGATAAGAATGTTAAAATTTCTTCTGAGGTTATTTTCTTTGGATGTAGGAAACTTGGACATATGAAAAATCAGTGTCCTAATTTGAGATCTCTTCCTGCAAAATAAAAGGGTAAAGCAAAGCAAATTATAAAAAGGTCAAATAATAAAAAGCAAAAAATTTCCTGAGCAAACCTAGCTTCTGAATCATCAGACTAGGAGTAAGATGATATGTAAACCCTTGTTTTTGTGTTTATTTGTTTGTGTATGCATGTTTTTGTTTGTTTTATCTTTATTTATTTTTTGTGTTTTCGTTGGATTTATTTTATTTTATTTTATTTTAATTTATTTTTTTTGTTAAAATTTAAAATTTGTTTTTACTTTTCTTTTGCAAAGTTTTTTCTCTAATCAACACACACATTACTTTTTTTTCTAATATACTTTAGAAAATCAAATTTTTTTAAAGAATATTTTTCTAAAAATGAGAAATTTACCTCCTTTTTCTTGAAATTTTACATAAGTTATGGTTAACTTCTCTTAAAATAATCAAAGGAAAGAAACTCATGATTTTGCCTCTCTATCTCTTTTCTTAAAGAGACTATTTTACTTTGGATTTAAAATCTTCATCAAATTACAAATTTGATTTTGAAATTGAAACTTTTCATCTCCCTACATTTTTTCTAACGCATATGAATCTTTTGTAAGTTGTTGAATCCACCTAATAATTTTCTTAATCACGTAGCTAATTTTTATTAATTTAATGGGTTTGCTTTAGTTTTTTAAAAATTACATAAAGGAAACATATTTGGTAAAAAGAAAAAAAGGCTAATGATGCTAAATTTAGAAAGATACACAAAGTTTATCAAAAATTAAAAGATGTGCAATGAAGCCAAATTTAGAAGGATATACTAAGTGTATCAAAAATTAAAAGATGCACAAAGTGTGTCAAACAACTGATAAGATGCATAAAATGAGCCCATAAAAAGTAAGTTTACCTTTCTTGTACTTTTCAAGTCTTGAGAAAATCCTTTTACTATTGATATCTTCGATACTTGAGTTTGAAATTATGATTTTTTATTCACCAGTTTTTACATTAATCTTCTATTAGATATATTTCATGAAAGGAGTTTTGAAAAGATTATTACTTCTTTTTCTGATTTGTTCCTTGATTTAGATATTGGATTAAAAATTTTTTGAGCCTTTAAAAGAACTTGAGCTTGAATTAACAATTTCTTAATTTCTAACCTTTATGGGTTATGCGTTGTCAATACATTTCTAACCAAGTTTTTGAATAAAATCAAGAGGTAATTTTCTCATTTCAAAAAAAATTGAATTTTCAAATTAATTTTTCTAAAAACATCTTCTTCACCAAATCAGGGATCATTTGATGTTTTGTTAGTGGGTTTTTTACTATTTTAGTTTCAATGCTCCTCTTATTTTTTATAATGTCAAAGGGGGAGAAAGCACTATTTTTTTTTAATTTATTTTAGTTATTTATTTTGTTTTACTTGTTTTATTTTATAATAAAAATAAAAAAAGGAAAATTTGTTTTTCCCCTTTTTTAAAATTTTTATCTTGGTGAGGGGGAGTTTAGGAAAAAATACTTTTAGTTTGCAACTTCACCAGTAATGTTTGCCATCATAAAAAGAAAGAGATTGTTGCGACTCAAGCTCACGAGTTTTATATTTTTGATGATAACAAACATATTTATATCTCATAGTATTTTTTATTCTATATTTTTTTATGTGTATACTAATATTTCAAGAATATCATGCAACATCAAACAAAGAATCAGAGCTCAAGATTGGGTTGAATAATCTTATATTTTAAAGGGTCTGTAATATTCATTGATGTAATTTTGATTTCTTGAGCCAAGACTAGTAAGAGAGTATGCTTGCTTGGTGACCATGCACACACGCACACACACTTAAGGGAGTGAGATCTAGTTAAAACCAGATGTTTAAGTTTCGAACTAATCATACTAGATGATTTTTTATCATCCAGGATGATCCTTTATGATCTTGGAAAATAGCGGCCAATGATAATTTAGGCATGATTTTAAGATTAGATTTTTGTTCTCATCATTTTGAATGATCTAGATCATTCTAGATGATCAATACAAATCATGCCTAAATTGATCATGTGAATAAGGGATTAATTATGGTTAAATTTTTCAACCTGATCGTCCTAAATGATATGTATATAGTACAAAATGATGTTTGCCAACATACTTGACTTTCCTAAATCATCCAAGATAAAATACCATAATTTTTCTTCTAATCAACCTGGATGATCCATAATATTATCCTGTACGATATGTACAAATTTGCACTGATCATCCTGAACTATCCTAATAACATCCAGGACTATCATGTCAAATTCAACACATCGTACTAGACGATCCTGTGATCATCTAGGATGATTTATGGCACTAGAAATGAGTTTTAAGGGTTTTCAAAAGCCATCATTTTAAGCACATCGTACGGGACGATCCTGTGATCATCCTGGATGATATTTGGAGTCGAAATTGAGTTTTAAGGTTTATGAAGCCCTCTTTTTAAGCATATCGTACGGATGATCCTGCGATAGTCCTAGATGATTTTTACCACAAAGATTAAATTTTAGTATTTTTAAAGCCCTCTATTTAAGCTTTATTAAGGCACTTGGTAAGTGTCTTTGGTACCTATTGAAGCTTCGTTCTTCTGGAGAAAACTTGAAGAGAGAACTTGAAAGGGAGAGAGGAAAGGGTTGAGTTTAACAGAGGGAGAAGATCCTTAGAGGGGGTTTCAAGGGAGTGTGGAGGGGGTTTCACACAGTTGCTCTAGCAAGCTTACACCTCAGTATCATCAGATTCAAGGTTCATCTTGAGGGAAGTTTTTGGAAGAAGAAGACCTTTTTGGAGTCAAAGGACCCGGCTACTCCACCGCATCGGGGAAGGTGGAAGTGATTTTGTGAAGAATTATTCATCTCAAACCAAAGGAACCAAAGGATAAGAGAGGGAACCACACTGCTTACATGTCCTTTAGAATTAATAAACCAACAATCAAGCAAAGAATTAATAGAACCCCTTGTAATAAAATAGTTGAAATGAAAGATGTCCTCAAAATAAGTCCAAACTTTAACAACTAATGGGCTAGAAATTAAAACATGACACATATTATCAACATGAAAATAGCATTGACATTTAGAAGGAAAGATAAAACTTCTTCTCCTCAATGTCTTATCCGTAGGAATACGTTTATGTAAAGTTCTCCATACAAAGACAGAAATTGTGGAAGGAAAACTTTTATGCCATATCATATGAAAAAGCTTGGAAGTCCCATGTTTAGCTTTAAAGGAATGCCAAGCATCTTTAACTCTAAAGCACCCATCTTTAGTGAAAGCACAAAGCAACACATCCATCAAAATAATACTCAGAGGGATCTTTTAAATAAGATGAATAATAAAATCAGGAAAAACACTAGAAAGTTTCTCCAAGTCCCAACCATTATTAGAAAAGAAGTAATTAACCTTCACAGAAGCAATGGAGAAAGAATTCATTAAAGAGTTAATCGATTGACCATTCAGCCAACGATCTTGCCAAAAGTAGTTCATGTTAACTCTAAATGTTTTAAATTACATCCTCATTTACACAAGCATAAGGAGGCAACTAATGATCTACAAGGGGAAATTATTGGAAATTCTCACCCTATGAAGAAATTTGTTGTAATGAGCATGGGGGAACTCCAAATTCTATTCAATATGGTTTGATACCCTCATCTCTCCAGGCAGGTGAACTTCCATCTTGTCTTTCCCCCAAGGTTGATGGGCTGGTGGATCATCAATTTGGTACTATTAGCACTAAATATTTACCCTTGACCAACAATTCAAATGAGGAGGAGCAATGGGTGGAAATTCATTCAGAGAGCAAACGGATGTCATGGTTGTTGAGCATAACAACATGATTAATAGTGTCCATTTAGCTTGCTCTACTAATAAGACCTCACTTGAGACTGGTAATGATCGTCATAATAAGGAGGTCAATTTAAATATAAATAATGCTTCTACTTATCTTGTGCAGGTTGTTGGTTTACAAAGTTTGGAGGAAGGTAAATTTGAGCAAGGGGAATTAGTTGAAGCCCCTACAATAAATTATTGTAAGGTTTCTCAAACTATTTATCAACAATTAAATTCTAAGATTGGTGGTGACAATAAGGTTAATAACTTTAAAGAATATTTTGAGGAGGAAGGTGATTTCTATCCTATGTTTGCTAAAAAGAACAAGAAACATAAGAATGTTGTGCTTAAATCTCCTAGATCCACTAGATCTCATGCTGCACAATTTAGCCCTCATGATTAAGTCAATTATTTGAAATGTTAGGGGGATTGGTTGCCCTTCTACTAGAGTCAGAGTCAATAACTTATGCATAATTCATTATATTTCCATGTTGATTGTTATTGATCCTTTTATTTCTAATGAATAAATGAAAAGTACTGCTAGATTTTTGGGTTTTAACCATGCTTTTATTAATATTTATTGTAAGATTTAGGTTTTGTGGAAAGATCCTTTATTATTGATATTATGGGAGATTTCTCTAAGGTGATTCATTGTCATATTGGTTATATGCATTATCATAGCTTTGCTTCTTTTGTTTATACGGCCTCCTCTCGGAGTAGTAGAAAGACTTTGTAGGACCAACTTTTCTTTTTCACTATAGTATTAACTCTCTCTAGATGGTTGGTGGTGATTTTAACACTATCTCATTTTCTAGTGAAAGATCTGGGGGTTCTACCCCAGTCTATCAACCTAGAAGATTTTAATAGCAGGATATTTGATTGCAACATCATTGACATTGGTTTTACTAGTAGTAGATTCACTTGGAACTGTGTCAATCTTTGGCAAAGGTTGGATAGTGTATTGTTCAATTATATTTTGATTAATACTTTTACCTCTACGTAGGTTGAGCACCTTAGTAGAACTATTTCTATGCATACTCCTTTACTTGTCATGATTAAGCCTCATAATGACATCTTCATTTCCAATTTCAAATTCCAAAACTTGTGGTTATTGTATCAATCTTTCATGGGTGTGGTTCATGAAAATTAGCATGCCCCTTCACCCTTATAATTCTATTTTTTGTATAAATAGGTTGTAGCTCATGTTGAAAAGACTAAAACAAAAATATAATTGGTGGAACCGAATTGTTTTAAAAATTTTGTTTTCTAACATTATGATGAATGAAGAGGAAGTTACAGTTCTTTAGCAGTTCTTATAAAACTATCCTTCTGATGCTAATGTTTGTGCTCTTTAATTGGCTAAAACTCATTTGTGTAATTTATATGAACAAAAAGAAACTTATTGGAAGCATAAAGCAGCTTTTAAGCTCCTCATTGATGGGGTTGATAATACTAAGTATTTTCTTTCTTTAGTTAAAAGGAATAGAACTAGGAACTGGATTCATAAATTTGATTATAATGATGGGGCTTACATTCAAGATGTTGGGGAGATTACTCAGTTTGGTGTGCATTATTTTAAATATTTGTTTAAAAACCATTTCAGTCTTGACCCTATTAATAATCCTAGTTTTATTCTAAGTCCTATTAATCATGAGGATAACTTGTCTCTTATTATTCCTCAGTTATTTGAGGAAATTAATAAAATTGCGTTTGATGGTTACACTACAAAGTTTTTTTCAAAAATCTTGGGATATCATGAGTTTTGATATTTTTAATGATATCCTTGATTTTTTTGCTGGCAATTAGATACTTAAGTTCTTTTCCTCTTCCTCCATTATTCTTATTCCTAAGAAGAATGTTGTTGCTTCTTGGATAGATTTAAGACCTATCAATATGTGTAATATTTATAGTAAAGTTATTTCTAAGTTGATTGTGAATTTCTTGGCTCCTTTGCTCCCAAAAATTTTTGCCCTTAATCAAACTTCTTTTTTCAAAGGTCATTCTATATTGGATAACATTTTATTTACTCAAGAAATGTTGAATGATTTGAATGTTAAAATGCCTGGTGGGAATATTATTTTTAAAATGGATATTGCCAAAGCTTAAGATAATATCAGCTTGGATTTCCATTATCACATTTTACAATTATTTGGTTTTAATTTTGGTTTTATTAATCGGATAAAAAAATTGATTGAAAATTGCTTTTTTCTGTCATCATCAATGGCAAAAGTCACAGTTTCTTTAAGTCCTCTCATTGGTTGAGATAAGGTAATCCTATCTCGCCAGCCCTTTTTATTATTTCCATGGAGTATTTTTCTAGAGGTATTATTAACCTATATGAGAATTTCCTAACACCTATTTTAGAACTTTGGGTGGCATTCATGTTTCTCGTTTATGTTTTATCGATGATGTTATTGTGTTTGCTAATGCATCGATTAATTGGGTTAACAATCTCATGAGGTTTATTAACACCTTTGAAAGTGTAGTGGTCTTTTTATCAATAAAAATAAGAGATGCTTTATTGTGTCTAGTAAGATCCCCAATAACCGCATTAATACTATTCAACATAACACTTGTTTTGTTAAAGTGTATTTACTGATTAATTATTTAAGGGTCCCTCTCTACAAATGTAGAAACAAAAAATGTTTGTTTGATGATCTTATTACTTCTGTGCAAAAGAGGCTCCTCACTTTGGATTCTAATTTTCTTAGTTATGGTTTTTAGATTAAGTCTTATTAAAATTGTTTTATGCTCTTTACTTGTTTACTCTTTTCAAACTATGAAACCTACGCTTATTATGTGTTGTAAAATTGGGAAATTAATCAATAAGTTCTTCTGGCATGGTTTTAATGGGAATTCTAAAATTATTTCATATTCTTGGGCCAAGTGTTGTGGGGTTCTGAATGAAGGGACTTTAGGTTGTAATGATTTGTTAGATTTATCTCATTCTTTTTCCTTTAAATTGTGGTTTAATTTTCATTCCAAGCTTTCTCTTTGGTACAAATTTATAAATGATAAGTAAGCATCCCTCTTTGTGCTATTACAAAGTTGGGGACTCTAGACTATGGAAAAGACTTTGTAACATCAAGTGCAGTGTGAAACCCCATCCTAAATGGGGGCTTGGTAAATCCAATTTATTCTTCTTGCAATACTAGTGGCTTAGAGGTATGTCCAAATATTTTATTTTTAATTCTATTTCCATAGCTGCTACTAAAGTTGCCTCTTTTATCACTAATAACACTTAGGATTATATCAAACTGGCTAAAAATCATTCAAGAAATGTTAATTTTAAAATTCTTAATTTTCCCATTAACACTAATTCTGATAATTTGCTTTAATATAATTTCTCTCATATTCGTAAATTTAACTTAATAGATGCTTAGCATATGTTTAGGGTGAAAAATGATGTTAAGAAGGTGTTCGCTATGATTTGGCATGAAAGTACCCCAAAGACCATCTCTATTTTTATGTTGAGAATTTTGTATAATTATATCCCTACCGATGACAATTTGAGTAAAAAAGGTTTTATTATTACTTCTAAATGTCATTGTTGCTTTCATGTGGAAAACATGCATTATGTGTTTGTCTTTGGCCCGATTGCTGTCCAAATTTGGTATCACTTTGATGACATTTTCAAGTTAAACATTTTCAATGTGAATATGACCATTAATGCATTACTTGATGCTTGACTTGTTAATTCTAAATGGCATATCAAAAACACAATTCCTTTTTTGAATTTATGGTGCTTGTGGTTTCCTAGAGATAATGTTAGGTTTAATAACTCTCGTATGGATGTCGATCATAATATTAAGAATATTAAGGGTAAAGTTTTTAAAATGTTCCATGCTAAGCTTTTTTCCTTGAAAATTTTTAAGATTTATTATTTTGCTGCCCATCACTTTTGTATTACTCTGCAAATGAGTTGATACTTGGAGGATCCTACTTTGGTGTATTGGAGAAAACTGCTAATTAATACTTTTAAACTTAATGTGGATAGTTTTATTAAATCTGAAGCATTTGTGTGCGGATGTATCATTTGGGATATTAAGGGTAATATGGTTATGGCGTTTGCTTGCCCTTTGGAGAAGTTCTTTGTGGTTTAGGGTTTAGGGTGCTACTTGATGGCAAATTATAGTGATATTTAGGGGGATTTAGTTGGTTTCTATCCTTTTTTGGTCTCTTAGTGTTATGGTGTTGTTTCTACCCTGCTCCTTAGCTCTAGAACTTTTTTAGTCTGATGCAGCTGGTTCCAGCATTTGGACTTATCGCCTATATGCTTGTTGGGCCCTATGTTGGAGCTATTTTCTTGAATCTGCTTTAATTTACTTTTCTCGATTTGCTTTGTTTATCTCTAGACTTCAGTTGGTTGGTTTTCTTGGCTTCCTACTATTATGTTCTTTAGTTTTCTGTTGGTCAATATGGCTAAGGTTTTTTATTTTGGCTAGGTAGTGTGGCCCTATTACTGGTTGTGTTGCAGTGCAGTGCTCTAGTAATGGCCATTTCCTACCCTTATCTGGGAGTTTAGTGTACTGTTTCTGGCTGTTCAGGTTTATTTGTTGCTAGTTGGTTAATAATTCAATGAAGAGTAATATTTGAATGGAATTTTGGAGAACTTCTTGGACATATAACTATTGGATTATTCATTTTTCTATTGTTTTGGCTGTTCAAGTTTATTTGTTGCTGGTTGGTTAATAATTCAATGAAGAGTAATATTTGGATGGAATTTTGGAGAACTTCTTGGACCTATAACTATTGGATTATTCTTTTTTCTAGTATTCAATTCTATTTTTGCTAGGTCTTTTTTTTTCATTATCCTATGTTACAAATTTTCTATTATGCAGGTGTTTGTAGTGATCGTATTTTGGAAGGAAAGCTGGATCAGGTCACTATTTTTTAGTCTTCCTTTCTATTTTGGGTACTCATTCTTGTTGACCGTAGAATGTACCTAGGGTGTTTTGTACTTCTCTTTAGTAGGGACCTCAAGCTCTTAGGGTTTTTTGTTAACTTTTTGTAGCTCTTTTGAGCATTAGTGAGCATGAGGACCCTTTAAGGACCATGTACTATTTTTTTTTATATTAACGCATAGGCCCCTCTGTAGGTTTCCCTAAAAAAATGACCTTCACCTATGCTTTTATCATGCCATGGTATCTAAATGGAAGAAATTAATTTCAATTTGTCTTTATTATTGTTTTCATTTTATTAATAATATTATTGATGACTAGAGTTGATTAATTGATTTCAAGAAAAATATAAATCATAAAAAATATAATTACATTGCTACAATAGAATTACACTAATTACATTAATGATGATTCTTCACTCTCTCCTCATTAGTGTAATTCTAGCAATCTATTATAGGCTGCAAGCATGATCACACCACAAATTTTATTTTAAGAAAAGCCTGTCGGCCCACAAATCTACATATGGTATTATATTTTAAGAGCCAACCTATATTAATTATAGTGTTAATAGTTAGCTTTCCTTGCTTACATGCAAATACTATATTTATCTAATATAAGTTGTATCATTCTCTCTTTGATATAAGAAATGCATAAAGCTATAACATATAAGAAAATATATTATCCTATAGCTTCAAAAAATCATAACTTTTACTTTACTTAGTGAAATTCAATAAGATTATATTAAGAATACTCACACAATCCATATTTATCGCATGAAAAAAGTTACAATAAAAAAGATCAATAAATTAAGAGAAATTTAATTTTTATCACTTTTGAGGAGATTAAAATAATAGAAAGCAAAACCCTCAAAAATAGGAATAAAATTTTCATCACTTACAGTAAGTAGAATAATTTTTGTAATAGGAATAACACATAAACAAGCCCTAGAGTGCTTCCCCTCTCTCTTTTCTTTCTCCTCTCCCTTTCTTTTCTCTTTTTTCCTCCTTCCTTTCTATCTTGCCAAGCAAAATGAGAGTGAGGGAGGGAGTGTAATGGTAGGGAAATTTAACTTAAAATATTAAAAAAATATTATTTACTTCTTAGTGCTATGGCGCCCATCTACCATAATGTTGCAACATTATTTTCCACCGACAAAGTTACTATAGAATAGAGACTTCAATGTTGTAGTTGTATTTTATGGAACTATAGTGCTCTCAGCCATGTTGTGCTCATGAGCCTAACATCGTTGCATTCAACTCAAAATTTTGATTTTTTTATTCAATAAATTCATTTTAAACTTTTGAGTTATTATAGATTTCCCCTTTGCCTCCCTTATTAATATCACTCAAACATTTATTAATTCCATATCAAATATATATTGTTCCTTATCCATGGTGAGCTCATCCTCAAGAATTCTCACCTTATTTGTGACATTGAGCTTCTCTCCTTACTCGTCCTCTAGGAAACTCAAGGCATTCTTATAGATCAAATCTAAAGATTTAACCCTACTCAAATAATGAATCATGCATCAAGCAAGGAAGAAATTTGTCTTCCATTCTTGCCCTAAATATTTTATTATTGAAGAAACTAACCCCATATAACAAACTAGGATTGTAATCCTAGGTCACACGTAAGTGACTTTGAGTGGGATACTCTTTATATTTAGCCATTTATCCTTCCCCTCTTCGGACTCCTTGGATTAGTCGTATATGGATACCAATATTAAAAGAAAACTCTCAATCAAAAGGGATGTTATTATTTCTTCTTTGGGTATTAAAGTAATCCAAATTTGGGCATCAAAATGGAAAATGACTCTCCCCGTTAGGATGTCTTTCCACATTTGAATACAAGTTTAAATTTATGTATCCCAACTTAGAGACAAACTTTAACAACTATTAACATTGAATGAAATTACATGAAAAATAAGATAAAAATCTACTCTCCTATAAGGTTATCCTAAATAATTAAGAATAATATCAATCCCAAGAAGTTATATGTTTGCATAAATTTAATCGCAGTCACACTTTGGAATGCTCTTTTCATTTCAAGGAGACTTAAGTATTTCTAGCACCTGCATAAAAATTTGTCTGTTTAAAGCTTTAATTTTTCCCCCTTCATTTATAACCCTGTACGAGCATGGCCACTTGTAGAAAAATAAGTGAGCAACAATATAATTCCTTAAAGAAAACCCCAACAAACGGGTTTTTCTATTGAGAAGCTTTAGTGGATGGAGGGGAACACTTCTCCTTCAGACATCTCGGCTAGAGGATCATCGAAAGTAGGAGTTTGAGTGGGAGGTAGGGAGCTTTCACCGAGGTTTGCTCGAGACCATAGCTGGAAGGGACTTGGAAGCTTATGGAATAAATATAAATAATGGGAGAGATCTAGGGAAGGTTTTTGAAAGATTGGGAGTGAATGAAATCCTCTAGATTAAAGTTCCCTATTCAAATGACCTCCGAGGCCATGGACGGCTGGAATCAACAGAATTAACCATCAGATGGCCTCCAAGTGGAAGTGGACATCTTGGGAATTCATTTCAAGCTCAAAGGAATCAAACTCTGGCATTCGGGAAGCTTTGGCTAAATATCATGAAGGGGGGACCATTGGAGCTGATTTCTCATTCGCTTTGGTCCCCGCCGGCCACTAGCTGAGTTAGGCTGAGGTAGAAAGATGACTAGAGATTTGGTGAACTCATCCATGAGATAAATTAGGCAAGAGACTTCCCAATTCACTTGGATGTGACCTACATTATCTCAGAGTCATGGGATTGATAGGGAAGGTAGGTAGAGTCAAGGGATATCCAATGAAAGTACCAATTGGGTTAGGTTGGATCTCTAGTGGAAGATGGCTTGGGTTAAAGTGGTTTTGACCACTTTGAGCTAGCCTAATGGTTGACCCAAGTCAACTCAAGGATTGGGCTAGCTAGGGAGATGTGTTGGAGGTAGGGCCACCAAATGGAGGTGTTAGTTAAGTTTGGTAGAGCCTAGGTTAAGGAATGGTTGAATAGAGAGAGCCTTTATTCTAGTGAGAGAAACTCCTGTTTTCTAGTGAGAGAAATGAAGCTTTTTTCAAATATTTTGATTTGCGCTTTTCATGGTGGCGGACGGTCGCCGGCCGTCTTCAACGGCTGGAGGTCAAATTGAGGGTCGACACGCTATTCTGACTAGGTTATTCTCGTACGGTTCAGGCCTGGCTTCTTCCCCTCTACCTTTTGGTAACGAGGCGTTTCCGAACAATCTGGACGGGAAGGTTTATTTTATGACTGGGAAGCCATTTGTTATTAATGAGGGGGCCTTTTGATTTAGAAGAAACCAGCTAAAGTTATTGGGAAAGGAAAAAACATCATCTCCGAGAAATCTATGGGTTTTCATAAAAAGGATTCTCCGACTAAATCCAGAAGAATGGCTAAAGTTGTAAATGGTGAAGCGTCGACATCCAATTTGAAGAAATGTCCAACTAAGGCTTCATTTGGGAGGGCTTTTTTATTGCTTTCCAAAATAGAGTTTTAGCACAAATTTTTTTATTTTTGTATTAAAACTATGTTTTAGAAAGCAATAAAAAAGCCGTCCCAAATGAAGCCTAAATCTAGGTTGGAGCTGGAAGACAATGTTGAGCATCAAAAGCTAATCCTTGAGGAGAATTTGGATCATGAAGGTGTTGTTAATCAAGAGGTAATTTTTAATGCTGATCTGGAAAACATTTGTGTATGTGAAGAAGCCAAACTAGCTAGATGTACATAGGAAATGGTTCAAAATGTATCAACATTGAAGACTTCCAGCAATTTGTTACCAAATGCTTGAACAAAGAAAAATAACAATAATGTTTCTAATATGGACTTTGGGAAAGATTTTACAGGAGAAAACTTGGTGGTGAAACTTCATGTTGCAAATGAACTGGAGAATTCAGTGAAGCTCCAGAAATCACTGGTTATTAAAGTATTTGGCAAAAGCATCCCATTCCCATTAATTTGCACGGAATTGAGAAGACAATGGTCTCAGTTCGGTAAATTTCATCTAACAATACTTAGTTTGGGATGGGTTTTGTGTACTATTGATGAACAAGAGGCATTGGACTCAGTTTTATCAAGTGGGCCTTGGTATGTAAAAGATAACATAATCGGCATGGACAAGTGGTCGCCTGCATTCTCCCCATTATCCTTGAAAAGCCTCATGTCTCCGGTTTGGATTAGAATGCCAAACCTTCCTCTACAATGATGGAATGAAATCAACATGTGTAGAATTGCTTCAATGATTGGGAAGCTGTATATGATAGATGGGATTTCATTCCAATGGAGTAGAAGGGATTTCACCAGGATTTGTGTCCGTATAAACCTGGATTCCAATCTTCCATTGGAAGTTTGGGTTGAAGGATCTTCGGGAAAATTCTTTCAAAGGATTGAATATGAGAAGATTACTAACTTTTGTTTTTGCTGTGGAAAAATAAGACATCTTGTTAAGAAAGTTGCAACTTAGCTTTTGCATGTTTTACATTTTTACAACTTGTATAGTTTTTTATGATTCCAAATATTATTATTCTAATTATTATTTTCTCCTAACACTTTTTGGAAGAATTGTTCTTGCTCTTGTGTGGACTAACATTTCAGGATAATCGTACTCCAGACTAATAAAGACTTCAAATCAAATTCAGCATAAGATATTTTGTACATTGAAGTCAGTATTTTTTCATTTTATTGAGTCTGAGAGAGTGTGATTGTAATTGAGCAACCTAGCACACACACACTGGGGGAGATCTTTAAAAGGCAAAATTTGTTATACTGATCATACAGGACGAACCATGTTCGTATGGGACGATCAGGTCAATTATACCCCTGGGAGAGCAATGGAACGAACAGAAAAGTAAGAAATTTTTCTAGGTCCTGGTCGTTCAGACGAATTTTCCTATTCGTCCCTGGATGATCTCCTCTATATCCTCACTTTATACTATTCATCCAAACGAAGTGTACCATTCGTCCTTGGACAATCTCCTCTAGATCCTCACTTTGAACTATTCATCTTACAAAGTACATCTTTTATCCCAGGAAGATGTCCTCTGGACCCATGGCTTGAAATAATCATCCAGACAAACTTCTATTTTCGTTCCAGGATGATGCCCTCTGGACCCACGACTTGAACTAATCATCCAGATGATAAACACTATTCATCCCAGGATGATGTCCTCTGGACACATGACTTGAACTAATTGTTCAGATGAACTTCTATATTCGTCCCAGGAAGATGTCCTATGTTCCTTAAAAATATGGACCGTCCTACAGTTTCATCCAAACGAACCCTTGATATAATTATTCATACTGGGCGAACTTAGTTCGTACAGGATGATGATCGAGTATGAAGTTATTTTGTACCAATGCACATTGGGTTCGTACGCAATAATTTTTACACTATTTGTACATATGAAATCACGATGGTACGGGATGATCAAGTGCAACCAAAAATTGAAAAATGCAATTTTTGGACAGTTTTTCGTATCATTTCTATAAAAGGTCCAATTAAAACTATTTTGAAATCTTTTTGCTCATTAGTCCTCGTGTAAATTGAAGAGAGATTGAAGGAGAGAGTGTCAGAGAGTATTTAAAGGAGAATTTTTACTGCTTGAGCGTGAATGATTCACTTGGTAATCAAAGGTAAGATTCTCCGATTATGATTTGTGATTACTTAAATCTTTTCTCTTGTCCTTCTAGATTTCTCGTGAGAAGATCTTTCAAGGAGATCTGGTTCTCTGCCAACACTCGTGGAGTGTGAAAGGATGAAAGGTTCTCTGCCTACACTTGGAGAGTGTGAAAGGATGAAAGATTCTCTGCCTACACTTGGAGAGTGTAAAAGGACGAAGGGTTCTCTGCCTACACTTGAAGAGTGTCAAAGGATGAAGGGTTCTCTGCCCACACTTAGAGAGTGTAAAAGGACGAAGGGTTCTCTGCCTACTCTAGGAGACTATAAACGAATGACAGCTCTCTGCCGTACCGGGTACTGGTGGAAGAGAGTTTTTGTGAAGGCTTCTTCGACTTGTTGTGGGGGCAAAAGGAAAGTCACTAGTGGTATTAGTGCAATGTTACAGATCTATGGTTTATGATTTTGATGATATCAAACATTTCATATTTCTCTACGATTGCCTTTTTGTACTAACATTTCAGTTCCACACGATCAGACTACAACTTGGAACCAGCTCAAGATTGGGTACAGTAGGATTGAGTCAGTTTGTACCTTTTTCCTTTCTTGAGTCTATTGTTTTTGGTGTGGCTCCTGATGTTTTGTAACTTGGTAAAAATTCTCTTTTTCCCTATATGATTTCTATTTTTGGTAACATCGTCCGGGACGATAGTAATATCGGCCTAGACGATCTGTCCAAAATCAGAAACCCTAATTAGGGCATCCTCATTAAGACAGCTGTCATAATAATCGGCTTGGACGATACTTATATCGGCCAGGACGATATGATCAATTAAGAAAGAATCAGCGCCATGATCAATTTAGGTATCATGTATTTTAGGAAATCGGCCAGGACGATATACCAATCGTCCAGGACGATCTAACTCAATTATGCCTAAAATGATCTAGTATCTTTGAAAAGAATAAATGGCTGATTGATACGATCAGATCGGCCAGGACGATCATTGGATCGGCCGGGATGATAACCAGGACGATTTATATCGGCCAGACTCTATTCAGGGCGATGATCAGGATGATTGAACTGGTTTTTAACTAATCGTCCAGGATGATCGTGAGATCGGCCAGGACGATGTAACCAAGTTTCTTCTGATCATCCCATATCGTCCCGGGCTAATGAGCTTAATTTGTACTGATCGTACAGGACGATATACATATCATCCTGGACGATAATGTCGGCAACTTGCATTAATGAGCTCGTTTTGAGAACTTCTATTTAAGCTATGGCATGGAAACTTTTGTAAGTGTCTTTGGCAGCCATGGGGGAGACTTGAAGAGAGAGCTTGAAAGGGAGAGAGGAAAGGGTAGAGTTTGAGAGGGAGAAGATCCTGTGAGGGGGGAACTCAAGGGAGTGTGGAGGGGATTCCACACGGTTGCTCCGGCGAACTCGCACCTTAGTACCATTGAATTCAAGGCTTGTCTCGAGGTAAGTTCACCAAAGAAGAAGATCCCTTTGGTGTTAAAGGACCCGGCGACTCCGCCGCACCAGGGAAGGTGGAAGTGATTTTATAAGGGCTTCTCCGCCTAGCCATGGGGGCTAAAGGAGAGACACTAGTTTAGTGCAATACTTGGGGGTGCCTCCAAGGAGTGGACGTAGGTCAAGGTTTGACCGAACCACTATAAATCTGGTGTGTTCTTTTCTTATTATCGCTTCCGCATTTATTTTTTTCGCATTTTGATTGTGGTGATTGTGGTTATAGTTTTATCTTAGGTTTTAAAGTTTTCCAATTCACCACTCTTCTTAATTAGCTTTGGGACTAAGTTCATAGGGCTTAACATCCCTAACGAACTTTCAAGTTGTATTAGAGCGGTTTTCATAAAATAAGTTTTTAAAAGCTTTTAAATTTTGATCCATGTCTAATCGTAATTTTGCGGAAGGTTATTCGATCACTAGACCACCATTGTTTGAAAATATTACATTTGATTTTTGGAAAATTTGCAGGTCTACTTTCTTGCAATCAATTGATTTTCGCATGTGGCATATGATTTTAACTGGTTATTCATCACCATCACGTATTGTTAATGGAATTAAAACTAATATTCCTTTTAATCAATGGAATAGGGATGAATGAATTGATGCTCAATTAAATGCAAAGTCTTTAAATTATTTTTTCTGTGCTTTAAATTTTGATGATTTTTTGTTAATTTCCACGTGCACTACTGGTAAGGAAGATTAGAAAAAATTGCACACCATATACGAAGGCTCTAATGAAATCAAGCAATCAAAGTTAAATATTTTACTGGATGATTATGAATTGTTTTTCATGAAACCCTATGAGTCAATCTTAGATATGTATACTAGGTTTATTTAAATTGTTACTTCATTACAAGCCTTAGGAAAAGAATTTTCAAATTTTAAAAAAGTTAACAAAATTCTTCATTGTCTACTAGATAAGTTTGATGCTAAAGTAATTGCTATTTGTGAATCTAAAGATTTGAATGTATATTCTATTGATAATTTGATTGGCTCACTCATTGCCTATGAGCAAGGGTTGGGTCAAAGACTTTTGGATGCAGGTGAAACGATCATTCTAAAAGCTGAAGATACGGAAAGAGGAATCTTAGGTGGTGACGATAGCAATGAATTATCAAGCAAATCACAAAGCTCACTAATGCATAAGCAAATGTGGAAGAAAGGTAAAAGTGGTAAGGATGTCCATATTTCCTCTGACATTATTTGCTTTCGATGTAGGAAACTTGGACATATGAAGAATACGTGCCCTAATGTAAGAATTCTTCCTACAAAAGAAAAGGGCAAGGAAAAGCTAAACTTTAATTGGGAAAATATTGAAAAACACAAAATCTCATGGGCAGACATGGTTTCTGAAGAATCGGACCAGGAAAGAGATAATGGTTAAAAAGGGCTATTTGTGTTTTTTTCTTTTTGCTGGTTTTTATTTTTCTTTTGTTTTCATTTTTCTTTATTTTTTTAATCGTATTTTTTCTTTGATCCAACACACACACTCACTTTTCTAAAAATGAAAAATCTACTTCATGTTTTTTTTCTTTGGTAAATTTTGTTTGACTTCTCTAAAATAGTCGAAGAAAGGAAACTCATGATTTGTTTTACTCTCAATCTCTATTTCCTAAAAGAGGTTATTCTACTTTTGATTTAAAATCTCTTTCATCTTTTAAATTGATTTTTGAAACAAAATTTTTTATCTCCCTACATTTTATTTATCGCATAGGAATCTTTTGCAAGTTGTTGAATCTAACTCATAATTTTCTTAATCAAGAAATTTGCTTTGTCACTAAGATGGGTTTTCCTTTATTTTTAAAATTTAAGAAAGGAAGCATATTCAAAAAAATTGGCCAATGATGCCAAAAATAAAAGATGCGCAAAGATGCCAAATTGAAAATATAGAATACACAAAGTGTATCAAAAGATGCGCAATACGCCAACCAATTGTCAAGAGGCATAAAATGAGCCTACAATGTTTAAATGCTTACCATTCTTGTACTTCTTAAAAGCTTAAGAAAACCCTTGATATTTTCGATACTTGACTTTGAAAATTTTGATTCAACAATTCGTGCATTGATCTTCTATTAGATATATTTTATGAAAGGTGTTTTTGAAAAATGATTGTTTCTTTCTCTAACTTATTTCTTGATTTAGATATTGAATTAAAAAGTTTTTTTAGCCTTTTTAAAGAACTTGAGTTTGGATTATCAAATTCTTATTTTCTAACCTTTAATGGACTATGCGTTGTCAATCCATTTTTACTAAAATTTTGATTAAAACCAAGAGGTAACTTTCTCATTTTAAGAATACATTTGTTTCACTAGATCAGGGAAAATTTTTGTTTCGTTTTGTTCTATATGCCTTCTCTCTTTTTGATAATGTCAAAGGGGGAGAATGTACTTGTATCCTTTATTTTCTTTTCAAAAATTTAAAACAACAAAAATATTTTTATCTCCATTATTTTTTAAAGTGTTATTCAAGTGAGTGGGAGATTAGGAGAAAAAAAATTATTTTTTGAAAATTCAAAATTGAAATGTTTTTGCCATCATCAAAAAGGGGGAGATTGTTACGGATCTATGGTTTATGATTTTGATGATAGCAAACATTTCTTATTTCTCTATGATTGCCTTTTTGAACTAATGTTTCAGGTCCACACGATCAGACTACAACTTGGAACCAGCTCAAGTTTGGGTAGACTAGGATTGAGTCAATTTGTACCTTTTTCTTTTCTTGAGTCTATTATTTTTGGTGTGGCTCCTGATGTTTTGTAACTTGATAGAAATTCTCTTTTTTCCTGTATTATTTCTGTTTTTGGTAAAATTGTCCGGGACGATAGTAATATCGGCCTGGATGATCTGTCCAAAATCAGAAACCCTAATTAGGGTATCCACATTAAGGCAGCCATCATAATAATCAGCCTGGATGATACTTGTATCGGCCAGGACGATATGATCAATTAAGAAAGAATCAACCGGCATGATCAATTTAGGTATCATGTATTTTAGGAAATCGGCCAGGACGATATACCAATCGTCCAGGACGATCTAAATCAATTATACCTAAAATTATTTGGTATCTTTGGAAAGAATAAATGGCTGATTGATACGATCAGATCGGCCGGGACGATCATTGGATCGGCCGGGACGATCATTGGATCGGCCGGGACGATAACCAGGACAATTTACATCGGCCAGACTCTATTCAGGGTGATGATCAGGACGATTGAACTGGTTTTAAACTAATCATCCAGGACGATCGTGAGATCAGCCAAAATGATGTAACCAAGTTTCTTCTGATCGTCCCATATCGTCCCGGGCTAATGAGCTTAATTTGTACTGATCGTACAGGACGATAATGTCGGCAACTTGCATTAATGAGCTCGTTTTGAGTGCTTATATTTAAGCTATGGCATGACAACTTTTGTAAGTGTCTTTGGCAGCCATTGGAGCTTCGTTCTTGTGGGGGAGACTTGAAGAGAGAGCTTGAAAGGGAGAGAGGAAAGGGTGGAGTTTGAGAGGGAGAAGATCCTGTGAGGGGGGAACTCAAGGGAGTGTGGAGGGGATTCCACAAGGTTGCTCCGGCGAACTTGCACCTTAGTACCATCGAATTCAAGGCTTGTCTCGAGGTAAGTTCACCAAAGAAGAAGATCCCTTTGGTGTCAAAGGACCCGGCGACTCCGCCGCACCAGGGAAGGTGGAAGTGATTTTGTAAGGGCTTCTCCGCCTAGCCGTTAGGGCTAAAGGAGAGACACTAGTTTAGTGCAATCCTTAGGGGATGCCTCCAAGGAGTGGACGTAGGTCAAGGTTTGACCGAACCACTATAAATCCAGTGTGTTCTTTTCTTATTATCGATTCCGCATTTATTTTTTTCTACATTTTGATTATGGTGATTGTGGTTAGAGTTTTATCTTTGGTTTTAAAGTTTTCCAATTTACTACTCTTCTTAATTAGCTTTGGGACTAAGTTCATAGGGCTTAACATCCCTAACGAACTTTCATGCAATACTCGGGGGTGCCTCCGGGGAGTGGATGTAGATTGTGTTTGGCCGAACCACTATAAATCTTGTGTCTTTTTATTTTCCGCTGCTTTTTACTTTACTGTTTCTATTGATCTGTGGTTAAAAAATCTTTTTCAAAAATTCATTAAAGTTTTTATCGGTTTAAAAATTAAAGAGGAAAATTTTTTAATTACCAATTCACCCCCTCCCCCCTCTTGGTTAGCGCTCTGGGATATAAGCTTAGGTCTAACAACCTAATTCATATTGAACAAGTTTCAACACATCTGAGAGACCAATGTCCAGAAAAAATAGTGAAGGATCTTCAACTAGCCCAAAACAAAAATCTGACCTCTAATGCAAATTCAGCTCAGGAGGAAGGCTTGAATAAAGAAGTAGTACCAAATGAAGCTGATTACAGACCTTGGATTCATGTAAACTTCAAAAGGAAAAAGTTTAAAAACCAAGGTCCAAGAATCAATTCTCAGAACAATACAAATGTTCAAACTAGCAACTTTAGAATTCATGCGAAGAATCCTATGGTGTATAGGAAAGTGGAGAAAACAACAATTGAAGATGATGCAAGATAAGCTCTGAAGTTGAATGATGTTACTACATCCATGGAAGAGAGAGTGGAAAACTATGGAGAAGCACCAGCTACAGTTTTTCAGCAGAATGAAGAAAATGCTAGCTCTGGTTTGGATTCTCTTCTCCCAGCCATATCTGTTGACAATAACAAATTCAAACATTTAAGTGTTAAAATCTAGGAAGGAGAAATTGTTAATCCTAGTAAAAAAGATTTTTCAAATGTTTGTGGCAACATTAATTTCATGAAACATAGCAGTAGCATGGTGGGTTTTGGTAATGAAGAAATATTGGAGGAAGCAAAAGAATCAGGCTCAAAAAAGAAAGGTTCTAAGCAGCTCAAGGGCTTATGCCCTATAAAATTAACTACAAGGAACAGAAGATTGGAGGGAGATCAAAAAGAAAAAGTGGGGAATCCTTCCCCACTTTTTCCTTAATGTTATCTATTGGCTTCTGGAATGTCAGGGGAGCTAGGAAGAGGAAAGCTTCCCTATATTTGAAGGAATTTGTAAAAGAAAATGGGATTTTTTTTATGGGTTTGTTGGAAACTAAAGTTGCCTTGTTTAGTAGAAAAGATGTAGATCTATAAATTGGAGCAAGTTGGCATTTTTTCAAGCCTCTTAGGTTGGATTATCTTGTGGAATCATGGTTCTTTGAAAATCAGAAGTGGCTACTTTCAGAGTTTTGGAATCTTCAAGCCAATTCATCATTGGGGAGATAGATGTCCAAAATAAAGGAAGTTGGAGAATTGCTACCATCTATGGCAGCACAGATGTATATAAGAGGAGAACGCCATGGGAAAATTTTGAGTTATACTCCACAAAGGACAAAGCATTGATCATTTGAGGTGATTTCAATTGTCTCCTCAATAAGGATGACAAAAGAGGTGGGAAGAGAATCATTTATTCATTGGGTGCCAAAGAAATGGAGACTTTCCTTGTATCCAATGACCTTCACGAGGTGAGGTGTATTGGACCCAAATAAACATGGTGCATTAATAAAACCGGAGTTGATAGAATCCTTGAAAGACTGGATATGTGCTATTTGAATTCAGTTGCATTAAGTTCTCCTCATCAGCTATTAGTAGGGCACCTAGCTAGAATTTCCTCAGACCATTGTCCAATAATTATGAATATCTTGAATTACAATGCAGTCCTTAAAAAAATTATTAAATGTGAAGATGTTTGGATCTCTAATCCAGCATCTTTTGTTGTGGTAAAGAAAGTTTAGTGCAGGAAAATAGTGGGAGACTTTAGCCAAATTCTCAATTGTAAGGTGCAGAGGACATTGAAGGCTTTATACTACTAGAGCAAAGATAAACATAAGGCACTTACTCAAAGAAAAGACTCTCAATAAGGAAATCCTGGATCTACAAGAAAAAGAAAGTAGAGAAGGGCTCTCGGGTGATGATTGCTTGATTCTTAAAACAAAGGTAGGAGATTTCAATTCAAATTTAGCTCGACTCAACACTTGGTAGAGACAACGTGCCAAGGTGAAATGGGCTACAGAAGGAGATATAAATTCAAATTTTTTTCATGCTTTTGCAAGTGCAAGGAGAAATTCCAATTTTATAAGTAAACACAAAAATGAAGATGGAACGGAGATGGAAGATCTGCACCAAATTGAAGACAGCTTCTTTCAATTTTTTTCAGAAGAAATGGGAATACAGGAAATGCATATTGGAAGGATGGTCAAAGTCTTCTTTTTGTTTGGAGAAGGAGGATGTCAGTAGATTAAACAAAGAATTCTCTCTTAATGAAGTAGAGATGGTCATCAAGAATTCTAGGAACTATATAGCTCCAGGAAATGATGGAGTCACTTACTCATTTCTTAAAGGCTATTGGGACATCATCAAGGAAGATCTGTAGAGTGCTTTAAATCAGTTTTTTCTAACAGGAGAGATGAATTCTAATTGGAAAGAAACTCTAATCATTTTGATTCCAAAAGTTTCTAACCCAATATATCCATCCAACTTCAAACCAATTAGTTTGTGTATTGCAATTTACAAAGTGGCGGCCAAAGTCATACATAACAGATTATCTCCTGTCATTCACGAAGTAATCTTAATTAAACATGTAGTGTTTCTGAAGGGCAGGGCTATGTCGGTTCACATCATGATAGCCCATGAGATCTTCCACAAATTTAGATATTCAAAGAACTCCTGTGGTATGGTTTCTTTCAACCTAGATTTGGAGCAAGCCTATAACTCCATGGGATGGCCAACATTGGAAAAAGCTTTGAGGTATTTCGGGTTTTTATCTACAATTTCTTCTTTAATTATCGAATGTGCTACAAATTCAAAATTTTCTCTATTAATTAATAGAAGCTCATCAAAATGGATTGAAGCTAAATGTGGATTTCGGAAAAGGTTGTCCCTTATCACCTTATATGTTCATTCTTTGTGCTCAATTATTGACAAATGCTTTTAAACAAAGAGGTGAGAATTATGGTATAAGCATTTCTCCAAATGGGCCAAGGATCTCACATTTGCTATATGCGGACGATATCAAAATTTTTTCAAAAGCAAATGTGAAGGAGGTCAAAAATATCAAATGCATAATAAATGATTTATGTAGTTGGACCAGGCAAAAGGTGAATGCTAACAAATCATGTGTGCTTTTCGGGAAAGCTATAAATAGAAGGAAGAAGAAAAAAATAAACCGCATTATGGGGATCAAAAGTGTTAAAGAATTTCATTATATGGGGACAAAGATATCCTTGAGGAGGTTAGTTGGCCAAGACTTCCAATTCATTATTAAAAAGTCTCTAAATATGATCAATATTTGGGGAAGTAAATTCATTTCTTTGGTTGGAAAAATAAATTTAGTCAAGACGATTTGCTTTCTTATACCATTTTTCATAGTACTCACTCCATGATTCCAAAAAGTATTCTTGAGGAGATGGACAAATTGTGTAGAAATTTCATTTAGAATAAAAAAAATGGGAGTCATGGTATGCACTTTGTTAGTTGGAAGATAATGTGTTTACCGGTTAAATGGGGTGGAAGAGGATTTCACTCTTGTTATGACAAAATTGGGTCATTAAGACCAAAACTTGCATGGAGATACAATTAGATGGAAGAATCCTTATTACATAGAGTCTTATTTCCCAAATATGGACTCATTTTTTAAAACCGGTTTTCAAAAAGGAAAGGTTCTACAGCTTGGAAAATTATTCAAAATGGAGGAGACTTCTTAAGACCAATTATAAGGTGGAAGGTTGATGATGGGAAATCTATAAATGCTCTTAAAGACACTTGGGTATTGGATAAAAATCTCAATAAATGGCCAACTTATTTGATTCATCAAGAACTAGAAGAAGCCTCGATGGATAGATTTATTTCAAATGGAAGATGGGATGCAGAGGAACAAAACAAAGAATTTGGATCAAAACTTGTTAGTTTGATTATGCAAACTAACATATCCGCTGATTTGTCTAAAGACCGCTTGGAACTCATATACAACAGATCAGGAAAATCAATATCTTCCATGGCTTTTGAAGCTTTAGATCAGAATTCTCATCAAATTTCCTATTGGAGTTGGATAAATAAGGCAAAGCTCTCACCTCGAGTTGAGGGATTTTGGTGGAAACTTTTTAACAGAGCAATCCGACATTTGAATTCTTATGCTATAGAAGATTGCAAATGCATAATGGATGTCCTAGAGGTTGCAATATGATAGAAGATATTGAACTCATAGTTGTCAAATGTAAAAAATTGTGTGAGGTGTTCCAGCATCTAAACAGGTGGGGATTCAGAATTTTAACCTTCAACTCATTCACAGAATGTATATTCTAGATTTCAAATCAAAATTACTGATTGGTAACCCTGTTTTGTAATTCTATTTACCTCACTTGGAAAGCAAGGAACAATCTTGTTCATGAGGGAAAAGAGGTCGGTTCCTAATTTATTGCAATGGAGTCACTCACTATGGCTTCAAATTCAATTTCAAATGCTGCGGTTGTCCCGGGTAAATGGGGTGTCAATCAGCTTTGTAAGCTGTTGGATGTTCATTGGCATCCCCCTCCACCCGGTTGGATCAAGATAAATGTTGATGCTTCTCTACTTCAATATTATAAAGGTGGAATTGGGGGAGTATTTAGAGACTTCAAAGGAAGCTTTTTATTAGCATTCGGATTTTCTTGTGTTCAATGGGATGTCTCAAGGCTTGAAATGCTTACTATTCAATCCATCAAAGAAGATTTTAAAGATTGGATGCTGAATTATGACGGCATCATCATTGAAAGTGATAATGTAAATGTCATCAAGGATCTCCAAGATGAGCTCTTTTTACAAGGATGCCGATTTTAGAGTTATATTTAAAGAATTTAGAAATGTTATCTTTACTTGTATAGATAGAAAGTGCAATAAGTTAGTGGATCTAAGTGCTAACTAAGCTATTGTTAGTTCATTTATTTGGGATGATTTAGTTTTAAATAAGGTTCCTCCTACCTTTATATCCTTGTGAAAGGAGGAATCTAAATTTTTTTATTAGTTCTTGCTTTTAGTTTTTAATAAAATTTAAATGCACTTGGTTGCATTTTCTTCAAAAAAAAAAGGTTAAGGAATGGCTCAACCTTTAGTGGTTTTGACCACTTTTGGTTAGCCTGATTCCCAACCTAAGTTGACTAAAGAGTTGGGTTAACTAGGGTAGGTGTATTGGGTCATAGGGGACCCAATTCCACCATTGGTTTGATTTAGTTTGGATCAGGAGGAAGACTTGGCTCATAGGAAACCTCTATTTGCACTCTGAGTATTGTATAATACAAAGTTAATCTCCTTTTGCTCCCTCAACAAGGCGGAGAAGTCTTTGTAAACTCTCTTCCACCAACCCGGTGAAGCAGAGGACCAAAACTCCTTTCAAAGGAAGGGAACCTTGACTTCTTTTTATTCCTCTTGAAGAAGACAAAGAACCTAGACTTCTTTTTCTCCCTCCTAAAGAAAGTATAGAACCTATAAAACTAGACTAAGAAGCCTCTTTACCTAAATAGCTCCCAAAGGACTCACCAAGGTCATAGGAGGAGCAAGCGTACAACTAGCCTGAAGCAACCGTGTGATCCCCCTCACGCTCAAGCTCATCTTATCCTTCTTCTCTCAAACCATAATTTTCTTCAAAAGCACCCTCTTAGAGTTCCTCCATTAGTCACTTTCTTCTCTTCACATCACATAGAAAATGTTAAAGAATTTCTCTCATAATAGGATTCAGGAAACCCTAAAAATTCAAGTTGGCCATCTTCTGCTCGTACAGTACGATCCAAGTTTCTACAATACCATCAATTCAAAACTAGTCCCATCTAGTACAATGTAAATGATCGTTCAAATAAATTATTTAATTTTTATGAACATATCATACTATAAGATTCATTGATCATCTAGTATGATCTATTTAATTTCCTCTCTTAGTATTGGATAATTCCTAGGATGATAAAAATTCATCTCTTATTTTTTTAAGTAAATCATCCAGTATGATATTTCTATCGTACAAAATGATTAGGTTAAAAATTATTATTTCAATTGGTAGAAACTCTAGGATGGCCAAAATTCAACTCTGTCAATTGTTTAGCATAATTAACATTGTATAGTACGATCTATTATCATTAAGTAAATTAAGATTTGACTGAATAATCTTGGGGGTTAAGTTTAGTAAGATTTCAAATTTTTTATAATATGATATGCATCGTGCACTATGATTAGTTCAAATTTCCAATTTCAAAATCTTACTTAAATTAATCTGGAGGCTAGGGTTTTGATAATGAAACGAATCATATAATATGAATAATCTTAGGCATTAATTTTGGTAAGATATCAAATTTTGTATAATATGATATGCATTGTACATTAAAATTAGTTTACATAACATGAAATTTCAATTAACTGTTGAATAGTTTTTTGGAAAAAATGATCGTGCATTATGAATTTAATTCGTGCAGTATGATTAGTTAAGAAAATTTTAATTTTAGATAAAATTTCTCTCCCCCTATGTGTGTGTGTATAATTACCCTATTGCATACACTCTAATGTAGCCTGACACAAGAAAATAGAAAATTAAAGAAAAGAAAGAATACAGACTCTTTTGACTTGACATCCTAACCTACTCAATCTTGAGTCTTTGGTCTTCTTGAGTATTGTACCTATAATTGTTAGTGCATAAAACATAAATAATATCCAATATAACTCTTAAGAATGCATAATACAATCAATAGGATTTGTCATCATCAAAATCACAGTCAAGAGATCCTCAATTGGCAACAATCTCCCCTTTTTTTATGATGACAAATAAATTTGGTTAAAGTATAGCTTGAAAGATTTTTTCATCCTAAGCTCCCCCTTACTAAGTTAAAGAGTTTAGAAAAATAGGGGTTACCTACCTCCTTTTTTTACATTTTATTTTTTATTTTTGTTTTTAAAGGAACATTACAAAATAGATAAATAAATAAAATAGTAATATAAAATAAATAAATAAAATAATAATTTTTATTAAATAAAAAAGGCACACATACAAGAAAAGCTAAACAACCAAACATGTTCTCCCCCTTTTGACATCACCAAGAAGAGGAGATACACAAAAAAGAAAGTAGTATAAAAACATAAACACAACACATAACTAAAAGTATGATGGTCCCTGATCAGGTGGTGGTGGTGGTGGGTATTGTTGGAAGTAGTTTTTATAGGAGGAAAAATAAGTCTAAATTGAGTCAAATTATGCCTTAAACCATTCCATGTCTTCATTATATTGAATTTATTATTGGTCTAGGTGGGATTCAAGACTTTCAAAAAGCTGTATTTGTTCCTCGTACGGGTAGTGATAAGGTGATGGTGTTGGTTATAGTGCAACTAGAGGTAGTGCTGGTATAAGGGCATCTCCCTTTATCTCATTAATGTCTATCTTGCCTAGTTCCTGGCCTTGATGAAAAAGAATACGAAAGAAAGCATCTATATAGAAGATAAGATTATTTTTGAGAGGTGCATGATAAGTGATTTCATATTTTTTCTTTAAGATATAGGCTATGACATGTCCTAAAGCCACATTTTGCTTTCTTATGGTAGAAGGGAGTCTTATGGGAGTTAAATTTTGAATGTAATAAATTGTCAATTATGATTCATTAAAGTGAGTGTCAGGAAGTGCTTTTTCTGTCAACCCTACATCCTACAAAATCATAATCTAAATATCTTATAATTTCAAAATATATGATGTCTCTAGGATACCAGATTACTAGTTTTGTAGTGTCTAATAAATATCAAAGGATTTTTTTAACAGTAGTAATGTGTAACTCTTTTGGATTTACTTGAAATATAGCACAAAGGCAAACACTGAACACTATATATGATTTGCTAGTAATTAAGTACAAAAGTAATCCAATTAATTCCCCTATATTTTTTATCAACTAATTTTTCATTTGGGTATTTATCTAATTTGACAGTTGAGCTCAGAAGAGTGTTTATGGCCTTAGCATTATCCATTTCATATTTTTTAAGAATTTACTTGGATGTATTTATTTTTGCTAAGGAAAGTTCCATCATCCAACTAGTTTATGCTAAATCCAAGAAAATAATTATGTTCTCCGATCATGCTCATTTCAAATTATTTGCTCATCATTTTTGAAACTTTTCACAATTTTTATTTGATGATCAAAACAAAATGTCATCAACATAGACTAGACAGATAAACAACTCTTCTCCTTCATTATAGGAAGAGGGTGGCGTCTATACTATGTTGCAAATCTGTTTTCGTGGATTATGATTTTGATGATAGCAAACAATCCTGTTTTATTACAACTGTCTTGCGTACTAACATTTCAAGACAACAGAATCAGATGGCAATCGGAACCAGCTCAAGATTGGGTATACTAGTTCTGAGTCAGTTTGTAATTTTCTTTTTCCCTTTCTTGAGTCAATTATAATCTTTGAGGTATGTGATGCTAAGTAACTCTACACACACAGACACATTAGGAAAATCTCTGTCTATTAATTAGAGTTATCTATTTTGATCACATCATCCAGGCCGATCCTAACATAGGCATGGACGATTTGCTAAAAAAATAGAAACCCTAATCAGGGCATCATGGTTAAGGCAGCCTTCATTAAGCTGATCGGCCTGGAAGATACTTGTATCAGCCAAGATGATAGGCCCAAATTAGAAAGAATCAGTTGGAAAATCTGTTTAGGTAAGATTTATTTTTCTACATCGGCTAGGACGATCCATTATATCGTCCTGGATGATTAAGCACAATCATGCCAAAATTAATCTATTATTTAAGAAAAGCAATTAAGGCTGATTGCACGATCACATAGTCCGGGACAATCGCAAGATCGACCGGGACGATGTAGTGGATGATTGACATCGGCCTATCTTTATTCAGGGCAATATACTGGACAATTTGGCTTGAATTTGAACAAATCATCGAGGACGATATATTATAAGCCTAGACGATATGACAAAAAATTACTCTAATAGTACCAAACCAACCGGACTTATTGAGCAAAATTTATGCTGATCGGTTAGGCCAATACCCCTATCGGCTTGGATGATAAAGTCGGTTTGTATAAAATAAGAGCTATTCTGAAGCTCTTTTATTTAAGATCTCTTGCTCTACACTTTGAGGGATCTTTTGCTGCTATCTTAACCTGAGAAAGCCTAAAGGAGAGGGATAGAGAGGGAGAAACAGAGAGGATTTTATGAGGGGGAGCTTATGAGGAGGATTCACAAGAGTTTCTCCAAGCATTGTTCCACTTCTTCTTCTACTAGAGTCTCTTATCCTTGGAAGGGTTGAGAGAGGTGAGCTTCGGCAATCGATCAAGGTTCTCTGCCTACTTTAGGAGGAAGCAAAAGGAGTTGGGTTCTCTTGCTCGCTTGGGTTGGCGGAAAGGAGGTTTCTTAAGGGCTTCTCCGCCTTGCTGTAGAAGCAAAAGGAGAGTCACTTTTGTAGTGCAATACTCGGAGGGCGCCTCCAGGGAGTGGACGTTGGTCGGGTTGACCAAACCACTATAAATCCTTGTGTTCTTTTTCTATTGCTTTCGCATTTAATTTTTTACACTTTGATTTTTGTTGTGGTGAATTTTGGTTTGAGTTTGATGCTTTGATTGTGAAATATTTTTTAATTACCAATTCACCCCCCCTCTTGGTTAGCCTTGGGCTAGTTTATGAGGGCTTAACATCCCTAATGAACTTTCAAGTAGTATCAGAGCGGGATTCATGAAATTAAGTTTAAAAACTATTTGAATTTTGATTCATGGCTAACTTTGGGAATCGTAATACAACGGAAGGATATTCTATTACACGACCACCTTTTTTGATAATCTTCCTTTTGATTTTTGGAAAACTCACATGTCTATTTTTTTACAATCGATTGATTATCGCATGTGGATGCTTACTAAAGAAGGATTTTCTCCACCTTCTCGTGAACTTAATGGATTTAAAACTGAAGTACCTTTTACTGAATAGACTTTTGATGAAAGAGATTTATCACAACTTAATGCAAAGTGTTTGAACTATTTTTTCTGTGCTTTAAAATCTGAAGATTACATGCGTGTTTTAACTTGTGCTTCTGGTAAAGGGATTTGGGATAGATTGTGCATTACTTATGAAATAACTAATGAAGTTAAGCAATCTCGTTTGAATATTTTATTGCATGATTATAAACTTTTTCATATGAAACCTCATGAATCAATTTTTGAAATGTATACAAGGTTTACTCAGATTGTAACTTCTTTGCATGTTTTAGGAAGATAACTCATTAACTATGAAAAGGTTGATAAAATTTTGAAATGTTTGCCTTCCTCTTTTAATGCTAAAATCACTGCAATTATTGAATCTAAAGATTTAAACACCTATTCGATTGATAACTTACTTGGCTCACTCATTGCATACGAGCAAGGAATGAATTAAAGAAATTTGGATGTAGATGAGAAAAAGAAGGAGAAAAGTGTGGCACTAAAATCCGATAACTCAGATACTGATTCTTCTAGGTCTAAAGGCAATGAAGTTGCCTTCATCACTAGGCAATTCAAAAACTTTCTAAAGAAGAGTCACAAGCATTATCAGAATTAAAGAAAAGGTAAATATAACAAAAATTTTAAAGGCTCTTCTAATATTGTTTGTTTTGAATCCATGAAGTCTGGACATGTGAAAGCTGATTTCCCTACACTTTAGGATCACTCATGTAAAGAAAAGAGTGAAGAGAAACCTAAGTTTAGGAAGCATAAAAAGCGAGTCCAAAAGGCATTCTAGGAGAAATTTGCATCTGACTCCTCTAAGACTGAGGACGAGGAAGAGACAACAAACTTGTGCTTATTGGCAGAAGATTATCTTGATCAAAGTGATAAAGAAGAGGTATGTAAACCAAACTATGACCAATTGCTTAAAATATGTGAGAAAATTCATGCATCAAAATTCATGCATCATATAGAAAACTTAAGAAAACTCATGCTAGTTTGAAATTGGAGTTTTTGAGTTTATAAAAAGAGCATGAAATTTTGATTAAAGAACACCTCCAAAATGATAGCAATCACATATCTCTACTTCATGAATTTGATGATTTAAATAAAAAGCATTCTAAATTAATTGTTGAGCATGATTCTTTGAAAGCTTCCTACACCTCGCTTGAATCTGATTTTAAAGCTTCTACTAAAGAATATGAACATAAAAAGCATTGTTTGGATGAAAATGCTAACTTGAGGTTTAAAGAAAAATTGAATACACTTGAGAGAAATTGGAATACATCAATACCTGATTTAAAGCCAAAACATAGGAAGAGGCATTATAACTCGAACCGATTAAGAAATCCTTTTCCTAGTGTTAGATATTTTTCATGTGGCATATTAGATCACATAACACACACTTGCACCAATCACCATAGTACACATTGGGTTTGGAGACCAAAACTGTATGTTTCACAGCATAACAAAAATGCATTACATTCTTCTTTTCATAAGAAGGGACCCAAACCTGTTTGGATTCCTAAATCTGATGGTTGATGATTTTTTGTAGGTGTGCTCTCACCAAAGTTCTTGTGAGAGCATATGATACTTGACCAAGATGAGGCTCATGACTCATAATTGCTTAAATTTGCTGCTTAATAATTTCTGGATTGCATGTGTTCTATTATTGTTATTGTCTGCCTTTTATTTTTGTGTTGAGCATTTCATGTTTATGGTTGTTTTTTCTTTGGCTTTCTTTTTACTTTATGACAAATTTTTCTAGTTTTTATTTTTTGAAGATTTATAGCCAATGTTTAAGCATCTCTAAAATTAGTTAAAGGGAGAAACACTGATAATGGTTTCCCACCCTCTAACCTATTTTAGTGGTATATTTTCTTTTCAAAATAAAAGTCTATCTCAAATTTACAAATGGATTTTGAAATTAAGATCTTTTCTATCTTTCTACAAAATCTACCTTATATATAATGATCAAAGTTTTTATACATCTTTCAAAGTTAATTGAAATCTTTCCATTTCATTTATCATATGATTACTAAGTTTGCTTTATGGTCTATTCTTCCCTATATTAGAGAGTGAGTCTTTCCTCTCTAACATCTCGAAGATCTACTCACAACTAAAAATATTTAAGAGCTCTTGAAAAGGGATCTAGCTTGCCAAAACAAAAAAAGGGAGGCCAATGACGCCAAAACAAAAAGATGCGCAATGACGCCGAATTGAAAAAATATACACAAAGCATATCAAAAATCAAAAGATGCTCAAAAAGCGCCATTCAAATTGACAAGAGGCATAAAATGAGCCCACAAAAGACAAGCTTATTTCTCTTTCAAAACTTTTAAAATATTAGAAGAATTCATTGGTTACTTGATATTTTTAATGGCTTGAATTTATAATTCAATGATTGAGATAAATTACTTTGGTATATTATTTTATAAGATATTTTCTTTGGAACTAAAACTTGCATGGATCTTTTTTTCCCTTACCAGTAATTAGTTTGATTCTGAGTTAGGTCTTTTATTCTCAAAAGACAGTTTTGCCCTGAAAGAAGTCTGAGCTAGGGTTAACAGGATCGAATATTCTACCGTTCTCAGATTTTGATATTGTTAACTCATTGGTCTTATAAATCTTTAAAAAATTCAATTACTTGGAACATTTATCATATTCATGCCTTACTAAAACTCAAAAAAAATGTTTTTGTTTGTGTTTCTGTCCATTTTTTATCTATCCTTTTTGTTGTTGTTAAGTTTCTTAGGCCTTGTCTGATCATCTCCATCCATCCTCTGATTGTCATATTTTTGTTCACATCATCCTAGCCGATACCCCTATCGGCCAGGATGATCTGATTAATTAATTCTAAAAACTGCCTCTGTTGATTGATTTGATTTTCTGCTTTTGATCATCCTAGATGGTTTATTATCGGCTTGGATGTTCTGATCGTCTTCTGTTCAATCATTTTTTATCGGCCTGGCCGATACGTTTTTAGCCTGGACGATGTTCTCCTCTTTATGGAAAATCAACCTGATCGATCCACGTGTTCATCCTGGATGATACACGTGGACATACATTTAATATCTTAAAATCAATTGGGAAGATCCATTTTATGAAAATTGGCCCAGACGATCCATCTGTTCTGCTTGGCCGATACACGTGGCACATGATTTAAACATTTTAAATTCGGCCGATACGATCCATTATTGTACATCATCCTGGATGATCCACCAAATCGTCCTGGATGATATACATTTACAATGGTCGTCTGGCCTGACTCCTCAGGATGATCTCCTGAGTTTAATCGGCCCGGACGATATCTGATCGGCCTAAACAATCTGACCGCCTTTTTGACCAATCGGCCAACCACAATAATATCACCAAATTGGCCTAGATGATCCAACGATCGTCTTGGACAATCCAGCCATTTCTTTAAATTGAGCCCCTTCCAACCATTCATTTTCACACCAATCTTTATCTTTGGCTATCTACTTCCTATTTCTTGCTTTTTCTTCTAAATGGCTAGTGGTAAGCATGCTCGTCAAACATCTGTAAGATCCTCGAGGGTCACGCTAGACCTCAATTTCAGGAGGCAGATGATCAAGCTGCCTACCACTATTATAAAGAGTGCAGCATTACTCTCTCCCAAACAATCAATCCAAACCACCTCTCATATCCGGTACTTGACCTTTTCACTCACACCTATTTATGTTTTATTCTCACTCTCGCATTCCCTTTTAATTCTGAACTTTTTTTTGAAATTTACGCCAGCCTTCGAATCAATTCTTCTTATACTGCTCTCACCTCTTATATGAATCGACGCCCTGTCGAAATCACATATCAGGATTGTGTTGAACTATTGAAACTTAACCCTAGTGGTGGACAGTTGTATACCCTCATTTCTGATCCTAACTTTGACTGGTCTACGGCCAATCACTTTTTTTGCCACACCAATTCTCCCTTTCATGTTGGAGAGACTAGCTCTTTACTTAAAGATGTTAGGACGATCCAACACATCCTTCGCACCTCTATGATTCCCAAAGCTGATGATCGAATCCATATCACTCCACTTCTTTCACTCACTACTTTTTACATTCTAGCCCATAGAGAATTCAATTCCACAGGCCTGATCTTTTGCTACATCGGGCATTTGACCACCATTCGGGATCCAAGTCATAGAAGGAAGCCCAATCTTGCACTAGGACACATCATTGTATATGTTCTAGAATCCAAATACAACCTTCAATATCCTGATCCTCCCAACCATCCGCCACCCTTCTACTCAAACAGTTCCTTCAACATCCTTCACATTACTCATCCCCACCTAGGGGATGGGGAAGCTTAGGGGGCCGAGGAGGAGGAGGCTCCCGCTCATATTCCTAAACCTGTTCCTCTCTACAAGCACTCTCAGCTGGATCAGTTGGTGGAAAGATTTGATCAGTGGGAGACCTGCTTCAAGACATACGTAACACACTAGCAGCAGTAGCATGCTGAGGACATGGCTCGATTTGATGCCTATGTTGCACACTACTAGCCGCAGCACGATTAGGACATGGCTTGGTTTGGATCTCAGTTTACTGCAATGACTAGCTACTTTCAGTAGCCACCACCACCACCACCTTCTTAGGATGAACAGGGGCCACTATTTTACTAGCTTTTCTTTTTCTTTTTTCTCATTTTAGTTTGTTTTCTGGTTGTTTGTTGTTTAGTTTCTAGTTTACTCATATTTCTCCTCCTTTTTGTGATGTCAAAAGGGGGAGTTGTATGTTGTATTATTTTTGTCTTGTGTTGCAGATCAAAGGTTTATGATTTTGATGATAGCAAACATTTTTATTTCTCTTCAACTGCCTTTTGTACTAATATTTCAGGTTCACACGATCGGACTGCAATTTAGAATCAACTCAAGATTAGGTAGACTAGGTTTGAGTCAGTTTGTAATCTTTTTTCTTTCTTGAGTCTGTTGTATTTGGTGTGGGATCTGTTGATTTGTAGCTTGGAAGATTTCCTATTGTTTCCTATAAGATTTCTATTTTTGGTAATATCGGCCGGGACGATATTTATATCGTCCTGGACGATATGTCCAAAATCAGAAACCTTAATTAGGGCATCCTCATTAAGGCAGCCATCATTAACAGATCGGCCAGGATGATATCTGTATCGGCCAGGACGATAATCTCAATTCAGAAAGAATCAACTGCCATAATTAGTTTAAGAATTCTTTGTTTTAGGAAATCGGTCAGGACGATAATATTATCGTCCAGGACGATTTAACTCAATTATGCCTAAATTGATCTTGTATCTTTGGAAAGCATTAATGGTTGATTGATACGATCATATTGGCCGGGACGATCTCCTGATCGTCCAGGACGATGTCATGGACGATCTACATCGGACAGCTAGAATTCAGGGCGATGATCAGGATGATTGAAATCGGTTTTAAACTAATCGGCCTGGATGATCGTGATATCGGCCAGTGAGAGCTTCTATTTAAGCTATGGCATGGAAACTTTTGTAAGTGTCTTTGGCAGCCATTGGAGCTTCGTTCTTGTGGGGGAAACTTGAAGAGAGAGCTTGAAAGGGAGAGAGAAAAGGGTGGAGTTTGAGAGGGAGAAAATCCTGTGAGGGGGAGGAACTCAAGGGAGTGTGGAGGGGATTCCACACGGTTGCTCCGACGAACTCGCACCTTAGTACCATCGGATTCAAGGCTTGTCTCGAGGTAAGTTCACCAAAGAAGAAGATCCCTTTGGTGTCAAAGGACCCGGCGACTCTGCCGCACCGGGGAAATTGGAAGTGATTTTGTAAGGGCTTCTCCACCTAGCCGTGGGGGCTAAAGTAGAGACACTAGTTTAGTGCAATACTTGGGGGGTGCCTCCAAGGAGTGGACGTAGGTCAAGGTTTGACCGAACCACTATAAATCCAGTGTGTTCTTTTCTTACAATCACTTCCGCATTTATTTTTCTTCCGCACTTTGATTGTGGTTAGAGTTTTATCTTTGGTTTTAAAGTTTTTCCAATTCACCACTCTTCTTAATTAGCTTTGGGACTAAGTTCATAGGGCTTAACATCCCTAACGATCTTTCAAGTGGTATCAGAGCGGTTTTCATAAAATAAGTTTTTAAAAGCTTTTGAATTTTGATCCATGGCTAATCATAATTTTGCGGAAGGATATTCAATCACTAGACCACCATTGTTTGAAAATATTACATTTGATTTGTGGAAAATTTGCATGTCTACTTTTTTGCAATCAATTGCTTTTCGCATGTGGCATATGATTTTAACTGGTTATTCATCACCATCACGTATTATTAATGAAATTAGAACTGATATTCCTTTTAATCAATAGAATAGGGATGAACGAATGGATGCTCAATTAAATGCAAAGCCTTTAAATTGTTTTTTCTGTGCATTAAATTCTGATGATTTTTTGTTAATTTCCACGTGCACTACTGGTAAGGAAGTTTGGGATAAATTACACACCATATACGAAGGCTCTAATGAAATTAAGAAATCAAAGTTGAATATTTTAATGCATGATTTTAAAATGTTTTCTATGAAACCTTTTGAAACAATTTTAGACATGTATACAAGGTTTATTCAAATTACTACATCATTGCATGCCTTAGGAAAAGATTTTTCAAATTTTAAAAAAGTTAACAAAATTCTTCATTGTCTACTAGATAAGTTTGATGCTAAAGTAGTTACTATTTCTGAATCAAAAGATTTGAATGATTATTCTATTGATAATTTGATTGGCTCACTCATTGCCAACGAGCAAGATTTGGGTCAAAGACTTTTGGATGCAGGTGAAACGATCGTTCTAAAAGCTGAAGATACGGAAAGAGGAAGCTTAGTTGGTGACGATAACAATAACTTGTCAAGCAAATCACAAAGCTCACCAAAGCATAAGCAAAAGTGGAAAGGTAAAAGTGGTAAGGATGTCCATATTTCTTCTAACGTTATTTGCTTTCGATGTAGGAAGCCTGGACATATGAAAAATCAATGCCCTAACTTAAGAATTCTTCCTACGAAAGAAAAGGGAAATGTGGAGCAAAATTTAAACTGGAGAAATAATGAAAGACAAAAAATCTCATGGGCATACCTGGTTTCTGAAGAATTAGACCAGGAGAGAGATAATGGTTAAAATGCTTATTTTTGTTTTTTTTTTTGTGTTGTGTTTTTGTTTTCGTGTTTTTTTTTTGTTGTTTTTTTTTTTGTTTTGTTTATTCTTTGAAATTTTTATTTTCGTGAAATTTTTTCTCTGATTAACACACACATTCACTTTTCTAAAAATAAAAAATCTGCTTCTTGATTTTTTTTAAAATCTTTGGTAAGTTGTGTTTGACTTCTCTAAAACAGCCAAAGAAAGGAAACTTATGTTTTTGACTCTCAATCTCTATTTCCTAAAAAAGGTTATCCTACTTTTTCATCTTTTAAATTGGTTTTTGAAACAAATTTTTTTATCTCCTTACGCTTTGTTTATCGCATAGGAATCTTTTGCAAGTTGTTGAATCTAATTCAAAATTTTCTTAATAAAGAAATTCGCTTTATCAATAATATGGGTTTACTTTTGGTATTTAAGATTTCAGAAAGGTAGCATAGTCAAAAAATTGGCCAATGATGCCAAAAATAAAAGATGCGCAAAGTGCCAAATTAAAAAAAATAGAATACACAAAGTGTATCAAAAGATGCGCAGTGCGCCAACCAATTATCAAGAGGCATAAACTGAGCCCATAAAAAGTTAATGCTTATCATTCTTGTACTTCTTAAAAAGCTTAAGAAAACCCTTGATACTTTCGGTACTTGACTTTGAAAATCATGATTCTTGATTCAACAATTCGTGCATTGATCTTCTATTAGATATATTTTATGGAAGGAGTTTTTTTTTTAAAAAAGATTGTTTCTTTCTCTAATTTATTTTATGATTTAGATATTGAATTAAAAAGTTTTTGAGCCTTTTTAAAAGAACTTGAGTTTGGATTATCAAATTATGAATTTCTAACCTTTTCTGGGCTATGGGTTGTCAATCCTATTCTACAGAGTTTTTGATTAAAACTAAGGGGTAACTTTCTCATTTTAAGAATATTTATTTTTTCACTAGATCAGAGAGCATTTTTATGTTTTGTTCGTTTTATTTTTTTTGTGCATCCTCTCTTTTTGATAATGTCAAAGGGGGAGAACGTAATGTTTTGAATTTGTATCCTTTTTCTTTCAAAATTAAAAACAACAAAAATTTTTTTATCTCCCTTATTTCTTAAAAGGGTTTATTCTAGTGAGGGGGAGATTAGGAGAAATTATTTTTTTTAAAATTCAAATTGAATTATTTGCCATCATCAAAAAGGGGGAGATTATTGCGGATCAATGGTTTATGATTTTGATGATAGCAAACATTTTTATTTCTCTTCAACTGCCTTTTGTACTAACGTTTTAGGTTCACACGATCGGACTGCAATTTGGAATCAGCTCAAGATTAGGTAGACTAGGTTTTAGTCAGTTTGTAATCTTTTTTCTTTCTTGAGTCTGTTGTATTTGGTGTGGGATCTGTTGATTTGTAACTTGGAAGATTTCCTGTTGTTCCCTATAAGATTTCTATTTTTGGTAATATCGGCCGGGACGATATTTATATCGTCCTGGACGATATGTCCAAAATCAGAAATCTTAATTAGGGCATCCTCATTAAGGCATTCATCATTAACAGATCGGCCTGGACTATACCTGTATCGGCCAGGACGATAATCTCAATTCAGAAAGAATCAACCGCCATAATCAGTTTAAGAATTCTTTGTTTTAGGAAATCGGCCAGGATGATAATATTATCGTCCAGGACGATCTAACTCAATTATGCCTAAATTGATCTGATATCTTTGGAAAGCATTAATGGTTGATTGATACGATCATATCGGCCGGGACAATCTCCTGATCGGCCAGGACGATGTCCTGGATGATCTACATCGGACAGCTCGAATTCAGGGCGATGATCAGGACAATTGAAATCGATTTTAAACTAATCGGCCTGGACGATCGTGATATCAGCCAGGACGATGTAACCAATTTTCTTCTGATCGTCCCAAGTCATCCCGGGCTGATGAGCTAAATTTGTACTGATCGGCCAGGACGATATGCATATCGTCCTGGATGATAATGTCGGAAACTCGCATTAATGAGCTCGTTTTGAGAGCTTCTATTTAAGCTATGGCATGATAACTTTTGTAACTGTCTTTGGCAGCCATTGGAGCTTTGTTCTTGTGGGGGAAACTTGAAGAGAGAGCTTGAAAGGGAGAGTGGAAAGGGTGGAGCTTGAGAGAGAGAAGATCCTATGAGGGGGAGGAACTCAAGGGAGTGTGGAGGGGATTCCTCACGGTTTCTCCGGCGAACATGCACCTTAGTACCATAGGATTCAAGGCTTGTCTCGAGGTAAGTTCACCAAAGAAGAAGATCCCTTTGGTGTCAAAGGACCCGGCGACTCCGCCGCACCGGGGAAGGTGGAAGTGATTTTGTAAGGGCTTCTCCACCTAGCCATGGGGGCTAAAGGAGAGACATTAGTTTAGTGCAATACTTGGGGGGTGCCTCCAAGGAGTGGACGTAGGTCAAGGTTTGACCGAACCACTATAAATCAGGTGTTTTCTTTTCTTACTATCGCTTCCGCATTTATTTTTCTTTCGCACTTTGATTGTGGTGATTGTGGTTAGAGTTTTATCTTTGGTTTTAAAGTTTTTCCAATTCAACACTCTTCTTAATTAGCTTTGGGACTAAGTTCATAAGGCTTAACAACTGTTTATACTAAATTGCCATAACTGCTTGTAACTTTTTCATTGAGTTTGCCATCATCAAAAAGGGGGAGATTGTTACAAATCTATTTTTATATATTATGATTTTGATGATAGCAAATAATCCTGTTTTACTATGACTGCCTTGTGTACTAATATTTCAGGACCACAGAATCAAACGGCAATCGGAACCAGATCAAGATTGGGTAGACTAAGTCTGAGTCAGTTTGTAATGTTCTTTTTCCCTTTCTTGAGTCAATTATAATCTTTGAGGTATCTGATGCTAAGTAAACCTACGGGCACACATTAGGAAAATCTCTATCTGTTAATTAGAGTTATATGTTTTGATCACAATGTCTAGGCTAATCCTAATATCGGTCTGGACGATCTGCAAAAAAATAGAATCCTTAATCAGGGAATCATGGTTAAGGCAGCCATCATTAAGCCGATCGGCCTGGACAATACTTGTATCAGCCAGGACGATAGGCCCAAATTAGAAAGAATCAGCCACTAGATCTGATTAGGTAATATTTATTTTTAGACATCGGCCAGGACGATCTATTACATCATCCTAGACGATTAAGCACAATTATGCCTAAAGTAATTTGGTATTTAAGGAAAGTAATTAAGGTTGATTGCATGATCACTGTTCGGGATGATCACGAGATCATCCAGGATTATGGAGTGGATGATTGATATCGGCCTATCTCTATTCAGGGCGATGTCTAGGACAATTTGGCTCGAATTTGAACTAATCATCCAGGATGATATATGATCAGCCTGGACGATATGACCAGAAATTACTCTAATCATCCCAAACTAACCGGGCTGATTGAGCGAAATTTACACAGATCAGCCAGGCCGATACCCCTATCAGTTTGGACGATAAAGTCGGCTTGTATAAAATAAGAACTATTCTGAAGCTCTTCTATTTAAGATCTCTTACTCTACCCTTTAGGGGATCTTTTGCTGTTGTCTTGACCAGAGAAAGCCTAGAGTAGAGGGAGAGAGAGGGAGAGAGAGAGAGAGTATTTTATGAGGGGGATTCACAAGGGTTGCTCCAAGCATTATTCCACTTCTTCTTCTACTAGAGTCTCTTATCCTTGGAAGGGTTGAGAGAGGTGAGCTTCAGCAATCAATCTAGGTTCTCTGCCTACTTCAGGAGGAAGCAAAAGGAGTTCGGTTCTTTGCCTCGCCATGGTTGGCGAAAAGGAGGCTTTATAAGGGCTTCTCGGCCTTACTATGGGAGTAAAAGGAGAATCACTTTTATAGTGCAATACTCGGAGGGCGCCTCCAGGGAGTGGATGTGGGTCGGGTTGATTGAACCAATATAAATCCTTGTGTTCTTTTTTTATTGCTTCCGCATTTAATTTTTTGCACTTTGATTTTCGTTGTGGTGAATTTTGGTTTGAGTTTTATGCTTTGATTGTGAAAAAAAATTTAATTACCAATTCAACCTCCCCCCCCCCCCCCCCTCTTGGTTAGCCTTGGGCTAGTTCATGAGGGCTTAACATCCCTAATGAACTTTCATACTGCCCTTAATAAAAGCCTCTACCTAAAAGGAATGAACTCAATTTCATAACAGGCTTTAGGAGCTTGCTTTAACCCATTCAATGCATTTTTACATTAAAACACGTAGTCTGGAAATTATGAATTCACAAATCTTAGGGTTTGCTTAACATAAACTTCATCTTTGACTACCCTATTTAGGAAAGCATTCTTAATGTCCATTTGATTAAGAAATGGCTAAGAGCACCCTTATGGCTTCTATTCTAGCAACTGAGGCAAAGATTTCCTCAAAGTCTATTCCCTCAATTTAGTTATTTCTCTTAGCTACTAATCTGGCCTTATTTCTCATTACTATTCCAGAGTTATTCATCTTATTTTTGAAGATACACTTTGTTCCAACCACACTTTGCTCCTTAGGTCTCTTAACTAATTCCCACACATTATTCCTAATAAATTGTTTTAACTCTTCTTACATTGTTAGGATAAAAAATTAATCTAAGACTTGATCAATAGAAGTGAATTTTATCATGAAAAGAAACAAAAAATGACTAACTTCCTTCCAAAGTTCATGCCAAGTCCTAACACCTTCATATAGGTCTCCTAAGATTAACTTTTCAAGATGACTAAAGAGTGTCTCTAATCTCTAGGCAATTGCTCCTGAGGCTCTACTCCATCTCCTATGGAAATGGTTTCTACAGCATGAATGACCTCCACTTCTTTTTCTTCTTCAGGTTTAGATACAGAGGTCTTATCTGATTATCAAATACCATATAGTTAGACTCTTCTACTACTAGGGTCCTTCTATTAAAGATTTTATAGGCTTTACCTATAGATGGATAACCTAAGAAGACTCCTCCATGAAATTTAGGATCAAATTTCACTAAGGGTGACTTTCTATTGATTAAGATGAAGAAATTACATCCAATAACATGTAAGTGTGAAAGATTGAGTGCCCTACCCTTTAGGAGTTCATATGGTATTTTATTGAACTTGGATATAACATTCACCCTAATTCAAACATAACAATAAGTGTTCATTGCTTCAACCCAAAAATACCTAGGGAATGAATATTCAGCTAGCATTGCCCTAACAGCTTCCACCAATGTTTAATTTTTCCTTTCAGCTATTCTATTTTGCTGGGGAGGGGGGGGCTTAGGGGCAGAAAAATTATTTTTTATTCCTATATCTTGATTGAAATATTCAAACCTATCATTTTCAAACTCTCCATCATAATCACTATGAATTGTAGAAATTTTACATCCTAATTTCCTTTGAATCAAAATAGAGAAGGTTTTGAATTCCACAAATAACTCATTCTTATATGCCCAAAAGCTTACCCAAGTGAATCTAGACTAGTCATTTACTATCACAAATCCATAAGTCTTTCCTCCTAAGATGGTTGTACTAACCTATCCAAATAGGTCCATGTGAAGGATTTCTAATGGCCTAAAGGTGTTGATATCCTTAATTGAATAAAATGATTATTTTACTTTTTTTCCTAGTTGGCAGGCATCACATAAGTTGTCCATAGTGAAGTCTAACTTAGGATGCCTCGAACTAGGATTTTCTTAATGATATTCCTAAGTATTTTCATGCTAGTATGGCATAGTCTCCTATGCCAAAGCTAAGATTAAACAATTATATTTTTAAATATAAGGAATTTAAATATTCAATACAATTCAAGTCTATGATGTAAACATTGTTCATTCATTTTCCTTCTAACACAAGTTTATCATCTAAGCTAATCATGCATTTATCAAAAAGAAATTTCACATCAAATCTTTAGTCACATAGTTGACTAATACTTAATAAGTTATGCTTTAAACCATCAACTAAGAAAATATTTTTATCATAGTGTTTAGAGTTTCCAATTGTACTTGATCCTACTGTGTTCATAGTGGCGTTGTCTCTTAATGTCTCTTTACCTCTTGACTTAGCCTCTAATATGATGAACTACTTTATTCCTTGAGTAGCCATTATACAGGTACCATATACTCTCACTCGGTATTTCATGAGAGCACCCATACAATGTAATTCAAAGGTTAGATTTGGAAACCCAAGTGAGTTTGGGTTCCACCTTATGCTTAAATGAATGAGATGTCTGCAAGTTATACTGTGACGAATGCAATTTAGGCCTCCATACTAAATATGTTCTACTATGGATAGTTCAAGTGCAGGCTATGTGTCCTAACATGCCATAAGAGTAACACCTAACACCAGGTAATGGGTTTATTAGCCTATGTTGGTGTGGTGCCTCATCGTAGATTTATATAATGCATTATGTGTTGAGGGGTTGTACCAATGAGCTATTGAAAATGGTGGTTTATTTTTTTTCTAGTGCTGTACTTTTTTCTTATAAATATTTATTTGCACTTTCATAGCTTGCCACTTCTAGCTTTAATGCATGCTTACTGCTATCTAATTGACATGCAAGTTCTTTTAAATCCTTAAATGATTTATTTAACTCAATATATATTATTTTCAAGTAATTGTATGCATCAGATATATCAATATGCTTCTTATTTAATGCATCAAACTCATCTAATAAAGTCATATGATTGCTATCTAAAGTAGAGTGCTCAGCAATAAAGTTGCCTTACTCTTTTTGCAAAGTTAAAAATTCAATAGTAAGGCTAGCATGCATTTTCTTAAGCTTCTTATACAAATCATGAATATTTTTAGAAATAATAAGCAATTCATCATAAGGGAGTTAACATACCTCATCTTGTCAGATTGTTCAATATTATCATTAGCCATTAGACACAAATTTGTTACCTTCTCCTTTGCTACTTATTCTAACGATTCTGAGGCAGAGTCGGCCCAAAAAGCTTTTTGTGTCTTTTACTTTCCTCTCTTATACTTTGGCTTCTCTTCACCCTCCTCCTTATTTGGACGAGTCTTCATGTTGGGGCAGTCAGCTCGAAGGTCACTTGGTTTCTTGCTTCTAAAGTAAAATGTATCAAACGAAACTTTATTGATTTATCGCCTTTACCTTTGCTCCAATTATTTTGATGAAGTCGTTTTTTTCTTAGAAAGCTCTTGAATTGGTGCATCATCATAGCTATTTTGTCATCCTCGTCTGCTAAAGAGTTATCACTGTCAGAATCATTTGCTTTTAGTGCTACAGTTCTCTCCTTCTTTTCTCCTACATCATTTTTCCTTCGACTCACTTCTTCCTCGTAGGAAATATGTGATCTAAGCAAATTATTAATAGAGTAAACATTTAAATTTTTTATTCAATAATCGCATTTATTTTATCATCATAAGAGCTTGGTAAACAATATAGAATTTTATTAACTTCTTAAGAATTTTATAGTTCTCTACCTAGTGCATGAAAGGATGTTATATCTGGGTGAACCTAAAGTATATTTCAGATACATTCTCACTAGGATTCATGGAAAAATTTTGTAGTCGTGCAAAAGAATATTTAGTCTTGAATGTTTAACTTCACTGGTTCCCTCGTAGGTGATATACAACATATCCCAAATCGCTTTACCAGTAGTGCATGTAAAGACTCGCATATAGTCTTCATATTTTAAGCCATAAAAGAAATAATTCAGATACTAAGCATTTAACTGTGCAGTTCCCTATCCTCATTACTCCATTTATTAAAGGGAATACTAGTTTTACAACTACTAATAATATGCAATAGATGTGATTAGCTAGTTTGAATCATATGCCAAAATATATAATCAATGGATTCCAGTAATGTAGAAATGTGAATTTTCCATAAATCAAATGGGTGTTTTCAAATAAAGGTGGACAAGTTATTGAATAACCATCCGTAGTGTTACGATTACCAAAGTGATTCATTGACCATTTTTCTCAAGGTTTTCTATAATAATATTTTTGAGACTTTGCTCTGAATTGGTGCTTCTAAAATTAATCCTAAAAAGGAGAACTAATTTTTTATAGATTTTTCAAACTTTTGAAATATGCCAATTAATTTTGCAATGTAAAAGCTAATAATTTTAACAACAAATTCAGTGATGATGATAAAATTCTAAATTATACAATTTAACATTGATATCAGATATTCATTAAGAAGTTATAATGAAAATGAAGTGTGAAAAGAAATATACAAAAAATAAAATTAGAAAGGGCTCACAAAATTTTATAGTGGTTAGGTCAACCATGACCTACGTCCACTCCTCAGAATCCTTTATTATGAGTATTGCACTAATCCTAAGTGACTCTCCTTTTGCTCACATAGCAAGGAAGACTCTCTTCCACCAACAAGGTGAAAGTTCTCTTATATCACTTGAAAGTGCTCTGATACCACTTGAAAGTGCTCTGATGGCACTAGAAAGTTCATTAGGGATGTTAGGCCCTATGAACCGGCCCAAGGCTAATTAAAAGAGAGAGGTGAATTGGTATTTTATAATTCTTAAAACCAAAATCACCATAAAGAAATCAATGATGCGGAAATTAAATGCGGAAGTAATAATGGAAAGAACACACCAGATTTATAGTGGTTCGGTCAAACCTTGACCTACATCCAATACTTGGAGGCACCCTCCAAGTATTGCACTAAACTAAGTGTCTCTCCTTTAGCCCCCACAGCTAGGCGGAGAAGCCCTTACAAAATCACTTCCACCTTCCCCGGTGCGATGGAGTTGCCGGGTCCTTTGACACTAAAGAGATCTTCTTCTTTGGTGAACTTCCCTCAAGATAAGCCTTGAATCCGATGGTATTAAGGTGCGAGCCTTTCGGAGCAACCGTGTGGAATCCCCTATACACTCCCTTGAGTTCCCATCTTACAGGATCTTCTCCCTCTCTTAGACTTCACCCATTCCTCACTCCCTTTCAAGCTCTCTCTTCAAGTTCCTCAAAAGAACGAAGCTATAAAGGTTGCCAAAGACACTGACCAAGTGTCGTGTCAAAGCTTAAATAGAAGATATCAAAATGAGCTCATTAATTCAACTTGCTGACTTTATCTTCTAGGCCGATAGGAATATCATCCTGACCGATCAATACAAATTAAGCTCAATCAGCCTGGGACGATTTGGGATGATCAGAAGAAAATTGGTAACATCATCTAGGTCGATGCAATATCATCCTAGCCGATTAGTTTAAAACTGATTATAATCGTCCTGATCATCACCCGGAATAGATACTAGCCGATGTTAATCATCCAGTCCATCATCCTGACCGATCCTGCGATCATCCCGAATGATGTGATTGAATCAATCAGCCTTTAATGCTTTCCAAAGATATCAGATTAATTTAGGCATAATTGAGTTAGATCATCCAGGACGGCTTGGATATCGTCATGGCTTGTTTTATAAAATAAAGAATAACTAAACTGATCATGGCGATTTATTCTTTCTTAATTGAGCCTATCGTCCTGGCCGATATAAGTATCGTCCGGGTCGATCGGCTTAACGATGGCTGCCTTAATGAGGATGCCCTAATTAGAGTTTCTACTTTTGAACCGATCGTCCATGCTGATATAAATATCATCCGGGATGATGTTACCAAAAATAGTAAACTCTAGGGAACTGTTAGAAAATCTTTTCAAGATGTGTGTGTGTAAAATTACAAAGCATCAGGAGCCACACCAAATACAATAGACTCAAGAAAGGAAATATGTTACAAACTGACTCAGACCTAGTCTATCCAATCTTGAGCTGATTCCAAATTGCAGTCTGATCTTATGGACCTAAAATATCAGTAGATAAGGCAGTCGTAAAGAAATAAGAGTATTTTCTATCATCAAAATCATAATTTATGAAAACAGATCCGCAACAATCTCCCCCTTTTTGATAATGACAAACATTATGATTTGAATTTACAAAAAGGAAATATTTTCTCCTAATCTCCCCCTCACTAGAATAAAACTTTTAAAAATAAGGGAGTTAAAAAATTTTTGTTGTTTTTAATTTTTTGAAAGAAAAAGTACAAGAAAAAGGATACAAATTCAACAGTACGAATTCAACAATAGTATGACAGTACGATCTCACCCTTTGACATTATCAAAAAGAGAAGGAGCATAAAAAATAAAAACAAAACGATTAAAAAAATGATCCCTGATTAAGTGAACAAAATAAATATTCTTAAAATGAGAAAAATACCTCTTGGTTTTAATAAAAAATTTAGTATAATTGTATTGACAACACATAGTCTAGAAAAGATTAGAAATTCAAAATTTGATAATCCAAACTCAAGTTCTTTTAAAAAGGCTCAAAAACTTTTTAATTTAATATATAAATCATGGAATAAATTAGAGAAAGAAACAGTCATTTTTCAAAACTCCTTCTATAAAGTATATCTAATAGAAGATTAATGCACGAATTGTTGAATCAGGAATCAAGATTTTCAAACTCAAGTATCGAAAGTATCAAGGGTTTTCTTAAGCTTTAAGAAGTACAAGAATGGTAAGCATTAAACTTAGTGGGCTCATTTTATGCCTCTAGACAATTGGTTGGCACACTGCGCATCTTTTGATTTTTGATATACTTTGTGTATTTCCTTTTTTCAATTTAGCATCTTTACGCATCTTTTATTTTTGACATCATTGGCCAATTTTTTGAATATGTTACCTTTCTCATATCTTTAAAAACAAAAGTAAACTCATCCTATTGACAAAGCAAATTTCTTGATTAAGAAAATTATGAGTTAGATTCAATAACTTGCAAAAAAGTTTTCTATGTGATAGATAAAATGTAGGGAGATAAAAAATTTAGTTTCAAAATTCAATTTAAAATATAAAAAAAAATTAAATCAAAAGTAGAATAATTTCTTTTAGCAAACAGAGATTGAGAGTCAAAAATATGAGTTTTCTTGCTTTGACTATTTTTAGAGAAGTCAAATACAATTTTTATAAGAATTCAAGAAAAAATAGGAGGTAGGTTTTCATTTTTAGAAAGGTGAACGTGTGTGTTGATCAGAGAAAAGACACATAAAAAATTTAATGAAAAAAGAAAAGAAAGAAAAATAGAATAAAAAAACAAAAAATCATAAAAACAAAAGAACAAACAAAACATGTAAACATAAAAAATACATAAAATAATTTAAGCATCATCTTGCTCCTGATTAGATGATTCAGAAGCAAGATCTACCCAAAAAAATTTTTGCTTTTTATTATTTGTCCAAATAATTAGCTTTGTTTTATCCTTTTCTCTTGCAGGAAGAATTCTCAAATTATGGCACTAATTTTTCATATTTCCAAGCTTCCTACATCCAAAGTAAACAATATCAGAAGAAATATTAACATTCTTACCATTTTTACCTTTACTCCACTTTAGTTGATGCTTATATTTTGGTGAGCTTTTTAATTTGCTTGTCAAGTCATTGCTTTCGTCACCAACTAAGCTACCTTTTTTGTATCTTCAACTTTTAGCACTATCGTTTCACCTGCATCCAAAAGTCTTTGACCCAAACTTTGCTCGTAGGTAATGAGTGAGCCAATCAAATTATCAATAGAATATTCATTCAAATTTTTTGATTCACAAATAGCAACAACTTTAGCATTAAACTTATACAATAGACAACAAATAATTTTATTAACTTTTTCAAAATTTGAAAATTCTTTACCTAAAACATGCAATGATGTCAAAATTTGAATAAACCTAGTATACATGTCTAAGATCATTTCATAAAGTTTCATGGAAAACAGTTCATAATCATGCATTATCATATTCAACTTGGAATGATTGATTTCACTAGTGCCTTCGTATATGGTGTATAGTTTATCCCAAATTTTTTTACCAGTAGTGCATGTGGATACCATCATAAAATCATCAGAATTTAAAGCACAGAAAAAATAGTTTAAAAATTTTGCATTTAATTGAGCATCGATTCATTTATCTCTATTCCATTTATTAAAAGGAATATTAGTTTTAACTCTATCTAAAACACGTGACGGTACAGATTAACCAGTTAAAATCATATGCCACAAACAAAAATCAATCGATTGCAAGAAAGTAGACATGCAAATTTTGCAAAAATGAAATGTAATATTTTCAAATAAAAGGTGATCTGGTGATTGAATAACCTTCCACAATATTATGATTACCAAAATTTGCCATGGATCAAAATTCTTTTTTTATGAATTCTACTCTAATACCACTTGAAAGTGCTTTAATGGCACTAGAAAGTTTGTTAGGGATGTTAGGCCCTATGAATCAGCCCAAGGCTAATTAAAAGAGAGAGGTGAATTGGTATTTTAAGATTCTTTAAACCAAAGACAATAAACCAAAATCACCACAAAGAAATCAATGATGCGAAAATTAAATGTGGAAGTAATAAAGGAAAGAACACATCAGATTTATAGTGGTTCAGTCAAACCTTAACCTACGTCTACTCCATGGAGGCACCCTCCAAGTATTGCACTAAACTAAGTGTCTCTCCTTTATCCCCCACAGCTAGGTAGAGAAGCCCTTACAAAATCACTTCCACCTTCTCCGGTGCGGCGGAGTCCTGAAGACAAGCCTTAAATCCGATAGTATTAAGGTGCGAGCCTGCTAGAGCAACCGTGTGGAATCCCCTCCACACTCCCTTGAGTGCCCCTCATAGAGTCTTCTCCCTCTCTCAGACTTCACCCGTTCCTCACTCCCTTTCAATCTCTCTCTTCAAGTTTCCCCAAAAGAATGAAGCTACAATGGCTACCAAAGACACTGACCAAGTATCTTATCAAAGCTTAAATAGAAGATCTCAAAATGAGCTCATTAATGCAACTTGATAACTTTATCGTCTAGGCCGATAGGAATATCATCCTGGCAAATCAGTATAAATTAAGCTCAATCAGCCCGGGACAATTTGGGATGATCAGAAGAAAACTGGTTACATCATCCAGAATGATGCAATATCATCCTGGCCGATTAGTTTAAAACCGATTACAATCATCCTTATTATCACCCAAAATAGATGTTGGCCGACGTCAATCATCCAGGCCATCGTCTTGGTCGATCCTGCAATTGTCCTGGATGATATGGTAGAATTAATCAGCCTTTAATACTTTCCAAAGATACTAGATTAATTTAGGCATAATTGAGTTAGATCATCCAGGACGATGTGGATATCGTCATGGCCGATTTCCTAAAATAAAGAATACCTAAATTGATCATGGAAGCTGATTCTTTCTTAATTGAGCCTATCATCTTGGTGGATACAAGTATCATCTAGGCCGATCGACTTAATGATGGTTGCCTTAATGAGGATGCCCTAATTAGGGTTTCTACTTTTGAACCGATCATCTAGACCGATATAAATATCATCCCGGATGATGTTACCAAAAATAGTAAACTCTAGAGAACTGTCAAAAAATCTTTCAAGATGTGCCTGTGCAAAATTACAAAGTATCAGAAGCCACACCAAATACAATAGACCCAAGAAAGGAAAAATGTTACAAACTGACTCAGACCTAGTCTATCTAATCTTGAGCTGATTCCAAATTACAGTCTGATCTTGTGGACCTGAAATGTCAGTAGATAAGGCAGTCGTAAAGAAATAAGAGTGTTTGTTATCATCAAAATCATAATTCATGAAAACAGATCTGCAACACTAGGTGTAGTAGAGGACTGAAATTGCTTTCACAAGCAGAGATATTTGAATCCTCTTTCTCCCTCCTTCAGAAGGCAGAGAACCTCAACTTCTTTTTCTCCCTCCTGATGAAGGTAGAGAATGTAAAGGACTGGACTAAGAAGCCTCTCTCCCTAGAGAGCTCTCACAAGACTCACCAAGGCCCTAGGATGAGTAAGCATGTAGTTAGCCCAAAGTAACTATGTGACCCCCCTCACGCTACTTCTCCCACATGCTCAAGCTCACCTTCTCCTTTCTCTCATAAATCCTAATTTTCTTCAAAAGCTTCCTCTTAGAGTTCCTCCTTTAGTCACTTTCCTCTTTTCACATCATATATAAAACGGTTAAAGAATTTCTTTTATAATATGATTCATGATACCCTAAAAATACAAGTAGGTTATATTATTTTAGTATAGTATGATCCAAGTTCGTACTGTACGATCAGTTCAAAACTAATCCCGCCTAATATGATGTAAATAGTTGTTGAAGCAAACTGTTCAGCTTTTATGAACATATCATTCGGTACGATCCATTGATCGTTTAGTATGATTTATTTAATTTCCTCTATTCATATAGGATGATTACTGGGATGACAAAAATTTGTCTATAGTTTTTTAAGTAAATCGTCTAGTACGATATTACTATCGTACAATACAATTATGTTAAAAATTATGGTATCATTAGGTTCATACTCTGGAATAACCAGAATTCATCTCTGTCAATTATTTTGTAAAATTGATGTTGTATAGTATGACTATTATCATTAATAAAACTAAGATTTAATTGACTAATCACAGGGGTTAATTTCAGCAAGATTTCAAATTTTGTATAATATGATATGCATCCTACAGTATGATTAGTTCAAATTTTCAATTTCAAAATCATACTTAAATTAATCTAGCGGCTAGGGTTTTAATGATGAAATGAATCGTACAGTATGATATATATCATATAATACAATTAGTTTACAAAAAATAAATTTTCAAATAGCAGTTGAAGTATTCTTTGAAATAACTAATCGCATAGTACGAATTTAATTCATACAGTATGATTAATTCAAAAAATTTTAATTTTAGATAAAATTTCTCTCCCCCTGTGTGTGTGCTTAGTCACCTAATTGCATACACTCTAATATGGACTGACTCAAGAAAATAGAAATTAAAGAAAATAAAATATAGTCTCTTTTGCCTAGACTCCTAACCTACCCAATCTTGAGTCTTTGCTCTTCTTGAGTATTGTACCTATTATCATTATTGCATAAAATACAAACAATATCCAGTATATTTTCTGAGAATACATAATTCAATCAATAAGGTTTGTCATCATCAAAATCATAGTCTAGGGATCCTATATTTGTAACATATTATAAATCTTATAAAAAACTTTCATAAGATAAATCTTAGCCCAAAATTTCTTTTGAGAGCTATTATTATTGAAACCCCTAAAAATCTAATTTATCAAAATAGAATTATTAGAAATATCATAAATAAAGTAGCTTGAGCTTTATGAATAAGATTAAGGAGAAAACCTTTGAGTCTATTACGTAAAATTTGGGCAATAAACATGTGATTTAGGGGTGTAAATGAGCCAAGTTAGCTCGTTAGCTGGGTTGAACTCGATTCATTAAAGATTTTGCAAGTAAAGCTTATCGACTTATGAACTCAAGCTCAATCATAAAGTCGAGCTCGAATAATAAATGAGCTCTAGTTCAAGTTGGATAAAATTTGGTTACTTGGTTCATGAGCTGACTCATTTTTTTAAATAGAATTAAAAAAATAATCTATAGTAAATAAATAAAGAAAATCTGTGCAACCGACACATAATTGGAAAAAAAATGTAACTATATGTTTGGTTATTTGAATTTTTTTTGAAAGCCATGTCATTTCCTTATTAATTTGCACTATTTATTTATGTCTTTTCTTTATTAAAGTTGTTGACAAACTTGTAATTTCTCAAGCACAATTTATTTTTTGTTTACAAAATAAGCTACATGACTATTCTATCCTCTATGGTTCTTCTCTACCAAGTTCCATTCCTACTTTTGTGAGAATGACTTTTGCCTTGGCGTGATACTTCTACAAAGGTTCTCTGGTGGTTTTCTACAACGCTGATGAGCTACTCCGACACCATTAGCTTCTTGTATGAGTTAAGCTCAAGCATACATTTCTTTTAATGAGTCAAGCTCGTGCTCAATAAATAGGCTTGAGTTGAGCTCACTATTGAATGGACGAGTCAAGCTTGTGCTTGGCTCAACTCGTTTGCCCCTAATTTTGATGTCTTTCACATATATCATACCTGATGCTAGTGGCATTGAAAAAAGAATTCTTACTTTTTTTTGTGGGATATTTAGGCCAATTATGATAAACTGACACACACATCACATATATATAGCTCAAATAAGAAATCTAGTGATTGATAATCAAAACTCCCTATTAAGAGATCAAACTTAGCCGAGCAAGAGAGTGCTTACCTAATTGTATCTTCACAAATAATGTTTTGTTATTATGTTCTTAAAAAAATTGGAGAAAATTGTAAAGTATGCATAATTAATAAATAAATTTTATGATTAATTTTGTTTAAAAAAATTTTAAAAATTGCATAGTCGCCTGTTCAACAGGTGACTTACATTTCCAGTGAGCATTTAAAAAATTTTTAATATATCAAAAAAGGTTTAAAAATACTATAACAAGTTGCCTATTTAATGGGCAACTTGCTACAGAATTTTTTAATTTTTTTTTAAACAAATTAAATTGAAGATGTTGTATGGAGGGAATATATCTGTGAAGAAATTTTTTATGATAGTTCTGTCATAAAAGACTTTTGTGTTTCTATATTCCTTGTTTTTGGGTGACTAAGATTCTAGATGTGTGTGGAATGTCACATATGTTTAGTTTTTATATTTATTTTTTATATTATAATAGTTTTTACAAAGATTTTAAAGGCTCAAATTCTCTAAAAGGTGTCTGTGAGCTGTAACCAATTTATTTGTTGCAGGCAAGGATTTTAAAACCAACCGAACTGGCCAATTCAACCGAATAAATCGAGAACCAATCTGGCAGCCAGTCCGGTTCTATAATTAGAGTTAGGTTACAGTCAAACTAGCTAAAAACTAGTTCAATGGGCAGTTGAACTATTGAACTGTCGGACCGGGCGTGTTTTCGGTCGATTTCAAAATCATGTGATTTGAGCCACTGATCGCACATTGAACTACTAAAATAGGATTTTATGCATTTACACAGATCTTTGTCACAAATAAGTTGAACTGAAACCTCATTTTATGTGGCTCTCTTTAGTAAACCCTACACAGAGATGAACAACAGCGAGATATGAACTATTGGTAGAACGACTGGGAGAGATGGACGAATGACTAGGAGACAAACAATGCCTTCTTTCATGCGCACGTCATCATTTGGTGAGTTTGTATCCCTGGAATCTTACACTTGTCCTGATCTTTCCACTGGGTGTTCTTTGAATAACCACTCTTCTTATTAGGATTTCTCTGATTTCATATGATTAGGGTAGAGCTAGAAACCTAGTTTTATTAAAAGGCCCTAGAAACTTACAGACATAAAACATATGAAGTTTTTTAATATATGAATCGTCAAATTCCCTTGCATTTTTTCATTTAGAAATTTTAATATAATTGATGACATTACATCTCGAGGTTTAGTGTTTGTTTTGGTTTTTTTAGGATTGTCATTTTAATTTTTGTTTCTTTTATCTATTTGAAATTTGTTTATATGGCATTGATGCAATCTTGTTATTGAAACCATTAAAAAATTTAAAGAATTGTGTGTTTTGACTTTGAGATTATTAAAGATCCTAAAATTACACTTTGAAAATTTATTTATATTTAAAGATTTGATATTAAAAGAGAGATGACACCCATCACATTCCATTACTTATCCATGTTTTTTCAACTTGCATTACTTGATATTTTGAGCAATGTTAATTGTTTTGTGTCCAAAAGGATTTCTATATTTTAATGGAATGCAAAATTGTCACGGTCTGAATTGATTCTATTTTCTAGTTAAGTTTCTTTGTTGAAAATGTTTTTAAATTGTAAGGGAATGCCTGATGCCAACCTTTTTTTTTAACTGAATCATTTTAGATCCACATTTCTTTTAGGAAACTAATCCTTTTCTTGATGATAATACTTATATCTTGTGTGATTTGTAATTTGAATGTCTAGCTTCTAATTTAGAAATTTATGTTATCTTCAAACTTGCATTTAAGTTGAAACTTACATTTATCTTCAAACTAGTTTTTGATGTTCTCTTAAAAAGATCATTTCTAATATTTCATAACCAAGTCTTTTTTTAACAATAGATACTAAGAATTTCATTTCAATACGAGTATTAAACATATAATTTTATTTAAGAAAGGATCCATTAATAACTTCATCACATTTTATGCTTGAGAAGGTTAATATTACTTAGAATTATTGTACTAAAAGTAAAGGTTCAGATGGAAAAAAATAATTTAAATGGCTACAATATGGAATTATTTATAAAGGTGGAGGTATTATTAGGATAAAATAACATCTAGCAGGAATTAGATCTAACATAGCTTCGTGCAAAAAAGTCCCACATGACATTCATCGCCAAATGCAAGAATATCTGAATGAAATAGGCAAGAAAAAATAACAAGCCTAGGAGGAGTTAGAGTAGAACAAAATTGTATTGTCGATGAACATATGAAAGAAGAAAGTGGCTCTTCATCACTTCCCAAGTCATAATCCTCTAATGAAAACCATGAAGGCATTGATAGAGGGAAGAGAAAGATAAATGACAGAAATTTTTTTTTCTCCAAGAACTATAGCAGGTTCTCAATCATCCTTGAGAAGTGTAATGGCATCCAAAGAAGTCGTATACCATGCTTATTTGGCATAGCGAGGTAGTTTTATAACAGTTACATCTCTTTTAATGTCATAAAGTCTACTTTTGCACAAAAGATATTTGATACTATAAATGCGATTGGACCTAGGTACAAGTCACCATCATACTACAAATTGAAATTTAATATTTTGAGAGATTATGAAGAGAACTGTAAGTTGTTCGATTATTCATACAGAGGATTATGGATAGAAATAGGTTGCACACTCATGGCTGAAAGGTTGGATAGATTAGAGGTATATGAACTTGATTAATTTTGTTATTTACTATCCAAGGGGTGTAACATTTTTGAAATATGTGGATGCTTCTAATATTATGAAGGATTCCAAGACTTTGGTTCATTATTTTGTGAGGTTGTTGAATGGGTAGGGCAACAAAATATTATGTAAATTGTAACAAATCATGTTGCATACTATAATAAGGTATGAGAACTTCTACATGAAAGATTTAGCAATATATATTGATTTTTATACTATGCTCACTGCTTAAATCTCATTTTTAAAGATATTGGAAACATGCCTCACATTCAGGATCTTGCCAAAATAGCATCAAAAGCTACAATTTTTGTTTATAACCATATTCTTATTTTAGCTTGGTTAAGAGAAGAGCTTGTTGGAAAGCAATTATTAGGCTTGGAGCTACTAGATTCACTACAATATTTATAACTTTAAAAAGCATATATGATCACAAGCTCAATTTACAAGCTTTTATAACAAATAAAGTTTTATTTGATTCAAAGATATCCAAAACTAGTAAAAGGGAAATAAGTATCATCAATCATTTTAGATAATAAATTTTGGAATAATTGTTTGCTACCTTCCAAATTATCTAAGCCTTTAGTTCAGTTATTGAGTGTTGTAGATTCTAATGAAAAACCATCTCTAGGATTTTTTTATGATGGTATGTATAGAGCAAAGAGAGCTATTAAGTTCATGTTTATAAATGTCAAAATGATGTACAAATCTTATACAAGTATTATAAAGAAAAGATGGAATAGCCAACTTAGACAAGGCATATATTGTGCAACCTATTTTCTTAATCCCCATTTTTAATATGATAAAGAAAATTCTTACCACAAACCTAAGGTGATGCAAGGTTTAATTGAGCTGATTGAAAATAAAGATATATGTCATATGCCATCAACAATAATGAATGAAGTTAGGCTTTTTTGTGATAATTTAGAAAGTTTTGCCTAACTAATTGCACTAATGATGTTGAAAGAAATGATGCATGATAAATGAAGAAAATATTTTAGTATGAATTCCTTCTTTCATGTATATAAATCACCTTTTAAATAACTAATACTTAACTATTTGAAGATGAATGGTGGAAGATGTTCGGATCAAGTGCATCAAAATTACAAAAATTGGCTGTTGGAATTCTTAGCCAATCATCATCATCTTCGAGATGTGAAAGAAATTGGAGTATATTTGAACAAATTTATACCAAGAGACGAAATCATCTACAACATCAAAAACTTAATGATCTTATTTTTATTTAGTACAACCTTAATTTGAGGCAAATGTATGACTGTATGACTTTTAATTATATTTAAATATTTTTGTATATAAAATGCATTAAATTTTTGTGTTAATTTATATTAATTTTATAGATTTCAAATTTAAAAAAAGAAATTATGATCGTTTGGATTATACAAGTAGAGAGAGAGTAGATTTTTAGTTACTTGATGGAGAATCAATTCTGAAGCTTGTTTTGGAGAAAATAGAGAGTAAAATTTATGCAGAAGATGTGTTGCTGAATAAGTAAATATTAGCTATACTGACAAACTCAAAATAAGTTTTCAATTGTATTAAGTTATATCATTTGAAAGAGATATTCAATATATATATATTTATTATGCAGATGATGATATCCTAGATGATGATGGAGTAGATCATGAAATAATTAGAAGTGACGATATTGATGCATTTGGAGGGAATGTTTTGATGAAGAAAGATTTAGGGATATAACTTTTGATGCTTCAAATCTAGGAGATGACTTCTAGATTTATTTGTATATTTATGTTTGAATTTTGACTTGATATGAAATTATGAACAATTAATTGAGAGCTACTCAAACACTTTAGATATCTTTTATTTTAAAAAGTGTTTTTTAATTATTTGTGCATAATTTTTAATTCTTATTTTTTTGTTTTGTTTAATTTTTTTATCACATAATTTATAATGATAGAATTATTATTTTGGTAATTTTTTTTTTAAAAAAATTTAACATTTATTACATCATCCGGTTCGACCCCAGTTCGACCAATCAAACTGTGAACATCTCTTTTTCTTGTTCGTTGTCTGGTCCGATTTTCACAATCTTGGTTCGAGGAGTAAATGCAACCTGATTTTTCTCATATTATAAACACGTTGTATGAACTAGGATTTGACAAACATTATTTTCATGGATGTGATTATCTTGTTGAATATTTTTTTTAGGGGATGGGGAATGAATAATAGTTCAATAGGATGAATGATGATCTCACAGTCGAGTTTTTGTGAGTTCAAAAGATGTTTACGTTTAGGAAGATGTAAAAAAAGAATTAATGTAAAAAAAAGGTGAGCAAGAAATGATGTAGAATTTAAATGTAAAAAATGAATTTATGTAAAAAATTAATAGTATACTATGACAAGTCGCCCGTTTGCTATAGTATTGTTATTTTTTTATATATATTTAAATTTCTTTTAAAAATCCTGACCGGACAAATAAACTATTCGTTAAATAAGTAATTATGATTATTTTTAATTTTTTTAAATATATTTAATCATATAATTTATTTGTTAACTATGGCTTCGTTTGGAACAGCTTTCGTACTGCTTCCTAAAACTATTTTCTAGTATAAATTTTTCTAATTAAAGAATTTTTTGTACTAGAATTATGTTTTAGAAAGCAAAAAAAAAAAAAAAAATGCTGCCCCGAAGCCTATGCCTAAATATAAAAACTTGTTATTCACCGGAGAGCCGGCGGCCAAAAAGAGAGAGAGAGAGAGGGGCGTGAGAGAGAAGTATAGGCCTTTTTCAAGGAGTCGGCAGGCAGCGCCGATGTCGGCTTCTTGCTTTCTTATTCATGCCATAGCATCCACCATTCCACGAAGGGCCACTCCCTCGTCTTCCTCTTTAAGGAGCAAGACCACTGCCAACTTCAATTACAGATTTTCCTCTCGTCGGTTCCGCCGCCTCACGAGCATTTTCTCATCTTCTTTTTCCTCTTCCCTTTCCTCTTTTTCGTCTTCTTCTATCATCGCCGATCCCATGGGAAAAGAGGTCACCTCAATTGAAGACCCTTCCATGGACGCTGTTCAGAGGCGGCTCATGTTCGATGATGAGTTAGTTCGTTGCTTCCTTCTTCTTTTTTCTTTTTGTTACTTGTTTTTTGAGATAAAACGTTTTTAAAATGCTTGGAGGTTGATCTCCAGTCGAGACGTTGACATTAGGCCGTTGCTTGGTATGCTATCTATAATTCAATATGATTCCCTTATAAATTAAGGCTGGAACAATCTTGTTATGCCTAGATGGAAAGTTTTAATGGCGATAGAGTTAACGAGAAAATGGATTTGGAGATCTCCTTCACGTGCTTTCGATTTCCTTATAAGATTTGAAATATGAAAGAATTTTCGCAACCTCTCAAATCAATATTTTTTTGTAAAATTATTGCTTATAAGATCTATGGTATGGTTTGGCTTCTTATCTTTCGATCATAAGTCTTTCTTCCGTAAAATTTGGAATTAAATATTTGGTTCTTCGATCTGTAAAAGCTCAGCATAGGTTTGATTATGGGACAACTGGATTTTAATACCTTCCCGAAAATACCTTAATCCAATGATTAATTAATTTATTTGATCCAAACGGCTTTTTTAAGTTGTTTGGTCGGACAAAATGAGTAAAGAGGACTTAATCCTTAATGAAGATAGTTAGCAGTTCGTGCTTCTCATACCTTCTTGAATGAAGATTAGAATTGATAATGGCATATTGCCCGATTCTAACCGAACCCCGCCACTGGAGATGGTTGAGCGGATCAGCATTTTGAAATATCAATAGCAGATGCCAATGCTGATCTTTCAAGATTTATTTGTTTTCTTGAATGTTACTTCAGTTGGAGCGTCCTGTTTATTTGTACTGTTTTCTCTTCTCAATTTGTTTCTATGAATTTTTTCAGTATGTTCATCATCAAACTCACCTTTTAACGCACTTTTATGTTGATAGTACCCAGTTTATACCAATTCTTGAAGGAAATTTTTTAAGATATTGAATTTCTGATTATAGTTATATTACATTTGGGGCCATACAGGTGCATTTTGGTTGATGAACATGATAATATTGTTGGACATGATTCAAAATACAACTGTAAGTAAAAATCATTGTTTGAGCATAGTTTATTGCATCTATGTTATACCTTTTGTGGTAAGTAAACTAGAGTTTTATTCTTAAATATGCACCATTCTTTTCTTAGAAATCATTCCTGTAATGCAATGGCTTCTCAAACTCTAGGTTTCATATTGCAGATAATTTTTTAATATATTTGCATAAATTAATTGAAGAGATAGGTATTTTAGCTGTAATGCCATTCTTGAGAAGCTTCTTATTCTCAACTATCCTTTTCATTTTCGTTTTCTTACTCTATATGATGAAAATATTCAATAATATATCATTGATGATACAGAATGATGAGTAATTTAAATTGCTTTCATTGATTTGACGGGCATTTATACTTAATTTTTTTCATTTACAAATGATGCCTATTTGTCTTGTTAGATAAGATTTGCTTGTTGCTGTTCTTTCATTTTTTTCTCTCTTCCTCTGGTCTAGTAATTTTTCTTGTAGCATTTCTTATTGGAAAACTATATCTGGATATTACTGGACATCTGTTGAATTTTCTAAATTTGATTATTGTCTAATGGCATTAGTTAATAAAATACATTTCTATAACTGCGTGTAGTGAAGTATTAACCAGATTCTTTTAAGCAATAATCATATTACGGTAGGGAGGTGTCAAGAGAGGTAGGGGTCGTAATGAGTTGAAAACGGGTAGGACTACTGACATGCATGTGATGAGGAGATTAGGGTATATTTGCTATTGCAAATAGTTAATAATACATGAAATTGTATAGACTAAAATTAATGCAAATCAGTAAAATCTTTAAACAATAAACTGAGATTAACTAAATGAGAACATAGATGAGTTCCCCACGGATAAAATATTTTTTGATCAATACTTTCTATGTTTTGAGTACAATTACGTTATAATAAATATTTGTATATTAGTACGTTCAATGATTCTATTCATTTATCAAATATTTCATTTTGATGAGAGAACACAAATAGAAGGTTCCCGATAGATGAAGTGTTTGATTTCTCTATTATCTAGAAATGAATAGTCGTTATATTTGTTATTTAGCTTTTGGTAACTTCAGCAACGATGTTTTGATTTTTATGCTAATTGACTTCTGCCAATATATAGGTCATTTGATGGAGAAAATTGAGAAGGAAAATCTGCTTCACAGGGCCTTTAGTTGTTTCCTGTTTAACTCCAAATATGAGTTGCTGCTTCAGGTTTTTGAATATTAAGGATGAGTATTTTTCTTTCTTGCTGTTAGTTATGATTTGTTTCTTAACCTAGTGACATTTTTATAAAGAATAACTCAGTTAATTAGGTTTATCCTCATTAAGTTGATGGAATTTATCTGCTAGAAGCCCTGTATGTCAATGATAAAAGAGCTTTTGAATGACCTAACTCTAGCCCTTTAAGTACTTCACAAAAAAAATACTTAAATGCCTTCACATCCTTTTCTATTATTCCTCTTGGTGATTATGCATCGTCTAATTTAGATGGGTAAATTTAATATTTTTTATATGATTTTACTATTATGCAAAAATAAAAAAGAAATAAATTTTTTTAATAATATTAAATTCAAAATTGGTTTAGGCCTTTAACGAATTTTAGAATACTTAGTAAGAAATTTAAAAATCATAATATTCGAAATTACATCAATTGTTAAATTCACTTTCCCCTTTATGTAAAAATTAGTACGTTTAAAATGAGATTTAGTATTAGTTTAAACATTTGAATAATATGACGAGGAAAAATCTTTGCAATAGATACTTTATAATAACAAAGGAGAGAATGGATAATTGAAGAGTGTACATAATACAGAAATTATGTTGTATTGTATGTTAGAAAGATTCGGTAGTTGTGATATTTTCTTTCATCATTCCACACTTTAAACTAAGAAGTGTAATAGTTTTTAGGATTTGTTGGACGTGAGAGAATGGCCTGGTCATAATTTTGGATAGAAAGAAATATATATTTTTAAATGTGTGAGAGTCATTCTAATTTCAAACTAATTTTTGTATTTTATGGCTTGACTCAATAAAATTAAACTCCCTCTAAAGAATGCTAAAAACTAAAAGAAAAATTGAATGAGCTCCATATTGAACTAGGACTCTTATTTTGTCAGGTTTTGTAGTTGATAGAATTTTTCATTTGTAAAACCATCAAATATTTAAAATAAAAATAAAATTTTAAATTATTTAATAGTTTTGAGAGTGAAACTGATTTTTTTAAGAAAATGTAATAATTAATGGTGTTATGTAGATGTAATATAACAAAAGATATTAACTTGATTAGATTGATATTACTTAAATTATTACTCTAGTTTTAACATAAAAAAAAACACTAACTCCTCCCACCAGGAGAGTACAAAATTTAAAAAATACCGAGTCTCGTTTTAAATGACAGGCTTTTTTTATTCCTCTGCGCCTTAATATATAGTAGGCAGATAGATTAGTTCCATTTTCTTAAGAAAGGTTGAAAGTTCTGCTGATAATCCTTCATCTTGCACAGCAAAGATCTGCTACAAAGGTCACTTTTCCTTTGGTATGGACAAATGCTTGTTGCAGCCATCCTCTCTATCGTGAATCTGAGCTTATAGAGGAGAATTTTCTTGGTAATTTTCTGTATCAATTCCTGCTCTACTCTTCTCTGTTTTTCCCAACTTGTCAACTCATAATTTCTGAAGCATTCTTAGGGGTTAGAAATGCTGCACAGAGGAAGCTATTAGATGAACTTGGGATTCCCCCAGACGACCTTCCTGTGGAAGATTTCATTCCTGTTGGACGCATTCTTTACAAGGCCCCATCCGATGGAAAATGGGGGGAACATGAGCGTACGTCACTCTTTTCACAAGCTTATCTTACAATCTACCTACCAAAACTCTTTATTATTAGCAAGGATATCTGTGGTTTAGTTTGGTTCTAAGATGATCACGTTTTTAGCTTGACCCATTCAAGCCAACCAGAAAATGCAGAAATCTAACTCCAACTGACCAAGAATAAAATGAAACTGAACAGACAATTAGGTTCGATTTGGTTTTGATTTAATTATCATTCGCAGCTGGACATAACTATATGCTGAATTGGTATGGTTTGGTTTAACCATATGTCGAATGCGCTCATATTCCACAAGCAATTTTCAGTTTAAAACTTAGCATATTAGCATAATCCGTTCAGTTTGGTTTTTACAGTTTATCAAATATCTAAATTAAACTTGAGTAATTCAATCTGTTTATACAATTACAAATTGAACCGAACTCACAAGGAAGTGGACCAAACTATTTTCTAAGAGGATTTGGTTTTTCAATTTAATGATTTCTTTTGGCAACAATAAAGAAAAAAAAAAAACTGCTTAAGGAGCTTGTCATCCAAATGCATCAGGAATGCAAGGCTTTACTCAAAGCAGTAGGATATTTTTAAATTTATTTAGACAACATAATTTTATTTAAGAAAAAACAATGATTTTGAATATACTTATTAGATTACCAAAAAAAAAGAGAAAATTGTACGTCTCATATAAACATCTAGTATTTACAATATGTCCTGCTATTTTGAACAATAGTCCTGATGCATTTTTGTCCAACGAGCTCTCGATTTTAATTTTATTTAACTAGCATGATTTTAACAATAAATGTCATTTTAATTGCAGTAGATTATCTACTTTTTGTTGTCCGTGACGTCAAGCTGAATCCAAATCCAAATGAAGTTGCCGGCGTTATGTATGTGAATAGAGCCCAACTCAATGAGCTGTTGCGGAAAGCCAACGCTGGGGAGGACGGCATTAAACTTTCGCCATGGTTCAGGCTGGTTGTCGACAATTTCCTATTGAAATGGTGGGATCATGTGGAGAAAGGTACTCTCCATGAGGTTTCTGACATGAAAGTTATTCATAAGATGCTATGAACTTATTACTGAATTCTCAGTGGCTTTCAAATGTTTGTCATATGGTTCTCTTGGCTCAATTTTGTGAGCAAAGCATGCTAATGTTTGTGCAATATTTGTATTATAATGACCCGGAGGATTTGTACCATTATTTGTTGCTTTTACACCACATTTTTTATACCATTCACTTGCATGTTTTCTTCCTTGACAATTCAAGCTTTTTCAGGATCTGCATTACTGCCACAATTTGCTATTGGTTTCTACTTTATAAACTTTAAGTTATTCTTTCGCTGATGAATTTTTTAAGTTCGAATTAAGGCATTTTTGCTGCTTCTATCAATAAATTGGAGGTTTGTAAACCACCCATCTGTCCAAACAACTATTAAATTAATCGTTTAATTCAGTTTGGATTAATTCATCTTGGATGATAAATTGATTTTTTGAAAATCTTATTGATTTTGAAAGGAAATTCAATTCACTTTTGTATTTCATGTGTCCTTAATGAAAAGGGTCTCTGATATTACGAGTAAGATTTTTGAATGTGAAGTTGAAGTGGAATCTAATTAGAGCTATTAAAAAGAACACAGATTTTGAGATATGATGTTAGGAACTTAATTAGTAAATAGATTCCAATGCATAAAGAATAGTGGAAGCATAGGTTTGATAGAGAAATTGTTTGGGAGAAGTTATCTGGGATAAGACAATTATACCTTGATCTATTTGATTGAATTATATTGAAATGTCAAGAATGACATTTTTATGGAGTGGGTATTGTAATATTTACTACAATAGTATTTTGAATTTGTCTAAAATCGATTTGGCTAGTTATATGTAATTTAAAAATTTTGCATTTATGATTTGCACGCACCTGTGAATGTTTTTGCATACTTCTGAATGCTTGAATATTATTTTGGAGTGTGGGTTTGTGTGTGAAGTGAAATTCTGAAACTTTTTCTCGGGAGCAACATAGTGCGTAGGGTTGCAGCACTAAGCTTTGTCTATTTTATAGGAAAAGTTGTCTCTTGGATCATAATGGTGTTGTGTGGGGTGGCGTTGTGGTGCTAGGTTTGGCTTGGAGCATTACGGCATTAGTCTACATGTTGCGGCATTGTTCTCCTTAAAATTCTTGTTTCTAAAGGGCATGCAATGGAAAAAACAGGCAGTTTTGCGGCTGTTTTTCAAAATTCAATTTCGCGGCTTTTCCGCTGCAGTCGATGGCGACAGGGTCGCCAGCCACCTATCGCCGGTGGTCCAGTGGATGCTCAGCGTAATCCTATAGAAAATTCTCATGGACCAGCTAGGTCTTTTTCCTCGTTTCCCCTGGTTTTGGAGATGTCGTTCCAAGTTTTGCACTAGGGTCAAAAGCTAAAATCCGTTCAGAAATGCCATCAGTTATTAATGAAGGAGGTTTGCTTTTGTCTTCTAAAAAAGTTTCTGAAGTTGTTGGCAAAGGGAAATGCGTGATAGCAGAAGATACGGCCATTGCGCAACTTAAGAATGGGAGATTTCCTAGAGTAATGGAGGTTGGGGAAGCTTCTCCATCGACGAAGTCTATTTCTAAGATTATGTTAGAAGACAATTTGATCGTTGGGAAAGAATCTGGAATTCAAAATTCTGCTGATAAAACAAATTGCGTGGGCGGTGATCGTGATCAATCTGTCGTTGAAGCTTTGGAGAGATCTCTGAAAGATGATGCTGCTGAAGGTAATGGAAACCAAGATTCGACTAACTATGATTTGGAAATAGTTCGAGAATGCAACAATGGAGATCTGGGAATGTGCAAGGAGTTCCTAAAGGAAGTCACAGCAAGACCAATGTCAAACAATCAGCAAAATGTATGGAGTAAGAAGGAACATATAAAGGTAATAAATCTGGAATTGGGGGATTTTCTATTAGAAGACGGATCAATAGTTAAATTACATATGGACAAGGAGCTGGAAAATTCAAGGAGGCTTCAAAATTCAATAGTAATCAAAGTTTTTAGAAGCAAAGTTCCATTCCTTGTAGGAAGAATTGAGCTTAGAAGGCAGTGGGCTCCTTATGGAATGTTTCATTTAACAATGCTAGGAATGGACTGGGTTCTCTGTTCCTTCTTTCACAAAGAATCCTTGGATGCAGTCTTCACTAACGGTCCTTGGTTTGTTAATGGGAAGATCATTGGGATGGACAAATGGTCGCCAAACTTTTCTCCATCATCCTTAAAAGGGTTGTCTGCTCCAATCTGGATTAGGCTACCAAACCTCCCACTTTAATGTTGGGATGAAATCAACATTTGTAGAATTGCCTCAATGGTTGGAAAAGCTTTCATGATTGATGGAAACATGTTCCAATGGGGTAGGAGGGAGTTTGGGAGGGTCTGTGTTTGTATCAATTTGGACACTCATTTGCCTCTTGGAGTTTGGGTGGAAGGGAGCTCGGGTAAGTTCTTTCAAAAGATTGAGTATGAAAGAATTCCAGACTTCTGTTTTTGTTGTGGAAAAATTGGGCACATGAAGAATAATTGCTTAGAGAAATGCATAAATGAAACCACAATTTCAAAGGAAGATTGAAGATCTTCAAAGTTAACGGATGAAGGCAGCTCAAAGATTAACAATGCAACATATGATGAAGTTCCAAATGCTGGAAAAAATGGATATGGTCTTGGGCTGCAACTTAATTATGGAAGGAAAAGGAAATACAATAATGCTATCAGGAATTCTTTCTCTCGGGACAAGAATCAAATGACTGGAAAAAAATCTGAAGCTGTCCGGTATGGAAACTAGTGGAAGCTGTGAAGAAATCATCTGTGGAGTAGCTTGTTCCTCAATCAGAGAAAATCATTGAAGATCTACAGACAGAGAATAATCAAATTCAGCACACAATGAATAATTAATCCATGGAGAAAAATGATGCTAATGGTATGATCGTTCAAACATCTAATATTATCACTACTAATAAATTCAATTTTCTTGATGGATTGGTAGAGGAAGGGGAAATTGTATTTTCAGAAGAGGTTGATACCAACTTGACTGAAGGAATGAACAGGTAATTCAAAGACTCAGAAGATGATCAACTTCAGTAATAGGGAAGATTTGAAGAAGACCAATGATATGAAGGATGGAGGATCATCTAATATTAAGAGGAAAGGTACTAAACAATTAAAAGGATTGGGTCCTATTAACATAGCTCCTAGGAGTAGGAGGGCTGAAGTTGAAATTAAAGATAAGATGGGATCTTCATCCCCTCTTATTCAATGAATTCTTCCATAGCATTTTGGAACTGTAGACGAGCTAGGAAGAGAAGAGCTTCTCTTTACTTGAAGGAGTTTGTAAAAGAATATGGGTTCTTTTTTATTGGATTATTGGAAACCAAAATAATATTTTTTGAAAGAAAATATGTTGATCAATTAGTTGGCTATGAATGGGTTTTTTTTTTCATATTCCTTCAGAAGGTTTATCAGGGGGTATCCTTGTGGTATGGAGATCAAATATGGATAAATTTCAAGTTTTAAAATCTTCATCGCAATTTATTATTGGTGATTTGGAGGTTCCTAACAAAGGCATATGGAGGATAGCTTCAATATATGACAACAAGGATGTCTATAAAAGGAGAAGACTTTGGGAAAGGCTGGAATTCTACTCCTCTAAGGACTTGCCTATGGTCATAGGAGGAAATTTCAATTGTATTCACTTTAGTGATGATAAGAGGGGAGGGAAAAGATTCAAACTTTCCCTAAGACCTAAGGAAATGAAGTCCTTTCTAGCTTGCAACGACTTTCATGAAGTTGGATATGTGGGACCAAAATTCACATGGTGTAACAACAAAAAAGGCGTGGACCGAATCCTTGAGAGACTGGTGATGCTTCTGAAACCCGGTTGCTTTAATCTCTTCTAACCGTTTCTTGGTAAGGCACTTGGCTCGTGTGGCTTCAGATCATTATCCGATCATCTTAAACCTTATGGTTCAACAAGCAAATAAGAAAGTATTAAGGTATGAAGATGTTTTGGCCTCTAACAAGGCTTCGGTTGCTATGGTGAAAAAAGTCTGGATGAGATAAGGCAATTCAGCCTATGTCTTAAATTGTAAATGAAGCACGTTAGGCACTATTCTATTGGAGCAAAGCGAAGATGCATAATTTACTTTCATTAAAAAATGACTTGCTGAAACAAATAAAAGATCTTCAATTGAAGGAGGCTAATAAAGGTGAACTATCGGAAGAAGAATGCTGGTTGCTGAAATCGAAGGTGGAAGAACTCAATTCAACACTAGCTCGAATGGATACTTGCTGGAGGCAAAGGGCTAAGGTAAAGTGGATGATGTAGGGAGACTGAAATTCAAAATTCTTTTAAGCTTTTGCCTCAGCTAGAAGGAATTCTAACTTCATTTCAAAAATAAAAAATGGAAATGGAGAAATAGTGGAGGAGCAATCTCTTATAGAAGATGTTATGGTCGGTCATTTCAAGGAGAAGTGGAGAAACCGATGCTGTAAGCTTGAAGATGGCCAAGTACATGGAGCTGTCTAGATGAAGATGACAGAGGTATGCTGAACAAAGCTTTTACTATTGAAGAGATGGAAGAAGTTGTCAAACATAGTGGAACTAACATCTCTCCAGGTAATGATGGAACAACTTTTTTCCTTCTTTAAAGCTTATTGGGAGATAATCAAATTAGATTTGTGGAATGCCATAAATGATTTTTTTGAATCATCCGAAATGGATTCTAAATGGAAGGAGACAATAATAGTGCTGATCCCTAAAGTCAGCAATCCATTAACTCCTTCAAATTATAGACCAATTAGCTTATGTAATTCGGTCAACAAATTGGTGGCAAAAATTCTTATGAATAGAATGGCTCCTATCATCTCTAAACTGATCTCAGAAGAGCAAGCAGCTTTCTTAAAAGGAAGATCCTATCAGAACATGTGTTGATAACTCAAGTGAAAGTTCGTTAGGGATGTTAAACCCTCATGAACTAGCCCAAGACTAACCAAGGGGGGGGGGGGGGGGGAATTGGTATTTTAAAAATTCTTTGAATCAAAATCACAATCAAAATCACAAAACTCAAATCAAAATCACCACAATGAACATCAAAGTGCGGAAAAAATAAATGCAGAAAGTAGTAGAAAAAGGACACAGAAATTTATAGTGGTTCGGTCAACTCGACCTACATCCACTCTCCTGAGGCGCCCTCCGGGTATTGCACTAAACACAGTGACTCTCCTTTTTCTCCTACAGCAAGGCGGAGAATCCCTTACAAAAACTCCTTTTCGCCAAACCCGATGAGACAGAGAGCCTGACTCCTTTTTCTTCCTCCTGAAGTAAGCAGAGAACCTTGATCGATTGCTGAAGAAGATCTCCATTGAACCCCCAAGGATGAAGGATGACGATCAAAGAAGACACCTTAGAACTTTGCTTGGAGCAACCTTTGTGAAACCCTCTCACAAGTTCCTCCCTCTCCTCTTGATTCTCTCAGGTCAAAACAATAGCTAAAGATAAGCTTTAGGATAGAACAGGAGCTCTTAGATAGAAGAACCTCAGAATAGCTCTTATTTTATACAAACCGACTTTATCATCCAAGCTGATTAGCGTAAATTTTGGTCAATCAGCCCGGTCGGTTTGGGACGATTAGAGAATTTTTTGTCACATCGTCCAGGACGATAAAATATCGTCCTGGTAGATTAGTTCAAATCTGAGGAAAATCATCATGAGCATCGTCCTGAATAGAAGCTGGCCGATGTCAATCGTCCATGCCATCGGCCTGGCCGATTCTGCGATCGTCCCGGCTGATGTGATTGTGTAATCAACCCTTAATTACTTTTCTTAATTACCAGATTAATTTAGGCATAATTGTGCTGCATCGTCCAAGCCAATAGAATATCGTCCTGGACGATGTCCAAAAATAAAGAATACCTAAATAGATCTGGCGGCTAATTCTTTCTGATTTGAGCCTATCGTCCTAGCTGATATGAATATCGTCCAAGCCGATCGGCTTAATGACGTCTGCCTTAACTGGGATGCCCTAATTAGGGTTTTCTATTTTTAACTGATCGTCTAGGACGATTTTAGGATCGGCCCGGACGATGTGATCAAAATAGAGAACTCTAATCAGTAGATAGAAAGTTTCCCCCATGTGTGTGTATGAAAGGTTACTTAGCATCATTAACCACTATGTTTATAATAGACTTAAGAAAGGAAAAATTACAAACTGACTCATACTTAATCTACTCAATCTTGAGCTGGCTTGAGTTGCACTCGTTCTTGTGGACCTGAAAAATTAGTAGGCAAGACAGTCATGGAAAATCATGGATGTTTGCTATCATCAAAATTCTAATCCATAAAATCAGATTTGCAACAATATCCATTTTTTGATGATGACAAACCAAGAAATAATCTAAGCAGTTCAAGAAATAGGGAAAAGAAATAAAACACAGTTTTAACTTTCTAATAGTAGAATCAAACTACATAACAAACAGTACACAATCTACTCCCCCTTTTGACATCATAAAAAGGAGGAGGAAAGTAAAAAAGACCAGAGACTAAAAACAGAAACAAACTTTAGAAAAACATAAAAGAAACAGACTAATAGAAAGACGGCCCTTGATCATCGGATAGAGGTGAAGGTGGTAGTGGTGGGTGCAAGTAACTGGAAAGGGTGGCGAACTGCTCTCAAAACCAAGCCATATCGTGGTCATGTTGGTGCTGCATGCGAATAATGTCCTCAATATGTTGTTGCTCCTGTTCAGCAACGTATCCCTCAAAGCGAAGCTCCCACTGGTCAAATCGCTCCACCAGCTGATCCAGCTGAGAGTGCTGGCAGAGCGGAGTAGGTGCAGGAAAAGGTGCAGGAGCAGGTGCAGAAGCCTCCTCCTCCGCCTGAGCTTCCCCGTCCCCTACGTGGAGACGAGTACTGTGAAGAGCTTGAAAGGAAATGTTGGAGTAGAAAGCATGTTGGAGGTTTGGTGGAGCAACATATTGGAGGTTATATTTTGTTCTTAGACATAAGAAATGATATGTCCTAGGTCTAGATTTGGTTTCCTCCTATAGCCTAGGTCACGAATAGTGGTTAGGTGATCGATGTAGCAAAAAATTAAATCAATGGAATTGAATTCTTGTTGGGCCAAAATGTAAAAAGTGGTGATTAAAAGAAGTGAGGTGATATGAATTCGATCACCAGCTTTTGGAATTATAGATGTGCGAAGAACATGCTGAATGGTTCTAGCATCTTTGAGCTGAAAGTTCGTTAGGGATGTTAGACCCTTATGAACTAGCCCGAGGCTAAAAAGAGAGAGGTGAATTGGTTGTTAAAGATCTTTTAAAATAAAACTACAAACCAAAATCACCACAAAGAAATCAACGATGTGGAAATTAAATGCGAAAGTAATAAAGGAAAGAACACACCAGATTTATTGTGGTTCGGTCAAACCTTGACGTTGTCCACTCATTGGAAGCACCCTTCATGTATTGCACTAAACTAAGTGTCTCTCCTTTAGCCCTCACAGCAAGGCGGAGAAGCCCTTACAAAATCACTTCCACCTTCCTCGGTGTGGCGGTGTTGCCGGGTCCTTTGACACCAAAGAGATCTTCTCTGGTAAACTTCCCTCGAGACAAGCCTTGAATCCGACGGTATTAAGGTGCAAGTCTGCCGGAGCAACCGTGTGGAATCCCCCTCCACACTCCCTTGAGTCCGCCCTCACAGGATCTTCTTCCTCTCCCAGACTTCACCCATTCCTCACTCCCTTTCAAGCTCTCTATTCAAGTTTTCCCCAAAAGAACAAAGCTACAATGGCGGCTAAAGACACTTACAAAAGTGTCATGTCATAGCTTAAATAGAAGATCTCAAAATGAGCTCTTTAATGCAAGTTACCGACAGTATCGTCCAGGACGATAGGTATATCGTCCTGTATGATAAGTGCAATTTAAGCCTAATCAGCCGGGACAATTTGAGATGATCAGAAGAAATTTGCTTATATTGTCCAGGATGATAATATATTGTCCTGGACGATCAGTACAAATTGTGGAATATCGTCCTGAACATCGCCATGAAAAAGAGCTGTCGATGTCCAATCATCCAGCGCATCGACTTGGACGATCCTGCGTATCGACCTGGACGATCCTGCGATCGTCCAATCAAGTCATAATTACTTTCCTTAAATGCCAGATTAATTTAGAAAAAATTGTCCTAGATCGTCCTAGACGATATTTTATAGTCCTGGACGATCCCTTAGTCGATGTCCAAAAATAAGTAATTTCTAAATAGATTTGGCGACAGATTCTTTCTGTTTTGAGCCTATCGTCCTGGCTGATACAAAATCGTTAAGGATGATATTTTTGCATAATGACGACTGCTTTAATGAGGATGCCCTAATCAGGATTTCTGCTTTTGAACCGATCGTCCAGGATGATATAAATATCGTCCTGGACGATGTTACCAAAAACAGTAAACTTTAGGGAACAGTCAGAGAATCTTCCAAGTTACAAAGCATCAGGAACCACACCACATACATTAGACTCAAGAAAGAAAAATGTTACAAATTGACTTAGACCTAGTCTATCCATTCTTGAACTGGTTCCAAATTGTTGTCTGATCTTGTGGATCTGAAATGTTAGTAGATAAGACAGTCGTAGAGAAATAAAAGTGTTTGCTATCATCAAAACCATAAACCATGAAAACAGATCCGCAACAATCTTCCTCTTTTTGATGATGACAAACATTTCAATTTGAACTTTCAAAAAGGAAACATTTTCTCATAATCTCTCCCTCACTATAATAAAACTTTTAAAAAATAGGGGAGATAAAAATATTTTTATTGTCTTTAATTTTATGAAAGGAAAAAAAGATTCAAACAGTATAAAAATTCAACAACAGTACGTTCTCCCCCTTTGACATTATCAAAAAGAGAAGGGGCACAAATAATAAAAACAAAGTGATTAAAAGACAAGAACGATCCCTGATCTAGTGAACAAAATAAATATTATTAAAATAAGAAAGTTATCTCTTGATTTTAATCAAAAACTTTAGTAGAATTGTATTGACAACGCATAATCAAGAAAATATTAGAAATTCAGAATTTGATAATCCAAACTCTAGTTCTTTTAAAAGGCTCAAAAACTTTTTAATTCAATATCTAAATCATGGAAAAAAATTAGAGAAAGAAACAATCATTTTTCAAAACTACTTTCACAAAATATATCTAATAGAAGATTAATGCACGAATTGTTGAATCAGGAATTAGGATTTTCAAACTCAAGTATCGAAAGTATCAAGGGTTTTCTTAAGCTTTAAGAAGTACAAGAATGGTAAGCATTAAATTTTGTGGGCTCATTTTATGCCTCTTGACAATTGGTTGGCGCACTGCGCATCTTTTGATTTTTGGTATCATTGGCCAATTTTTTTTGAATATGTCACTTTTCTGTAATCTTAAAAACAAAAGTAAACCCATCCTATTGACTCTTGATTAAGAAAATTATGAGTTATTTTCAACAACTTGCAAAAGATCCCTATGCGTTAAATAAAATATAGGGAGATAAAAAATTTTAGTTTCAAAGACTAATTTAAAATATGAAAAAGATTTAAATTAAAAGTAGAATAACATCTTTTAGGAAATAGAGATTGAGAATAAAAAACATGAGTTTCCTTCCTTTGATTGTTTTTAGAGAAGTCAATCACAGCTTACCAAAGATTTCAAGAAAAAACAGGAAGTAAATTTTTTCCATTTTTAGAAAAGTGAATGTATGTGTTGATTAGAGAAAAAATTTCACGAAATAAGAAAAAAAAATCAAAGAATAAACAAAGACAAAAATACAAAATAAAATTAAAACAAAAAAAAAAAGAAAATAAAAAATAAAACACAACACAAACACACAAATAAGACTTTTAACCATTATCTTTCTCCTGGTCTGATGCTTTAGAAACCAGGTCTGCCTAGGAGATTTTTTGCTTTTCATTATTTCGCTAGTTTAAAATTTGCTTCGCTCTACCCTTTTTTCTTTCGCATGAGAATTCTTAAATTACGACACTGATTTTTCATATGTCCAGGCTTCCTACAACGATAGCAAATAATATTAGAAGAAATATTAACATCCTTATCATTTTTACCTTTATTCCACTTTTGTTGATGTTTATGCTTTGGTGAGTTTTTTGATTTGCTAGACAAGTCATTGCATTCGTCACCAACTAGGTATCTTTTTCTGTATCTTCAGCTTTTAGAACAATCGTTTCATCTGCATCCAAAAATCTTTGACCCAAACCTTGCTCGTAGGCAATGAGTGAGCAAATCAAATTATCAATAAAATTTTTATTCAAATCTTTTGATTCACAAATAACAATTACTTTAACATCAAACTTATCCAGCAGGCAACGAAGAATTTTGTTAACTTTTTCAAAATTTGAAAATTCTTTTCCTAAATGATACAATGATGTCACAATTTGAATAAACCTAGTATACATGTCTAAGGTCATCTCATAAGGTTTCATAAAAAATAGTTCATAATCATGCATTAGCATATTCAACTTAGATTGTTTGATTTTACTAATGCCTTCGTATATGTTATGTAGTTTATCCTAAATTTTCTTATCAGTAATGCACGTGGATACTAACATAAAGTCTTCAGAATTTGAAGCACAGAAAAAACAATTTAATAATTTTGCATTAAATTGAGCATTGAGTCGTTCTTCCATATTTCATTGATTAAAGGGAATATCAGTTTTAACCCCATTTATAACACGTGATGGTAATGAATAACCGGTTAAAATCATATGCCACATATGAAAATCAATCGATTGCAAGAAAGTAGACATACAAATTTTTAAAAAATTAAAGTAATATTTTAAAATAAAGGTGGTATGGTGATTGAATAACCTTCCGCAAAAATATGATTAGAAAAATTAGCAATGGATCGAAAATTCAAAAAGTTTTCAAACTCAGTTTTTATGAATTCAGCTTTGATACCACTTTAAAGTTCGTTAGGGATGTTAGGCCCTTATGAACTAGCCTGAGGCTCAAAAGATAGAGGTGAATTGGTTGTTAAAGATCTTTTAAAATAAAACTACAAACCAAAAAATCACCACAAATAAATCAACAATGCGGAAATAAAATGCGGAAGTAATAAAGGAAAGAACACACCAGATTTATAGTGGTTTGGTCAAACCTCGACCTACATTCACTCCTTGGAGGTACCATCCAAGTATTGCATTAAACTAAGTGTCTCTCCTTTAGCCCCCACCTATAGGCAGAGAAATCCTTACAAAATCACTTCCACCTACCCGATGCGGCGGAGTCACCGGGTCATTTGACACCAAAGAGATCTTCTTCTTTGGTGAACATCCCTTGAGACTAGCCTTAAATCCGACGGTATTAAGGTGCAAGCCTGCCGGAGCAACCGTGTGGAATCCCCCTCTACACTCCCTTGAGTTTCCCCTCACAGGATCTTCTCCCTCTCTCAGACTTCACCCATTCATCACTCCCTTTCAAGCTCTATCTTCAAGTTTCCCTCAAAAGAATGAAGCTACAATGGCTGCCAAAGACACTTACAAAAGCGCCAAGTCATAGCTTAAATAGAATATCTCAAAATGAGCTCATTAATGCAAGTTGTCAATATTATCATCCAGGACGATAGGTATATCATCCTATACAATCAGTGCAATTTAAGCCTAATCAGCCGGGACGATTTGAGACGATCAGAGGAAATTTGCTCATATTGTCCATGATGATAATATATCGTCCTGGACGATCAGTACAAATCGTGGAATATCATCCTGAACATCGCCCTGAAAAAGAGCTGTCCGATGTCCAATCATCCAGCGTATGGGCCTGGACGATCCTGCGATCGTCGAAGACGATTTGATCATCCAATCAAATCATAATTGCTTTCCTTAAATGCCAAATTAATTTAGGAAAAATTGTCCTGAATCGTCTTGGACGATATTTTATAGTTCTGGACGATGTCCAAAAATAAGTAATTCCTAAATAGATCTGGCAGCAGATTTTTTCTATTTTGAGCCTATCGTCCTGGCCGATACAAAATCGTCCATGGTGATGTTTTTGTATAATGACGGCTGCTTTAATGAGGATGCCCTAATCAGGGTTTCTGCTTTTGAACCGATCGTCAAGGACGATATAAATATCATCCCGGACGATGTTACCAAAAATAATAAACTTTAGGGAACAATTAGAGAATCTTCCAAGTTACAAAGTATCAGGAGCCACACCACATACAATAGACTCAAGAAAGAAAAAGGGTTACAAATTGACTCAGACCTAGTCTACTCAAGCTTGAGCTGGTTCTAAATTGCAGTCTTATCTTGTCGACCTGAAATGTCAGTAAATAAGGCAGTCGTAGAGAAATAAACGTGTTTGCTATCATCAAAACCATAAACCATGAAAATAGATCCGCAACATGAGCAAGTTGCTAGTCTCGCCAATATGAAAGTGAGCATGAGAATTTTTAAAAAAGTGATTGGTCATATTCCAATTATAATCAAGGTCAGAACATAGGATTGAAGTTCATCCCCTATGGTCGAAAGTTTAAAAGCTCCGCACAATCTTGATATGTGATCTCGACAGGATGTCGATTCAAATAAGAGGCAAGTGAAGTGAAAGAAGAGTTTATACGAAGAATGGCGAAGAACTCAAAGAGATGTTCTGAATTGAAAGGGACTGCAAGAGTAAGAATGAATTATAAAGAAGTGTGAGAGAACAAGTCAAGCACCAGATAAGATAAATGATTCATGTTGACAGACCGGGAGACAGTGATACTGGTCGTATTGTACCGTTGGTAGGCGGCTTGATCTTCCACCTCCATGAATAGAGGGTCCAAGGTTGCCCTCGAAGAACATCCAGAAGGGTGACATGAGCGCTTCGTTCCTTCCATTTCCAGAGAATATATCACTAGAACAGGAACACAAGAAGTTTTGAGAAAAAAAATTAGTGAAGAAAATGACTGGAAGGGCTCGATTTATAAAGAATCAGCCTGATCATCAAGCCAATCGCAAAATCGTCTAGGCTGATCGGGTATAATAATTGCGTCCATGCTTATTGGTCAAAAAAGTGGTCGAATCATCCAGGCCGATCAGAGATCGTCCAGGACGATAAGATATAGGCGATCGTCCTGAGGAGTCAAGCTGGACGATCGTTGAAAAGGAAGATCGTTCTGGCCGATGAGGCAGATCGTCCAGGATGATGCCCAATAATGGATTGAACTAGACGAATTTAAAACATTTAAATCAGATGCCACGTGTATTGTCCAGGACGAACAGGTGGATCGTTTGGACGATTGTCCAAAAATGGATCATCCTGGCTGAATTTAAGGATTTTAAACGTACTGCCACGTGTATCGTCCAGGACGAACATGTGGATCGGTCAGGACAATTTTCCATGAATTTAGCAAAGAGAATAATATCGACCGGGATGAAAAACGGATTGGCCAGGCTCATAAATACGATTGAGGTAGAGGACGATCAGATCGTCCAGGATGATAATGGATCGTCCAGGATGATAAGAAGAAGAAAAATCAATGCAGTCGTTGGTGTAAAGTTCAAAGAGTAAAATGATCGGATCGTCCAGGCCGATAAGAATATTGTCCGGGACGATGAGAAAAAAAATTTGAGAATCAGAGGATAGATGGAGATGATCAGAAAAGGCCAAACAATTTAATAACACGCAAAAAATAAGAGTAAAAAAATAGAAAAAGGAGAAAAAAGAAAAGAACAAAATAAATTTTTTTTTTTTTAGTTTTAGCAAGGCTTGAATATGATATATGCTCCAAGTAATTGAATTTTAAAGACTCGTAAGATCAATGAGTTACCAATGTCAAAATCTGAAAACGATAGAATATCCGATCCTGTTAACCTTAGCTCAGACTTCTTTCAGGGGAAAATCATCTTTTGAAAACAAAAGACCTAACTTAGAACAAACTAATTGGATAAGAAAAAAGATTCATTCAAAACTTGGTTCTAGAGAAAAATATCTTATAGAATAATATACCAAAGTAATTTATTACAATTATGAAATTTGAAATTAAGCCTTTGAAAATATGAAGTAACACATGAATTCTTTTATGTTTTAAAAGTTTTGAAAGAGAAATAAGCTTGTCTTTTATGGGCTCATTTATGCCTCTTGTCAAGTTGAATGACACATTTTGCGCATCTTTTGATTTTTGATACACTTTGAGTATATTTCAATTTTTGGCTATCATTGCACATCGTTTGTTTTTAGCGTTATTGGCCATTTTTTTATTAATTTTTAAGCTATATACCTTTTTCGAAACTGTTAAATACTTTTAGTTGTGAGTAGATCCTTCAGATATTAGAGAAGAAAAACACACTCTCTAATATAAGGAAGAATAAACCACAAAATAGACTCAAAATTATATGATAAATGCCATGACAAGATTTCAAATAATTTGAAAGTTATATAAAGACTTTGAACATTATATATATAAGTTAGATTACTGTAGTAAGATAGAAAAGATCTTAATTATAAAATCGTCGTTAATTTGAGATAAACTTCTATTTAGAAAAGAAAATTACACCACTAAAAGAGGTTAGAGGAAGGGGAAACCATCAATGGTGTTTCTCCCTTTAACTGATTTAGAGATATTTAAATATTGACTATAAATCTCTAAAAAAATTAAAAACTAGGAAAAAATATTACAAAGCAAAAAAGAAAACAAAGTAAAAACAACTATAACAATAATAATAAAAAACTAAAGTAAACAATAACAACACTTAACAGAGTAGTAAGTATGCAGTTCAGAATTTTATTAAGTAGCAAAATTAAGAGCCGTGAGCCTCCGCTGTCTAAATATCAAATTCTCTGATACCACTTGAAAGTTCGTTAGGGATGTTAAGCCCTCATGAACTAGCCCAAGGCTAACCAAGAGGGGGGGGGGGTGAATTGGTATTTTAAAAATTCTTTGAATCAAAATCATAATCACAAAACTCAAACCAAAATCACCACAATGAAAATCAAAGTGCGGAAAAAATAAATACGGAAAGCAGTAGAAAAAGGACACAGAAATTTATAGTGGTTAGGTCAACTCGACCTATGTCCACTCCCCGGAGGCGCCCTTCGGGTATTGCACTAAGTAGAGTGACTCTCCTTTTGCTCCCACACCAAAGTGGAGAAGCCCTCACAAAAACTCCTTTCCGCTGACCCTGGCGAGGCAAGGAACCCAAGTCCTTTTGCTTCCTCCTGAAGCAGGTAGAGAACCTTGATCGATTGCTGAAGAAGACCTCCCTTGAACTTTCAAGGATGAAGGACGACGATCAAAGAAGACACCTTGGAATCTTGCTTGGAGCAACCTTTGTGAAACCCTCTCACAAACTCCCCCTCACAAGTTCCTCCTCTCTCCCTCTCCTCTTGACTCTCTCAGGTCAAGACAGCAGCAAAAGATCAGCTCTAGAATAGAACAGGAGCTCTTAAATAGAAGAGCCTCATAATAGCTCTTATTTTATACAGACCGACTTTATCGTCCAGGCCGAAATGAATATCGGCCTAGCCGATTAGCGTAAATTTTGCTCAATCAGCCCAGCCGATTTGGGACGATTAGAGAATTTTTTGTCACATTGTCCAGGACGATAGGATATCGTCTAGGCCGATTAGTTCAAATCCAAGAAAAATCATCCTGAACATCGCCCTGAATAGAAGCTGGCCGATGTCAATCGTCCATGCCATCGGCCTGGCCGATCCTGCGATCGTCTCGGCTGATGTTTGCTATTATCAAAATTCTAATCCATAAAATCAGATTTGCAACATCAAGAGGTTATACATAAACTAAGGCTTTCCAATTCTTCAAAAGGTTTTGTGTCCTTTAAGATTGACATGGAGCAAGTTTATGATTCAATGGGCTGGTTCACTTTGGCAAAAGCTTTGAATTATTTTGGTTTCCCAATTTATTTTTCTAAACTTATTTTGGAATGTATTCAGAGCTTAAAATTCTCTATTTTAATCAATGGGAGTTTGTCAAATTGGATAGATGGTCATAGTGGCTTTCAACAAGGTTGTCCCTTGTCTCCATATTTATTTATCCTTTGTGAATAATTGTTATCAAATGCTTTCAAACAAAGAGGAGATTCAATTGGAGTTCAGTTATGTGCAAATGGGCCTAGTATTTCTCACTTGTTGTACTCAGATGATGTGGTCATGTTCTTGGAAGCAACCTTGATGGCAACCAAGGAGATTAAAACAATACTGGGAGATTTCTATAGTTGGTCAGGTTTATCTATCAACATCAATAAATCTTCTATGGTAATCAACAAAACGGTAAGAAGAAGAAGGAAGAAGTCTATTGCTCGAGTGATGGGTTTCAAAACAGCCAAGGAGTTGTCATACCTTGGAGTAAAGCTTGCATTGAGAAGGCTAGTTAAAGAAGATTTTTATTTTATTGTTGATAAAGCTTTGAAGATGACAACCATTTGGGGAGGTAGAATGATATCTTTGGCAGGAAAGATCCTGTTAACCAAAACAATCTTGTTATCATTCACCACATTTCATTGCACCAACTCTCTTGTGCCTAAGAGTATACTTGATGAGGTAGACAAGATTTGTAGAAGCTTCATTTGGAACAAATCAAATGGAAGACAAGGTATACATTATGTCAATTGGAACACTATGTGCTTGCTAATTAAATGGGGAGGTAGAGCTCTTCACTCTTGCTCTACTAAAGTTGGTCCGTTGAGATCTAAAATTGCATGGAGGTACATGAATGATAAAGATTCCTTACTGCATAAAGTGTTCTATCCGAAGTATGGAAAATTGTTAGAAAATGTAGACTCAAAAAGGAAGGGCTCACCGGCTTGGAAGATCATCTTGGAAGGTGGTAAATCTCTAAGGCCTTTAATTAGATGGAGGGTTGCTAACGGAGATGACATTGATGTATTTAATGATATATGGATTTTGGGTAAAAGTATTAGCAAATTGCCTACTTTTATTACTCCTCAAGACAACAACAGATTTACAGTCTCTAATTTCTTTTCTAATGGGAGTTGGAATGTGGATGCTAAGAGAAGAATCATGGGGGAAGGACTTGTAAATATAATCTTACAAACTAATATTCCCAATGGATTGGAAGAAGAAAAAATGGAGCTGATGTTTTAGAATAATGGGAAGTCCATATCCTCTATAGAGTTCGAGAATACGGTGAATCACTCTGATCCGAAATAGTTCTGGAGTTGGATTAAAAAAGGTAAACTCAATAATGGCCTACCTACTTATAAATTCCTTGAACATAGAAGATTGCAAAGGGTAAATCTCTATCCGAGAAGCTGTAATGTCATTGAAGATAGAGATCATGTTGCTGCTAAGTGTGAAAAGCTGAAGGATGTTCTTCATCAAATCGAGAAAGGGGGCTTTGTAATTTAAGTTTTTAATTCTTTGACAGATTGCTGTAATTGGCTTTCCATTCAAAGTCCCTTTTTGATTAATCTATATTGTTCAGTGGTATATTTAACATGGAAGTCAAGGAATAAATTGATTCACAATGGGATGGAAGATAGCTCGTTGATTATTGCTTCTAATGCAATGAGTTATGATTCAATTTTTCTGCTCATGGAGTTCATAGAATCTCGGGTATTTGGGATGTTAATCAGCCTTCTAAGCTATCAAATTACCATTGGTATCCCCCTCCACCCGATTGGATAAAAGTAAATGTGGATGTTGCCTTACTTTCCTCTTACAAAGCTGGAATTAGAGGAGTTTTTCGTGATCACAAAGGAAGATTCCTCTTAGCCTTTGGTAAATCGTATATTCATTGGGACATATCTTCTTTGGAGCTATTGGTCACTCATTTTATTAAGGAGATGATGAAAAATTGGATGTTTAAGTACAAGGGAATCATTATCGAAGGAGAGAACATCAATGTCATGAAGTTTTGGAAAAATGCCAAACAAAGTGGAGACACAAGGTATGAAGATGTCCATTTATTTAATGAGTTTAACCATGTTATTTTTAATTGTGTTGATAGATGTTGCAATAAGTTAGCTGATTTATGTGCTAACTATGACATATTGAGTTCGTTTATTTGGGATGATGTTAGTGTGAATAAGGTTCCTCCTTTATTTATGTCTTTGTTAAAGGAGGAATCCACTGTTATGAGTCCTTAGGTTTGTAATCCTTTTTTTCTTTAATGCAATTTGCTGCATTTTCTTCAAAAAAAAAAAGGGTATGCAACGGCTTTGGGCCTCTAAATGTTGCGGTGTTGGGTAATTAATAATTTAATAAATATCAAAATCTACTCATTTTCACGAAGTCAAAATGTAAATCCATGTCTTTGCCTAATAGTGTTAATTTGAGAGAGAGAGAGAGAGAGAGAGAGAGAGAGAGAGAGAGAGAGAGGATTTTAGGTGGCTTCATGTCATTTTTGTTCAAAATTAAGATATTTCAACCACACAAATAATCAAAAGTAAATAATGAAAAAATTAAGTGTAGGAATTAAAATAAAAAGAACACGCCAAATTTTTATAGTGGTTCGGTCAACCTAACTTACATCCACTCTCCGGAGCCTCCCCTCTAGGTATTGCACTAAAATTATAGTGTCTCTCCTTTTGCTCCCACAGCAAGGCGGAGAAGCCCTTATAAAATATTTTTGACCAACCTCGATGAGGCATAAAACCTAGACTCCTTTTACTTCCTCCTGAAGTAGACAGAGAACCCCAACTCCTTTTGCTTTCTCATGAAAAAGGCAGAGAACCATGATCTAGTGCTGATGAAGACCTCCCTAGAGCCACCAAGGAGCCAATGATGATAATTGGAGAAAATAAGTTGAATCCTTGCTTAGAGCAACCTTTGTGAACACCTCACAAACTCCCCCTCATAAGATTCTCTCTCTCTCTCCCCCAAGCTCTCCTTCTCCTTCTCTAAGCTCCGTTAGGTTTGGACTTCAACAAAACATTTAATCATTAGTAATTTAGAGAGATTAAATAGAAGGCCATAAAAAATGCCTTATTTTGTAACTTGCCATCAATAATTGTCTAGGATGATCGATAGATCATCTTGTACAATTAGCTTAAATCAGTCCTTCTAGCCATGATGATCTGGGTTTCCTGTACGATTAGAACACAGTTTGTTCTAATTGTCTAGGGTAATATGGATATTATCCTGTATGATTAGTTCAAAATCATATATTATCATTCAACAGATAGTTCAGGACGTCTAGAAGATAAATTCAGATAGTATATAAATATAACTAATCATCCAGGATGAAGTAGAGATCATTCTGTATGGTTAGTTCAAAAACAAACCTTAACATCTATTAGATAGTTCAAGATGTCCAGGAGATTAAGGAGAAAACAAAGGTTTTTTCTTACAGATCTTCCAATACAGTTCTGCAATCATCACAGATGATATGATCGATCAATTTATCCTTAATTACTCTCATAATCACCTGATTAATTTAGGCATGATTGGTACAAATCATCCTGGATGATTTGAATCATCCAGTCCATCCAGTCGATTAGTACAAATTTGGTAGATTTGAAATCTTGTATAAATTACTTTGGCAGCGGTTTTTTGTGATTTAAGCATATCGTTAGGATGATGGAAGTATTGTCCAAGATGATTTCTTTAATCAGGTTTATATTACTCAGATGCCCTAATTAGGGTTTTTCTTTTTAACTGATCGTCTAGGATGATTTGAAGTCGTCATGTACAATATGATTTAAAATAGAAAATCTCTAACTCATCAAATTTCTCCCCCTGAGTATATGTGTGCAAGGTTACTTAGCTTTAGGATCCATAATAGTATATTTGACTCAGGAAAATGAAAAAAATGCATTTGAATAGAAATTATAGACTGACTCAATCCTAGTCTACCTGATGTTCAGCTAATTAACATTTCAAGTGAACTTGTGGACCTGAAACGTTAGTGAGCTGGGCAAATAAAATAGATATATAAGAATAGTAGTCAAGAAACAATAATATTTGTTATCATCAAAATCACACTACTTGGGTCCAGATTTGTAATAATCTCTCCCTTTTTTATGATGATATTGTAAAAAAAATTTTCAAAGCAAGGAAAATTTTTGTTTTGTTTGTTTGTTTCTTATTTTAAAGGACATAAAAAATAGAATAGAAATAGAACAAAACATATTTCACTAAATCATAAGAAACAAACTAAGCAGACACTATACTACTCCCTCTTTTTATTGCGGATCTGATTTTATGGATTAGATTTTGATGATAGCAAACACTCATAATTCTCTACGACTACTTTGCCTACTAACGTTTCAGGTATACAAGATCGAGTGCAACTCAAGCCAACTCAAGTTTGGATAGTATAAGTCTGAGTCAATATATATTTTTTCCTTTCTTGAGTTATTTGTAATTAATGTGGTTCCTGATAATAAGTAACCGTACACACACACACACACCTTTGGAGTTTTCTGACTGTTTCTTATAGTTTATTGTTTTTGGAATCATCAACCTTTAAGGCTACAATTTTATCCTTCTTTTTCTCCCTTGTATCAAGTTGTCTTTGGTTCACTCCTTGCTTATAAGCAATGAGTGATACAAGTAAGTTATCTATAAAATAAACATTCAAATCCTTAGATTCAATTATAACAATAATCTTAGGATCAAAGAAAGAAGGTAAACATCTCAAACTTTTGTTAACTTTCTCATAGTTTGTAAGCTTTCTTCCTACGGTATGTAAGGATGTGACTATTTGTATAAACCTAGTATACATTTCAGATATTGACTCACTAGGTTTCATGAAAAAAAGTTCATAGTCATGAAGTAAAATATTTAACCTAGATTGCTTAACTTAACTTATGCCTTCATAAGGAATGCATAATCTATCCCACGTTTCTTTACCAGTTGCACATGTTAAAACACGCATGTAATCTTCTGATTTTAAGGCACAGAAAAAAATAGTTTAAACATTTTGCATTAAGTTGTGCTAGATCTCTATCATCAAAAATCCATTTAGAAAAATAAAGTTCAGTTTTATGCTATTAATTTCAAATTTTGGTACAAAAAAACATTCTTTTACAAGCATCCACATGCAGTAATCTATAAATTACAAAAAGGTGGACATGTGACTTTTCCAAAAATCAAATAGTATATTATCAAAGAAGGGTGATCGAGGAATGGAATACCCTTCTGTCATGTTCTAATTTCCAAAGTTAGCCATGGATCTTTAATTCAAAATTTTCTAAAACTTAATATTTTGAATCCCGCTCTGATGCAACTTAAAAGTTTGTTAGAGGCTAAAAAAGAGGGTGTGAATTGGTGTTTTAAAAATTTAACTTAAACAACAAAGAAAATCTTTTCAGATTTTTGATATTTTTAAAACAAAGTACTTTTATCCCAAGGCGGAAGCATAATTATTTCACACAGACAGAATTATGATATTTCAACCACATAAATAATCATTCAACCACATAAATAATCAAAAGTAAATTATATGGAAATTAAGTGAAGAAATAAAAAAAGAAAGAACACACTAAATTTTTATAGTTGTTCGATCAACCTGACCTACATCCATTATCCGGAGCCTCCCCTCTAGTTATTTCACTAAAACTATAGTCTCTCCTTTTTTTCCCATAGCAAGTTGGAGAAGCCCTTACAAAATCTTTTTCACCGACCTCGATGAGGAAGATAACCTTGACTCCATTTGCTTCCTCTTGAAGCAAGAAGAGAACCCTAACTCCTTTTACTTCCTCCTGAAGCAAGCAGAGAACCTTGATCTATTGCTGATGACGACCTCCCTAGAGCTACTAATGAGCCAAGAATGATGATTGGAGAAGACGGCATGAATCCTTTCTTGGATCAACCTTTGTGAACACCTCACAAACTCCCCCTCACAAGATTCTCTCTCTCTCTCTCTACAAAGCTCTCCATCTCTAAGCTCGCTTAGGTTGGGACTTCAGTAAAAGATTTAATCATCAGCAAATGTGTCAGCTTAAGTAGAAGGCCTTGAAAATACCCTAATTTCCAACTTACCATCAAAAATCATCCAAGATGATCGAGAGATCATCTTGTATGATTAGTTTAAATCATTCCTTCCAACTAGGATGATCTAGGTTTCCTGTATTATTAGAGTACAAAGTTTGTTCTGATCATCCAGGATGATGTAGACATTATCCTGTACAATTAGTTCAAAATAATGCATTATCATTTAACATATAGTTTAGGATGTCTAGATGATAAATCAGGATGATATAGTAATATAACTAATCACCTAGGATGATGTAGTGATTATTCCACTACTTAAGTTTAAAATCATTTTAATTAAATTTCTTGGTAGGTAATGAAGGAATGTTATGTCTAGTTAATGGTGCCAACTAGTTGGCAGAGATGTAATTATCATAGCATTGCATATTTTTAGCAAGAGATTTTACAATGAAAATATAATACAAGTAATGGAAAATAAGCAAATCCAAATTATAGATTGTAATTTTGAAAGGATTTTATTTTTTTTAATTTTAAATGCTTTCTACTTCCTCCAGACTTTGAATGGAGAGATTAGTCACAATCCCCTTCAAATGCTGGGCTTTAATACCACAATTTTTTTAACATGGTGGAGAGACAACTTGGTCATGGTGAAATAGGATTCTAATAATATATAAGAGATTTATATAGATAAGGAAAATATTGATGAAGTTGATTTATATGTTATTTTGTTTTTAAGGGAAACCCAGAGAGAGGCTTATACATTAATTCAGGTAAAAATTACACAATCCTTATAGGGACCTCATTCTCATTAATGCTCATAAGAGGTACAAAAAGAAAGTAAAAAAAAATCATAAGAACTCAAGCTCCCAACTAAGAAAAATTAAAAAAATAACATAGGTACAATCAACGGTGCATAAGAATGAGCACCCAAAAAGGTGGAATAAAATAAAAAGCAACATCCATATCTAGCTTGCCTTCTAGAGTAACACCACAAGGAACACCTACACTAAAAAAATTATGCAAAAAAAAGATGATGCCCAAGATAGAAATAGCATAAATAAAAACATAAACTAGAAGATAGATAGTCCCAAAAAAATATCATCAAAATAGATTATAAGAAAGCATAAGGTATGACAAAGCACCAAAAAACAATCCACTAAGCAGCCAAGATAAACAATAATATACCCATAACCCCCAATGACATGACCACAAGAAAGGATAGGCAGGTTAATTAAACAATTAACCTCCAACATAGGATAGATAGCCATAACATCAAGACAGAACATGTACCACACTAACCCTATCCACTCCAACAGCTGCCAAATACCATTAAACCATGAAAAATAGCAAGGATACCACAACATCCAAGCACGGGAATAGAGAAGAAAGCTAAACCAAAAAAAATATACATAGAAGAATAATCACTCCAGGTAAAAGCCAACCCAAAAAGTAAGGATACCATAGCTCAAAAGAACTAGATAACACAGTCATACAACAAAGCAAAACACCATGGAATAAACATGACCCTCAAACACATAGATGCCAAAGCAACAAGAATTAGAGCCACAACACCCAGCAAAATTAGTAACAGAGAGACTACAGGAAACACCCACAAGCAAAATCCTAAATACATCCAGGAACAACATTTTGGGGATCACTGAGCACCACATTAACCACAGCTGCTCCAACAGCTGCTAGATACCATTAAACCAAGTAAAATAGCAAGGATACCATAGCATCCAAAAACGATAATAGAGACAGAAGCCAAACTAGAAAGGATACATAGAAGAACAATTGACAATTAACAAATACCCCAACAAGCACTCTAGGTAAAAGACAACCCCAACAGCAAGGATACCACAACTCAATATAACTATATAACTCATCCAGACGACAAAGCAAAACACCATGGAATAAATAAGACCCCCAAACACATGGAGGCCAAAGCTAAAAAAAATTAGAGCCACAACACACAGCAAAATTAGTAATAGAGAGACTCTAGGAAACACCCACATACAAAACCCAAAATACATCCAGGAAAAGCATTATGGGGATCACTGAGTAGTACAAAGTTTAATTGCTTGCACCCAAATAGAAACAAAGCAGCAAAAGGAAACAACTCAATGGGGATAACCTCCAGCACAACAAACAAGAGACATCCCCAAGCCAAAAATGACAAGAACCTGAAGCTCCAGCCACCAAACCACAATAAAGTCTAACATAACGAAGGCCAAATTTATCTAATATGAAAAGCCCTTTTAAGAAGATAGGTATGTTTGGAGCAGAAAGATCAGTGAAATAATCCAAATCACACCCCAAATTGGAAAGCCACTCAACACAAGCATTCCCCTCCCTATACATATGAGAGTAGTTAACAAAGTTCAACAATTGCTTAACATCCCTCACAAGATAAAAAAGAGCAGGATTGCACATAGATTCATCAATATTATTTTAATATGGAGTGAAGGTTAGACTTTAATGTGGAGTGAAGGTTCAAAGGGTAATAGTGTTATGCTTAGGCTTTATGATGAATATTCAGATAGCCCTTGGCTGACATCAAGGGATTACATGTCCCTAAATTGTCCTCTAAACCATTTGATAACTAGAAAACGTTAAAAAAAGGGTGTATTTATGATTAAATTTTTTTCAAATTTTTTAAAAAATATGGATGTTTTTTTTTTCTTCTAAATTTAGAAGTGACTGGGTTCATAAAAAATATAGCTAGGTTAAATTGAGTAGCTAGGATTAAACCTTGTAATGGAATAAACTTATCTCAATGAAAATTCGGTAAATGATTTGGACGTGGTAGTGGTATTTCTTATACAGTGTTATAGTGTTTTTTACATACTTTAGATGAGTTTATGATCACCAATTTATATGATGTACAACAAAAGGTCTATTTATAACCAAATTGTTGGCTGACAACTACAAGTGGGTTTGGGAAGGGATTTTGATGAGATTTTTTGTATCAAAATATTTCTAAAACATAGCTAAATTGAAGGGGAGATAATCGGACATTAAAGTATTATAACAAATTTCACATATGCAAAGTCAATCAACTAGTCGAAGACGATTTATTAAGAAAAATCACCAAACCTCCTTTTATGTCTGACCACCAAGCCTAAACGGTTATTGGATTACAATATAAAACTTTTTCACCAAGCATTTCTAGCAATTTCATTCTAAAGAGGATCACATTTGCAAGTGTTTATGGCTTAATTTAAATCAAAAAAAGGATGGAAGACTGTTGGTGGTTGAATCCTCATGTAACAACATGTACTTGCCTCCTTATGGAATAACCATCAAATAGACTAACTTACACAAAACTCCATGGCCTACCGTAATTTTTTAAATATAATAATACATTAAGTAGTTAATTATAATATTTATTTTGTAACATATTAATACCATTATATTTTTCAACTTTAAGTTTCAAAAGTCATGAAACCTAAATTTTATAGTATCACACAACATATACAATGCATAAAGTTTTGACACACATAATATCCACATAAAAATAAATTAACGTAAATGAATAAGAAATTTTGAGGTTGAAATTTTCAAATTTTTTTAGTGATGGGCCTCTATGGTCATTTGTAACTTTCCAAAATTCAGCAATAGTAGTTAGACTCTTTCTATCTTCTTATGCATTTTGCACTCCTATCGATACACCAATAAGTGTCGTGGTTATAGACTATGATGATTTAAAATAATGGCTACATAATACCTAATTATTATAGGAGAGCTATTCAGAATATATACAACTTAGCTTAATCAAATTTACATTTGATAACATGAGAAGTGTTTATTATTTAAGGAGGTTCATTTAGGCTAGGTGGGAGCCATTATAATGGAATAAAACTCACCCACAAGATTCTAAATACCAATACCTCTCGCTGACTTTGAAGAAGGTTACTAAGAAATTTTATAGGAGATGCCAATAATGCAAAAAATCAACTTCTTGCATCTTTAAATATCCTGCTATCTTAAACCAATTAGAAGCCCATCACATTTTTTTCATGTTGGTTACGTTTCTCTTGAGACCCTTCTAAACATCTAGAAATTAAAGAAAATTTATACTAGTAAAGGTAGACTACTCTTCAAATGGATTGAAGCTAAAGCAATCACTAAATCCACTTCCATAGTTTTCCAAAACATCTTATGGATATAGGTCATTTGTAGGTATTGGTTGGCTATCACCATCCTAACATATAATGGGCCATAGCTTACCAAAAAGTCCATTTTGGATTTTTATTAGTCTGAGGGCATTCACCTTAAATTTACATCAGTGCATTATCCACAAACCAATGGTCAGGTGGAAGAAGTGAATAAGTAGATACTAAATATTCTCTAGAAGAAGGTGGAAAAAGCTAAGGGAATGTTAATAGGGATACTTGAAAGTTTGTGTAGGTTGTTAAACCTAATGGAACTATCCAAAGGCTAATGGGGGGGGGGTGAATTGGTTTTTTTAAAAAATTTCTTGGATTTTGAAAAATATAATCACTAATTTTGAAATATGTAGTTGTTTATAGAAATAGTTTTCACATATAACTTTTCAACCACAAAATTTAAAAGTAGTAAATCAAATTGTAAAAAAAAATAAAGCTAATAGAAGAATACCAATTTTATAGTGGTTTTGTCGAACTAAACCTACATCCACTCCATGGAGACTTCTTCTCCAAGTATTGCTCTAACTAGAAGTGACTCGCCTTTTGCCCCCACAACAAGGCGGAGAAGACCTTACAAACTCTCTTCCACCAACCCTATGCAAAAGAGAACCATCGCCGTTTACACTCTCTAAGTGATGGAAACATATATTATCACCCTTTTTCACCCTCCTGATGAAGGAAGTGTACCTACACATCCTTTTTTACCCTCCTAGTGAAGGAAGAGATAATTTTCATCCTTTTTTATCCTCATGGTGAAGGTAGAGTACCCACACATCCTTTTTCACCCTCTTGGTGAAGGCAGAGTACCTTTATCCAATGTTTAGAATCTTCTCTTGAGAGCCTCCAAAGAAGATGGGTAGAAACTTGAGGAAGACAAAGAGATCCTCACTTTGGGGAACCTCATAAATCCCTTACAATTTCACTCACTAGATTTCTCACTCTTTGATATTAAAAATCTCTCTCAAACTCACTCTCTATGGTCTCTCTCAAAAGAAATTCACAACCAAAAGATAATATGATAGTTTTTAGAAATCTTTATATAGAAACCAAATAAAAACTATCCAAAAACTAAAAAATTCAAATTCAAACCATATTCATATTGTACAATCATGGATCATACAGTACGATTAGTTTCAAAAATCAAGGCTTCATTTGGTACAAACTGGGATGAACTTAGTTTTTTACACTATCAGTCATTTGTGCGAATTCAGATCATACTTTATGAACAGTTCAAAAAAACAAATGTATTTGTATGGTACGACCTTATACGAACCTAATTTTGTACACTATTAATCATCTGTATGACCTGACATCGTACTATTTGAATAGTTCAAAAATGAATGCATTTATATAGTACGATCTAGTACAAAAGAAATTTAGTACTCTACGAGTCATCTATATGACTTGACATCATATTGTACGAACAATTCAAAAATAAATGTATTCATTTGGGACAATTTAGTATAAAAGAAATTTCATACTTAGATAGTCGTCTATATTGTTGCAATCGAGGATCTCTAGTATGTGATTTTGATGATGATAAGTAATATTAATTGAATTATTACTTTCTTTCTTGAATAGTTTAATTATTATTTTTGTCTGTGAGTACTAACATTTCAGGTAAAATACACACCGCTAAAAACTACTGAAGGCTAAAGACTGGGTAGAATAAGATGTGCAAGAGTCTGTAATTTGTATTTTCTTTAATTTTCATTTCTTGAGTCTCGCCACAAAAGAGTATGGAAATTGGGTGATCATACATACACATATAAGGAGAGATTTTCTTAAAAATAATTTTTTTAAAGACAAAATGTACTGTACAATTTTCATTCATATTGTATGATCTATTATAGAAGTAATAGGCTTAATGGCTAAATGGAAGATTAGTTTCTCTGAATTCATCATATTATACGATCTTGATCGTACTATACAATTTGTTTCGATCTAAAACCCTTAGCTGCCAGATTAATTTAAGTAAGATTTTGAAATTTTATTTTTGAACTATTCATACTATAATATTAAATTGTATTATATGATCATTTGAAATAATTCTAAAATTAGCCCCCTTAATTAGGTAATTAAATGATGGTTGATTAATGTTTTTTGTTCATACTATATGATCCATATCATATTGTATGAAGAACAGAGATGGAATTTGGACGTCCCATAGATCATACGAGACGAAACCATGATTTTGTTCCAATCGTACGACACAATATTAATATAAGATTAGATGAACTTCTTGAAATAAAATAACTATAACAAAAGAAGTATAAAATATGAGATAATTAACAGAGATGGCTTTCGGTTGTCCTAAAATTCATCCCGTACAAATAGAGGAAATATAATAGATTATACTGGATGATCTCTAAATTATATTATGTGGTGTGTTGAAATATTGTGAACTGTTCGTTCTCCTTCATACTGGATGGGAATAGTTTTAAATTATTTGTATTGTACAAACTTTGATTGTACTGTATGAATAGAAGTAACTAACTTGAATTTTTAGGATTTTATGAAGCCTATTATAAAAGCAATTATTTGACATTTTCTAAGTAATTATAAAGAGAGGAATGTGGCTGAAGAAGGAACTATTAGAGGGAGCTTTTGAAGAAAATTTTTAGGGTCTGTCAAAGGAAGGAGAAGGTGAGCTTGAGCATGAGGAATAATGCGTGTGAGGAGAATCACATGGCTGCTCTAGGCTAGCTGCCCGCTTGCTCCTCCTATGGATTTGGTGAGTATTGTGGGAGCTCTCTAGGGAGAGAGGGTTCTTAGTCAGTCCTTGAGATTCTCTACCTTCTCTATGAGGGAGAAAAAGTGGTTAAGGTTCTCTGCAAGTGAAAGGAGTTTTTGTCCTCTATCGCACCAGGTTGGTGAAAAAGAGTTTTATAAGGGCTTCTCTACCTTGTTGAGTGGGTAAAAGGAGATTCACTTTGTGTTAATGAAATACTCATAATTGAGGAATCCAAGGAGTAAACATGGGTTAAGATTTAACTAAACCACTATAAAATCTAATGTGTTTATTCTGATTTTACTTTCTATATTTTACTTTTTGCACTTCATCTTCGTTATAACTACTTGATAATTTTTTTAAATTTATGTTCTATTTTAATAATTAAAATTTCATCATCACTATTTTTCAAGGTATATTTAATTTGCTAGCTTCCATATTCAAAAATTAAAATTGCTTATTTCTAAGTGTTTTGAAAAATCTACAAAAATTAGTATTCTTGCCTAGGATTATTTTAAAAGCACCAATTTACCCCCCTCTTGATGCATCTCCTACTTTTAAGTGGTATCAGAGCGAGGTCTCAAAAATAGTGTTTTAGAAACATTAAAATGAATGATCAATAACACATTTTGGTTATCATAACACAATAGGGGGTTATTCAATGACCCATCCACCTTTATTTAAAAACATCCCATTTGATTTTTTCAAAATTTGCATGTCTATATTTTTTCAATCCATTGACTATAGAATTTGATTTATGATTCAAACTGGTTTCCCACCTTCATTTTATGCAATTAATGGTGTTAAAACTAATATTGGCTTTAATGAATGGAGCATTGATGATAGGGAACTTGCACAGTTGAATGCTAAGTTTTTGAATTGTTTCTTTTGTGCCTTAAAATCCTAAGACTACATGCGAGTTTCTATATACACTATCGGGAAAGAGATTTTGGATAGGTGATGTATCACCTACGAGGTAACCAGTGAAGTGAAACAGACTAGGCTAAACTTTCTTTTGTATGACTATGAACTTTTTCACATGAAAGCTAGCGAAACCGTGTCTGAAATGTACACTAGGTTCACCTAGATATTAACATCACTGCATGCACTGTAGAGAACTATCAAATTTTAATAAATTAATAAAATTATATGTGGTTTGCCAAGCTCTTATGATGCAAAAATAACTATAATTACTAAATGAAAAGATTATATATATATATATATATATAAAATCAAAATATCAGACCCTATCCTTTTGATAAATAAAGAGGTATCTATGGTTCCATTTATAAACGAATTAATAGAAATATACAAAACCTTTAATGCCATGTCCTAAGGGTTTTTTAAGTCCATATAGTACCTTTTTCAATTTATAAATATGATTAATACCTAAAGAAATTTAAAATCCTAATGATTATTCAATATAAACATCTTATTTTATAATTCTATTTAACAATTTATTTTTATTTCTTTTAGATATAATTTTAATTCTTTAAAACATACAGATGCTAACAATACCTAAATAGTCTTTAAATCTTCCTACTAGAGATAAAGTTTCCTTAAAGTTTATGTTGCAAACCTGGTTCCAAGGATTATAAATTTGATAATAGAAAACATTTCTGGCAATTTTGTTTCTCTACTATTGCCCTGCCTATTAACATTTTAGGTCCTTAAGCTCAATTCTAAATCAAGCCAGCCCAAGATTGGGTAGATTAGGACTGAGTCAGTCTATAAGTGTATTTCCAGTATTTTTACCTTTTCTTTAGTCAAATGTAAGAAAGTGGAACATGTTGCTAAGTAACCTTACACACACACACACAGTCAGAGGGAGAAATTCTGTAGGTTTTAGAGTTTTTTTTTTAATCATATTGGACAGGACGATCCAAAATCATCCTAGACGATCAATTCAAAATAAAAACCCTAATTAGGGCATCCTTGTTAATAGAGTTGAATTAAAAAAATCATCTGAGATGATATTAACATCATCCTGGATGATAGGCTCAAATAAAAAAGAATCAGCCACCAACTCTTTTAGGAATGTTATTATTTTATGAAATCATATGGGATGATCCCATATTGTCCTAGACGATTCATTACAATCATCCCTAAATTATTCAGGTGATTAAGGAAAGTAATTAAAGTTTGATTGATTGATCATATCATTCTGGATGATCGTAGGATTGTCTTGGATGATTAGTAAGATAAACCTTAGTTTTCTCCTTGATTACTTGGACGACCAGAACAATATATTGGATGATCAATTAAAATGTTCCTTGTTCTGGATGACTAGAACAATGTTCTAGATGATAATCCCTATTTTTGAACTAATCGCACAGGATTATTCAAGAATCTTCTTGGACGATATGTTATGTTTCTTCATCGTCAGATATGTATCTTTTGGATGACCAGAATGATGTGATGGATGATATATATGGTTTTAAACTAATTGTACAAGACAATATCCACATTATCTTAGATAATCAAAACAAATAAGGCTTCTAATCATCCTGCCCTCCCAATTCATTTTGGTGGAATGGGATGAAAATACACTGATCGTACAAAATGATATGTTGATTTTCCTAGACAATCTTTGACGATAAGTTGCAAAATTGGGGCAAATTTTAAGTCCTTCTTTATAATATCTCTTATTTATTTAAGGTGAGTTCTTTTGCTACAATCTTAACTTGAGAGAGCCAAGATAAGGAGAGGAAGAGCTTAGGAGAGAGAGAGAGAGAGGATCTTGTGAGGGGGAGTTTATGAGGGGTTCACAAAGGTTGCTCCAAGTAAGGATCTAAGTCAACTTCTCTAATCATCATCCCTCATTTCTTGAAGGTTCTAGGGATGTCTTCTTAAATAATCAATCAAGGTTCTCTTCCTGCTTTAAGAGGAAACAAAATGAGGTCGGGTTCTCTGCCTCACCGAGATCGGTAGAATGGAGTTTATAAAGGCTTCTCCACCTTGATGTGGGAGCAACAGGAGAGTCACTGAGTTTTAGTGTAACACCCTAAGGAGAGGCACTAGGGAGTGGACATAGGTCAAGTTAACCGAACCACTATAAAATTTGGTGTGCTCTTTCTTATTAAGTTTTCGTATTTTAATTTCCGCACTTTATTTTCATGTGGATGATTGTGTGTTTTAGTGTTTTAAAATATTTCAAAAAGAACATGTTTTTGTTTAAGGTTTTTAAAACTAATAATTTACTCCCTCCTCTTGGTTAGCCTCATACTAGTTCATAAGGGCTTAACAATCCTAACAAACTTTTAAGTGGTATCAGAGTGTGATTCATAAAATCTAGTTTTTGAAAACTTTTAAATTTCAATCCATGGCTAACTTTGGGAATAAAAACATCATCGAAGGTTATTCAATTACTAGACCACCTCTTTTTGATAATATATCTTTTGATTTCTGGAAAACTCGCATGTCCATATTTTTACAATCGATAGACTATCGCATGTGGATTCTTTTTAAAAATTGATATTCTACCCCAACGCATAAAATAATTGGCATAAAAACTAAACTTCCTTTTACTGAATAGACTTTAGATGATAGGGATCTAACACAACCTAATGCAAAATATTTAAACTATTTTTTTGTGCACTAAAATTTGAAGATTACATAAGTGTTTCAACTTATACAACTGGTAAAGAAATCTGGGATAAATTATATCATTTTTGAAGGCGCATATGAGGTTAAGCAATCTAGATTGAATATCTTGATTCACAACTATGAACTCTTTCGCATGAAACTAAGTGAGTCAATATTTGAAATGTATACTAGGTTTACATAAATTGTCACCTCCCTATATGCCTTAGGAAGATAACTCACTAACTATGAGAAAATTAACAAAATCTTGAGATATTTACCATCTTCCTATGATGCTAAGGCAATTATTATCACCAAATCAAAGAATTTGAATACGTATTCTATTGATAACTTACTTGGGTCATTCTTTTCTTACGAGCAAGGTGTGAACCAAAGACAACTTGATGCAGGTGAGAAAAAGAAAAAAATTATGGGAGTGAAGGCTAATGATATGGATACTGATTTTTCCAGATCTAAAACTGATGATATTGCCTTAATCACTAGGTAATTCAAAAGCTTTCTAAGGAAGAAACAAAAGCTCCATCAGAAATGGAAGAAAGATAAGAGTAGCAAGAATTTTAAACTTTCTTCTAATATGTTTTTCTTTGAATACAAGAAGCCAGGTCATATAAGAGCTGATTGTCCTACACTTAAGGCTCACCCAAGTAAGAAAGGGTGGGGAGATACCCAAGTTCAAGAAGGACAAGAAGCAGATTCAAAAGGATGACTACTCAAGATTCACTTGGAATAGATTTTTGTCACATAAAAGTGATTCTTTTTATGAAGTTACATACTTTTACACTTGGACTTAAAAAAGCTAGGTTGTGAGATCTTGACCATTCATAGTAACCATGGTGGAGAGTTTAAAAATGTGAGATTTGGAACTTTCTAGGAGGATCAACGGATTAGTCACAACTTCTCAGCTTGTAAGACCCTTCAACAGGACGAGATAGCTAAAACGGTAGAATAAGACTTTAGTTGAAGACGTTAGAGCCATGCTTGCTGAGTATTAACTTCCAAAATACTTTTGGGCTAAGCAATAAATATAGCTTATTATGTGTTGAATAGGGTAAATGTTAGATCCAAATTGAATAAGACACTCTATGAGATCATTATGGATAGGACACCCAACCTCTCTCACCTCTATGTCTTTGGCTGTAAGATTTTCATTCATAATAATGGGAAATCACTTTTGAAAAATTTGACCCAAAATATGATGGAGTGTTATTAGGATATTCAACTATGAATAAATCCTTTAGAGTGCTTAACAAGAGAACATTAGTGGTGGAGGAGACTACTCACGTAGTGTTTGATGAATCTGATCATAAGCAGTCTAGAGTTGAGGAAGAAGATGAAGTTGGAGAGATTACCCAAGGAGTATAATTTAAAATTTTGGATAAAAGGATAGAGCCCGAAAATATTGATGGAGTAGGTTAGATTACCTAAGGAGTAGAAACTACAAATATGGAGGAAATGGTAGAACCTCAAAACACTTTTGCTTATAGATTAGATATATTCTTTGAGTCATTCTAAAGAACTGATTTTAGAAGACCCTTCTGAATGAAATAGAACTAGGCATAGACTTAGGAAGGAAGTAAACCACTCTGCCTTTCTCAATGACTGAACCCACCAACATTAATCAAGCCCTTTCTGAATAATTCTAGATCTTAGTTATGTAAGATAAACTTAACCAATTTGTAATGAATTATGTTTGGGAGTTAGTAGAAATACTTAAGAATCAAAGTGTAGTAGGAATCAAATGGGTCTTTAAGAATAAAATTAATGATTCTAGTGTGGTGATTAGGAATAAGGCAAGATTTATGGATAAGGGATACAACCAAATATAAGGGATTAATTTTGAGGAGACCTTAGCCCCTATAGCTAGATTGGAAGCCATTAGAGTGCTACAGGCCTTTTCCTATTATAAGAGATTTAAGCTTTTCCAAATAGATGTCAATAGTGCCTTTTTGAATGGGGTAATAAAGAAGGATGTGTTTGTAGAGAAACCCGTAGGTTTTGAGAGTTCCCAATTTCTAAATCTTGTTTATAAATTAAAAAAGGCCTTATATGGATTAAAAAAGGTACCCAGACATTGGTATGAGAGGCTTAGCACATTCCTACTAGAGTGGGAGTTTGTTAAGGGGAGTGTTGACACCACCCTTTTTTTTAGGAAAATAATAGATGAGTTACTCATTTTTCAGATCTATGTAGATGATATACTTTTTAGATCTTCTGATAAAAGTTTTATGATTATTTTTTTAAAATAATAAGTAAGGAATTTGAGATGAGTATGATGGGAGAATTGTCATACTTTTTAGGGTTTAACATAAGGTAATTGGATGATGGAACCTTAATCAATCAAAGTACATTAAAGACATATTCAAGAAATATAAAATGGATAAAGCCAAGCCAATAAACACTCCCATGAGCTCTACTTTTCAGTTAGATAAGGACTCACATGGAAAATCAGCTGATCAAAAGAAGTATAGAGGAATGCTTGGATCACTACTTTACCCGACTTTTAGCCAACCTGATATAGTGTTTAGTGTTTGTCTTTCTGCTAGATTTTAAGTTGATCCTAAAGGATCCCACCTAACTGTAGTTAAGAGAATCCTTAGATATCTCTTAAAGACCCAAAACTTAAGAATCTGGTATCCTAGGTACATCACTTTTTTTGAAATTATTGGATATTCTGATTCTAATTTTGGTTGTTGTAGGGTGGATAGAAAGAGCACTTCTGGAACTTGCCAATTCATAGGATAGTCCTTAGTCTCCTAGTCTAGTAAAAAATAAAACTTTGTTGCACTTTCCATTGTTCAAGCTGAGTACATTGCCTTAGGAAGTTGTGTGCCCCAAGTCCTTTAGTTGAAGCAACAAATTCTGGATTTAGGATTGCCAGTTTGCACAATTTCAATTCTATGTGATAACACCAATACCAACTATATTTTTAAAAATCCTATTTAGCATTTAAGGACAAAACACATTAACATAAGATATCACTTTATTACGGACCATGTTACCAAAGGAGACATTGAGTTACACCATGTAGCAACAGAAAACTAACTGCCGACATCTTTACTAAACCCTGGGCCTTTGACACATTCAACATCTTAAGGACCAGATTAGGGTGTGATTGACATAAATGAAAGAATTTGATTATTACTGAACTATGAAATTTATGGTTTCTATTTTTTTTTTGATTTTATTTTATTTATGATCTTTCCTTTTTTTTATTTTTATTGCTTGTTCCTATTTATTTACAAGTGTTTTTCATGTTTTCAATTTTGTATTATCTTTGCTCCTTTAATTTTTCTTTTGGTTATTACTAAATTGATATTTTATACCTTATTTTTATTTTTTAAAATTTGTAATCATTGGTTCACATCCCTAAATCTGTTAGAGGAAGAAACACTGTTGATCATTTCCCTTCCTCTAACTCCTTTAGAGGCATAAGTTTCTTTTCAAAGCAAAAGCCTTTTTCAAATTAAAAACATGACTTTGAAATTGAGATATTTCTATCTTTCTATAGTAATCTATTTCATATGAATAATGTTCAAAGTTATTAAATTACTTTAAAGCTTTTCTTGATCATGTTGTTTCATTTATCATTTGAATATGATTCTATTTTGTGGTCTATACATCCTTATATTCCAAAGTGATATTTTATTCTCTATTATCTGGAAGATATTCTCATAACTTAGAGTCTTTAAAGGTTTTAAAAGGAAGCAAGCTCGCAAAAATAACAAGAGGCATAAAATGAGCCCCAATCAAAAAAGTGAGAAGATGCACAATGATTGCCAAAAAATTTGAAAGACACACTAAGTGTATCAAAACTCAAAAGATGCGTACAGTATGTCAAACAATTGACAAGAGGCACAAAATGAGCCCATAAAAATCAAGCTTCCTTCTCTTTCAAACCATTAAATCTTAGAATAATTCATATGTCACTTGATATCTTCAATAACTTGATTTTTAAAATTCTTGATTTTGCCTAATTACTTTGGTACATTACTCTATCAGATAAATTTTTTGGAATGAAGTGTTGAATATATCACTTTTCTTGGCTGATTTTCTTTTTGAGTTAGATTTATATTTCAAAAGATTTTAACCATGTAGGGAATCCAAGCTAGGGATAACAAGATCAATATTTATACCATTTTTCAGATTTTAATGATGTTAACTCATTTCTTATAAAATTTTAATTCAATCAGATGGAAAATTTATAATATTCTTTCTTTGATAAAAAAAACTTTGTTTTTTATTCTTTTTATAATATTTATCATATTTTTATTATTTTATTTTAAAGTTTTTACTTGGTTTTTATGTCTTGGGGAACCTTCTGATCACCCCTCCTTTGTCGGATCAGGTCCCTCTATACTTGTAGACTATTTTTTTGTGATTATTTTTGTGTGATGCTTTTGTTTTGTTGTTAGTTTTTATTTTGTATTTTCTGCTTTGTGTTTCTTTTAAATTCCTCCTCCTTTTTATGATGTCAAAAGGGGAGTAATGATAGTGTTAGTGTCTTCATATTATTTTATTGTATTATTATTTTTTGTATTATTATTATTTAGTGTTTGAACCACCTGCTTATTTTTAATAATTTGTATTGCTTGGTTCATACTATTCTACTTTACTTTATGTTTCAGTAATCTGCTTGAGTTGAAATTTTTAACAAATGTTTACCATCATCAAGAAGGGGGAGATTGTTATAAACCTGGATTCAAGGGTTATAATTTATATGATAGCAAAAATTTATGGTATTTATGTTTCTCTACTCTTACCCTGCCTACTAATTTTTTAGGTCTATAAGCTTAATTGTAAATCAAGCTAGTTCAAGATTGGGTAGAATAGGACTGAGTCAGTCTCTAAGTGTATTTCTAGTACTTTTAACTTTTCTTGAGTCAAATGTAATAAAATGGATCTTGATGCTAAGTAACCTTGCATATGCACACTTAGAGAGAGAAATTATATAGGTTTCAGAGTTTTTCTATTTTTGATCATATCATACAGGATGATCCAAAATTGTCCTGGACCATCAGTTAAAAATAGAAAACTTGATTAGGGCATCCTTGTTAAGACAACTGAATTAAGCAAATTATTCTGGATGATATTAACATCGTCATAGATGATAGACTCAAAGAAAATATCAGTTAATAATACAGGATAATCCCATATCATCATGGAAAATTCATTACAATCATGCTTAAATTAGTCTGGTGATTAAGGAAAATAATTGATGTTTGATTGATCGGTCATATCATCTTGGATGATCGCAGGATCATAGACGATCTGTAAGAAAAATCTTAGTCTTTTCCTTGATCACCTCGATAACTAGAATGATATGCTGGACAATTAGTTAAAATTTTCCATCATTCAAGTGTATCACGTGGACAACTAGAATAATATTCTGGATGATAATCCTTATTTTTAAACTAATCATACCAGATGATTCAAGGATGATACATTATGTTTCTTCATCATCCAACATGTATCTTTTGGATGACCAAAATAATGTGAAGGATGATATGTATGTTTTTGAACTAGTAATACAAGATGATATCCACATAGTCCTGGATGATCAGAACATACAAGGCTTCTAATCGTCCATCCCTCCCAGATCATCCTGGGTGAATGGGAAAAAAATTCACTGTTTGTACAGGACGATCTTTGATGGCAAGTTGCAAATTAGGGAAAATTTTAAGCCCTTATTTATAAGATATTTTCTTTATTCAAGGAGAGATCTTTTGCTGTTATCCTGACCTGAGAGAGCCAAGAGAAGGATAGTGAGAGCTTGGGAGAGAGAGAGAGGATCTTGTGAGGGGAAATTTATAAGGGGTTCACAAAGGTTGCTCCAAGAAAGAATCCGAGTCATCTTCTCTAGTCATCATCCCTGGTTCCTTGGAGGCTCAAGGAAGGTCTTCTTCAACAATCGATCAATGATCTCTGCCTTCTTCAGGAGGAAGCAAAAGGTGGTCAAGTTCTCTTTCTCACTAGGGTCGGTGGAAAGGAGTTTGTAAAAGCTTCTCTGCCTTGCTGTGAGAGCAAAAAGAGAGTCACTGTGTTTTAGTGTAATACCTGGAGGAGAGGCTCCAGGGAGTTGATGTAGGTCAAGTTGATGGAACCACTATAAAATATGGTGTGCTCTTTCTTATGATGTTTCTGCATTTTAATTTCTCCATTTTATTTTCATGTGGATGATCGTGTGTTTTAATGTTTTAAAATACTTCAAAAAGATCGTGTTTTTTTTAAGGTTTTTAAAACTACCAATTTATCCCTCCCCCTTCCCTCTTGGTTAGCCTCGGGCTAGTTCATGAGGGCTTAACAAACCCTAATGAACTTCAGCCTAATCTTTCTATTTAATTAGACCTTTATGTTATCGATCTTACCTTCTTTCTTACTACTAAATTATAGTCATTTAAATATTTTTAATACCTTTTTAGTGTAATGAAGCATTGATCAGTGCGTCTAGATAGTAATTCACCTACATCATTCTTATAAAATTGATTTATTTCTTCTCACATATTGATAATCTAAAATTCATCAATTTATGCTTCATATGTGCAAATGTGTTTAACCATTGAAATAAAGCTAGTATGATTAATCTCTCACCAAAATCTTTGTGTAGTCCTAACTCTAGTAGAATGATCTCCTATGATCAATTCCTTAGGATGATGTGATGCATACCTCCAATTTCTACTAATGCCTTATGGTTTTGTGGTCTATTTTAGTCCTATCTTCCAACCTCAACTAAAATTCCCTACTTTTCATCTATTTATTTAGAATGGATATGAAACACAAGTTGACTCTTCAACTTAAAAAGTGTCTTTTTATGAAGTTTCCTATAAGATTTTCATATGTAGGAGCAACTTAAAAATATGCCCTCATCTAACTTTACAACAAATTTAATTTTCCATTATTCAATACAAAAAAATATACTCATATATATATATATATATATATATATATATATATATATATATATGAAATGTTTGGTATTATACCATTTAGTGGTTCATAAGTAATTGTATTCAACTTTGGTCAAATATTCACCCTATTCAACACATACTAGATTACATTTGCATCTTCATTCCATTAGTATTTAGGTGATTTTTAACCATTAAGTAATGCTCTAGCAGTTTTTGGATCCCACGAGCCAAGTGAGAGAATGAGGGTTCTATTGTTCACAAACATTATTAGTTTTTATAATTAAGCTAAAGAATTTGTGTGTATAAGTCTCTTCTTATTTAATCTCACATTTCAAAGAGGTCAGAATGAAGATCAGATGATGATAGGACATACACTAGATTGAAATTATAAAAGTGTAACCAATCAAGACAAAGAAATTGTGACATCAAAGTAGATCATCATAATAATGAACTCTATAATTATGCTTTTTTGTCTTCTTATAAGATTTTATGTTTCTGATTTGCGAAACAACCAAACACACACCCATGAGAGTAATATAACACCAAAAATTGAAGTTAATATATTGTACTATATGATATGTATGCCATAATAGAAAGAATAAAAAATTAACAAAATAATATAATTAAAAAACTAATCATACTATTTGACTACAATATGATCTTATGATCAATTATATATAAAGTAAACCTTCTATTAATATATTATTTCCATAAATAGGTAACCTCAAATGTGAATATATCATACTATATGGTTATTATGATATTTACCTATTTAGTACCTGAGAATGTAGGACTATAATTAAAAATTTGATCAATAAAATTTCATACTTTATAATTTGAATCTTATAGGTTGAAAAAATAGGGAACGTGCTGGTATAATGTTTTATCATACATACCAAATCAATGAATAATAAAAAAAATTATATTGTATGATGTTTATTGTGTAGTCTAATGAAATAAAGAATAAATTTTAGGATTTCATAGGGGATGAATTAATTTTACTATATGATACAAAGATCAAACTATAAGTTTTTCCTAATAACTCTATTCATTATTTAGGATTTGTTTTGTAGCCACCTTATAAATACTTTATCTTTAAGAATACGGAAGGTTTTTTTTTGAAGTTTAGAGAAATGATGAGAATTCTAGTGAGTTATGAGAGAGATTCATTCACATCTTTGTAAAAGGGTTTACAGAGGATTAAAAGAGAAGTGATTTGGGAACTGTGTGTTGAGTGTCTTAAGAGAAATCTTAATATTTGAGTGAGATAATTAATTTATTTTATTTATTAATCATTTACTTTATTCCCCTTGGTTATAGTTAAAGCCATTGGTAGATAGCTTTAAAGAGTCTTAGTGTAAAGGCTATGATGATCTTGAGGATGTCTTATTTACCATATGGATATAGCCGAGGCTATCGTTTTTGAGAAAGAGAGCAATGTAATGGTTTCTCCATTATCCTATGAAGGATAGAGGTTTCACCAACTTATTAGTGGCAAAAAGAGAGATTGATAGTAAAAATCCTTGGGAGTGGACTTAGGGAGTGGATGTAGGCCAAGTTTCAAGAATCACTATAAATTGGTTTTCTTATTCTTAATTTTTTTATTTCTAGCATATTATTACTAATTAAAAGTAGTGGTATAATTGTTGGAAGTTTAATTGTAGATAATATTTTAAATTTTGATAATTTTTCTTTCTTTTGATCATGTTAAAAAAAATTAAAAAAAAAAATTATTATTTTGGTCTATTATTTTAGTACTTCATTGTTAAAATTATTTTACATAAAAATAATCTAGAGAAAAATAATATTATTTATAATATTTTAAAAAAGAGAGTTATTGGTGTTTTTATTTCTTTTGCATAATTACAAATTTTTTAAGAGAATTAACAATTCACCCTCCCTCTTAGCAGTGTTGTACACTTTCATCGGCCTCAACAAAGGTTCTATTTTTTTTATTTTTAAATTCTCCACAATCATCAAAATCAATAGTGGAGATTACGAAACTACCTTTCTTTGAATCCAAATAGTAAATATCTTAAATTATGATAAAAACTCATTCTTATGTGCTAAAAAGCTTATCCAAAAGAACATAGTTCAATCATTAATTTATATGAGAAATAGCATATACTGTATTTTATTCTCATTTTGCTCTCCTATTTTTGTGATCGAATGCTACATCGAGTATAATGTACCAACATAAAAGATAAAAATGACATTCTATAATAGATTTTAATGGAAAAAAATAGGATTTAGGTAATATAATTTCTTTAATCAAACACAATCGGGTGGATAATATGTCATCATGAGAGATGAATATGATATCTTGTGTGTGTGTGTGGGGGGGGGGACAAATAGTGGGGCCAACTCTTAATAAAAATGAAAGGTTACAAGTTCCTTAAAGGGGATCTTCAGCTCACTAATGCTAAAAAGAGCTACAAAAAAGTAAAAAAACAAAAAAATCTTAAGAGCCAATGGTCCCCTATACTATGATTTATAAAATCTCCTAATAACATTCTAGGGCTGCAAGTAGAAAACACCCAAAAAAGGAAGGTCATAAAATAGACTTTCAGCACATTATTCCTACAAAAAATAATCAACTTGTCCACAAAAATCTTAGTCCAAAAGAACCTGCAAGAAATAGTGTCTGCAAAAGTAAAACTATTGCAGATCTAATTTTATGGATTAGTTTTTGATGATAGCAAACACACATAATTCTCTATGACTGCCTTGCTTACTAACTTTGCAGGTCCACAAGATCGAGTGCAACTCAAAGGAAGCTCAAGATTGGGTAGATTAAGTCCAAGTTAGTTTGTAATTTTTCCTTTCTTGACTCCATTGTAAACTGAGTAGTTCTTGATACTAAGTAACCATACACACACACATTGGGAGAATTTCTGACTATTTCTTAGAGTTTACTATTTTTGGTAATATCGGCCTAGACGATCGGTTCAAAAATAGAGACCCTAATCAGGGAATCTAGGTTAAAGCAGCCATCATTAAGCAGATCGACCGGGACGATACTTGTATCTGACAGGACGATAGGCTCAAATCAGAAAGAATTAGCCGCCATGATCTATTTAGGTATTCTTTATTTTTGGACATCGTCCAGGACGATATCCTATCAGGCTGGACAATTCAGCACAATTATGCCTAAATTAAATCTGGTATTTAAGGAAAGTAATCAAGGCTGATTGCACAATCACATCGGCTGGGCCGATCACAGGATCGACCGGGATGATGTCGTGGACAATTGGCATCGGCTAACCTCTATTCAGAGTGATATTCATGATGATTTTGCTCGAATTTGAACTAATTGGTTAGGACAATATTATATCGTCTTAGATGATTTGACCAAAATTTCCTAATCATCCCAAACCGACCGAGCTGATTAAGCGAAATTTACGCTGATCGGCCAAGACGATATTCCTATCATCTTGGATGATAATGTCAGAAAGTTACAATTAATGAGCTCATTTTGAGCTCTTCTATTTAAGCTTTATCAAGGCACTTAGTAAGTATCTTTGGCAGCCATTGAGGCTTCATTCTTTTGGAGGGAACTTGAAGAGAGAGCTTGAAAGGGAGAGAGGAAAGGGTGGAGTTTGAGAGAGGGAGAAGATCTTTGGAGAGGGTTTCAAGGGAATGTAGAGGGGGATTCCACACAGTTGCTACGGTAAGCTTGCACCTTAGTACCATCAAATTCAAGGCTTGTCTTGAGGGAAGTTCTGTGAAGAAGAAGATCTCTTTGGTTTCAAAGGACCCGGCTACTCCGCCGCACCGGGGAAGGTGGAAGTGATTTTGTAAGGGCTTCTCCTCTTAGCTGTGGGGGTTAAAGGAGAGACACTTAGTTTAGTGCAATACTCGGAGGGTGCCTCTGAAGAGTGGACGTAGGTCAAGGTTTGACCGAACCACTAGAAATCTGGTGTGTTCTTTCCTTTATTATTTTCGCATTTAATTTCTACATTGTGTTTTCTTGTGATGAATCTTGGTTTTGGTTTTGATTGTGTTTTGATTGAAAGAGATTCTAAAAATACCAATTCACCTCTCTCTTGGTTAGCCTTGGGCTAGTTCATAAGGGACCTCACATCCCTAACGAACTTTCAAAAACAAGCACAATAAACCATATAAATAATATAGAGGATTTTAAATATAAAAGAGTTGAGTCTAATTAAAATTATATAAAATAGAGGTGAAGAAAAACCCTTCAAAAATTATGAAGAGTGACCTATTTTCGTCAACCATGACTATAATTGAATTATAATAACATGAACATTAATTCAAGTAACACCAACTCCTGGAAAATTGTAAACAAAAGCTGGAACAGACCATAGGCATCCAACAACAAGAATGATTAATAACCAAGGTAACAATATGATATTTAGAAAACTTAATATAAAGAACAAAAAATAGCAAAATAACAAACAACCAACACAATGCTAAGAAAAAACCCCTTCAACAACAACATGGACAATAGAGGATTAACCAAACAAACAACCACAATAACACCTCATATAATCCGGACAACCCATATCAGTCCAATATATGTAGGAAAAAGCCAAGCAACAATTAGTCCAGCACCAGCAACCAAAAAAGGAGACTAAACAAGACAGAAATCAAAATAGAATACTTAGTAAAGAGCTAGTGCCATAAAGAGGGACCCATAGATACTTAATAGGTAAACAAATCTTGTAAAAAACTAGTACTATTCTTAATGGAAGGCATCTGATCATTAGAGACCATATTAGAGACAACAAAGCAGTTCTTATTTTTATTAACAAAAAGAACACTACAACTTTCAAATTTATTTAAAAATTCATGAGTCTATTAACCCGATGAAGAGAGGCATTAGAAAAAATAATAACATCATCAGCAAAACATAAATAAGAAACAAGAAAGCCACCCAAATATTTTATAGAATTGCTTAGATAATTCGTATAAATATTTGAAATGCCTCTAGATAAATACTCCATGGAAATAATAAATAGGACAAGAAAAATTGGATCACCTTGTCTCAACCCATGAGAGGACTTAAAGAAACCATTACTTTTGCTATTAATAATAATAGAAAAAAGGAATTTTATATGGACAATTTATTATAGTTAACAAAAATATATTTAAAACCAAACAAATGAAAGATGTGGTAAAGAAAATCCTAGTTTATGTTATCATAGGCTTTGACGATATTCCATTTAAAGATAATGTTACCCATGGCACCCTAACATCTAAATAACGCAAAAGTTCTTAAGCTAATAAAATGTTATTCAAAATATATTTACCTTTAAGAAAAGTAGTTTGATAATTCTATGAAGTAAAGGAGAAAGGTTGTTCAAAAAAAGTTTAGAAATCAACTTATTAAAAAAGGAACAGAGACTAATAGGTCTAAAGTCAATCCAAGTACAAGCCCCATTTGTTTAGGAATAAGCATAATGGAGATGGAAGACAAGAACTTAGGCATGTTATTACAAGCAAAGAAATCTAAAATAGCAATGAAAAAATTAATGTTAACAATGTCCCAAGTTTTTTTTAAAGAATTTAGTCATGTAACCATCAGGACCCACAATTTAGCCAATATTCAAATAAAAAACTATCTTATTAACTTCCTCCAAAGTAGGAGAAACAATAAAAGAAAAATTATTATCCTAGTTGAAGATGTGAGGAATAATATTATGATTCTCAATAAAAGCATGAGTAAATTTTTTATTAAATAAATTTTTAAAGAAATCCACTCTAGAAGAGGCAATTTCCCCAGCATCTTCTATAAATGGACCATCAACATGGTTAATTTTATGAATTCAACTTCTAGCTTTGTTCCTCTTGACTAAAGTTTGAAAATGCTTAGTGTTATTTTCTCCTTCAATAAGATGCTTAGAAGCTGCTTTCTGCTTCCAATAAGCTTCCTACCAAGCTTGTAAGGTTAAAAGATAATTTTTTTCTTATTGCAGATAAGTAAAATTATCATTTCAAGGAATATGTTGATAGATATGCTCCAAGGAGTTAACTTTATCCTAAGTAGAAACAATGTTAGTGAAAACATTTTTAAAGACATTAAGATTCCACCAATTAATTTTTTATTTTAATCTATTCATCTTAAGCCATAGTCTATTCATTCCAAAAATTGAGTTGTCCACGTGAAGCGGAGTTTGATAATTCTCTTGGACCACATTAATAAAAGAAGGGTCAATAAGCCACATATTATGAAATATAAAGTTAAAAGTAGAGCTAGCAAGACTTAATTATAAAGAAATAAGCACGGGGAATGATCAGATAAAGTTTTACAAAGATGTTAAACATGCATCGAAGTAATGGATTTAATCAATCTATCATTTAAAAGAACACGATCCAACTGTTGCTTGAGATTACTATGATTCTAAGTAAAATTACTATCAGTATAACAAATACAATGAGGTTGCAATCCAATATCATATTATTAAAATCTTTCATAGATTGGTAAATAAGGTTAGTGCCCCCAAGCCTTTTAGCTGGGGAGTAAAAAGTGTTAAAATCACCACCCACCAACTAGGGAGAGTTAACAGCATTATGAAAGTGAGTAAGTTGGTCCCACAAATTCCTTTTAATAATTTGAGAAGAAGCAGTTTATTCAAAGGAAGCAAAACATTTATAATGCATAAAAGAAATACTATCTTGATCCACCTAGGTAAAATCATCCACAATATTGATAACCATAGGATCCTTCCAAAAAACCCAAATCCTCTTTGAAACATTAGCCACACCCTGTTTAAAACCCATAAACCTAGCATTATTATCCAATTTAACATGAGAAATAAAAGGTTCAATCAAAATAAGCAAATATAGATTATGGATACATCATAAGTTTTTAACTATAATTCTAGTAGACATACAACCAATTCTCCTAAATTCCAAATAATAGACTAAAACATAATACTGTAAATGAGAAGTTTGAAATTAGGTGGTTCTAGGGGATTGCAACACAATATTCTATTTTTCTTATTCTTTCTAAATTGAACTAAAGAAAAGTCAAAATCCTCATCACCCACACTTTTATTATCATCGTCCAGATATTCATGGACATTAGTAGAAATAATATTTTGAGATAAAGTATTAGAATACTTACATCCCTTATTTAAATTAATACCATGATTAATAGTGTAATCCATATTTCCACCTTGCACTAGTCCTCCTTCCAAGTTTTTCTCCCCAATATCCTATTTAGTAGATGTAGTATTATATTTAATAGGATGACCAACCACAGTTTTTTTAAAGCATAATCAAGTTCAGATAAATTCAAGTTATTAGAGCAAGGAATTTTCAAACAAGTTGAGTTGTTGTTATGCTCAACAACTATAACATCCATTTATTCCACACTATTGATAGCCACCCTTTGGTCATCCACATTATTGATACCATTAGGAACTTGATTAGTAGAGTATAAAATACCAACTGGAGACTCCTCAATCACTCCTTGAACACTTGAGGGATTGAACACCATAATAATACTTTCATCTCCAGCATAATCGACCTCTCTAGGAACAACAAATTCATGAGTTCTATTCCCAACAATCTTTGGGACGTTAGAGATGATATCATGATAAAAGTTGGGCTCCTCTATCATTTCTTGCACAGGGTTAGGAATACTTTTCCCTTCCAAATCTTTAGGTATTTCCTTAATATTGGATAAATGAGGATCTAAATTGAACCATTCAAAATTATAATGACCGTGCATTTTATAGTACGTGCAAAATAAAGGAAAATTTTCAAAATCAAAATTTTGATGGTAGCCTTTAAGCTCATAACCAATCAATATTTCCATGGTATGTTTCTTGGAAATGTTCATTTAAACCATAACATAAGCCACAGATAAATGGATAATAGACGTATTTTCTTAATCCATATGTAACTGTCTACCAAAGATTGAAGCTAAAGCAAATAAATATAGGGAATTAAAGAAATGAAACATCAGATTTAGAAATGAAATCCAAACTAGAGCTATCAGAGATCCCTGATAAACATCAAAATTAGGTGTCCATAAGCAAATGCATTTGACAACATTGAACATAATACAAACTTTTTAAAAAAATTGCCTTAATCTAAATCATTTGAAAGTTATATCGCAACATGACGTTGGTCCATCAAACCCATAGTAAATGAACCAAAAAGTTTAAGATTCATAAAAAAACTTAAGGATAACATCTAGATTTGGCTGATGTGAAACAAACTTACCCACAAGAGTAAAGGCAAAGGGAGCGACAAGATGAGATATCACTTTAAAATCAAACATCAAGGCCAGTAAAACCTTAAAGGAGGTATGAATGAAATCCAACTTTAATTCAGTAGAAAAAGAACTTCTAGCAAGAGCATCCTTAAAAGATCGAGACTTACCATATGTATTTGAGGTGTGCCCATGCTACGATGATAAAGGCATCGTCATTGCCCAAAACCCACAGGAAACTTAAAAGAATCAAAATAAAGTCTTGAGAACACAAACAAACAAAAAATGAAAAGGAATCTAGAAAAATAGTAAAATATAATCCACGATGGTGAGGAAATGAGCACCGAGATGGAAACCGTAGAGTCAGTGTAGAATCGCCAGAGTAGAATTAGATAGCATGTTTTTTATAAATATGATCTAAGCACTATGTTTATGTTTTGATGATAAAAAATAATATTGTTTCTGATACTACTTTCTATTATTTCTATGACATTATTGTTTTGTTCTATGTGTTCTAACATTTCAGGAATTTTATTTATCGTTCACTTGTAATTCTGATCAGCTCAAGACTGGGTCTATTATTTTCAATTTATTATATATATTTTTTCTTTCTTGAGTCATATCATATATTTTAGGTAGATATCTTTGCTAAGCAACCTTGCATAAGCACAGGGGGAGATAAAAATGTTTTTTTTATAGAGTTTATCTTTTGAGTAATTTATACTATACAATTTTGCTTTGTATGATACAATATGTATATCATATTATATGTTTTAATCTCATACTGTATGATGTATTGTGCTCAGCCAAGCCCTATCCGCCAACATGAAGAAAGATACTAATTCTGTACTGATCATGCAGTATGATCTAGATCATATTGTACACCCTAATTAATATCTTTCTTATATTAATATTGTGATGTCAGGCAATAAATGAAATTCATTAAGGTTTTTAAACTCTTATGAACTAGTCTGAGATAAACCAAGAGGGGGGGGGGGGGGGGGGGGGGGGGGAGAATTGGTAGTTTTAAAAAAACTTAAACAAAAGAATGATTTTTTTGAGATATTTTAAAACATTAAATCATATGATCACCCACAAGAAAACAAAGTGTGGAAATTAAAATGTAATAAGAAAGTCCACACCATATTTTATAGTGATTTAGTCAACTTGACCTATCCACTCCCCAGACCCTCTCCTCCGAGTATTGCACTAAAACTCAGTGACTCTCCTTTTGCTCCCACAGCAAGGTGGAGAAACCTATACAAACTCCTTTGAACCAACTTCGGTGAGGCAGCTAACCTGACCTCCCTTTATTTCCTCCTAAATCAGGTAAAGAACCTTAATCTATTGCTGAAGAAGACCTCCCTAGAGCCTCTAAGAAACCAGGGATGACGACAGGAGAAGATGACTCAGATCCTTGCTTGGAGAAACCTTTGAGAAACCCCTCCAAAACTCCCCCTCACAAGATCCTCTCTCTCTCCCAAGCTCTCCCTCTCTTTCTCTTAGCTGTCTCAGGTCAGGACAAAAATAAAAGATCTCCCCTTGATTAAATAAGATATCTTTTAAAGAAGGGCATAAAATTTGCCTGAAATTGCAAATGTCTATGAAAGATTATCCAAGATGATCTGTACAATCAGTGTATTTTTATCCCTTTCAGCCAGGATAATTTGGGAGGGCTGGACGAGTGGAACCCTTATTATTTCTGATCATCCAGGACGATGTGGACATCATTATGTATGAATAGTTCAAAATCCTATATTTCATCCGCACATCATTCTATTTGTCCAGTGTCATATATGTTGGACAATGATGAAATATAACATATCATCCAGGATAATCCTTAAATCATCTTTTATGATTAGTTCAAAATCAAGGATCTTCATTCAGCACATTGTCCAGTTCATCCAGGTGATCCAGGAGAAGATGAAGGTTTTTATAACTAATCGCCTAGGACTACTCAAGCATCATCCTATATGATTAGTTCAAATTTGGGGAATTTTGTCTAGGACATTTTCTTATTCATCTAGGTGATCCAGAAGAAGATGAAGGTCTGGCAACTGATAGTCCAGGCTAAAACTGTGATCGTCTAAGATGATATGATTAATCAATCAAATCTTAATTATTTTCTTTAATCACCTGACTAATTTATGCTTGATTGTAATAAATCATCCAGGATGATATGGGATCGTCTTGTACGATTTATTAAAAAAATAACATACCTAAAGGAGTTGGCAGCTGATTCTTTCTTATTTGAGCCTATCGTCCAGGACAAATGTTAATATCATCCAGGATGATTTATTTAATTAAATTATCTTATCAATGATGCCCTAATTAGGGTTTTTATTTTTAACTTATCATCCAAGATGATTTTGGATCATCCTGGAAGATATGATAAAAAAACTCTAAAACATAAAAAATTTATCCCTCTGAGTGTGTGTGTACAAGGTTACATAGCATTAGGATCCTCTTTGTTATATTTGACTCAAGAAAAGATAAAATCACTTGAAGTACACTTACAGACTTACTTAATCCTAATCTAGCCAATCTTGAGTTGGCTTCATTTGTAATTGATCTTGTGGACCTGAAATGTAGTAGGCAGGGAAATAGTAAAGAAATAGAAATGCTAAAAATATTTGCTATCATTAAAATTATAATCTTTGAATCCATATTAGCAACGATCTTTCCGTTTTTGAGGATGGAAAACATTTGTTAGGAAATTCAATTCAAGCATATTAATGAATCATAAAGTAAAGGAGAACATTATGAACCAAGCAATGCAAATTTTACTATAAACAAATATGTGGCACAAACACTAAACAATAGAGTACAAAAAATAATAATAATAATACAACAAAATAATACTAACACACAAACACTACTCCCCATTTTTACATCACAAAAAGGAAAATGAAAAAGAAAAACAAACAACTCATAAACTAATAGTAGTAAAAGGAAACAAACATCACAAAAATATCAAAATAGACTACAAGTATGATGAACCTTGATCAGGTGAAGGACGAGGTGGTGTTGGTTGAAAAAGTCTGTAGATGGAATTAAACTTCTCCCCAAACCAGGCCATATCCTGGTCATGATGCTACTACTGGTGTGCCATGTACGCTTCAAATATAGCAACATCCTCTGCATGTTGCTGCTCCTATGCAACTACGTAAGAGTCAAACCTAGCCTCCCATTAGTCAAACGGCTCCATAAGGTTATCCAGCTGTGAGAGATGGCAAAGCAAATTAAGTGCAGGAACAGGTGCAGGAGTAGGTGCATGAGCAACTTCCTATGCTCCCTTAGCCTCCTCCTACTTCGGCTGGAGATGAGTACTGTGAAGAACATAGAAGGAACAATTTGTGTAGTAGTAGGCTTAAAGTCTGGTGGGGCAGGATATTGAAGATTATATATAGTTTCCAGGAAAAAACAATGAGGTGTCCTAAAGTAAGGTTAGGTTTTCTTTTGTGTCATGGATTCCTAATACTAGTTACGTGTGTTGAGTCTAGTAATTAGGTTGTTAAGCCTAAGTGAATGTCCCACGGCTACCAAGAGGGGGGTGAATTGGTAGTTTTAAAAAACAAAGTTAAACTTTAACACCCCTTTTTAAATATTATTGAACCGAAATAAAATCTCTTTTAAATTTTGTAGAAAAAGGTTTTTCAACCACAGAGTTTTTTAAACTGAAATAAAAAGTGCGGAAACGTAAAAACAGTAAAGTAAATGACAGCAGATTTATAGTGGTTCGGTCTATAACCAGACCTACATCCACTCCCCAGAGGCACCCTCTGAGTATTGCACTAATACCAATAGTGACTCTCCTTTTGCACCCACATCAAGGCGGAGAAGCCTTTACAACACACTCTTTTCACCACTCCCCAGTGCGGCAGAGAACCGTCCGTCCTTTTACACAATACCCAGTGTTGGCAGAGAACCGTCCGTCCTTTCACACTATCCCCAGTGTGGGCAGAGAACCCTTCGTCCTTTTACACTCTCCTAGTGTGGGCAGAGAACCCTTCATCCTTTTACACTCTCCTAGTGTGGGCAGAGAACCCTTCGTCCTTTCACACTCTCCTAGTGTGGGCAGAGAACCCTTCGTCCTTTCACACTCTCCTAGTGTGGGCAGAGAACCCTTCGGCTGTTCACACTCTCCAAGTGTCGGCAGAGAACCGGATCTCCTTGACAGATCTTCTCACAAGAATCTAGAAGGAAGAAAGAAAAGAGTGAAGTAATCTCAATTCACAAGTAGAGACTCTTACCTTTGAAATCCAAGTGAAGCCTTCTCACTTCAGTGGTAGAAATCCTCCCTCGAATGCTTTCTTCAACTCTTTCCTTGGCTATTCTCTCAATAGGCACGAAGATCAAATGACAAAAAGATTGGGTGGCAGTCTAATTTGAACTATTTATACAAAAGACAAGAAAAACCGCCCAAAAACTGCAAGTATTCAATTCTGTACGCAGTGGATCGTCCTGTACGATCGTGGATCGTCCTGGACGATTTTACTTAAACGATCTGAAACGACCCTATTTGAATATGTGTACGAAATGTCTTCGTACAGCTGATCGTCCTGTACGAACTAGGTTCGTCCAGTACGAACGGTTATTACAAGGTCGATTCTAGAAACTGCTGAAAACTGTCCTAAGTCGGTTAATCATTTGGACGAAAATAGATTCGTCTGGATGAAATTTTTACAGAGGACTGATCATCCTGTACGATAAATTATTTCGTCTGGACAAAAAATTTCCTGAGAACTGATCGTCCTGGACGATAATTTATTTCGTCTGGACGAGAATTTTCCAGAGAGCCAATCGTCTTGGTTTATTTCGTCTGGATGAGAATTTTCCAGAGAGCCAATCGTCCTGGATGATAATTTATTTCGTCCTGGACGAATAGGACTTAGAAAAAATTTCAAGCAAGTTCCTATTCGTTCCAAATGCTCTATAGGAGATAACTGTCAGATCGTCCATTACGAACAGAAGATCGTCTTGTACGATCAGTATAAATTCTACATGATCTCCTAATGTGTGAATGTTTTTATTTTCTCAACATACAATCACTCCCTTTCAATTTGATTTATAAGAAAAGTGCAAGCTTCAAATTTTACAAAGTATCTCATGCTGAATTTAATTTGAAGTCTTCGTAGTCTGGAGTTCATTTTTTCCTGAAATGTCAGTACACACAAGAGCAAATACAATTCTTCCAAAATTGTTAGGAGATAACTACACATTTGAACAATAATGTTTGAAATCATCAAAACTTTATAAGTTGCAAAAATGAAAAGCATGCAAATAGTAACTATCATAACAATCTCCCCCTTTTTGATGATGGCAAAACAATTATTGTTTGTATGATTTCAATTTAAACAAATCTTTCTATCTCCTAAACTCCCCCTGAATTAATGAATACATGAAAATAAGGAGGCAATTTGAAGCATAAAAAATATTTTATTTTTCAAAAAAATAAACTAAAATAAACTAGAAACTCAAACATATAAACATATGAACAAACAAAGCATACAAACACAATGATTTCTCTCCCTTTTTGACAACAACAAAAAGTGAAGAAGAAATAGACAAGAAATGTAAGTAATTGTATGAAATTCATTTGAACATTTAATCTAAATGGTGATTGATACATGGTATGCAATTTTAAACTAAAAACATTAGGTCAATCATAGAAATTCATGAAATTTAAAAAGTAATATAACATTGTAAGTAAGAAGAATTTAGCAAAGACATGATTCAATTTAGACATTCTAATATAGAAAATCATTACTAGAGAGATGAAGAAAAATTTGATATTTCAAAGTTCAAAAGAATATAAATGAACATAAGATCAATTTGAATTAAGAGATTGAAAGAATTTGGAAAGAAGAGAATTACCACAAGTGGCGCTTTGCGCATCTTTTTCATATAGGTGGCACATTTTTGTACATCTTTTTCATATAGGTGGCACATTTTTGTGCATCTTTCTTTATTGGGCTTATTTTGTGCCTCTTTTTCACATTTGCAACTTTGTTGCTCATTCCTTTTGATTTTGTACATTTGTACAATTTTTAAGAGTAATTGAATTCTTTCCAAAGACAATAATCTAGAATCTCAAATTTTTCTAAGTGCATAAATATTAATTGAGCTAGGAAATACAAAATAAGACAACATCTAAATTGCAATAATAATATTAACTTTTATGTAGTTTAAATGAATAGACATGAATTTAAAAGTTCTAATTACAACAAGTTATAAACAACTTTTAAATTTAGAAAGACTAGATTTTCTAATGTAGATAATCTCAAATTACAATCTAATTTAAGCACTATGAAGATTAAATAATACTAATGAAATTCATAAAAATTAACCACATTTTAATAACAAATCAACATTGAAACAAGTACGAAATACATTGATATTTATGAAAGGATTACACATTTCACAATATCTAAACACAACTTAAAAGAAAAGACAAACAAACACTTAACATAAACACTAAAACAACAACTACAACACGAGTACAACAAGGACATAGAAATTCATCTCTACTGTTCTGGAGGAGGAGGAGGAGGAATGCAACCGAAAAGGTTAAAGTAGGAGGCCATCAACATTACATTGGTATTGATATCATGTACTTCATTTCTAATTATATCAATGTCATGTTGTTGCTGCACAAGTTGAGCATCAAATTGATCAAACCTTTGATCAATATGAGTCTCTAATCTATCAAATTTCTCAATCAGATTCTGATAATCTGACTGAGGTAAAGAGGTTTGCGCTCCTTCTTCTTCTTCTTCTTCTGAAGCACTGGCATGCACTTTTTCTTTTTCTTTTTCCTCCCTGAAGAGCAATCTGAAGGATGCATCATTATAGTAAACTGGCTCTTCATATTCTTCATCAGGATGTACCAAATTATATTTCTTTTCCAAAATATAGGTAATTAAATGTCCCAAAGAAATATTCTTTTTCCTCTTCTGTTCAGCATGTCCTATTTCTGAAAGCCCATAGAGATGATCTATGATAAGTTGGGCTTCGTCGATAGGGCGACGATCCATAATCAAAAAGGTTAGAACAGAAAGGAGAGGAGTAATGTTTATCCTATCACCAGCTTTAGGAATGATTGAAGATCTAAGGATATGCTGGATGATACGGGCATTTTGGGTCATCCCAGATACTCTAGCAATATGATAGGTTATGCCATTTTTTCTAATTACCCTATTGACATCTTCCCATCTGATTGTGTTTTCGGTCATAAGGTTGTGAGCTCTATATCCTTCAGTCCTTAGGTTTAGAAATGCACCAATGTCATGCTTGGTGATTTCTACTTTTTGCTTGAATACAAAGGAACTAATGGAAGAGTGGTCGGAGTTAAAACTCATATTGGCTAGAAAGTAGAGAAATGTTTGCTTGTTGTAGAAATGGACGAGAGAAAGTATGAAATGGAATTGGGTTGAGGCAAAAAGGTGTATTACCTTAAAATTAATCTCGCTTTGGATTAAGATGCGAGATGGAGTTATTTTTGCGGAAGCAAAACGAGAAAATGATTCCTCATTTGCCTTAGAAAGGAAGTTTTCCGAGGCATTCCTATTCGGCTTTTTCGCTAACACCTTTTGTCTTTTGCTTGAGGAGGCCATTGACAATTTGAAGTAGAAAGGGATTGAAAGAAAAGTTTGAAAGTGTGATTGTTGAGTTAGAAAGCCTTCATATTTAAAGAAAACGATACGTTCGTCCTGGACGAAAAAGGTTCGTCCTGAACGAAAATAATCGTTCGTCTGGACGAAAATTATTTCGTACAGACGATATAATTTGTCCAAAATGTAACGGCTTTTCGTAATCAACACAACTTATGATGCGTCCCTTCGTACAGACCTTTGACTTGACCGATCGTACATACGAACAAAAGTTCGTATAGACGATCTAGAAATAACTCGTTTAAATGACTTTTGAAAACCATCCCCTACACTGAAACGACATATGTTCGTCTGGACGAACCAAAATTTCGTACAGACGAAATCCATATTAAAAACTGTCTTATCCACTCAACCGCTGCATTCAATCGTCCCGACGTTTGAGAAAAACAAAAAAATTTCGTCCTGGACGATATTCAGATCGTACAGACGATTTAATTAAAAACTGCTCTCAAAATTGGTAAAATGCACGCAAACCAATTTTTCTCACATCGTCCAGTACGAACCAAAAGTCGTCCCGGACGATTTCCTCCAATTTTTGAATTTTTGAATTTTAATTTAAGAAAATCAAACCAAACTTTAAAAGAAACACAGAAAACATACAATAAAAAAAATTACATTCAAAAACAAATTCATTCAAAACACACAAAAATTCACATAATCAAAAACAAAACAAAAACATAAACATCAATGTTGCAAAGACATTTTGTTTAGGCATTTAAATCAATAACACCTAACCTTGTTCTTAAAGTACTGAAGGTATCAAGGGCTAAAGGTTTAGTAAAAATGTCTGCAAGTTGATTTTCTGTTGAAACATGTGTGAGTTCAATTTCTCCTTTGGATACATGATCCCTTATGAAATGATGTCTTATATCTATATGTTTGGTTCTAGAATGTTGAATAGAATTTTTAGAAATGCAAATAGCACTAGTATTGTCACAATAAATTGGAATAGTGCCTACAGATAATCCTAAATCAATCAACTGTTGTTTTAACCAAAGTACTTGTGCCACACAACTTCCTAATGCAATGTATTATGCTCCTGTAGTAGATAGGGCTACTGAATTTTGTTTTCTACTGGACCAAGAAACTAATGAATTTCCAATGAATTGACATGTTCCAGAAGTGCTTTTCCTATCCACTCTACAGCCTGCAAAGTCAGAATCTGAATAACCAATGATTTCAAATGAAGAGCTAAACTTAGGATACCAAATTCCTAAGTTTTGAGTTCCTAGTAAGTATCTTAAGATCCTTTTCACTGCTGTCAAATGTGATTCTTTTGGATCTGATTGAAATCTAGCACATAAGCAAACACTGAACATAATATCTGGTCGGCTAGCAGTCAAGTAAAGCAAAGATCCAATGATCCCTCTATATTTCTTTTGATCAACAGATTTTCCCTTAAGGTCCTTATCTAACTGAACTGAGGAACTCATTGGTGTACTAATAGGTTTAGCATTGTCCATTTCATATTTCTTGAGGATGTCCTTAATATATTTGGTTTGACTAAGAAATGTCCCTTCCTCAAGTTGCTTGATGCTAAAACCTAGAAAGTAATTTAAATCTCCCATTAGACTCATTTCAAATTCACTACTCATTGTATTAGAAAAATCATCACAAAGATTTTTATTTGAAGATCCAAAGATGATATCATCCACATAAATTTGAATAATGAGTATTTCCTTTCCAAATTTCTTTAAGAAGAGAGTTGTATCCACACTTCCTTTTTCAAAAGATCTTTCAAGTAGGAAAGTGCTCAATCTCTCATACCAAGCCCTAGGTGCTTGTTTCAATCCATATAATGCCTTTTTTTAACTTAAAAACATGATTTGGGTATTTTGAATTTTCAAATCCTGGAGGTTGTTCTACATAAACATCTTCTTCAATAATACCATTCAAAAAGGCACTTTTGACATCCATTTGAAACAATTTAAAACTTTTAAAACAAACAAAGGCAAGTAAAACCCTAATTGCTTCAAGTCTTGCTACAGGGGCAAAGGTCTCCTCAAAATCAATTCCTTCAATTTGATTATACCCCTTAGCAACTAATCTAGCCTTATTTCTAATGACTGCTCCTGAGTCATTCATTTTATTTTTGAACACCCACTTTGTTCCAACAACACTTTGATCTTTTGGCCTTGTAGTTAATTCCCAAACTTTATTTCTTACAAATTGATTTAACTCTTCTTGCATGGCCAATATCTAAAATTCAACAGAAAGTGCCTGATCAATATTAGTGGGTTCTATGATTGAAATAAAGGCTGAATGATTGACTTCCTTATTTAATCCATGCTTAGTTCTAACACCCTCACTAGGTTCTCCAATAATCAATTCTCTTGGGTGGTTTTTAGAAAATTTCAAATCTCTAGGCAAAGGGTTTTCTCTTTCAAAGTTTTCTTCCACATTTTCTTCCAAATTTAATCTATCAATCTTTTGGGAGTTTTCCTCAATTTCTTCTTCAACAATATTTGGCTCATCTAAATTTCCAGATTCATCAGAAACAGTTTTCAAACAGAAAGCAATAGGAGTATGAAATGAATTCAAATCTAGCATGTAAACATTGTTTACCCTTTTTCCATTTAAAACTTCTTTCCCATTTAGGCTTAATATGCAGCTAGTAGGTAAAAATTTCACATTATAACCCTTGTCACATAGCTGACTTATACTTAACAAATTATGCTTTAAGCCTTCAACCAATAGCACATTGTCTATAAAAAAGTTTTTGAAATTACCAATTATACCTGATCCAACCACTTTCTTTGTGGTATTATCTTCAAGTGTAACCATGCCTCCATTCCTGGCTTCTAGCGATATGAATTGTGTAGTGTCTCCAGTCATATGCTTTGAACATCCGCTATCCAGGTACCATATGCTCCCACGAGGTCTTGTGTGAGAGCAATCCTGCAAAAAATATTAAATGTTAGACCTGGGAACCCAAACAAGTTTGGGTTCACCTTTTAGCAATTTATAATCAGATGCATGTATGATATGTCTAGGTTTATGCATCCTAGGTCTCCACACCAAATTAGATTTCATCATCAAGGTACAGGTGTGAGCTATATGTCCCAAAAATCCACAATTATTACATTTAACATTAGGAAAAATATTCCTAAGTTTTCTTCCATGTGATTGTTTTCTAAGGGATTTCATGAATTTAGGATAATATTTAGGATTTGTAAAATCTTCAAGTCTGGGGGGTTTCCTATTATCCTCGAGAGCTCTTATTGTTAGTTTGTAAAATGAATTCATATCTTCCAAGATTCGATTGGTATAATTGATTCTATATGCTTTGCTCTCAGATTCATCCTTAAAATTTTTAAATTCCTTTTCAAGATCAGTATAGGATGACTTTAGATTTTCAAAATTCTTATTCAAGTCATCATATTCATCAAGTAGTTTCATGTGGTTGTCATCTATTAAAGCATGGTCTTTTCTAAGGATTTCATTTTCCTTCTTGAGCTCTTCAAATTCTAAACTTAAACTAGCATGCATCTTTTTTATTTTCCTATATGCATCATGCATGTGTTCAGAAACTTCAAATAGTTCATCATAGGATAAGTCACATACCTCTTCTTGATCTGAGTGATCTACATTGTCTGCCATCAAGCAAAGATTAGTGACTTCTTCTTCTTTTTCTGTCTCAGATGAGTCTGAAGCTGAGTCCGCCCAGAAAGCTCTTTGGAACTTCTTCTTGCCCTTCTTTACCATAGGTTTCTCCTCCACCTTCTCCTTAGCAGGAGTGCCTTTGAGTTTTGGGCAATCAGTCTTGATATGACCTGGTTTCCTGCATTCATAATAAATCACTTCATTAGAAACCTTGCCATTTCTGTTAAACTTACCTCTATTCCATAGCTGGCGTTTCTTCTGCTTCCTCTTTAAAAAGCTTCTGAATTGTCTAGTCATTAGTGCAACATCATCTTCATCCTCAGTTTGTGAGTGTTCACTCTCTGACTCTTCCACTTTTAGTGCTATATTCTTCTCCTTTCGTGGTTCACCTGCATCAATCTTCCTTTGACTTACTCCTTGCTCATAAGCAATGAGTGAACCAAGAAGATTGTCAATAGAATAAATGTTTAAATCTTTAGACTCTATAATTGCAGTAATTTTTGCATCATAAGCAGTAGGTAAACAACGAAGAATCTTATTGACCATTTTAGCATTGGTTAATTCCCTACCAAGTGCATGCAAAGAAGTGACAATTTGTGTAAATCTTGTGTACATGTCGGAAATAGATTCATTAGGTTTCATGCGAAACAATTCATAGTCATGTAACAAGATATTGAGCCTTGATTATTTAACCTTATTTGTCCCTTCATAAGTTATACAAAGTCTATCCCATATGTCCTTTCCGCTTTTGCAAGTGGAAACCCGCATGTAGTCTTCAGATTTTAAAGCACAAAAGAAACTGTTTAAACATTTGGCATTTAATTATGCTAAGTCACGTTCTTCTACAGTCCAATCAGTATAAGGTATTTCTACCATTACTCCATCAACTAATCTAGTTGGTTTTGTGTAGCCATCCTGGACTAACATCCACATGCGATAATCAAGTGACTGTAAGAAAGTAGACATGCGTGTTTTCCAAAAATCAAAAGGAATGTTGTCAAACAGTGGAGGTCTAGTAATAGAGTAACCCTCAGGTGTGTTCCGGTTTCCGAAAGTAGCCATCTACGTTAATCAAAAAGTAGTTCAAACTTATGATATTGAAACGAAGCTCTGATACCACTTGTTGAGTCTAGTAATTAGGTTGTTAAGCCTAAGTGAATGTCCCACGGCTACCAAGAGGGGGGTGAATTGGTAGTTTTAAAAAACAAAGTTAAACTTTAACACCCCTTTTTAAATATTATTGAACCGAAATAAAATCTCTTTTAAATTTTGTAGAAAAAGGTTTTTTAACCACAGAGTTTTTTAAACTGAAATAAAAAGTACGGAAATGTAAAAACAGTAAAGTAAATGACACCAGATTTATAGTGGTTCGGTCTATAACCAGACTTACATCCACTCCCCAGAGGCACCCTCTGAGTATTGCACTAATACCAATAGTGACTCTCCTTTTGCACCCACAGCAAGGCGGAGAAGCCTTTACAACACACTCTTTTCACCACTCCCCGGTGCGGCAGAGAACCGTCCGTCCTTTTACACAATACCCAGTGTTGGCAGAGAACCGTCTGTCCTTTCACACTATTCCCAGTGTGGGCAGAGAACCCTTCGTCCTTTTACACTCTCCTAGTGTGGGCAGAGAACCCTTCGTCCTTTTACACTCTCCTAGTGTGGGCAGAGAACCCTTCGTCCTTTCACACTCTCCTAGTGTGGGAAGAGAACCCTTCGTCCTTTCACACTCTCCTAGTGTGGGCAGAGAACCCTTCGGCTGTTCACACTCTCCAAGTGTCGGCAGAGAACCGGATCTCCTTGATAGATCTTCTCACAAGAATCTAGAAGGAAGAAAGAAAAGAGTGAAGTAATCTCAATTCACAAGTAGAGACTCTTACCTTTGAAATCCAAGTGAAGCCTTCTCGCTTTAGTGGTAAAAATCCCCCCTCGAATGCTCTCTTCAACTCTTTCCTTGGCTATTCTCTCAATAGGCACGAAGATCAAATGACAAAATGATTGGGTGGCAGTCTAATTTGAACTATTTATACAAAAGACAAGAAAAACCGCCCAAAATTTGCAAGTATTCAATTCTGTACGCAGTGGATCGTCCTGTACGATCGTGGATGATCCTGGACGATTTTACTTAAACGAACTGAAACGACCCTATTTTAATATGTGTATGAAATGTCTTCGTACAGCTGATCGTCCTGTACGAACTAGGTTTGTCCAGTACGAACGGTTATTACAAGGTCGATTCTAGAAACTGCTGAAAACTGTCCTAAGTCGGTTAATCATTTGGACGAAAATAGATTCGTCTGGATGAAATTTTTACAGAGGACTGATCGTCCTGTACGATAAATTATTTCGTTTGGACGAAAAATTTCCCGAGAACTGATCGTCCTGGACGATAATTTATTTCGTCTGGACGAGAATTTTCCAGAGAGCCAATCGTCCTGGACGATAATTTATTTCGTCTGGACGAGAATTTTCCAGAGAGCCAATCGTCCTGGATGATAATTTATTTCATCCTGGACGAATGGGACTTAGAAAAAATTTCATGCAAGTTCCTATTCGTTCCAAATGCTCTATAGGAGATAACTGTCTGATCGTCCAGTACAAACAGAAGATCGTCCTGTACGATCAGTATAAATTCTACATGATCTCCTAATGTGTGAATGTTTTTATTTTCTCAACATACAATCACTCCCTTTCAATTTGATTTCTAAGAAAAGTGCAAGCTTCAAATTTTACAAAGTATCTCATGCTGAATTTAATTTGAAGTCTTCGTAGTCTGGAGTTCGTTTTTTCTTGAAATGTCAGTACACACAAGAGCAAATACAATTCTTCCAAAATTGTTAGGAGATAACTACACATTTGAACAATAATGTTTGAAATCATCAAAACTTTATAAGTTGCAAAAATGAAAAGCATGCAAATAGTAACTATCATAACAACGTGCTTGATGTAGCGAAAGAGAAGGTCAGTGGCATTGAACTCCCTATAGGCCACAATGTAAAAGGTGGTGATTGAGAATAGGGAGTGGTGTGGATATGATCATGAGCCTTTGGGATTACTAAGGTGAGAAGGACATGTTGGATTATCTTAGCATCTTTGACTCAGGTGCTTGAGGCTCGACATGGTAGGAGACATTTGTGTTTCTCAGTAGGTGGTTGACAGGAGCCTAGTCAAAATCAGGATCTGAAGATAAGATATGAAGGTTATCTCTAGTAATAGAAAGCTGAAGGAGTTTATGGCAATCTTGGTATGTAATCTCTACTAGACGTCTATTGATGTACGATTGTTGGGCAGTTTAGGCAGTATTTATCCTAAGGCTAGCTAAGAACTCATAAAGAAGTTTAGAATTGAATATGAAAGCTAGTGTCCAAAATGAGCGTGAAAGAGGTATGAGTGAAAAGATCCAATACTGGGTAAGTGAGTGTTTGAGGATTAATAGTCCTTGACAGAGTGATCCCAGCAGTTTTATGTAAAAGATAGGCAGCTTGGTCAGTCGCCTTAGTGAAGCGAGGGTCGAGAGGCGCCCTCGAGGAAATGCTGGTCACCATCCTTAACTATTTACCATTAGCTATTGACAAGGCTTTTAGAGTATGAATGAGAGCAAAGAGGAAACGGAGGATATGAGGGTGTGAAAATTATTTGAGGTTGGCTATTTATAAAGAATCATCCATATCATCCAGGATGATTGTAGGCTCGTCCAAGAGGATCAGACTAATTTTTGCCCTCTATAATGATTAGTCCAAAAGGAGGTCATATCATCCAGGACGATCAAACATCACCCAGGATGATTACACTTAGTTGATTTTCGTAAGGAGTCATGCTGGATGACCATTGACAAAATGGATCATCTAAGACAATTATGTGGATCGTCCATGAGGATCAACAATAATGGATCATATAGGCCAAATTTAAAATGTGGAATCATTTTTGCCATGTGGATCATCCGAGATGAACAGGTGGATCATCCAGGACTATCATAAATATTTGAGGCAAGATTCAATTAGATCATCTATGAGGATGGGGATCATCAGGACAATCTAAAATGATTACGTCAGATCAACTGTTAGATGGATGATGAAAGGTGATGTGATGATATCGTCCAGGATAATGTGATAAAAAAATTTGAAATCTTAATAATGGAGGAGAAAGTTCATTAGGGATGTTAATCCCTTATGAACTAGTCCGAGGCTAACTAAGAGGGGGGGGGGGGGGTGAATTGTTGTTTTTAAAAATTCTAAAACAAAAATCACAATCTTTTGAAATATTTTAAAACCACAAAACAAATAATCATTCACCAGAAAATAAAGTGCAAAAATTAAATGCAAAAAAATAATAAGAAAGAATACACCAAATTTTATAGTGGTTCAATCAACTTGACCTACGTCCACTCCTCGGAGCCTCTCCTCTGGGTATAACACTAAACTCAGTGACTCTCATTTTTCTCCCACAACAAGGCAAAGAAGCATATACAAAAACTCCTTTCCACTGACCCCGATAAGCAGAGAACCTAACTCTTTTTTCTTCCTCCTGAAACAAGCAGAAAACCTGACTCCTTTCACTTCCTCCTGAAATAGGCAGATAAGCTCGATCAATTGCTGAAGAAGCCTCTCTAGCACCTCCAAGGAACCAGGGATGAATTTCAAAGAAGAAGACTCAGATCCTTTCTTTGAGCAACGTTTGTAATACCCTTACAAGATCCTCTCTCTCTCCCAAGCTCTCCCTCTCCTCTTAGCTCTCTCAGGTCAAGATAGCAAAAAATGATCTCTTCTTGAGTAAACAAGAGATCTTATATATAATGGCTTCAAAATTGCCTTAAATTGTAAAAAATCAATAAAAGATCATCCAGGATGATCGACGGATCATCCTATTCTTCCTACTCGTACCTTAGTTCTATTTTTTACGGTGCTTTTTAAAAGTTCATTAGGGATGTTAAGCCCTTATGAATTAGCCTGAGACTAGCCACAAGGGAGGGGGGATGAATTTGTCATTTTAAAAACTTTAAACAAAAATCACAATCTTTTTGAAATATTTTAAAACATCAAACCATACAATCATTCACCATAAAAAGTGCAAAAATATAAATGTGGAATTACAATAAGAAAGAGCACACTAAAATTTTATAGTGATTCAGCTAACTTGACCTACGTCCACTCCCCGGAGCCTCTCCTTCAAGTATTACACAAAACTCAGTGACTTTCCTTTCGCTCCCACATTAAGGTGGAGAAGCATGTAAAAAACGTCTTTCCACCGACCACTGTGAGGTAGAGAACTTGACTCCTTTTGCTTCCTCCAAAAGAAGGTAAAGAACCTGACTCCTTTCACTTCCTTATGATGCAGATAGAGAACCTTGATCGATCGCTGAAGTAGAACTCTCTAGAACCTCCAAGGAATCAAGGATGACGACTGGAGAAGATTACTCGAATCCTTGCTTAGAGCAACCTTTGTGAACCCATCATAAACTTCCTCTCACAAGGTCCACTCTTTCTCTCTGCTAATCTCTTCCTCTCCTCTTGGCTCTCACAGATCAGGATATCAGTAAAAGATCACTTCTTGAGTAAACAAGAGATCTTATATATAAGGGCTTTAAATTTTACCTAAATTTCAACTAACCAACAAATATCATCTAGGATGATTGACAGATCATCCTGTGCAATCAGTATAAATTTAGCTCAATCAACCAGGACATCTAGGGGGAGGATAGACGATTAGAAGATTTATTTATTCTGATCATCTAGGATGATGGGTATATCATCCTGTACAATTAGTTCAAAACATCAAATATCATCCAGACCAATTCTCTATTTGGCCAGACTTTGAAAGTGCTCAGATGACACTAGAAAGTGCTCTGATACCACTTGTAAGTTCGTTAGGGATGTTAAGCCCTTATGAACTGGCCCAAGGCTAACAAAGAGAGAGGTGAATTGGATAACTTTAAAACCAAAGATAAAACTCAAACCAAAATCACCACAAAAAAAAAACCAAATGCAGAAATTAAATGTGGAAGCAAGTAATAAGAAAGAACACACCGAATTTATAGTGGTTCGGTCAAATCTTGACCTACGTCCATCTTGAGAAGTTTAGTCACGCCACCAAACATAGCCCCATAACAGCATCATTGTATTAGTTTGAGCAGTCAATCATTCTCATCACCACTTTCATCATCATGCTCATGCCTTACCATATAAACTTAAAAAAGTGTCTCCCCTTAGCCCCCACAGCTAGGCGGAGAAGCCCTTACAAAATCACTTCCACCTTCCCCGGTGCGGCGGAGTCGCCGGGTCCATTGACACCAAAGTGAACTTCTTCTTTGGTGAACTTCCCTCGAGACAAGCCTTGAATCCGACGGTATTAAGATGCAAGCCTACCGGAGCAACCTTGTGGAATCCCCTCCACACTCCCTTGATTCCCCCCTCACAGGATCTTCTCCCTCTCAGACTTCACTCGTTCCTCACTCCCTTTCAAGCTCTCTCTTCAAGTCTCCCCTGCAAGAGCGAAGCTACAATGGCTGCCAAAGACACTTACGAAAGTGCCTTGACAAAGCTTAAATAGAAGCTCTCAAAACATCCTCATTAATGCAAGTTGCCGACATTGTCGTCCAGGACGATTGTCATATCATCCTATACAATCAGTATAATTTAAGCCCAATCTGCCAGGACGATTTGAGACGATCAGAAGAAGTTTGTTCATATCATCCAGGACGATCAAAATAAATCGTGGAATATTGTCCTGGACATCGCCCTGAAAAATAGCTATCCGATGACCAATCGTCCAGTATATCGGCCAGGACGATCTGGAAATCGTCCAGGCCGATTTGATCGTGAAATCAAGTCATAATTGCTTTCCTTAAATTTCAGAGAAAATTTGGAAAAATTGACCAGGATCGTCCTGGATGATATTTTATAGTCCTGGACGATCCACCTGGACAATGTCCAAAAGTAGGTTATTTCTAAATAAATTTGGCGGCAGATTCTTTCTGAATTTAGCCTATCATCCTGGCCGATACAAAATCATCCAGGACGATGTGTTTTGCATAATGACGGCTGCTTTAATGAGGATGCCCTAATTAGGGTTTCTGCTTTTGAACAGATCGTCCAGGACAATATAAAATCGTCCCAAACGATGTTACTAAAAACAGTAAACTCTAGGTAACAGTCAGAAATCTTCCAAGTTACAAAGCATCAGGAGCCACACCAAATACAGTAGACTCAAGAAAGGAAAAAGGGTACAAACTGACTCAGACCTAGTCTACCCAATCTTGAGCTGGTTCCAAATTGCAGTTCGATCGTGTGAACCTGAAATGTCAGTAGATAAGGCAATCGTAGAGAAAAGAATGCTTGCTATCATCAAAATCATAAGCCATAGATCTGCAACAATCTCCCCCTTTTTGATGATGACAAATATTTTGATTTGAATTTGCAAAAAGGAACATTTTCTTCTAATCTCCCCCTTATGAGAATAAAACTTCAAAAATAGGGGAAATAAAAAAAATTTGTTGTTTTTTAATTTTTTGAAAGAAAGATAAAAGCAAAGGATACAAATTCAATAATACGCTCTCCCCCTTTGACATTATCAAAAAGAGAGGAGACACAAAAAAAAAACAAAACGACCAAAAGATAAAAACATTCCCTAATCTAGTGAAAAACAAATATTCTTAAAATAAGAAAATTACCTCTTGGTTTTAATCAAAAACTTAGTAGAATTAGATTGACAATGCATAGTCCAGTAAAGGTTAGAAATTTATAATTTGATAATCCCAACTCAAGTTCTTTTAAAGGCTTAAAAACTTTTTAGTCCAATATTCAAATCAAGGAATAAACGGAAAAAAGAAATATTAATTTTTCAAAACTCCTTTCAAGAAATATATCTCATAGAAGATTAATGCACGAATTATTGAATCAGGAATCATATTTTTCAAAATCAAGTATCGACAGTATCAAGGGTTTTCTTAAGCTTTTAAGAAGTACAAGAATGGTAAGCATTAAATTTTGTGGGCTCATTTTATGCCTCTTGTCAATTTGAATGGCGCTCTTTGCACATCTTTTGATTTTTGATACACTTTTGTGTATATTTTTCAATTTGGTGTCATTGCGCATCTTTTATTTTTGGCATTATTGGCCTTTTTTTTTAATATGCTACGAAATCCATTCTATTGATAAAGCGAATTCTTGATTAATAAAATTATGAGTTAGATTCAACAAATTGCAAAAGATTCCTATGTGATAAATAAAATGTAAGGAGATAAAAAATTTAGTTTCAAAAACCAATTTAAAAGTTGAAAAAGATTTTAAATCAAAAGTAGAATAACCACTTTTAGAAAATAGATATTGAGAATAAAAAACATGAGTTTCCTTCCTTTGACTGTTTTAGAGAAGTCAAACACAACTTACCAAAGATTTCAAGAAAAAATAGGAAGTAGATTTTTCATTTTTAGAAAAGTGAATGTGTGTGTTGATCAGAAAAAAACTTTCATGAAAATAAAAATTTCAAAGAATAAACAAAACAAAAGCCCAAAATAAAAATGAAAAACATAAAGAAAAAACATAACACAAAAACACGAAAGGCCTTTAACCATTATTTCTCTCCTGGTCCGATGCTTCTGAAACCTGATCTGCCCATGAGATTTTTTGCCTTTCATTATTTCCCCAGTTTAAATTTTGCTTCGCCTTGCCCTTTTCTTTCGTAGGAAGAATTCTTAAATTAGGGAATTGATTTTTCATATGTCCAGGCTTCCTACAATGAAAGCAAATAACATCAAAAGAAATATGAATTTCCTTACTATTTTTACCTTTTTTCCACTTTTGCTTATGCTTTGGTGAGCTTTGTGATTTGCTTGACAAGTCATCACCAACTAAGCTATCTTCTTCTCTATCTTCCATTTTTAAAACAATCGTTTCACCTGCATCCAAAAGTTTTTGACCCAACCCTTGCTCGTAGGCAATGAGTGAGCCAATCACATTATTAATAGAATATACATTCAAATCTTTAGATTCATAAATAACAATAACTTTAGTATCAAATTTATCTAATAGACAACGAAGAATTTTGTTAACTTTTTCAAAATTTGAAAAATATTTTCCTAAGGCATGCAATGATGTTATAATTTGAATGAACCTAGTATACATGTCTAAGATCATCTCATAAGGTTTCATGGAAAATAGTTCAAAATCATGCATTATCATATTCAACTTGGATTGCTTGATTTCACTAGTGCCTTCGTATATGGTGTGTAGTTTATCCCAAACTTCTTTACCAGTAGTGCACGTGGATATTATCATAAAATCTTTGAAATTTAAAGCACAGAAAAAATAATTTAAATATTTTGCATTCAATTGAGCATTGATTTGTTCTTCCCTATTCTATTGGTTAAAAGGAATATCAATTTTAACTCCATCTATGATACGTGACGGTGATGAATAACCAGTTAAAATCATATGCCACATGTGAAAATCAATCGATTGCAAGAAAATAGACATGCGAGTTTTCCAAAAATCAAATGACATATTTTCAAATAAAGGTGGTCTGGTGATTGAATAACCTTCTACAACATTACAATTCTCAAAATTAGCCATGGATCATTCAAAAGTTTTCAAAAACTTGTTTTTATGAATCCCGCTCTAATACCACTTGAAAGTGCTTAGATGACACTAGAAAGTGCTCTGATACCACTTGTAAGTTCGTTAGGGATGTTAAGCCCTTATGAATTGGCCCAAGGCTAACAAAGAGAGAGGTGAATTGAATAATTTTAAAATCAAAGATAAAACTTAAACCAAAATCACCACAAAGAAAACCAAATGTGAAAATTAAATGCGGAAGCAAATAATAAGAAAGAACACACCGGATTTATAGTGGTTCGATCAAATCTTGACCTACATCCATTCCTTGGAGGCACCCTCCAAGTATTGCACTAAAACAAGTGTCTCTCCTTTAGCCTCCACAGCTAGGCGAAGAAGCCCTTACAAAATCACTTCCACCTTCCCCGGTACGGCGGAGTCACCGGGTCCTTTGACACCAAAGTGAACTTCTTCTTTGGTGAACTTCCCTTGAGACAAGCCTTGAATCCGACGGTTTTAAGATGCAAGCCTGCCAGAGCAACCGTGTGGAAACCCCTCCACACTCCCTTAAGTCCCCCCTCACAAGATCTTCTCCCTCTTAGACTTCACCCATTCCTCACTCCCTTTCAAGCTCTCTCTTCAAGTCTCTCCCACAAGAACGAAGCTACAATGGTTGTCAAAGACACTTATGAAAGTGCCTTGACAAAGCTTAAATAGAAGCTCTCAAAACGAGCTCATTAATACAAGTTGCCGACATTATCATCCAGGATGATAGGTATATCATCCTGTACGACCAGTACAATTTAAGCCCAATCAGCCGGGAAAATTTGAGGCGATCAGAAGAAGTTTGTTCATATCGTCTAGGACGATAACATATCATCTTGTACGATCAGAACAAATCGTGGAATATCATCCTCGACATCACCCTAAAAAATAGCTATCCGATGACCAATCGTCCAGCATATCAGCCAGGATGATATGGAGATCATCCAGGCCGATTTGATCATAAAATCAAGTCATAATTGCTTTACTTAAATTTCAGAGAAAATTTGGAAAAATTGACCTGGATCGTCCTGGACGATCCACCTGGATGATGCCCAAAAGTAGGTTATTTCTAAATAGATTTGGTGGAAGATTCTTTCTGAATTGAGCCTATCGTCCTGGCCGATACAAAATCGTCCAGGACGATGTATTTTATATAATGACGGCTGCTTTAATGAGGATGTACTAATTAGGGTTTCTACTTTTGAACAGATTGTCCAGGATGATATAAAATTGTCCCGGATGATGTTATCAAAAATAATAAACTCTAGGGAACAGTCAGAAATCTTCCAAGTTACAAAGCATTAGGAGCCACACCAAATACAATAGACTCAAGAAAAGAAAAGGGGTACAAACTGACTCAGACCTAGTCTACCCAATCTTGAGCTGGTTCCAAATTGCAGTCTGATCGTGTGAACCTGAAATGTCAGTAGATAAGGAAGTCGTAGAGAAAAAGAATGTTTGTTATCATCCAAATCATAAGCCATAGATCTGCAACAAACTTTACATGTTTGGATGATGAAAAATTAACTTATAATCCACGACAATTCTTGGATTGTCCTATACGATTAGTTCAAAACATCAAATATCATCCTAAACATTATTATGTTTGGCCAAAATTTTTATGTTGGATGATGAAAAAAAAACTTCTCGTCTACAAAAATTCTTGAATCATCCTATACAATTAGTTCAAAATAATACATATCGCCAACACATCATTTTGTTCTTCCAGGACAATTCAGGAAGAAACTAAAGTTTGTTTAAGTGATCGTCCAGGACGATCCTACGATCGTCCAAGATGATATGATCGATCAATCAAATCTTAATTGATTTTCTTAATCATAAAACATTTAGGCATAATTGTAATGCATCATCTAGGATGATATCCTATATGATGTCTGAAATAATAACATGCCTAAAAGAGTTGGTGGGTGATTTTTTCTAATTTGAGCCTTTCGTCTTGGATTATGCTAATATTGTATATGACGATTTTCTTAATTCATCTTCCTTAACTAGGATGACTTATATAGGGTTTTTATTTTTAATTGATCATCTAGGAAGATTTTGGATCATCCCATATGATCAAAAATAAAAAACTCTTAAACAAATAGAATTTTTTTCCCTGAGTGTGTGTGTGCAAGGTTACTTGGCATCATGATCCACTTTGTTATAATTGACTTAAGAAAAGTTAAAAGCATTTTAAGTGCACTTACATACTGACTCAGTCCTAATCTACCAAATCTTGAGCTAGCTTAATTTGTAATTGACCTTATGGACCTAAAATGTTAGTAGGTGGGACAATAGTAGAAAAACAAAAATGCCAAAAATGTTTGCAAATTATAATCATTGAATCCATATTGTAATAATCTCCTCCTTTTTTATAATGGAAAATATTTTTTAGAAAATTCAAATCAAGTATATTAATGAAGCATAAAGTAAATGAGAACATTTTGAACCAAGTAATGCAAATTTTACTAAAAACAAGCACATGGTACAAACACTAAGAAACAAAGTATAAACAAAAGAATAATATAACAAAATAACACTAACACACTAACCCTAACACTACTTCCCCTTTTAACATCACAAAAAGGAGGAGGAAATAGAAAAGAAATACAAAAACATACATAATAGAAACTAACAAAAACATAAAGGTATCATAAAAAACATCACAAAAAACATTCTACAGGTACAGAGGGCCCTTATCATCAAAAGAAGGTGGGGATGGTGGCTGAAAGAAATTAAAAATGGTAGCAAACTGCTACACAAACCAGGCCATATATTGGTCATGCTACTACTGTTGGTGTGCAACATACGCATAAAATATAGTGCCATCCTCTACATGCTGTACTTCTGTGCAGCAACATAAGAGTCAAACCTAGCCTTTTATTGGTCGAACTACTCCACAAGATGATTTAACTATGAGTGCTGGCAGATCAAAGTAAGTGTAGGAATAGGTGCAGGAGCAGCTTCCTCCTCAGTTCCCTCAGCATCCTTATGCTTCAGGTGGAGATGAGTACTGTAAAGAACTTGGAAGGAGTTATTGGTGTAGAAGGCGGGCTAAAAAATTAAGTGGGGCAAGATATTAAAGATTATATTTTTTTTCCAGGACATAAGCTATGATGTGTCCTAAGGCAAGGTTAGGCTTTCTTCTGTGCCCTAGATCCCTAATACTAGTCTGATGTGCAATTTATCAAAAAAGAAGATCAGCAGTAATGAACTCCCTATGGGACATTACGTGGAAGGTGGTGATTGAAAGGAGAGGAGTGATGTGGACAAGATTACCAACCTTTGGGACTCCTGAGATGTGAAAAAATGTTTGATTGTCCTAGCATCTTTAACTAAGGTGCTAGACACCCCATCTTGATAGGACATATGTGTGTTACTCATAAGGTAGTTGGTAGAAGTCCAGTCATAATCAAGATCTAAAGAAAAGAAGTTAATCTTGTCTCCAGTAGTGGAAAGTTGAAGGAGTTCATAATAATCTTAATAAGTAATTTCTACAGTTTATCTGTTTATATAGGTCTGAAGGGCAGTGTAGGTGGAGTTGATCCAAAGGCTCACAAATAATTTATATAGGAGTTTAGAATTGAAAGGGAAAGCGAGTGTTGGTGAGGGAGGTGTGGGAGAATAGATTTAGGACCAGGTAAGTGAGTCTATGAAGGTTGACGATCCTTAAGAGTGTGATACAAACTCTTATATTGAAGATAGATAGCTTTGTTAGCCACTTCAGTGAAATGAGGGTCGATAGAGGCCCTCAAGGAACTGTCAGTTGCCATCCTAGATTGCTTTCCACCAGCCATTGACAGGAATTTAGAGCTTGAGGGAGAAGGAAAGAAGGGGTGAAGGTTTGAGGGTGAGAAAAACTAGTTGAATTGGGTTGTTTGTATATAATTAACAATATCATCCAGGATGATAGCAGAATCGTCCAGGATGATCACGAGAATTTGTGATTGCTCGGATGATTAGTGAAAAAGGCAGTCTGATCATCCAGGATGATCAGAAATCTTCCAAGATGATTAGACTTAGGTGATCATCCCAAGGAGTCATGCCAGATGACTGTTTAAAAAGTAGATTGTACAGGACGATTAGGTGGATCTTCTTGGATGATAGATAATAATGGATCGTACTAGCCAAATTTAAAATGTATAACCATTTTTGCCACATGTATCATGTAGGATGAACAGGTGGATCATTCAGGATGATAAAAAATAATTGAAACAGAATTTGATCTCATTGTGCGGGATGATGTGTATCGTCCAAGACGATCTCAAATAATTGATTTAAATCAGCCGTAGAAGATGAAGGTTGGATTGATAATATCATCAAGGATGATGTGAATATCGTCCAAAATGATGTTATAAAAAATTGAAGATTTTGTGGATGGATGAAGGTGATCAAAGAAGGCCCTACAACTCAAATGACCACTAAAAAATAAAAATAAATCAACGAAAAGACAATAAAAATTATAAAAGGAATAAAAAATATTTTTTATTTTATTTATTTATTTATTTTATTTTTTTATTTTTTATTTTTTTATCAAAGTAAGAATATGATAAATGTTTCATGTGATTGAATTAAAAATTTGTAAGAAAATGAGTTAACATCGTCAAAATTTGAAAAATAGTAGAACAATCGATCTTGTTAACACTAGCTCGGACTTCTTGCAGGGCAAACCATCTTTTGAAACCAAACATCTAACTTAGATAAAGAAATTGGATAAGAAAAAGTGATCCATTCAAAACTTAGTTCTAGAAAAATATCTTGTAAAGTAATATACTAAAGTAATTAGTCACAATCATGAATTTAAAAAATCAAGCCTTTGAAAATAATTCACATGAATTCTTCTAAGATTTAAAGGTTTAAAACAGAAGGAAGCTTGCTTTCTTATAGGCTCATTTTGTGCCTTTTGTCAATTGGTTGGTACACTTTGAGAATCTTTTAATTTTTGATATACTTTATGTATCTTTCAAAATTTTTGGCAATTTTTGCACATCTTTTCAGTTTTTCTTCTTTTTGGGTTCATTTTATGCCTCTTGTCTTTTTTGTAAGCTAGATCCCTTTTGAAACTTTTAAATACTCTCAATTGTAAGAATATCTTTCATATATTAGAGAAGAAAAACTTACTCTCTAATATAAGGAAGAGTAAACCACAAAGCAGTATCAAATTCAAATGATAAATGCAACGACAAAATTGTGAAAGCTTGAAAGTGATTTATTGAATTTAAAAATTATTTATATAAGATAGATTACTGTAACAAGATAGAAAAGACCTTAATCGCAAAGTCCAGTTATTAATTTGTGATAGACTTTTAATTAAAAAAGAAAATTAACCGCTAAAAGAAGTTAGAGGAAGGGAAACAATCAACGATGTTTCTCCCTTTAACTGATTTAGGGATTTCAAATATTGACTACAAATTTTCAAAAATAAAAATAAGGCATAAAATATCATTTTAATAGTGACCAAAAGAAAAAACTAAAACATAAGAAATGAAAACACAATAATAATAAATAAAAAATCAATAATTAAAACTAAAAACAAAAGAAAAGTCAAATACAAAAGAAAGAATATAAAACAACAATAAATAATAGATCAAAAAACATTCAGTAAGCATCAAGTTCATGCATTTATGTCAATCAAACACAATCTGGTCCTTAAGATGCTGAATGTATCAAAGGCCAGTGGTTTAGTAAAGATGTCAGCCAATTGATTCTTAATTGCCACATGGTATAACTCAATGTATCTTTAGTAACATGGTCCCTAATAAAGTGATGCCTTATATCAATGTGTTTAGTCCTTGAATATTGGATAGAATTCTTAAAAATGCAGATGACACTAGTATTATCACGTAGGATTAAAATTGTGCCTAAGATTAATCCTAAATCTAGAATTTGATGATTCAACCAAAAAACTAGGGCCAAATAACTTCCTAAGGCAATGTACTCAGCTTCAGCTAATAGAAAGTGTAATAGAGTTTTGTTTTCTACTGGACCAGGAGACTAAAGCTGTATTATAAATTGTCAAGCTCCAGAAGTGCTCTTTCTTTCCAGCCTACACCCTGCAAAATCAAAATTAGAATATCCAAAAATTTCAAAAGAAGTGTTATGCCTAGGATACCAGATTCCTAAGTTTTAGGTCCCTAAGAGATATCTAAGGATTCTCATAACTACAATCAGGTGGGATTCCTTAGGATCACCTTAAAATCTAGCACAGAGATAAACACTAAATACTATATTAGGTAGGCTATCAGTTAAGTAAAGTAGTGATCTAATCATTCTTTTATACTTCTTTTAATTAATATATTTTCCATTTGAGTCCTTATCCAATTGAACATTGGAGCTCATGGGAGTATTTATTGGCTTGGCTTTATCCATTTCATATTTCTTCAAGAAGTCTTTAATGTACTTTAATTGATTAAGAAATGTTCTATCATCTAATTATCTTATGCTAAACCCCAAAAAGTAGGACAATTCTCCCATCATACTCATCTCAAATTCCTTACTCATTATTTTAGAAAAATCATCACATAGTGTTTTTTCAGAAGATCCAAAAAGTATATCATCAACATATATCTATACTATAAGTAACTCATCTCTTACTTTCCTAAGAAAAAGGGTAGTGTCTACGCTCCCATTAACCAACTCACTCTCTAATAAAAATGTGCTAATCCTCTCTTACCAAGCTCTTGGTGCCTGTTTAATCCTTATGAGGCCTTCTTCAATTTGTAGACATGATTTGGAAATTGGGAACTCTCCAAACCTGGGGATTGATTTACAAAAAGATCATTTTTTTATTACCCCATTAAAGAAGGCACTCTTGACATCCATTTTAAAAATCATAAATCTTTTATAATCGGTAAAGGCTATTAGCACTCTAATGGCTTCCAATCTACCTACAGGGGCAAAAATCTCCTCAAAAGGAATCCCTTCTATTTGGTTATATCCCTTAGCCACCAATCTTTCCTTATTCCTGACCACCACAATAGAATCATTCATTTTATTCTTAAAGACCCATTTGGTTCCTACCACACTTTGATTCTTAAGTCTTTCTACTAACTACCAAACATCATTCCTCACAAATTGATTAAGTTCTTCTTGTATAGCTGAGATCTAAAACACATTAGAAAGGCTTGATTGATGTTGGTGAGTTCAGTCATTGAGATAAAGGTAGAGTTGTTTACTTCCTTCAAAAGTCCATGCTTAGTTCTAACACCTTCAGAAGGGTCTCCAAAGATCAATTATTTAGGATGACATGAAAAATATCTCAAATCTCTAGGCAAAGTGTTTTGAGGTTCTACCCTTTCCTCTAAATTTGTAGTTTCTACTCTTTGGATAATCTCACCTACTACATCACTATTTTTAGCCTCTACTCTTCTCTCCAAATTTATAGTTTCTACTCCTTGGGTAATCTCTCCAACTTCATCTTCTTCCTCAACTCTAGACTTCTTAGGATCAGATTCATCAAATACTATATGATTAGTCTCCTCCACCACTAATGTCCTCTTATTAAGCACCCTAAATGATTTTCCAACACTTGAATATCTTAAGAACCCTCCTTCATTAAATTTTGGGTCAAATTTTCCTAAGAGTAATTTTCCATTATTAAGAATGAAAACCTTATAGCCAAATACATGGAGGTGGGAAAGGTTATATATCCTACCTTAATGATCTCATAGGGTATCTTATTCAGTTTGGATCTAACATTCACCCTATTCAACATATAATAAGCTATATTCACCGCTTCAGCCCATAAGTATTTTGAAAGTGAATACTCAGAAAGCATGGCTCGAGCGGCTTCAACTAAGGTCGTATTCTTCCTTTTAGCTATCCCATTCTACTGTGGGGTCCTAGGAGAAGAGAAGTTGCGACTAATCCCTTCATCTGCACAAAAGTCTCCAAATCTCTCATTTTCAAACTCTCCTCCATGTTTACTATGCATAGTCAATATCTCACAACCTAACATTTTTTTAATCCAAGTGGAGAAAGATCTATATTCATTAAAAAACTCACTTTTATATGTCATAAAACTAATTCAAGTGAATCTCGAGTAGTCATCCACAATCATAAATCTATAAACTTTTTCCCCTAAGCTGGTAGTGCGAATGGGTCCAAATAAATCCATCTGAAGGACTTCTAAAGGTGTATAGGTGCTAATGATCTTAATGGAATGGAAAGAGGATTGGACTTATTTCCCTAGTTAAGAGGCATCACACAGGTGGTCCTTAGTGAACTTAATTTTAGGGACACCTCTAATTTGGTTTTTTTGGGTTACTCTCCTAAGGGTTTTCATGCTGACATGACATAACCTCATATGTCATAACTAAAACTCACTAGCAGTAATTTTTAAGCAAAATGAAGCAATACATTCAATGTTATTTAAATCAAACATGTAAACATTGTTGACCCTTTTTTACTACAAAATAGTGTTGTTATTTAAGCTAATAATGCATATGTTTGTCAAAAAAATTATGATAAAGCCCTTATCATAAAGTTGACTGATTCTATACAAATTATATTTCAAGCCATCAACAAGTAAACCATTTTCAATCAAAAGATTCTTGGAGTTCTTGATTATACCTGCGCCCACCACTTTCTTGGTGGTGCTGTTTCCAAGAGTGACCTTGCCTCCAGCCCTAGCCTCTAATGAAATGAATTAATTAGCATCTAAAGACATGTGTCATGAGCAACCACTGTCCAGGTACCACATGCTCGCATAAGGTCTTTGGTGAGAGCACACCTATAAAATCTTCAAATGTCAGATTTAGAAACCTAAACAAGTTTGGGTCCCTTCTTATGGAAAGAAGAATGCAATGCATGTGTGTCATGATGTGAATCATGCAATTTAGGTCTCGATACTCAATGTGTACTACTATGAATAGGGCAAGTATGAGAGATGTTTCCTAGCATGCCACATAAAAAACATCTAACAACTGGAAAAGGGTTTACTAATTTACTCATGTGGTGACGTCTCTTCTTAAAGTTGTGTGATACATGTAATGCTATGGGTTTGCTTATTTGGTCTAATGGGGATGATGGTTTATCATTTTCAAATTCTATGAGTTTTTCTTTCAATGCTTTATTTTCATATTCATAAGCTATCACTTCTACTTTTAACCGATGTTCATTATTATATATTTCCCATACAAGTTCATCTAATTTCTTAAACTCTTTTTCTAACTTAATATTGATGTCTTCAAGAAATCATGTGCATTAGATAATTCAATATGCTTCTTAATTAATGCATCAAACTCATCAAGTAATGACATGTGATTGCTATCAAGTATAGAGTGATCTTTAAGAAAAACTTTATGCTCTTTCTAAAAATTTAAAAATTATAATTTCAGGCTAGCATGCAATTTCTTAAGTTTCCTATATGATGTGTAAATTTTCTCAAAAACTTTAAGTAATTGATTGTAGGTTAGTTCACATACATCTTCTTAGTCAGACTAACCAATGATCATCCACCATCAAACATAAGTTTATTGTCTCCTCTATAGCTATAGTCTCATAGGAGTACGATATTGAATCTGCCCAGAAAGCCTATTGGATTCGCTTCTTATCATGTCTGAACTTGAATTTATCCTCACCCTTATCCCTGCTTGGGTGAGCCTTAAGTGTAGGCAAATCATCTTTAACATGTCCCGGCTTCCTACATTCAAAACAAATAATATCAAAATAACTTTTAGAATTCTTGTTACTTATATGTTTAGTACACTTATGATGGTGCTTTTATTTCTTCCTTAGAAATCTTTTGAATTAAATAGTGATTAAGGAAGCATCATCACTTTCAAACCTGAAAGAATCAATATCCATATTGTTAGCCTTCAATTTCGCAGTTTTCTCCTTCTTATTCTCACTTATATCAAGTTGTCCTTAGTTCAAACCTTGTTCGCAAGCAATGAGTGATTCAAGTAAGTTATTAATAGAATAAGTATTCAAACCATTGGATTTAATAATAGTAGTTATCTTAGCATCATAGGAAGAAGGTAAACATCTCAAAATTTTATTAATTTTTTTAATGTTAGTGAGTTCTCTTCCTTAGGCATGCATGGAGGTGACAATTTATATAAACCTAGTATACATTTTAGAAATCAATTTACTAGGTTTCATGCAAAATAGTTTGTAGTCGTGAAGCAAGATATTCAATCTAGATTTCTTAACTTCAATTATTCCTTCATAAGTGATAGATAATTTATCCTAGATTTCTTTACCGGTTGTAAAGTTAAGATACACATGTAATCTTCAGATTTCAAATAATAGAAAAATTAGTTCAAGCATTTTATGTTAAGTTGTGCTGAATCCCTATCATCAAGAGTCCATTCAGTAAAAGGAAGTTTGGTTTTTATGCCATTAAATTTATGTGATTATGGAGATTAACCTTCTTTAACAAGCATCCACATACGATAGTCAATAGATTGTAAAAACATGGACATGTGAGTTTTCCAGAAATTAAAAGGTATATTGTCAAACAATGGTGGTCGGGTAATAGAATACCCTTCTATAGTAATTTGGTAACCGTAGTTAGCCATGGATCAAAATTTAAAAGTTTTCAAAAACTAGATTTTATGAATCCCGCCCTGATACCACTTAAAAGTTTATTAGGAATCTTAAGCCCTTTTGAACTAGCCTAACGCTAACAAAGAGAGGAAGGGGTGAATTGGTTATTTTAAAATCTTAAAATAAAAATCAAAATCTTTTTTAAATATTTTGAAACATCATACCATACAATCAATTACTAGAAAATAAAGTGCAAAAATTAAAATGCAAAAACATAATAAGAATGAGCACACAAAAATTTTATTGTGGTTCGGTCAACTTGACCTATGTCCACTCCCCGGAGCTTCTCCTCTGGGTATTGCATGAAACTTAGTGACTCTCCTTTTGATTCCATAGTAAAGTGGAGATGACTGTACAAAACTCCTTTCCACCGACCCCGGTGAGGTAGAAAATCCAACTCCTTTTGCTTCCTCTTGAATAAGGTAGAGAACCATACTCCTTTTGCTTCCTTCTGAAGTAGAAAGAGAACCTCGATTAATCGCTAAAGTAGACCTCTATAGAACCTTTAAGAAATCAAGGATAACGACTGGAGAATACATCTTGGTTCCTTACTTGGAGCAACCTCTGTGACAACAACAAAAGATCACTTCATGAGTAAACAAGAGATCTTATATAGAAGGGCTTCAAATTTTCTCTAAATTGCAACTAACCGACAAATATTATCCAGGACGATTGACGGATCATACTATACTATCACTACAAATTATGCTCAATCAGTCAGAATGATCTTGGGGGAGGTTAGATGATTAGAAGATTTGTTTGTTTTGATCATCCCGGATGATGGGTATATCATCCTTTACAATTAGTTCAAAACATCAAATATCATCCAAACCACCGCTCTGTTCGGCCAGACTATACATTTTTTTATGATGAAAGAATAACTTATCATCTAAGATGATTCTTGGATCATCCTGTACGATATGTTCAAAATGTCAAATATCATCCAGACAATTGCTCTATTCAGCCAGATTTTTTATATTGGATGATGAAAAAATAACATATCATCTAGGATGATTCCTGGATCATCATGTACGATTAGTTCAAAATAATACATATCGTATAGCACATCAATTTTTTTTTCCAAGATGATTCAGGGAGAAACTAAGGTTTGTTTAACATATTGTTAAGGATGATCCTACAATCATCCAAGATGATATAATCGATCAATCAAACCTTAGTTTCTTTTCTTAATCATCAAACTAATTTAGGCATAATTGTAATGCATTGTCTAAAACGATGTCCCGTACAATGCCTAAAAATAATAACATGCATAGAAGAGTTGGTGGTTAATTCTATCTGATTTGAGAATATCATCTAGGACAATGCTAATATCATCCAAAATAATTTTCTTAATTTGGCTGCATAATCATGATGCCCTAATTAGGGTTTCTATTTTTAATTGATCATCCAACATGATTTTGGATCATCCTGGATGATATGATCAAAAAATAAAAAACTCTAAAATAGACATAATTTTTCTCCTGAGTGTGTGTGTGCAAGGTTACTTAACATCATGATCGACTTTATTATATTTAACTCATGAAAATGTAAAAATACTTGAAGTACACTAACAGACTGACTTAGTCCTAATCTACCTATTCTTGAGCTGGCTAGATTTGCAATTTACCTTATGGACCTGAAATATTATTAGGCAGGGCAATAGTAAAAAGATAGAAATGCCAGAAATATTTGTTATCATCAAAATTATAATCACTGAATCCATGTTTGCAACACTTTTGTTTCTTCCTTATAAAGATTTTGAATTGTCTAGTGATTAAGGCAACATCATTTTTTTCAGACCCTGAAGAATCAGTATCCGTATCGTTAGCCTTATATTCCATAGTTTTCTCCTTCTTGTTCTCAACTACATCAAGTTATCTTTAGTTCACTCTTTGCTTGTAAGAATTGAGTGATCCAAGTAAGTTATTAATAGAATAAGTATTCAAATCATTGGATTCAATAATAGCAGTTATCTTAGCATCATAGGAAGAAGGTAAATATCTTAAATTTTTGTTATTTTTTTTTATAGTTAGTGAGTTCTCTTCCTTAGGCATGCATGGAGGTGACAGTTTATGTAAACCTAGTATAAATTTTAGAAATTAATTCACTAGGTTTCATGTGAAATAGTTCGTAGACGTGAAGCTAGATATTCAATCTAGATTGTTTAACTTCAGTTGTGCCTTCATAAGTGATACATAATTTATCCTAGATTTCTTTACCAGTTGTATAAGTTGAGACACGCATTTAATCTTCATATTTCAAAGCATAGAAAAAATATTTCAAGCATTTTATATTAAGTTGTGCTAAATCCCTATCATCAAGAGTTCATTCAATAATAGAAAGTTCAGTTTTTATGCCATTAATTTTATGTGATGGTGGAGATTAACCTTCTTTTACAAGCATTCACATATGATAATCAATAGTTTGTAAAAATATGGACATCTGAGTTTTCCAGAAATTAAAGGGTATATTGTCAAAAAAAGTGGTAAGGTAATAGAATACCCGTACGTAGTATTTCAGTAATCATAGTTTGCCATGGATTAAAATTCAAAGTTTTCAAAAACTAGATTTTATGAATCCTTCTTTGATACCACTTGAAAGCTTGTTAGCAATATTAAGCCGTTATGAACTAGCCCAAAACTAACTTAAAGGGGGAGGGTTGAATTGGTCATTTTGAAATATTAAAACAAAAATCACAATCTTTTTGAAATATTTTAAAATATCAAACCATTCAATCATTTACTAGAAAATAAAATGCAGAAATTAAAATGCAAAAATATAATAAGAAAGAGCACACCAAAATTTTATAATGGTTCGATCAACTTAACCTATGTCCACTCCCCAGAGCCTCTCCTCCAGGTTTTGCATGAAACTCAGTGACTCTCCTTTTGATTCCATAGTAAGGTGGAGAATCCTGTACAAAACTTCTTTCCACCAACCCCGGTGAGGTAAAGAACCCAACTCCTTTTGCTTCCTATTGAAGCAGGCAGAGAACTATACTCCTTTTGCTTCCTCCTGAAGTAGAAAGAGAACCTCGATCAATCGTTGAAGTAGAACTCTATAGAACCTTTAAGGAACCAGGGATGATGACTAGAGAAGATAACTTGGTTCCATACTTAGAGCAACCTTTATGAACCCTCACAAACTCCCCCTCACAAGATCCCAACTCTCTCTCCCATTCTCTCCCTCTCCTCTTGGCTCTCTCAGGTCAGGACTACAATAAAAGATCACTTCTTGAGTGAATAAGAGATCTTATATAGAAGGGCTTCAAATTTGCCATAAATTGCAACTAACCGACAAATATTTTCCAAGGCGATCGACGGATTGTCCTATACTATCAGTATAAATTCAGCTTAATTAGTTTGGACGATCGTGGGGGAGATTAGATGATTAGAAGATTTATTTGTTCTGATCATCCTAAATGATGGGTACATCATCCTGTAAGATTAGTTCAAAACATCAAATATCATCCAAACCACCGCTCTGTTCGGCTAGACTATACATTTTTGGATGATGAAAAATAACTTATCGTCCTGGATGATTCTTGGGTCATCCTACATGATTAGTTCAAAATGTCAAATGTCGTCCAGACCATCACTTTGTTCAACCAAACTTTTCATATTGGATGATGAAAAAATAACTTATCATCTAGGACAATTCTTGGATCATTCTGTATGATTAGTTTAAAATAATATATATCGTCTAGCACATCATTTTATTTGTCCAAGACAAATTAAGAACTAACAAAGGTTTGTTTAATTTTTTGTTAAGGATGATACTGTGATCATCCAGGATCATATAATCGATCAATCAAACCTTAATTTCTTACCTTAATCATTAAACTAATTTAGGAATAATTGTAATGCATTATCTAGGATGATGTCCTACACGATGTCTAAAAATAATAACATGCCTAAAAGAATTGGTGATTAATTCTATTTGATTTGATCATATCATCCAGAATGATGCTAATATCATCCAGGACAATTTGCTTACTTTGGCTTCCATAATCAGGATGACCTAATTATGGTTTCTATTTTTAACTGATTGTCTAACATAATTTTAGCGATGTCTAAAAATAATAACATGCCTAAAAGAGTTGGTTGTTGATTCTATTTAATTTTATCATATCATCCAGAATGATGCTAATATCGTCCAGGACAATTTGCTTAATTCAGCTTCCATAATCAGGATTCCCTAATTATGGTTTCTATTTTTAACTGATAGTCCAACATAATTTTGGATCATCCCGGGTGATATGATAAAAAAAATAGAAAACTCTAAAATAGACATAATTTTCTCCCTGAGTGTGTGTATGCAAGGTTACTTGGAATCATGATCCACTTTGTTACATTTGACTCAAGAAAAGGTAAAAATACTTGAAGTACACTTACAAACTGACTTAGTCCTAATCTACCCAATCTTGAGCTTGCTTGATTTGCAATTTATCTTGTGGACCTAAAATGTTAGTAGGCAGGGCAATAGTAGAAAGATAAAAATGCCAGAAATGTTTGCTATCATCAAAATTATAATAATTGAATCCATGTTTGAAACACTTTTGTTTATTCCTTATAAAACTTTTGAATTGTTTAGTAATTAAGGCAACATCATCTCTTTTAGACCCGAAAGAATCAGTATCCCTATCATTAGCCTTCAACGCCACCATTTTCTCTTTCTTTTTCTCACCTACATCAAGTAGTCTTTGGTTAACTCCTTACACGTAAGGAATGAGTGATCCTAGTAATTTATCAATAGAATAAGTATTTAAATCCTTGGTATCAATGATAGCAGTTATCTTAGCATCAATGGAAGAAGGTGATCTTCTCAAAATTTTATTAACTTTCTCATAGTTAGTGAGTTCTCTTCCTAAGGCATGTAGGGAGGTGACAATTTGTGTAAACCTAGGATACATTTTAGATATTGACTCACTAGGTTTCATGCAAAAGAGTTTGTAGCCATGTAGAAAGATATTCAACATAGTTTGCTTAACTTCACTTGTGCCTTCATAAGTAATACACAATCTATCACATATTTCTTTACTAGTAACACAAGTTGAGATATATATGTAATCTTCATATTTCAAAGTATAGAAAAAATAGTTCAAACATTTTGCATTAAGTTGTGCTAGATACTTATCATCGAGAGTCCATTAATTAAAAGGAAGTTTAGTTTTAATTCTATTTATTTCACATGATGGTGGAGAATTAACTTCTTTAACAAGCATCCACATACAATTGTCTATAGATTGTAAAAATGTGGACACAAAAGTTTTCCATAAATCAAAAAGGTATGATGTCAAATAATGGTGGTTGGGTAATGGAATACCCTTCCACAGTGTTTCTATTACCAAAGTTAGCCATGGATCAAATCTCAAAAGTTTTCAAAAACTAGATTTTATGAATCCCATTCTGATACCACTTGAAAGTTTGTTAGGGTTGTTAAGCCCTTATGTACTAGCCTAATGCTAACCAAGAGGGGGGTGAATTGGTAGTTTTAAAAAACCTTAAATAAAAAGTTTAACTTTTTTAAGATATTTTAAAACATTAAATCATACAATCACCCACAAGAAAATAAAGTGCAGAAATTAAAATTTGAAATTATAATAAGAAAGAGAACACCAGATTTTATAGTGGTTCGGTCAACTTGACCAAAGTCCACTCCCTGGAGCCTTTACTCTGGGTATTGCACAAAAACTCAGTGACTCTTCTTTGCTCCTACAGCAAGGAAGAGAAGCATGTACAAACTCCTTTCCGCCAACCCCTGTGATGTAGAGAACCCGACTTTCTTTTGCTTCCTCCTGAAGTAGGTATAAAACCTTGATTGATTATTTAAGAAGACCTCCCTAGAGCCTCTAAAGAACCAGGGACAATGACTAGAGAAGACAACTCAGATCCTTTCTTGGAGCAACCTTTGTGAAACCTCTCATAAATAACACCCCCTCACAACCTTGGTGTCTCTTATAAATATTGCATCCTCTTTTTTTATCTGATTGTGTGTTAGATCTTCATACACACCCCCCCATCCCCGCCCCCAAGATCTCCCTCTCATTCTCTTTGCTCTCTCAGGTCTGGAATGCAGCAAAAGATCTCCCCTTAAATAAACAAGAGATCTTATTAAGAAGGGATTAAAATTTTCCCTAAATTATAATAAGCTATCAAAGATTATTCAAGATGATCTATAGATCAGATCATCATGTATGATCAGTGTATTTTCATCCCTTTTACCCAGGACGATCTGGGAGGGCTTGATGATTGAAACCTTTATTTATTCTGATCTTCTAGGATAATGTGGACATCATCTTGTACATTTAGTTCAAAACCCTATATATTGTCCAACACATCATTATAATCGTCCAGAGTCATATATGTTGGATGATGAAGAAATATAACATATCGTTTAGGATGTTCCTTGAATCATATTGTATAATTAATTTAAAATCAGGGATTTTTATCCAGCACATTGTTCTATTTGTCTTGGTGACCTAGGAGAAGATGAAGGTTTTTATAAATAATCATCCAGGATGATTAAAGCATCATCCTATACGATTAGTTCAAAACTAAAGAATTTCATCCAGGGCATTGTTCTATTTGTCAAGGTGATCTAAGAGAAGATGAAGGTTTTTCTAACTGATCATTATCATCTAAAATGATATGATCGATCAATCAAACTTTAATTGCTTTCCTTAATCACCTAAATAATTTAGGCATGATTGTAATGAATCGTCTAGGACGATATGGGATTGTCTTGTACAGTTTCTTAAAATAATAACATACCTAAAGGAGCTAGCAACTGATTCTTTCTCAATTGAGCCTATTGTTTAGGATGATGTTAATATCATCTCGGATAATTTTCTTGATTAAGTTGTCTTAATAAGGATTCCCTAATTAGGGCTTATATTTTTAACTGATTATCCATAATGATTTTGGATCGTCCCGGACAATATGATCAAAAACAAAAAACTCTAAAACATACAAAATTTCTCCCCTTGAGCATGTCTGTGCAAGGTTACTTAGCATCAAGATCCACTTTATTACATTTGACTCAAAAAATGTAAAAACACTTGAAGACTGACACAATCCTAATCTACCCAATCTTGAGCTAGCTTGATTTGCAATTGATCTTCTGGACCTAAAATGTTAGTAGACAGGGTAATAGTAGAGAAACATAAATGCCAAAAATATTTGCTATCATCAAAATTATAATCCTGAATCCATGTTTGCAATAATTAAATCATAGAAAATTATTATGATTGATCGTAATGTACAAAATTGTTCATACTATTTGATTACATGTGTACCAAATTGGTTATCCCTGGGAGTGTACCAAATGAAATCCAAGATTTTTTTCACTAATCATACCATACAATCTCTATAGTGCTGGATAATCACCCGTGTATGAGGTTGGCTATCCCAAGGATCGTCCCAAGTGAACAGAAGGATTTTATGCATTTGGTATAGAATAATTATCGATTTTCATGTATGATGTATTAAAAAATTTCAACAATTCATCTATATAATCTTGCCAGACAATTTTGAATTGAACTGATCATACCATGTGATATGGCTATTGCACTGAATAAATAGAAGATTGATGGCTTTGAAATTAGGTTTTTTGAAGCCCTCTATTTAAGAATCTCAAACACTCTTGTTATAAATCTTTGGCTACTTAGTCATCTTGAGAGGGAGCTTAAGGGAGAGAGAAAGGAGAGCTTGGTGAGAGAAGAGAGGGAGATTTTGTGAGAGAGAAGTTGTAAGGGGACTCATAAGGTTGCTACAAGCAAAAATCTTGTCTAGTACCTACAAGAATCTGCCTGGAATCTTTGTCACTCTGGAGAAGTAGTACTTCAGGAAAGATTATGATTCTATAATCATCACTTGGAGGGTAAAACTAAATTTGTGGTTCTCTGACCATCACTAGGAGGGTGAAATAAAGTTAAGGTTCTCTACCCGTTAAACTGTCACGGTTCTCTACAGCATCAGGGAGGTGAAATAATTTATGTACAGGCTTCTCTGCTTTGCTATGGGAGCAAAAGGAGAGTCACTTCTATGTAGTGCAATATTTTGATAGGGAGTCTTGAAGGAGTGGACGTAGGTTATGTTGATCAAACCACTATAAATTTTGGTGTGTTCTTTCTTATTATATTTATCACATTTTAATTTCTACACTTTTTATGATTTGATATGTTATAAAAACGTATATTTTTTGTTATTATAAAATAAGTTCTATTTTTGCATCAAGAGGTTTAAAATTCTTATTTGATTAAGATTTTTTTTAAACTACCAATTTACCCCCCGCCCCCCCCCCCCCCACCCTCTTGGTTAGCCTCTGGACTAATTCTTTAGGGTTTAACCACCCTCACAAACTTTCAAGTTGTATCATAGAGGGATTCATAAGATCAAGTTTTAGAAAACTTATGAATTAAGATCCATTACTAACTTTGGTAATAATAACAAGGCAGAAGAATATTCAATTACTTCTTTTTTTTTTTTGAGAAATGCTAAGCAGTAATAATATTAAAAAGGCATCAAAAAGCCAAGATACAAGCTAATGAGGAATCAACCACCTTTCACTTTCTTCCTTTATTATTTTAACAAAGGAAGAAGGAAGGTTATCCTCAAGAAAAAAATCCTAATCAAAATCAAAAGCTAAAGCTAAGTTAGCACAATAGTCCGCTAACTTATTACAATTTCGATTGACACCATTCAAGATGACGTAATTGAAATTACTAAAAAATAAGATACCTTCCTCCTCTGAAGTGTTTGCTCTAATCATCTTCGGTTTGCTGTACAATTTCTGAAGATGTTGGAGAACATTCTTATTGTCACCTTCCAAAATAATACCTTTTATATTTGTAGACCATTCATGGCATATACCTTCCAAAGCTTTGAATGCCGAGAGCTCCTTTTGTGCACTATCCCAATGCATCTTCTTTCTTCCAAAAGCAAATATAAATCTACCTTTATCATTTCTTACCACACCATCGATCCCAGCCATATAGTTATCTCTAATAGATTAATTTTAAGCCACTCAGGTGGAGGAGGATGCCAATAATGTGAAAGCAGTCCTTTGGACTGATAAGCATCCCAGTGATCTAGAATATTCAATTACTTAACCATCTCTATTTGACAATATGTCTTTTTGATTTTTGGAAAACTTGCATGTCTACCTTTTTACAATCAATTGATTATTGCATGGGGATTCTTGTTCAGAATGGTTATCTTGTACCTTCATAATTAGTAAATAATGTTAAAACTAAAATCCTTTTCTTTTAATGGAATACTTATGATAACGATTTAGCCCAATTGAATGCTAAATGTCTAAATTATTTATTTTGTGCTTTAAAATCTAAGAATGAATGCATCTATCTACATATACTACTGACAAAAAAATTTTGGATAAATTATCCATTACTTATTAAGGAACAAATAAAGTGAAATAATCTAGGTTAAATTTTATGTTGTATGAATATGAACTCTTTCGCATGAAACCTAATGAATCCATATCTAAAATATATACTAGATTTACATAAATCATCACATCCCTACAATGTTTAGGTAAAGAGTTATCAAAATTTTAAAAAGTAAATAAGATTATGTGTTATTTTCCTTCTTCTTATGATGCAAAAATTACTACAATTTTTGAATACAAGGATCTGAATGTTTATTCTATTGATAATTTACTTAGATCACTCATTGCAAACGAGCAAGGAGTGTATCAAAGACAGCTTGATGCAGGAGAAAGAAAGGAGGAGAAAATTGTAACCTTTAAGGCTAATTATTTAGATAGTTTCTCTAATGGAGGAGATGAAGAAATTGCTTTGATAACTTAACAATTCAGAAGCTTTCTAAGAAATAAGAAAAAGCATCATCAGTAGTGGAGTAAAGGTAAGAATTACGAAAATTCTAAAGCTTCTGATGATATTGTCTGTTATGAATGCAGGAAACCAGAGCATGTTAAAATTGATTGGCTAACTCTTAAAGGCTACCAAAGCAAGAAGAATGATGAAGAAAAGTCAGGTTGCATAAGGAAAGTAAAAATCTCATAAAGCCTTTTTACCAAACTATGCTTTAGATTCATCTGAAACATATGCAGAAGAGGAAGTGAAATATCTATGCTTAATGGTAAACAACTATCTTTATCATTCTGATCAAGATGAGGTATGCTAACTTTCATACGATAAATCATTTGTGTTGAGTCTAGTAATTAGGTTGTTAAACCTAAGTTAATGTCCCAAGGCTACCAAGAGGGGGGGTGAATTGGTAGTTTAAAAATTTTAAACCCTCTTTAAATTTATGTTGAACCGAAATAAAAATTTTCTTTTAAGTTTTAGTAGAAAATTTTTTTCAACCACAGAGTTTCTAAAAACAAAAATAAAATGCGAAAAAGTAAAAACAGTAAAGTAAATGACACCAGATTTATAGTGGTTCGGTCTAAAACCAGACCTACATCCACTCCCCAGAGGCACCCTCTGAGTATTGCACTAATACCAATAGTGACTCTCCTTTTGCACCCACAGCAAGGCAGAGAAGCCTTTACAAGAAACTCTTTTCACCACTCCCCGGAGTGGCAGAGAACCGTCGTCCTTTTACACAATCCCCAGTGTTGGCAGAGAACCGTCGTCCTTTCACACTCTCCTAGTGTGGGCAGAGAACCCTTTAGCTATTCACACTCTCCAAGTGTAGGCAGCGAACCCTTCAGCTATTCACACTATCCAAGTGTAGGGAGCGAACCCTTCGGCTATTCACACTCTCCAAGTGTAGGCAGCGAACCCTTCGGCTATTCACACTCTCCAAGTGTCGGCAGCGAACCGGATCTCCTTGACAGATCTTCTCACAAGAAATCTAGAAGGAAAAAAGAAAAGAGTGAAGTAATTTCAATTCACAAGTAGAGATTCTTACCTTTGAACTCCAAGTGAAGCCTTCACGCTCCAGTGGTAGGAATCCTCCTTTGAATGCACTCTCACACTCTCTCCTTAGCTATTCTCTCAAGAGGCACGAAGATCAAATGACAAAAAGATAGGGTGGCAGTCTAATTTGGACTATTTATACAAAAGACAAGAAAAACCGCCCAAAAACTATAAGTATTCAATTCTGTACGAAGTGGATCGTCCCGTACGATCGTGGATCGTCCTGGACGATTTTACTTAAACGCTTTGAAACGACCCTATTTGTATATGTGTAGAAATATTTTCGTACAAGTATATCGTCCCGTACGAACAAAGTTCGTCCGGTACGAACGGTTATTACAAGGTCGGTTCTAGAAACTGCTGAAAATTGTTCTAAGTCGGTTAATCGTCTGGACGAAAAATGGTTCGTCTGGACGAAATTTTTACAGAGACCCGATCGTCCTGGACGATAATTAATTTCGTCTGGATGAAAATTTTAATAGAGAGCAACTCATTTTATGATAATAATTAATTTCATCTGGATGAAAATTTTATAGAGACTAGATCGTCCTAGACGATAATTAATTTTGTCCTGGACGAATAGGACTTAGAAAAATTTTTCAAGCTAGTTCCTATTCGTTCCATGTGCTCAATAGAAGATAACTATCTGATTGTCTTGTACGATCTGATATCGTCCCGTACGATCAGTATAAATTTTATATGATCTCCTTATATGTGTGTGTATGTTTTTATTTACTTAATTACAATCACTCCCTTTCAAAATTAATTCAAAGAAAAGTACAAGTTTCAAATTTACAAAGTATTTCATGTTGAATTTTATTTGAAGTCTTCGTAGTCTGGAGTTAGATTTTCCTGAAATGTTAGTACACACAAGAGCAAATACAAATCTTCTAAAATTGTTAGGAGATAACTACACATTTGAACAATAATGTTTGGAATCATCAAAACTATATAAGTTGCAAAAATGTAAAGCATTCAAATAGCAACTATCTTAACAATCTCCCCCTTTTTGATGATGGCAAAATAATTATTATTTGTATGGTTTCAATTTAAACAAATCTCCTAAACTCCCCCTGAATTGATGAATACATGAAAATAAGGAGGCATTTTGAAGCAAAGAACAATATTTTTGTTTTTTTTTAATTTTTGACAAAATCAAAATGCAAATAAAACAATCAAAACAAAACAAAACATACAAACACAATAATAACAAAAACATACAAATATAATAATTTCTCCCCCTTTTTGACAACAACAAAAAGTGAAGAAGAAATAGACGAGAAATGTAAGTAATGATATGAAATTCATTTGAAAATTTAATCTAAATGGTGATTGACATAAGGTATGCAATCTAAAACTAATAACATTAGGTAAATCACAGAAATTCATAGAATTTAAGAAGAGATATAACATTGTAAGTAAGAAGAATTTGTCAAAAACATGATTCAATTTAGACATTTGAATATAGAAAATCATTACAAGAGAGATGAATAAAAATTCTATATTTCAAAGTTTAATAGAATATAAATGAATATAAGATCAATTTGAATTAAGAGATTGAAAGAATTTGGAAAGAAGAGAATTACCACAAGTGGCGCTTTGCGCATCTTTTTCAAATTTTTGGCACATTTTTGTGCATCTTTTGACATTGGGCTAATTTTATGCCTCTTTTGCATATTTGCGAACCTTTGCGCATTCCTTTTGATTTTTGTATTTTTTGTACAATTTTCAAGAGTAATTGAAACTAATTCTTTCCAAGATCAATAATCTAAAATTTCAAAATTTTCTAAGTGCATAAATATCACTTGAGCAAAGAAATACAAAATAAATAAACTTCTAAATTACAATAATAATATTAACTTTTATATAGTCTAAATGAATAGACATGAATTTAAAAATTCTAATTAAAACAAGTTATAAACAAAGTTTAAATTTATAAAGACTAGATTTTCTAATGTAATTAATCTCAAATTACAATCTAATTTAAGCACAATTAAGATTAAATAAGACTAATGAAATTCATAAAAATTAAGTACATTCCAAAAACAAACCAAAATTAAATCAACTACGACATGTATTCATATTAATGAGAAAGATTACATGATCATTTCATAATATCAAAAATAATAACAAAAACAAGAAACATAAACAAACATAACTAAAACAAATACTAAAATAAACACTAACACAATAAACATTTAAAACAAACACAAGTACAAGAAACACAAAATCATCTCTCATTCTCTATTCTTCTGCAGGAGGAGGAGGAATGCCACCAAAAAGGTTGAAGTAGGAGGCCATCAACATAACATTGGTATTGATTTCATGTACTTCATTTCTGATACTACCAATGTCCTGTTGTTGCTGCATAAGTTGAGCATCAATTTGATCAAATCTTTAATCAACATGAGTCTCAAGTCTATCAAATTTCTCAATCAGATTCTGATAATCTGATTGAGGTGCAGAGGTTTGCTCTCCTTCTTCTTCTTCTTCAGAAGCACTAGCATGTGCTTTCCCTTTTCCTCTTTAAAAATTGCTCTGAAGGAAGCATCATTGTAGTAGACCGGCTCTTCGTATTCATCATCAGGATGCACTAAGTTGTATTTCTTTTCCAAAATGTATGTAACTAAGTGTCCTAATGAGATGTTCCTTTTTCTCTTCTGTTCTGCATGCCCAATTTTTGAAAGCCCATAAAGATGGTCTAGGATAAGTTGGGCTTCATCGATAGGCTTACGATCCATAATCAAAAAGGTTACAACAGAAAGGAGTGGGGTAATATTGATCCTATCACCAGATTTAGGAATGATTGAAGATCGAAGAATGTGCTGGATGATTCGAGCATTTCGAGTCATTCCTGAAACTCTAGCAACATGATATGTTAGGCAATTTTCTCTAATCACCCTATTGACTTCATACCATTTGAAAGTGTCTTCACTCATTAGGGTGTGGGCTCTATATCCTTCAGTTCTTAAGCTTAGAAAGGCACCAATGTCGTGCTTGGTAATTTCAACTTTTTGTTTGAAAACATAAGAACTTAGGGAGGAGTGGTCGGAATTAAAACTCATGTTTGCTAGAAAATAGAGAAAGGTTTGTTTGTTGTAAAGGTGGACGAGAGAAAGAATGAATCCAAACTGGGTGGAAGCAAAAAGGTGCATTACCTTGAAATTTATCTCGCTTTGAATCAAAATGCGAGAAGGTGTTATTTTGGCGGAGGCAAAACGAGAAAAAGATTCCTCATTTGCTTTTGACAGGAAGTTTTCAGAGGCATTCCTGTGGGGTTTCTTCACCAACACCTTTTGTCTTTTGCTTGAGGAGGCCATTGTCGATTTTAAGTTAAAAGGGATTGAAAGTGAAGTTTGGAGATGTGATTGTTAAGTTAGAAAGCCTTCATATTTAAAGAAAACGATACGTTCGTCCTGGACGAAAACTGTTCGTGGACGAAAATCATCGTTTGTCTGGACGAAAACATTTCGTACATACGATCCAATTCATCCAAAATGAAATAGGTTTTCGTAATCAACACAATTTACGATGCGTCCTTTCGTACAGACTTTTGACTTGATCGATCGTACAGACGAAAAATTTTCGTACAGACGATCAAAAGTTAATTTGTTTTAATGTCAGTTGAAAACCGTCCCCTACAATGAAACGACGTCTGTTCGTCTGGACGAACAAAAAGTTCGTACGGACGAACTTCACATTTAAAACTGCCTTATCCATTCAACCGCTGCATTCAATCGTCCCGACGTTTGAGAAAAAATAATTCATCCTGGATGATAATTAGATCGTACAGACAATTTACATTAAAAACTGCTCTCAAGACGTTTCATATCACGCAAACTGAATTTTACACACATCGTCCAGTACGAAAAATTTTGACCCGGACGATTTCCACAATTTTGATTTTTTTGAATTTTTATCAAACAAGAACAAACTAAACTTCCAAATTATAGAAAAATAATGACAAATCCAAAGACTCTAAAATGAAATCACTTAAAAATAGTCAAAAATCACAAAAATAAAATAAAATAAACTACAAAAACATAAATATCAATGTTGCAAAAACATTTTTATTTAAGCATTCAAATCAATTACACCAAACCTTGTTCTTAATGTACTGAAGATATCAAAGGCTAAAGGTTTTGTAAAAATGTTTGCAAGTTGATTTTCAGTTGAAACATGTGTGAGTTCAATTTCTCTCTTGGATACATGATCCCTTATGAAATGATGCCTTATGTCAATGTGTTTGGTTCTAGAATGTTGAATAGAATTTTTAGAAATGCAAATAGCACTAGTATTGTCACAATAAATTGGAATAGTGCCTATAGTTAATCATAAATCAATCAACTGTTGTTTTAACCAAAGTACTTGTGCCACACAACTTCCTAATGCAATGTATTCTTCTTCAGCAGTAGATAGGGCTATTGAATTTTATTTTCTACTGGACCAAGAAACTAATGAATTTCCAATGAATTGACATGTTCCAGAAGTGCTTTTCCTATCCACTATATAGCCTGTAAAGTCAGAATCTGAATAACCAACAATTTCAAATGAAGAGCTAAAATTAGGATACCAAATTCCTAAGTTTTGAGTTCCTAGTAAGTATCTTAAAATCCTTTTCACTGCTGTCAAATGTGATTCTTTTGGATCTGATTGAAATCTAGCACATAAGCAAACACTGAACATAATATCTGGTCGGCTAGCAGTCAAGTAAAGCAAAGATCCAATAATCCCTCTATATTTCTTTTGATCAACAGATTTTCCCTTAAGGTCCTTATCCAACTGAACTGAGGAACTCATTGGTGTACTAACAGGTTTAGCATTATCCATTTCATATTTCTTGAGGATGTCCTTAATATATTTAGTTTGGCTAAGAAATGTTCCTTCCTCAACTTGCTTAATGCTAAAACCTAGAAAGTAATTTAGATCTCCCATTAGACTCATTTCAAATTCACTACTCATTGTTTTAGAAAAATCATCATAAAAATTTTTATTTGAAGATCCAAAAATAATATCATCCACATAAATTTGAACAATGAGTATATCCTTTTCAAATTTCTTTAAAAAAAGAGTTGTATCCACACTTCCTTTTTCAAAAGATTTTTCAAGTTGGAAGATGCTCAACCTTTCATACCAAGCCCTAGGTGCCTATTTCAATCCATATAATGCCTTTTTTAACTTGAAAACATGATTTGAGTATTTTGAATTTTCAAAGCCTGGAGGTTGTTCTACAAAAATATCTTCTTCAATTACCCCATTTAAAAAGGCACTTTTGACATCCATTTGAAACAATTTAAAACTTTTAAAACAGGCAAATGCAAGTAAAATCCTAATTGTTTCAAGTCTTGCTACAGGGGCAAAGGTCTCCTCAAAATCAATTCCTTCAATTTGATTATACCCCTTAGCAACTAATTTAGCCTTAATTCTAATGACTACTCCTGAGTCATTCATTTTATTTTTGAACACCCACTTGGTTCCAACAACACTTTGATCTTTTGGCCTTGTAGTTAATTCCCAAACTTTATTTCTTACAAATTGATTTAACTCTTCTTGCATGGCCAATATCCAAAATTCATCAGAAAGTGCTTGATCAATATTAGTGGGTTCTATTGTTGAAATAAAGGCTGAATGATTGACTTCCTTGTTTAATCCACAGCTAGTTCTAACACCCTCACTAGGTTCACCTATAATCAATTCTCTTGGGTGGTTTTTAGAAAATCTCAAATCTCTAAGCAAAGGGTTTTCTCTTTCTAAAGTTTCTTCCACATTTTCATCCAAATTTAATCTATCAATCTTTTGGGAGTTTTCCTCAATCTCTTCTTCAACAACATTTGGCTCTACCAAATTTCCAGATTCATCAAATACAACATGTGTGGTTTCTTCAATGACTAAAGTTCTTTTGTTGAATACCCTATAAGATTTTCCAACACTTGAATATCCAACAAAAATTCCTTCATCTGATTTTGGATCAAATTTTCCTAAGGCAGATTTTCCATTGTTATGAATGAACACCTTGCAACCAAAAATATGCAAAAGAGACAAGTTAGGTGTTCTACCTTTTAACAACTCATAGGGTGTTTTATTTAAATTTGATCTCACATTCACCTTATTCAGAACATAACATGCAGTGCTAACCACCTCAGCCCAAAAATATCTAGGAAGTGAATATTCTACCAACATTGCTCGGGCGGCTTCTATTAATGTTCTATTTTTCCTTTCAACTACTCCATTTTGTTGAGGGGTTCTAGATGCAGAAAAATTGTGATCAATCCTTTTTTCTTTACAAAAATTTTTAAATCTTTTATTTTCAAATTCTCCTCCATGATCACTTTGTAAAGAAATTATTTCACATCCTAGTTTTCTTTTAATCCAAGTTGAAAAATTTCTGAATTCTTCAAATGATTCACTTTTATGATAAAGAAATCTAACCCAGGTAAATCTTGAGAAATCATCCACTATAACAAATCTGTATACCTTCCCTCCTAGACTTACAGTTCCTACTGGTCCAAAAAGATCCATGTGAAGAATTTCTAAAGGTTTACTAGTTCTAAGATCCTTATTGGACTTAAAAGAGGACTTCACTTGTTTTCCTAATTGACATGCATCACAAAGGTGGTCCTTAGTAAAGTCTAGTTTTGGTATACCTCTCACTAAGTTCTTTTGGGTAATTCTTCTAAGGTTTTTCATACTAGAATGATAAAGTCTCCTATGCCAAAGCCATGATTCATCAGAAATAGTTTTTAAACAAAAAGCAGTAAGAGATTGAATAGAATTCAAATCTTGCATGTAAACATTGTTTACCCTTTTCCCATTTAAAACTTCTTTTCCATTTAGGCTTAATATGCAGCTAGTAGGTAAAAATTTCATATTATAGCCCTTATCACATAACTGACTTATACCTAACAGATTATGTTTTAAGCCTTCAATTAATAACACATTATCTATGAAAAAGTTTTTGAAATTTCCAATCATACCAGATCCAATCACTTTCTTTGTTGTATTATCTCCAAGTGTAACCTTGCCTCCACTCCTGGCTTCCAGCGTTATGAATTGAGAAGTATCTCCAGTCATATGCTTTGAACATCCACTGTCCAGGTACCATATGCTCCCACGAGGTCTTGTGTGAGAGCACTCCTGCAAAACTCTCAAATGTTAGACCTGGGAACCCAAACAAGTTTGGGTTCACCTTTTAGCAATTTATAATCAGATGCATGTATGATATGTCTAGGTTTATGCATCTTAGGTCTCCACACCAAATTAGATTTCATCTTCAAAGTACAGGTGTGAGCTATATGTCCCAAAAATCCACAATTATTACATTTAATATTAGGAAAAATATTCCTAAGTTTTCTTCCATATGATTGTCTTCTAAGGGATTTCATGAATTTAGGATAATATTTAGGATTTGTAAAATCTTCAAGTTTTGGGGGATTCCTATTATCCTCGAGAGCTCTTATTGTAAGTTTGTAAAAAGAATTCATATCTTCCAAGATTCGATTGGTATAATTGATTCTATATGTCTTGCTCTCAGATTCATCCTTAAATTTTTTAAAATCTTTTTCAAGATCAGCATAGGATGATTTTAGATTTTCAAAATTCTTATTCAAGTCATCATATTCGTCAAGTAGTTTCATGTGGTTGTTATCTATTAATGCATGATCTTTCCTAAGGATTTCATGTTCCTTCTAAAGCTCTTCCAATTCTAAACATACACTAGCATGTATCTTTTTTATTTTCCTATATGCATCATGCATGTGTTCAGAAACTTCAAATAATTCATCATAAGTTAAGTCACATACCTCTTCTTGATCTGATTGGTTAACATTATCTGTCATCAAGTAAAGGTTGGTGACTTCTTCTTCTTTTTCAGTCTCAGATGAGTCTGAAGCTGAGTCCACCCAGAAAGCTCTTTGAAATTTCTTCTTGCCCCTTTTTACCATAGGTTTCTCCTCTACCTTCTCCTTGCTAGGAGTGGTTTTGAGTTTTGGGCAATCAGTCTTTATATGACCTGGTTTCCTGCATTCATAACAAATTACTTCATTAGAAACCTTGCCATTTCTGTTAAACTTATCTTTGTTCCCTTGCTGGCGTCTCTTCTACTTCCTCTTTAAAAAGCTTCTAAATTGTCTAGTCATCAGTGCAATATCATCTTCATCCTCAGGTTGTGAGTGTTCACTCTCTGACTCTTCCACTTTTAATGCAATATTTTTCTCCTTTCGTGGTTCACCTACATTAATCTTTCTTTGACTTACTCCTTGCTCATAAGCAATGAGTGAACCAAGAAGATTGTCAAAAGAATATATGTTTAGATTTTTAGACTCTGTAATTGCAGTAATTTTAGAATCATAAGCAGTAAGTAAACATCGAAGAATTTTATTGATCATATCAGCATTTGTTAATTCCCTACCAAGTGCATGCAAAGAAGTGACAATTTGTGTGAATCTTGTGTACATGTCAGAAATAGATTCATTAGGTTTCATGTGAAACAATTCATAGTCATGTAACAAGATATTGAGTCTTGATTGCTTAACCTCATTTGTCCCTTCATAAGTTATACAAAGTCTATCCCATATGTCCTTTCTGCTTTTGAAAGTGGAAACCCGCATGTAGTCTTCAGATTTTAAAGCACAAAAAAAACTATTTAAACATTTGGCATTTAATTGTGCTAAGTCACGTTCTTCCATAGTCCAATCTGCAAAAGGTGTTTCTATCCTAACTCCATCAACTAATCTAATTGGTTTTGTGTAACCTTCCTAGACTAGCATCCACAAGCGATAATTAAGTGACTGTAAGAAAGTAGACATGCGTGTTTTCCAAAAATCAAAAGAAATATTATCAAACAGAGGATGTCTAGTGATAGAGTAACCTTCAGGTGTATTTCGGTTTCCGAATGTAGCCATCTACGTTAATCAAAAAGTAGTTCAAACTTATGATTTTGAAACGGAGCTCTGATACCACTTGTTGAGTCTAGTAATTAGGTTGTTAAACCTAAGTTAATGTCACAAGGCTACCAAGAGGGGGGGTGAATTGGTAGTTTAAAAATTTTAATCTTTAAATTTATGTTAAACCGAAATGAAAATTTTCTTTTAAGTTTTAGTAGAAAACGTTTTTCAACCACGGAGTTTTTAAAATCAAAAATAAATGCGGAAAAGTAAAAACAGTAAAGTAAATGACACCAGATTTATAGTGGTTCGGTCTAAAACCAGACCTACATCCACTCCCCAGAGGCACCCTCTGAGTATTGCACTAATACCAATAGTGACTCTCCTTTTGCACCCACAGCAAGGCGGAGAAGCCTTTACAACACACTCTTTTCACCACTCCCCAGTGCGGCAGAGAACCGTCGTCCTTTTACACAATCCCTAGTATTGGCAGAGAACCGTCGTCCTTTCACACTCTCCTAGTGTGGGCAGAGAACCCTTCGTCTATTCACACTCTCCAAGTGTAGGCAGCGAACCCTTTAACTATTCACACTCTCCAAGTGTAGGTAGCGAACCCTTCAGCTATTCACACTCTCCAAGTGTCGGTAGCGAACCGGATCTCCTTGACAGATCTTCTCATAAGAAATCTAGAAGGAAGAAAGAAAAGAGTGAAGTAATTTCAATTCACAAGTAGAGATTCTTACCTTTGAACTCCAAGTGAAGCCTTCACGCTCCAGTGGTAGGAATCCTCCTTTGAATGCACTCTCACACTCTCTCCTTAGCTATTCTCTCAAGAGGCACGAAGATCAAATGACAAAAAGATAGGGTGGCAGTCTAATTTGGACTATTTATACAAAAGACAAGAAAAACCGCCCAAAAACTGCAAGTATTCAATTCTGTACGCAGTGGATCGTCCCGTACGATCGTGGATCGTCCTGGACGATTGTACTTAAACGCTTTGAAACGACCCTATTTATATATGTGTGCGAAATATTTTCATACAAGCAGATCATCCCGTACGAACAAAGTTCGTCTGGTACGAACGATTTTTATAAGGTCGGTTCTAGAAACTGCTGAAAACCGTTCTAAGTCGGTTAATCATCTGGACGAAAATTGGTTCGTCTGGACGAAAATTGGTTCGTCTGGACGAAAATTGGTTCGTCTGGACGAAATTTTTACAGAGACCCGATCATCCTAGACGATAATTAATTTTGTCTGGACGAAAATTTTACAGAGAGCAACTCATTTTATGACGATAATTAATTTCATCTGGACGACAATTTTACAGAGACCAGATCATCCTGGACGATAATTAATTTCGTCCCGGACGAATAGGACTTAGAAAAATTTTTCAAGCTAGTTCCTATTTGTTCCATGTGCTCAATAGGAGAAAACTGTCTGATCGTCCCGTACGATCTGATATCGTCCCGTACGATCAGTATAAATTTTATATGATCTCCTTATGTGTGTGTGTATGTTTTTATTTACTTAATTACAATCACTCCCTTTCAAAATTAATTCAAAGAAAAGTACAAGTTTCAAATTTACAAAGTATTTCATGTTGAATTTTATTTGAAGTCTTCGTAGTCTGGAGTTAAATTTTCCTGAAATGTTAGTACACACAAGAGCAAATACAAATCTTCTAAAATTGTTAGGAGATAACTACACATTTGAACAATAAAGTTTGGAATCATCAAAACTATATAAGTTGCAAAAATATAAAGCATTCAAATAGCAACTATCTTAACAATTTATTATTTTAGAAGAAATTCAAGACTCTTATAAGAAACTGAAAGGAAGCAAGCTAGCATGAAAACTGAATTCTCAATTCTAAAAAAAGAAAATGAAATGCTTAGAAAAGATGGTTCTGATGTTGATAAGGACCATATGGTTTTGTTGGATGAGTTTGATGAATTGAATAAGAAATATTCTACTTTATCTCAAACAAATGAGTCTTTGAAAGCATTGCATCTTGATCTATAAAAGTCATTGAAAGAGTCAGAAGTATGTGTTAACATTTTAGATCTCAGTGAATACTCGTTAAAATTTGAAATTTCTTCTCTTGAAAGTGCTAATGATAGGTTGTTAGAAAAAGTAAAGGTTTTTTCAAAATAAACTTGTTTAAAAGCACTTATCATGTCATGCATCTCATAAACCTAGGAATATGAATCATAACTATCATAGGTTAGTTAATACTTTTCCTAATGCTAGATGTTATTCATGTGGCATGTTAGGACACATTAGCTACAGTTGCACTATTCATCATAGAACACATTGGGTGTGGAGAATAAAACTACATCAAACATAGCATGATATGCATCCTGATGATTTATCCAAATTTAATAAGGGACCCAAACTCACTTGGGCTCCTGAAACTGTTCTTCCATGATCTTTGGGTTTGAGGGGTCTCACAAAAGACTAGTGAGAGCATAAAGTTTTTAAACTCAATATTGTTCTCTTATCACTTTAAATTAATCATTTATGAGCTTCTCAATATATATGTTTTTGTCCTATGCTTTTTCATGATTTTTATTATTTAATTATTCTTGTTTCCTTTTTGTTTTATTGTAATCCTTTTTTATGTCCTGATCACCACACAAACCACCTTAATGAATATCATTATCTATTTAGCAAAATAAAGATTTTTCATCCATAATTGTATTGTAAGATCCGCATTCATACTATATGATCTACACAGCACTGCTGATCACGACCCTTGGTTTGACAAATGATCTAGATTGTATCTATCATTAATCATCAAACTAGAAAAAACACCTTTTTATACTCTATGATCTACACAGCACTGCTGATCACAACCCCTAGCTTGATGAATGATCAATATTGTGTCTATCATTGAACATCGTACTATATAAACACCTCCTGATACAATACATGTTAAGATAGTTGATATTTTTATGTTTTACATTTTTGTAACTTGTATAGTTTTGATGATTTCAAATATTATTGTTCAAATGTGTAGTTATCTCCTAACAAATTTAGAAGATTTGTATTTGCTCTTGTGTGTACTAACATTTCAGGAAAATCGAACTCCAGACTACGAAGACTTCAAATCAAATTCAGCATGTAATACTTTGTGAATTTGAAGCTTGTACTTTTCTTTGAAATAAACTTGAAAGGGAGTGATTGTAATTGAGTGAATAAAATCATACACACACACACATAAGGAGATCATATAAAATTTATACTGATCGTACGGGATGATATTAGTTCGTACAGGACGATCAGACAGTTATCTCCTATGAAGATCACATGGAATGAATAGAAACTGGTCAGAAAAATTTTCTAAGTCCTATTCGTCCAGGACGAAATTAAAAATCGTCCGGGACGATTTGCTCTCTGTAAGATTTTCGTCCAGACGAAATTAAAAATTGTCCAGGACGATTTGTTCTCTGTAAGATTTTCGTCCAAACAAAATTAAATTATCGTACATGACGATTTGCTCTCTGTAAGATTTTCGTCCAGACGAAATTAAATATCGTCCAGGACGATCTGGTCTCTGTAAGATTTTTGTCCAGACGAAATTAAATTATCGTACATGACAATTTGCTCTCTGTAAGATTTTTGTCCAGACGAAATTAAATATCATCCAGGACGATCTGGTCTCTGTAAGAATTTCGTCTGGACAAACCAATTTTCGTCTAGACGATACAGCCGACTTAGGATGGTTTTTCTGCAGTTTTTGGAACCGACCTTGTAATAACCGTTCGTACCGGACAAACTTGGTTCGTACGGGACGATCAGCTTGTACGAAAACATTTCGTACACATATACAAACAGGTTCGTTTCAAGGCTTTTAAGTAATATCGTTCAGGACGATCCACGATCGTACGGGACGATCCACTGCGTACAGAATTAAAAATTTGCAGTTTTTGGGCGGTTTTTCTTGTCTTTTATATAAATAGTCCAAATTAGACTGCCACCCAATCTTTTTGTCATTTGATCTTCGTGCCTATTGAGAGAAAAGTCAAGGAGAGAGTATGAGAGAGCATTCAAAGGAGGATTCCTACCACTGGAGTGTGAAGACTTCACTTGGTGTTTAAAGGTAAGAATCTCTACTTGTGAATTTGGATTACTTCACTCTTTTCTTTCTTCCTTCTAGATTTCTTGTGAGAAGATCTATCAAGGAGATCCGGTTCACTGCCGACACTTGGAGAGTGTGAATAGCCGAAGGGTTCGCTGCCTACACTTGGAGAGTGTGAACCGCCGAAGGGTTCGCTGCCTACACTTGGAGAGTGTGAACAGCCGAAGGGTTCGCTGCCTACACTTGGAGAGTGTGAATAGCCGAAGGGTTCGCTGCCTACACTTGGAGAGTGTGAACAGACGAAGGGTTTTCTACCCACATTAGGAGAGTGTGAAAGGACAGAAGGTTCTCTGCCAACACTAGGGATTGTGTAAAAGGATGACGATTCTCTATTAATATTGGGAATTGTGTAAAAGGACGACGGTTCTCTGCCGCACTGGGTAGTGGTGAAAAGAGTGTTTGTAAAGGCTTCTCCGCCTTGCTGTGGGTGCAAAAGGAGAGTCACTATTGGTATTAGTGCAATACTTAGAGGGTGCCTCTGGGGAGTGGATGTAGGTCTGGTTTAGACCGAACCACTATAAATCTTGTGTCATTTACTTTACTGCTTTTTATTCTCCGTATTTTTATTTTGTTTAAAAACTCTGTGGTTGAAAAAAGTTTTCTATAAAAACTTAGTAAAAATTTTCATTTCGGTTCAACACATTTTCAAAGAGGGTTTAAATTTTTAAATTACCAATTCACCTCCCCCCCCCCTCTTGGTAGCCTTGGGACATTAACTTAGGTCTAACAACCTATTCACTATACTCAATAAGTGGTATCAGAGCTCCGTTTCAAAATCATAAGTTTAAACTACTTTTTGATTAACGTAGATGGCTACATTCAGAAACCAAAACACACCTGAGGGTTACGCTATTACTAGACCTCCACTGTTTGACAATATTCCTTTTGATTTCTGGAAAACACGCATGTCTACTTTCTTACAGTCACTTGATTATCATATGTGGATCCTAGTCCAGGAAGGTTATACAAAACCAACTAGATTAGTTGATGGAGTTAGGGTAGAAACACCTTTGCAGATTGGACTATAGAAGAATGTGACTTAGCACAACTAAATGCCAAATGTCTAAATAGCTTCTTTTGTGCTTTAAAATCTGAAGACTACATGCGGGTTTCCACTTGCAAAAGTGGAAAGGACATATGGGATAGACTTTGTATAACTTAAGAAGGGAATAATGATGTTAAGCAATCAAGACTCAATATCTTGTTACATGACTATGAGTTGTTTCGCATGAAACCTAATGAATCTATTTCTGACATGTACACAAGATTCACACAAATTGTCCCTTCTTTGCATGCACTTGGTAGGGAATTAACTAATGCTGAAATGGTTAATAAGATTCTTCATTGTTTACCTACTGCTTATGATGCAAAAATTACTGTAATTACAGAGTCTAAAGATCTAAACATTTATTCTATTGACAATCTTCTTGGTTCACTCATTGCTTATTAGCAAGGAGTAAGTCAAAGAAAGATTGATGCAGGTGAACCACGAAAGGAGAAGAATATTGCACTAAAAGTGGAAGAGTCAGAGAGTGAACACTCACAACATGAGGATGAAGATGATATTGCATTAATAACTAGACAATTCAGAAGCTTTTTAAAGAGGAAGCAGAAGAGACGCCAGCAATGGAATAGAGGTCAGTTTAACAAAAATGGCAAGGTTTCTAATGAAGTGATTTGTTATGAATGCAGGAAACCAGGTCATATGAAGATTGATTGCCCAAAACTCAAAGCCACTCCTAGCAAAGAGAAGGTAAAGGAGAAACCAATTATAAAGAAGGGCAAGAAGAAGTTTCAAAGAGCTTTTTGGGCGGACTCAGCTTCAGACTCATCTGAGACGGAAAAAGAAGAAGAAGTCACCAACCTTTGCTTGATGGCAGATAATGTTGATCAATCAGATCAAGAAGAGGTATGTGACTTAACTTATGATGAATTGTTTAATGTTTCTGAACACATGCATGATGCATATAGGAAAATGAAAAAGATGCATGCTAGTGTAAGTTTAGAATTGGAAGAGCTTAAGAAGGAACATGACATCCTTAGGAAAGATCATGCGTTAATAGATGACAACCACATGAAACTACTTGACGAATATGATGACTTGAATAAAAATTTTGAAAATCTAAAATCATCCTATGCTGATCTTGAAAGAGATTTTAAAAAATTTAAGGATGAATCTGAGAGGAAAACATATCGTATTAGTTATATTAATCGAATCTTGGAAGAAACAAATTCATTTTATAATTTGATAATAAGAGCTCTTGAGGATAATAAGATACCCCCCAAAATTGAAGATTTTACAAATCCTAAATATTATCCTAAATATATAGAATCTCTTAGAAGACAAACAAATGAAAGAAAACTTAGGAATACTTTTCCTAAAGCTAAATGTAATAATTATGGATTTTTGGGACATATAGCTCACACCTGTACTTTGAAGATGAAAACTAATTTGGTGTGGAAACCTAAGATGCATAAACCTAGACATATCATATATGCATCTGATTATAAATTGCTAAAAGGTGAACCCAAACTTGTTTGAGTTCCTAGGTCTAACATTTGATATTTTTGTAGGGTTGCTCTCACACAAGACCTCTTGGGAGCATATGGTACCTGGACAACGGATGTTCAAAGCATATGACTGGAGATACTGCTCAATTCATAATGCTGGAAGCTAGGAGTGGAGGCAAGGTTACACTTGGAGATAATACCACAAAGAAAGTGGTTGGATCAGGTATGATTGGAAATTTTAAAAACTTTTTCATAGAAATTGTGTTATTGGTTGAAGGCTTAAAACATAATTTGTTAAGTATAAGTCAGCTATTGTATAAGGGCTATAATATAAAATTTTTACTTACTAGCTGCATATTAAGCCTAAATGGGAAAGAAGTTTTAAATAGAAAAAGGGTAAACAATGTTTACATGCTAGATTTAAATTGTATTCAATCTCCTTTTGTTTGAAAACTATTTCTGATGAATCATGGCTTTGGCATAGGAGGCTTTGTCATTCTAGTATGAAAAACCTTAGGAGAATTACCTAAAAGAATTTAGTGAGAGGTATACCAAAACTAGACTTTACTAAGGACCACCTTTCTGATGCATGTCAATTAGGAAAACAAGTGAAGTCCTCTTTTAAGTCCAATAAGGATCTTAGAACTAGTAAATCATTAGAAATTCTTCACATGGATCTTTTTGGACCCGTAGGAACTGTAAGTCTAGGAGGGAATGTATACGGATTTGTTATAGTGGATGATTTCTCAAGATTCACTTGGGTAAGATTTCTTTTTCATAAGAATGAATAGTTTGAGGAATTTAGAAATTTTTTGACTTGGATTCAAAGAAAATTAGGGTGTGAAATAATTTTTATACAAAGTGATCATGGAGGAGAATTTGAAAATGAAAGATTTGAAAATTTTTGTAAAGAAAAAGAGACTGATCACAATTTTTCTGCACCTAGAACCCCTCAACAAAATGGGATAGTTGAAAGGAAAAATAAAATATTAATAGAAGTCACCCGAGCAATGTTGGCAGAATACTCACTTCCTAGATATTTTTGGGCTGAGGCAGTTAGCACTGCATGTTATGTTCTGAATAGGGTGAATGTGAGATCAAATTTAAATAAAATACCCTATGAGTTGCTAAAGGGTAGAAAACCAAATTTGACTCATTTGCATGTTTTTGGTTGCAAGGTGTTCATTCATAATAATGGAAAATCTGCCTTAGGAAAATTTGATCCAAAATCAGATGAAGGAATTTTTGTTGGATATTCAAGTGTTGGAAAATCTTATAGGGTATTCAACAAAAGAACCTTAGTAATTGAAGAAACCACACATGTTGTATTTGATGAATCTGGAAATTTAGAAGAGCCAAATGTTGTTGAAGATGAGATTGAGGAAAACTCCCAAAAGATTGATAGAATAAATTTGGAAGAAGATGTGGAAGAGAATTTGGAAAGACAAAACCCTTTGCCTAGAGATTTGAGAATTTCTAAAAACCACCCAAGGGAATTGATTATAAGTGAACCTGGTGAGGGTGTTAGAACTAGGCGTGGATTAAACAAAGAAGTCAATCATTCAGCCTTTATTTCAACTATAGAACCCACTAATATTGATCAAGCACTTTCTGATGAATTTTGGATATTGGCCATGCAAGAAGAGTTGAATCAATTTCTAAGAAATAAAGTTTGGGAATTAACTACAAGGCCAAAAGATCAAAGTGTTGTTGGAACCAAGTGGGTGTTCAAAAATAAAATGAATGACTCAGGAGTAGTCATTAGAAATAAGGCTAGATTAGTTGCTAAGGGGTATAATCAAATTGAAGGAATTGATTTTGAGGAGACTTTTGCCCCTGTAACTTGACTGAAGCAATTAGGGTTTTACTTGTCTTTGCCTGTTTTAAAAGATTTAAATTATTTCAAATGAATGTCAAAAGTGACTTTTTAAATGGGGTAATTGAAGAAGATGTTTTTGTAGAACAATATTCAGGTTTTGAAAATTCTAAATACCCAAATCATATTTTCAAGTTAAAAAAGGCATTATATGGATTGAAACAGACACCTAGGGCTTGGTATGAGAGGTTAAGCACCTTCCTACTTGAAAGATCTTTTGAAAAAGGAAGTGTGGATACAACTCTCTTTTTAAAGAAATTTGGAAAAGATATACTCATTGTTCAAATTTATGTGGATGATATAATTTTTTGATCTTCAAATAAAAATTTTTGTGATGATTTTTCTAAAATAATGAGTAGTGAATTTGAAATGAGTCTAATGGGAGATTTAAATTACTTTCTAGGCTTTAGCATTAAGCAACTTGAGAAAGGTACATTTCTTAATCAAACTAAACATGTAAAGGACATCCTCAAAAAATATGAAATGGACAATGCTAAACCTGTTAGTACACCAATGAGTTCCTCAGTTCAGTTGGATAAGGACCTTAAGGGAAAATCTGTTGATCAAAAGAAATTTAGAGGGATAATTGGATCTTTACTTTACTTGACTACTAGCCGACCAAATATTATGTTCAGTGTTTGCTTATGTGCTAGATTTCAATCAGATCCAAAAGAATCACATTTGACGGCAGTGAAAAGGATATTAAGATATTTACTAGGAACTCAGAACTTAGGAATTTGGTATCCTAAGTTTAGCTCTTCATTTGAAATTATTGGTTATTCAGATTCTGACTTTGCAGGTTGTAGAGTGGATAGGAAAAGCACTTCTGGAACATATCAATTCATTGGAAATTCATTAGTTTCATGGCCTAGTAGAAAACAAAATTCAGTGGCCCTATCTATTGCAGAAGCAGAATACATTGCATTAGGAAGTTGTATGGTACAAGTACTTTGGTTAAAACAACAGTTGATTGATTTATGATTAACTATAGGCACTATTCCAATTTATTGTGATAATACTAGTGCTATTTGCATTTTCAAAAATCCTATTCAATATTCTAGAACCAAACACATTGATATAAGGCATCATTTCATAAGGGATCATATATCCAAGGGAGAAATTGAACTTACTCATGTTTCAACTGAAAATCAACTTGCAGATATTTTTACAAAACCTTTAGCCTTTGATACTTTCAGTATATTAAGAACAAGGCTTGGTGTAATTGATTTGAATGCTTAAATAAAAATGTTTTTGCAACATTGATATTTATGTTTTCGTAGTTTATGTTTTTTTTTATGATTTTTTTTTTGTGATATGTTTTGAGTGATTTTATTTTTAGAGTCTATGCATTTGTCATAGTGTATTGTGATTTGTGTTTTATTTGATTTTCTCTAATAAAAATTTAAAAATCCAAAAATGTGGAAATCATCCGGGACGAAATTTTTCGTATGGGACGATGTGCGTAAAATCCAGTTTGCTTGATTTGAAACATCTTTAGTGCAGTTTTTAATGTAGTTCGTCTATACGATCTGAATGATCGTCCAGGACAAAATTTTTTTTCTTTCTCTCGAACGTCGGGACGATTGAATGCAGCAGTTGAATGGATAAGGCAGTTTTAATTGTGAACTTCGTCCGTACGAACTTTTGGTTCGTCCAGACGAACAGACGTCGATTCATAGCGAGGGACGGTTTTTAACTGACATTAAAACGAATTAACTTTTGATCGTCTGTACGAAATTTTTTTTCGTCTGTACGATCGGTCAAGTCAAAAAGTCTGTACGAAAGGACGTATCATAAGTTGGGTTGATTACGAAAAGCCGTTACATTTTGGACGAATTTGATCATCTGTAGGAAAGTTTTTCGTCCAAACGAACGATAATTTTCGTCCTGGACGAACATTTTTCATCCAAGACGAATGTATCATTTTCTTTAAATAAGAAGGCTTTCTAACTCAACAATCACATCTCCAAACATCTCTTTCAATCCCTTTCGACTTCCAAATCAACAATGGCCTCCTCTAGCAAGCGACAAAAGGTGTTAGCAAAGAAACCTCATAAGAATGCTTTTGAAAACTTTCTCACAAAAGCAAATGAGGAATCTTTTCCTCGATTTGCTTCTGTAAAAATCACTCTTTCTCGCATTCTGATTCAAAGTGAGATAAACTTCAAGGTAATACACCTCTTTTCTTCCACTCAGTTTCAATTTATCTTATTTCCCATCCACCTCTACAATAAACAAACCTTCCTTTACTTCCTAGCCAATATGAGTTTCAACTCCGATCACTCTTCTGTCAGTTCTTATGTGTTTAAACAAAAAGTTGAAATTACTAAGCATGACTTAGGTGCTTTTCTTAACTTAAGAACTGAAGGCTCTAGAGCCCACACTCTTATGAACGATAACACCTTCAAGTGGTTTCAAATCAATAGGGTGATTAGAGGAAATAGCCTAGATTATCATATTGCTAGAGTTTTTGGAATGACCAAAAATGCTCGAATCATCCAGCACATTCTTAGATCTTCTATTATTCCAAAAGCTGGTGATAGGATCAACATTACTCCACTCCTTTCTGTTGTGACTTTTTTTATTATGAATAAAAGTCCTATTGATGAAGCCCAACTTATCTTAGACCATCTTTATGGGCTTTCTGAAATTGGACATGCTGATCAGAAAAGAAAAAAGAATATTTCATTGGGTCACTTGATTACATATATTTTGAAAAAGAAATACAATCTAGTGCATTCTGATGAAGAATATGAGGAGCCGGTCTACTACAATGATGCTTCTTTTAGAGCAATCTTCAAGGAGCAAAAAGAGAAAGCACCTGCCAGTGCTTCTGAAGAAGAAGAAGGAGAACAATCATCTGCACCTCAATCAAATTATCAAAATTTGATTAAAAATTTTGATAGACTTGAGACTCATTTTGATCAACGATTTGATCAAATTGATGCTCAACTTCAGCAGCAGCAACAGGACATTGGTAGTATAAGAAATGAAGTTCATGAAATTAATACCAATGTTATGTTGATGACTTCCTACTTCAAATAATTTGGTGGCATTCCTCCTCCTCCTCCAGAAGAATAGAAATTTGAATGATGATTTTCTAGATGTTTGTTGTATTAGTGTTTGTTTTTAGTTTGTTTTAGTTGTGTTAAAAGCTCAGTGTATTTTTTCCTTTTTATTTTAGTATTGATATTATAATCTTTTTCATTAATATCAATATATGTTGTATTTGCTTTAAATTTGGATTGGTGTTGAAATGTGTTTAATCTTTATGACTTTCATTTAGTCTTTTTAATCTTAATTGTGCTTAAATTAGATTGTAATTTGAGATTAATATCATTAGATAATCTTGACTTTCTAAATTTAAAATTTATTTATAACTTATTATAATTATAATTTTTAATTTCATGTCTATTCATTTAGACTACATTAAATTTAATATTATTATTACAATTAAGATGTTTTCTTATTTTGTATTTCTTTTTCAATTGATATTTATGCACTTAAAAAAATTTAAAATTTTAGATTATTGATCTTGGAAAGAATTGGTATCAATTACTCTTAAAAATTGTACAAAAAGTACAAAAATCAAAAGGAATGCGCAAAGGTTCGCAAATGTGAAAAAGAGGCACAAAATAAGCCCAATGTAAAAAGATGCACAAAAATGTGCCAAATAATTGAAAAAGATGCGCAAAGCGCCACATGTGATAATTCTCTTCTTTCCAGATTCTTTCAATCTCTTATTTCAAATTGATCTTATGCTCATTTATATTTCTATTGAACTTTGAAATATATAATTTTTATTCTTCTCTCTTGTAATGATTTTCTTTATCTCAAATGTTTAAATTGAATCATGTCTTTAATAAATTCTTCTTACTTACAATGTTATATCACTTCTTAAATTCTATGAATTTCTATGATTTACCTAATGTTATTAGTTTTAGATTGCATACCATATGTCAATCACTCTTTAGATTAAATTTTTAAATGGATTTCATATAATTACATACATTTCTTGTCTATTTCTTCTTCACTTTTTGTTGTTGTCAAAAAGGTGGAGAAATTATTGTGTTTGTATGTTTGTATTTTTGTTTTGTATTGTATTTTGGTTTTGTGTCATTTGGCTTTGGTTTTGTTTTTGTGTCATTTGGCTTGTGTTATTAGTATTGTCTGGTATTTTTTTATTTATTTTGTTAAAAATTTTGAAAAACAAAAAATTATGTTCTTTAGTTCAAAATGCCTCCTTATTTTCATATATTCATCATCTCAGGGGGAGTTTAGAAGATTTTGTAAATTGAAATCATACAAATAATAATTGTTTTGTGATCATCAAAAATGGGGAGATTGTTAAGATAGTTGCTATTTGCATGTTTTACATTTTTGCAACTTGTATAGTTTTGATGATTCCAAACATTATTGTTCAAATGTGTAGTTATCTCCTAACAAATTTAAAAGATTTGTATTTGCTCTTGTGTGTACTAACATTTCAGGAAAATCGAACTCCAGATTACGAAGACTTCAAATCAAATTCAACATGTAATACTTTGTGAATTTGAAGCTTGTACATTTCTTTGAAATAAACTTGAAAGGGAGTGATTGTAATTGAGCGAATAAAATCATACACACACACATAAGGAGATCATATAAAATTTATACTGATCGTACGGGACGATATCAGTTCGTACAGAACGATCAGATAGTTATCTCCTATTAAGATCACATGGAACGAATCATCCAGGCCGAAATTAAAAATCTTCCGGGACGATTTGCTCTCTGTAAGATTTTCGTCCAGACGAAATTAAAAATCGTTCGGGACATTTGTTCTCTGTAAGATTTTCGTCCAGACAAAATTAAATTATCGTACATGACGATTTGCTCTTTGTAAGATTTTCGTCCAGACGAAATTAAATATCATCCAGGATGATCTGTTCTCTGTAAGATTTTCGTCCAGATGAAATTAAATTATCGTACATGAAGATTTGCTCTCTGTAAGATTTTCGTCCAGAAGAAATTAAATATCGTCCAGGATGATCTGGTCTCTATAAGAATTTTATCCGGACGAACTAATTTTCGTCCAGACAATACAACCGACTTAGGACGGTTTTTCTGCAGTTTTTGGAACCGGCCTTGTAATAACCGTTCGTACCAGACGAACTTGGTTCGTACGGGATGATCAGCTTGTATGAAAACATTTCGTACACATATACAAACAGGTTCGTTTCGAGGATTTTAAGTAATATCGTCCAGGACGATCCACGATCATACGGGACGATCCACTGCATACAAAATTGAATACTTGCAGTTTTTGGGCGGTTTTTCTTGTCTTTTGTATAAATAGTCCAAATTAGACTGCCACCCAATCTTTTTGTCATTTGATCTTCGTGCCTATTGAGAGAAAAGTCAAGGAGAGAGTGTGAGAGAGCATTCAAAGGAGGATTCCTACCACTGGAGTGTGAAAACTTCACTTGGTATTTAAAGGTAAGAATCTCTACTTGTGAATTTGGATTACTTCACTCTTTTCTTTCTTCCTTCTAGATTTCTTGTGAGAAGATCTGTCAAGGAGATCCGGTTCGCTGCCGACACTTGGAGAGTGTGAACAGTCGAAGGTTTCGCTGCCTACACTTGTAGAGTGTGAACAGCCGAAGGGTTCGCTGCCTATACTTGGAGAGTGTGAACAGCCGAAGGGTTTGCTGCCTACACTTGGAGAGTGTGAACAGATGGAGGGTTCTCTGCCCACACTAGGAGAGTGTGAAAGGAAGAAAGGTTCTCTGCGAACACTGGGGATTGTGTAAAAGGACGACGATTCTCTGCCAACACTGGGGATTGTGTAAAAGGACGACGGTTCTCTGCCGCACCGGGTAGTGGTGAAAAGAGTGTTTGTAAAGGCTTCTCCGCCTTGTTGTGGGTGCAAAAGGAAAGTCACTATTGGTATTTGTGCAATACTCAGAGGGTGCCTTTTGGGAGTGGATGTAGGTCTGGTTTAGACCGAACCACTATAAATCTTGTGTCATTTACTTTACTGCTTTTTATTTTCCGCATTTTTCTTTTGTTTAAAAACTCTATGGTTGAAAAACATTTTCTATAAAAACTTAATAAAAATTTTTATTATGGTTCAACACATTTTCAAAGAGGGTTTAAATTTTTAAATTACCAATTCACCCTCCCCCCCTCTTGGTAGCCTTGGGACATTAACTTAGGTCTAACAACCTATTCACTAGACTCAACAATACAATCATGTTTCAACTCCATTTTGGATGAATTGAATTCATTTTGGTGTGACATTTATTACTGATCATACTATACAAACATTCGTTCGTACTGTACGAACATTTTTGTTTAAAGTCATATAGCTTGACTCCTCGGGATGAGATTCATGTCTCTAATAATCTCGTATGATGTTTGATCATACAATATGATTAGACACAACTTTTAATGAATTATATGGACAAAATAATTGCATACAATTATCCCATACGATCCCATAATCATACGGTACTATCTATTCATTTTTAATTTAAATAGCCAACACCTTTCAAAATGTTCACACCTCTCTTAAGATTCGTTCTTCTTAGACTCCAATCCTTATATGGGCCAATGGGAAACAAAGTCGTCAAACCTAGGCGATGTCCTCCTCTCAGAGCACTATAGATGAACATTTTTTGACAGCTTCTGATGAAGCTGCTACAAAAAGTACAAGGAGGCCAAGATCATGCCCTCCAGACTTCTGAATCAATAAACTCTTAGCTTCATTGTAAAAAATCTTTTCTACTTAATTGTAGTTCAATTTCTATTAACCTTGGCTCATCCCTTCCATTCTAAACTCCTGTATGAATTTCTTAAAAATCTTAGGATTAGTGGGGATGCCATGGTTATGACCTCCCGAGTGTGTTGCTAAAATATATATAACCAAGGAAGACATAGGAATCCACCTTCAACTGAACACCCAAGGGAATAGACCTCTAGCCATATACTTTAGATTCGATTTTGACTGTAGTGCTATGAACCTTCTACTTAGAAATGTTGCCCTTAATCTTCACTAACCTTTGGTTCAGACCTTAACCAGAATGATAGGGTTATCCAGCATGTTCTAAGAACTTCAATCAAACCTAAAGCTGGAGACCAAATAAATATGACTCCCATGCTATTAATTGTTACCTATTTCATCATGTCAAATACCCAAATGGATGAAGCTCAAATGATAATTTACTACATCAAAAACCTCACTTGCATTCGACTCCCAGCCAATAGGAGAAAGCAGAACATTGCCTTAGGACATAGACAGGATATATCATATTTATAAAATATAACATCACATATCCTACACCTCCTGATAACATTCCAATCTTCTTTTCCGATGCCTCTTTCCAAATGCTATTTCATAGGGATCAGGAGCCTGAAGATCCTCTCTTTGATGATGAAGAAGAAGCTGCTCCTGCACCATCTTCTAACCACTACCAATATGACGAGTTGATTTCAAGATTTGATAGACTGGAGACTTGCTTGGATCAATAGTAGAACCAATATAATAATGATATGGATTGGTTTAGGGAGCCATTTTTATACATTAAACGTCAGTTCACCACTATCTAGCAACAGTATGACAGTTTCAGCTAATTCTTTCAAGCATCTCCACCTTCTGATCAGGATCCGTCACCTTACTAATTTCTTTTGTTCTTGTTGTGATTGTACAATTTACTTTTATGTCTATGCATGTCTTTGTATATGTTGTTTTGAAATGAAATTTTTCTTTCAAGTCCTTGTTGTGTAATGTTTATTTTTTTAATGTTTTTTTCTTTCTAATGGTATTTTCTCGCTTGTTCTTTATGCTCGTAGATCCCATTTCGGTGCTCCTTGTTCGAAAGTATTTTCAGTCTACCAAATTAATGTTTTTTATTGATCATATTATACAAATTATATTGTATTGTATGAACAAACTTGTATTGTACAAATATAATCGTACTATATGAATAAACATTTACTGTACGAAGACAATTGTACTCTAAGAATGAACTCATATTGTATGAAGAAATCATACTATACGAATGAACTCATACTGTACGATTTAGATTTTACTTAATAACTTAACTTTGCTTGAACTATAATTTTCTGATTATGTAAACATACCTTTACTCTTAAAAGGTTTAAAGAAGTAATTACTGACAATTTTAAACTAACAAGATCAAAATTCATGAATTTACATGTCCCATTTTAGTTTCTTTTCCTGATAACTCCTTGTGAATGCTTAAAAAATCTAAATCAAGTTAGAATTAAGATGGTTGAAATGAAATCTTTTTCACTCTACTTCATGTTTTTATATTGTGGATTTATTCTACAAATTCAACGAATGAAATTCATTATTTTTCTATATCAGGCTTTTATTCATATTAGAAAAGCTTAACTTTACTTTGTAGATTATTCCTCCCTATATAAGAGAATGAGTTATTCTTCTCCTCTATTTGGAAGATAATCTTACAACTAATATTCTTAGAAATTTAGAAACAGAGTAATTTGCAAAAAAATTAAAAGAGTCGCAAAATGAGCCCAAAATTAAAAGATGTGCAATGATGCCAAAAGTAAAAGATCCACTAACTGTATCAAAAATAAAAGATGCACAATGAATGCATAAAACTATTAAAAAGGGCACAAAATGAGCCCAATCTAAATTTGCTTCCCTTTCTAGTAAATATTTAAGTCTTAGAAAATTTTGATGTTCATAATATATTTAATACTTGATCCTAGAAAATCCTGGCTCATTCATCATTTTTACGGTATTAAGTTGTTTGATTTATTTCATGCTAGTAGTCTGAAAAGACTAAGTTTTCCCGTCAAATTGTAATTCTTGAATTAGATTTTTTTGTTTAAATAAAGGATTTTAACTTATGAAGTTAGTATACTGGATGTACAAACCCTAGAATCCAAATCCCTTAGTCGCAAAATAGTCAACGTCTCTCTTATTTGTCTTTTTTGTGTGTAGGGTAAGTTTATTACTTTCTAAAAATACCCTTGCAAGTTAATAGAGATATGATACTTTGAGTTGTTAATCTATTTGTTTCCTAGTTCTATTTCTATTACTACGTCTGTTTCAAATTTTTTTTCCTTTCTTTCTATTGTTTCCTACTTTTTGTGATGTCAAAATGGGGAGTAGTATTTTGTTATTTTTTTATTACTATTGTTGTTTCTTTTTACACGCCCGCTTTACACTTCTTTTACTTAAAATTGATTTTCATCAAAGGGGGAGACTTGTGTTTATTGATTACCTCTTTATTTCAAATTTTTATCTTTTATACAAGGAAAATTTTAGAAGAAAGAATTTTTTTTAAAAGAAAACATAAATAATAATATTTTCCATAATAAAAAAGGGGGAGATTATTATAGATATAATCCAAGCATTGTGTTTGGGTTTTAATGATAACAAATATTATTGTGGCTGATACTACTTTCTATTGTTTCTATGACATTATTGTTTTATTTTGTGTGTACTAATGTTTCAGGAATTTTGTCCACCTTTCTCTTTCAATTCTGATCATCTCAAGAATGGGTCTGTTATTTTCAATTTATTCTATATTTTTTTCCTTTTTTGAGTCACATCATGTATTTTTGGTAGATATCATTGCTAAGAAACCTTATATACAAACAGAGGGAGATAAATTTTTTTTTTTAGAGAGTCTATCTTTTGAGTAATTTATATTGTATGATTTCGCTTCATACAATACAATACGTGTATCATATTGTATGCTTTAATCTCCTACTATATGATCTGTTGTGCTCTAAAAAACCATAGCCATCAATGTGAAGAAAGATACTAATTTTATACTAATTGTACAGTACGATATGGATCGTACTGTACACCCTAATAAATATCTTTCCTAATTAATCTTGTAATATCATGCAATCAAGTCGTGGACAATTATTGTGATTAATCATATTATACAAAACTATTTGTACTATACAATTACCAAAGTACCAAAATTGGTTGTCCCTTAGAGTGTACCAAATGAAATCCGTGATTTTTGTACAGATCGTACCGTATGATCTCCATAGTGCTGGACGATCACCCATTTATGAAGTTGGCCATCCCAAGGATCGTCCCAAACAAATAGAAAGATTTTATGCATATTGTATAGTACGATTATGGATCATCATGTATGATATTTTGTAAAATTTGAATAATTTGTCTGAATTATCTTACTAGATGATTCTGAATTGAACTAATCATACTGTATGATTTATCTATCATACTATAAAAACAAAAGATGGATGGCTTGGAAATTAGGGTTTTTTGAAGCCCTCTATTTAAGGATCTCTAACACTCTTGTTAGAAATCTTTGGCTGCTTAGTCTTATTGAGAGGGAGCTTGAGGAAGTGAAGAAGGAGAGGTTGGTGAGAGAATAGAGGGAGATTTTGTGAGGGAAAAGTTGTGAGGGAATTCACAAGATTGCTCCAAGCAAGAATCTTGCCTTTGCGGCTTCAGAGAAGAAGTTCATCAAATAAAATTGTGGTCCTCTAACCATCACCAGGAGGGTTAAAATAGAGTTAAGGTTATCTGCTGTAAAAGAGTCATGGTTCTCTGCCACCTCGTTAAGGTGACACAATGTTTGTACATGCTTCTCTGCCTTATTTTGGGAGCAATATGAGAGTCACTTCTATTTAGTGCAATATTTGGAGAGGGAGTCTCCAAGGAGTGGACGTAGGTCAGGCTGGTTGAACCACTATAAATTTTGGAGTGTTCTTTCTTATTACTTTTATTGCATTTTAATTTATGTACTTTTTTATGATTTAATTTATGGACAAAATATATTTTTTTAGTTACTATATAATTAGTTCTATTTTTGCATCAAGAGGTTTAAAATTCTCATTTCATTAAGAAATTTATTAAACTACCAATTCCCCACCTCTTGGCTAGCCTTGGGACTAGTTCTTTAGGGTTTAACCACCCTCACGAACTTTTAATATTTTTAATTATCTTTTTAAATCTTTTGCATTGAATATGATATCTTTTGGTAAGTGTTTGAGAAGATAAATATGGTTTTGAAATTTTAACCATTCTTCCAATCAAATGTAAAGATAAAAATATAAATATCATCTTTAGAGATGAACATATTACTTTATAAAGGATTTGAAAGAAAATTTGTGTTTTAAAAAATGCACCGTTTCTATGATCAAAGATAATAAGTAGAATATCATATCATTAGAAGAAATGATAATAATAATCTACCTAAGCATTTGAAAATAGAAATAGGTTTCGAAAATTTGTATACATTTCTAGAGAATTTTCCCTTACTTTATAAGAATAAAATAGGGTTTATTTTAATCTAGAGGTACCAAATCTCCATAAAGGGAAGCCCTTATGATTAGTTACATCATAAGAAGGGTATTCTTAAGAAAACTATAATTAAAATAGTGATTAATATTATTTGATTACAAAGTTTAAGACTAAGAAAGGGTTAATAATTAAAAAAATTGATAACTCAATATTGAACAATTCTTATTAATTCAAAAGAGAAGAGTAGGGGGCACTAGATTCCAAGAAACTCAAAAGTAACCCCAATCTACCATATATTGGGCTTTATAGTTTAGGATAAAATTTTAATGTTTAAGCAAAAAATTTATCATAAATGTGGGGTTATATTCCTAGATGGTGAGAACTTATGATTTCAGGTCTACCACAAAACATTAAACTAAAGCGAATCAGTAAAGAGTAGCTACTAAATCTAGTATAAAGATATGTAAAATAAGAAAATGAGCCTTATATCTTAGATTCTTTGAAAGATTTTGGGGAATACTGGACACTTTTGGACTTATGTTTCTACCAAGAATTGGAATGCAAGCTACAAATCCATCTAGTCATTTCAAATCCATCATCTATGTCTTATGCAAAAACAAAATGAGTGAGCTATTGTTATTATTTAAATTTTATAAAGTGGGGTTAACATTAAATCGCCCCTAATAATAAATGGTGGATTATGATTCTAAGGCTAAATATAATTGTATTTTTTTTTTGTTGGTTTCTAATGCAATGTATGTCAATTGACTCAATGCAATAAATTAGAATGTGAAGTTCTTAATTAAGGCTTAAAAAATAAATTTTATCCAAAAGAGAAAAACTCCCCTTGACTCAAAACTACACCCAAATAGTTTTGTTGGTCATCTTCTACCCACAAGCAAAGAGGTACTTAAGAAGAAATATAAGAGTTTAATTAGCATATGAGACCAGAGGTGATTCATAGCTAACTTTCTAGACTAATTTTCTTGATTTATTATTACACTTAAATTTTATCCTTCAACTATGAGTAAAATAAAGTTTATAATTCCAAAGAGACTAAGAAAAAATCTAGCATACATCACATATACAAAAATACCTAAAATACAAGAGTTTTAGTGTACACAAAAATTAAACACTCCATAGCATGAATAAATAAACAAAGTATAATGTCAATTTTGGCAAGTGTCATTTAATATAGATTAGGGCCCATAGAAAGTAAAGGTGGACAAAATACACCACTAAAATTACTACGAATATAAAAGGCATAATATAATTCTATTTGCCAAATAAATTGGTTTATTTATTAGTCCTAAAGTCTTCTACCACCGATCATCCTATAGAAAGGCTTCCAAAAAAAAAAAATCTCCTAAAGAGGAAGAGATTTCCTTACTTTTGGTTCCTTTATCATTGGATAAACAAACCAATTTTAAAGACTATTTCAATCCTTATTAAATTTGATTTTAAAATAAAAGTAATCTAAAAACACTTCCTACAAGGTTAGAGAAGAAAGAAATATATAATCAAAATAAGCATAACATATGTAAAGCACTGACATTGTTCTTTTTTTGGGAGTCTACATCATGTGGAGAGTGTATTACAAGAGTTAAATCAAGATCATTGAAAAATAATCACATAGAATTAATCTCTATCAAAGTTTAGGAAACTCAAATTTGACTAGTGGTGTTCAATTTGAAGTAGAGTGGATGAATAAGGAAGGTTATAACACTCTCTCAGGTTTCTTTCCAAAATGGAATCCTTAATTTGGAACTTATGTAGCTTGACATACAATACTCCAATTAAAAAAAATAATATCTTTATTGAAAGCTAAGGATATCAAAAAACGTTCTATAGAGTTTAGTGATGCTTGGTGGGGATTTATGGAGTTATGGATTCTTGAACCCAAAGGGGTTAGATATATCCAAAACTAACAAACCTTGGAAAACTACTTGGAAATTTTAGAATTTTTAGTGGATTTTTATGATTTAAAGTGGATTGGGTAAAGAAAATGGAATCTTTTATTTGGATTAATTGGGCAAATTTAGAGGAGTTCATACGAGGATTAAGGTTCAACAATCTACAAAACATAAATTATAGATAAAAATATTAAAATAGAGGATGGATCTAAGGAATCAATTAGCTATAAAATTTTATGAGTAAACAATGCATTATTTTAAGATTAAGGCTATGGGATGAATGAAAAAAATTAACACATAAATGTAAAATTTCATTAAAAAATGATGGGTCAATTTAATGTTCTTTCATAACTAGTCTAGAATGCTTTCTGAAATCACCCAATCACTTGAACATGAAAATCCTTGGGGGAAAGAAAGAAATAATAATGAAAAATCACAAGAAAAAATAGAAAATCCATAATCATGAAGAACTAAACAAAAAAATTACATAAAGTTAAATGTAAATAAGAAGGTCCCTTATGCAGCAAAGTAGTGAAGCACAAGAACTCACCCAAATTATTACTTTGGCAAACCACCTAGCCTACCAATTTTGCATGGATTTAATCTAAGGAAATGAACAATAAAATACCATTAATTAATTCATAAATAAGGAGTTTCATACATAAATTTACCTCCACTAACATTTCATATCTTCCCTACTCAAATTCATATATGAGGGAATAAGTATAATTAATTTGTACTTGTAACCACTCAAAACTACCACCCTAACTACTTCCTCTCCTCACCTGGCCAGCCCCCCTCCTCTTTTCACATGAACTTTGACCATCTTTTTTACCAAGGTTTAGTGCCAAATAATCATAATTTAACTCTACATTACTATACTTTATATGTTAACAAGACCTCATTTTTATAACTAAGCAATTCACACAAATTATTTGAACACATACAAAATTTAAATGCTATATAATAATAATAAAACTAAACATCCAAATCATCTTTATGGCTTAAATTCTTTTTATGGATTTGACCCTTTAATTTGGCTCTAGAAACAGGGTCTCCTCCTTTAGCTCTTATTCTAATGATGGGGCCATCCCTAGGTGCCATATCAGTTCCATTAGGCTTAAAAAAACTCATCTCCATGAGTTAAAATCTACATAATCTTCATCCAAGCCTAGTGGAAGCTTTTGAAGGTCCTCCACCATAACTCAAGTATCATTAGTTTATGTCTTATCCTTCCACTTCATTAAGAAAATATGATCTCTTATATGGATATCTGCATGAGTAATGATGTGATCCACTTCAAAGGATTGTTGGATTGATCCCAATAAAAAGTTATCTTTCCAACTACAATAGAAGTATCCTATAATTTTTTATGTTGGAAAGCTCCTTTATAAAGTATCAAATCTTCCACATTGCAATAGGTCTAATAAGCATCTTTAAATAAATTTACATCATAATCATTAGTATCAAGTTTCTTAATAATCTTGAAATCTCCACATGCTCTAGATTAGTGTTTTCTAAATGCAGTGGATGGATACCTCTCAAGGTGGATTCGAATTAACATAGAATCACCAATATTAAATTCCATAAAATTGTTATAGTTTTACTTTAATGTTCAACATATTTTGTGATGGATTTTCCAAACTATTGTTTTACATTTTTCATGAAGGCATTGAAGATCTTTGGTAAATGTAAATATTGAATCAAAAAATGCATGAGCTAGAAAGTTTGAAATATAATCTAGTTTCCTAGGATTATAACCATAAGCTCTCTCAAAATGTGTTTTTTTGGTAGTCCTAGAAATTGAATAATTCTAGAAAAATTCAGTAGTAGGTAAATGTTGTTCCCAATCTCCTAGAATTATACCCACTAAACTTTTAAGAAGTTTTATTAGGGTCCTATTAACATTCTTGGTCTGGCCAATACTTTGTGATGAAAAGATCACATATACTTAAGTGTAGTATGCATGATTTTCTAAAAAGTTTTCTAAAAGTAACATATGATTTTGAGATCTCAATCAAAAGTATTTATGGAAGGCAGTCCATGAATTCTAACAATATCCTTACAAAATTTATTGGATATATGTGAGGCATCATTAGATTTTTAGAAATGCAAGTAATGTGCCATTTTAGAGAACCGATCAATAATAGAAAAAATATTAGCATGTCATATATGCATCCTAAGTATGCTTAATTAAAAATCAATGGAAATATCTTCTAAGTTCCTAAAGAAAACATGTATATCACATTATTATTGACCTCACATTTTCGTGAGGTCAACTAAACAACTCAATCCCTAAAGTATAATCAACATGCTCAAGTGGACCCCATAGGTGAATTACTCATGGTCACATTCTCATTTTCTAGTTTACCTCCCTGCTCTCTAATGGCTTATTTCACATGGAAATCATATAAGGAATATTCTTGAGCAATCCTTATCCTTGGTGAATGCTCCATAGAATGAATTAGTGTAGATCACTAAAAATATTGAATAAAATAATGCACTCTACCAGAGCCAACCTAGAGCTCTTAGCATTTCGTTTTTTTCCTCTTTGAAATTCCTCTACATTCCCCATTAATTTCCCTACTATTTAGATGCTATCATGGCAAGTTCTTTCACTAATTGAAGCTAGTTATATTCAAAGCTTATAAAATTTTAACCCAAATGTCCTAAAAACTTAGGTTCTTTAGAAAAGTCAATCAACTGCTCCTAAGGAAGGAAACAAGATCTAAATAAAATCTTGAGATAAATCCTACTTTGGTAAAACTCAAACCTTAGGATTTTATTAGGTTTCTAAATAACTATCTAAATAAGTTTGCCTAAACATGGTATAAAGCCTCCTAAATTCATATAATTATGTATATAATCCCTAAGAACCTCTATCTCATATTTGTAGCTCTGTTATACATTTTATATTAAGTTTAAACCCACTTTTACTTTTAGGGTTTTGGGTGCCCTAATGTACAAGATGAAATCATAGCCATTCTTCGATCTTAATTTTATTCAAATGAATGTGATTTAGTTATTCTATACACTCAATATGTCATATCGTACAAATAATGGGATCTAATCATGACCATTGATCCAAATTATGCATGATCAATAGCTTAGTTCTATGATTAACATGGCTAAGTAGCTAATCTTAGCATGTCATGTGGTAATGGCTTACTAACTCAACTGACTACTGTCATGCCGCCTCCCAATCATTGGCAAATATCTTTTAAATTTAATTAAAATTACCATAGCTTTAATAAATCATAGTAATTCAACCATGCTCTTAACCATTTTTCCTGATCTTGGGCTCTATGGAACTAAGGGGATATTCCTATATCTCCTAATTTTCCTTAAGTATGGTGATAAACCTAAGCTCTTATTTGAATTAAAAAGTGTAGTTTTAAAAAATATTAATTTTCTTTTGAAAAGTTTAATTTCTAGAATTTTTTAATTGAACGCATCATTATGAATGATAAATTACCTCAAAAGGTGAATATATCATTCTCTAATGGGTTCAAATTACAAAACTTTGAATTCATCCTGATTATCATATTCAAACTCAGGAAAAAAATCACATATGACCCTCGAGGGTCAAAAATAAAATTTGATAGAGTGTTTAACTACGTTAATATGGGTAAAGAGATCATTATTTTCAAAATCAAAATTATCATAATAGAATAATATACCTTCTCAGAGAAAAAAGATATTGTTTACTATCAATCATTTAAAAATGATGATAATGATCATTGTATTTAATTTTCCCAAAGATGATTAATTAAAGTTTTAAAAATTTTGATTTTTGAAAATTTGATATATAGGTTTCTTAATTTCCTATGAGTGCAAGCCCTCGTAGTTAGCATAAGCCCTCATAATTAATTACATCATTAAGAAATTGAAGTTTCATATGAATACTCTCGATTAAAATATCGGTAGAAATTTCATTTAAGATTTCAAAGCTTTATGTCAAAGGAGGTAAGGAATGAAAATTTTAATCGGGAATGGATCAAATTTGAACACTTATTTATTGAATTAAAGGAAGAATGGTAGGAGGTGTCTTGAGATTTTGAATCACTTCAGAAACATCCCAGCCAATCCTAAGTGTTGGGGTTGAATTTAATTGAAAGTTATTTAAGTTAAATGGTTGATTTTATTAAAAAGTTTGGATTCAATTCTCAGAGGTTGAGGTCTTATAGCCTGAGCTTATCTCAAAACCTAAGTCTAAATTGAGTACTAAAAATCAGTGACTCGGACCTATCTAATGAAGTACAAAATCTAGACTTACCTCAGCCTGGATTATGGAGCTAGCTAAACCACCTAGATGCTTTAAAACCATGTTTATGGTCAATTATGAAATAGTGGTTAAGGACATTAATTAGATTGAGTTTGAGGAGTTGGGGGTGACATCTAGAACATATTCCTAATTGAACCCTTTGATTTATGTTGGGTATTTGATACTTAAGTAAATATAATTATAGATTTAGACACTTTTAAGTTTGAATCTAATGCAATACATACATATCGACTCAATAAATTTTTAAATTTGAATGAATCAATTTTAAAAAGGCTTAAAAATATATTTTTCCTTAAAAGAATACACAGCATCCCCTTAACAGATCTGCACCCTCATAGGCCAGGTGGTCTGCTAAAACCAACATATGGGGAGGTGTATAACTAAAGAAAAAAAATGCAACAAGTATGCATGTGAACTCCAAGTAGTCTCAGGCTTACTTCTTAAAATTGTTAGATTTGCTATGTTATCTTAAAAATTTTAATTTTATATAAGTAGAAATAGTTTTAAGTGTGTCCTCACGAACTTCCAATCAGATTCTAGGCTAAAACAAATATGACATATAAGGTTGCCAAAAAATTACTAAAAGTAGGGAAATCCTAATCACAACGAACATCAAACAATAACTTTTAATAAACAATTTAATTAAAATTCAATGTCCATAAGAAAATGACTTTTTAATATTATAAACCAAGGTCTACATGAAAATTAAAGTGGCCGGGCACCACATGTATACAACTCGGATTCTACTCCTAAGACTCAAGTGACTTTGAGAATGGGACTTCTAATTCTTCACTTCTTTGTCCTTCTACAAGGCTTCTTAGATCATTAAGTCTGAATATCCAATTGAAAAGAAAGTCCACCTCGGAAGGGGTGATATATTCCCTCTTTGGAAATTTAAAGATCTTCCAAATTTAGATCTTCAAATGGTGAGGGACTCTCTGCTAAGGGATGTCCCTTCCTCTTTGGATTCCAAATTGGATGTTTAAATCACATCTTAAATTATCACTCTGACATTTACAACTCAATTGAAATTAAATTACATTTGAATGAAAAGTAAATCTAGACTAAAACCCAACCTGCAAGGTTATCCTAGGTAGTTATACTCAAATTCAAAATCTCAAGCAGTTATATATTAAAATTTAAAAATGCTCAAACTCACAGTCACACTTGGCCATACTCTTTCAATTTAAAGAGGGACTTAGAAATTTTTGAAGAACTTGTAAAAAATAATAATAATTTTAAAGCTTAATTATTTTTTATGCCTTTACTCAATGCCCTGTATGAGCATGGCCACCTACATAAGAATGAATTAGTATAAATTTTCCCTAACCTAGGGGTAGAACTAATGCACAATTAATCATATCATAGAGTATATAAATTAAAAAAAAATAATTACATCACTATTAACAACCAACATGTATTGAAAACTTCAAAATCTGGCATATATATGTAGTAAAAAAGTAAACACTGGCCTAGCCTAAGACAATTTATGCTTAATGTGGATGGCATTAGTACTTATTTAATTGGTGCCTTTGGTGGTGTGATTAGAGATAATAATGGTGGCCTCATTGTTGCTTTTGCGGGTCGTATTCAAGGTAACTATTATATTGTTATTTTTAAGGCCATTTTGTATGGTATTCAATTGTGCATCTCTCTCAACGTTTCTAATTTGCACATTGAGGTAAATTCTGACTTGGATTTTCACCTGTTTCAAGCTGAAGATGAGATGTGTTGTTCTCTGAACCTCTTTTATATGGTTAGATAAATTAATAAAACTTATGTTGTCCCTTAACTATTCTTTTCACTATATCAGTAAGGATTGTAATGCTTGTGCCTCTTGGTTGGCTATGTGGGGTTGTAATCGGACTTATTTTGTTGATTTTATTTGGGACACTAGCCCTGCCCATCTTCGTGGATTACTTAATCTTAATGCTTGTGGTTGTCCCTATGTTAGATCTTAACTTTTCTTGGTTTGTCTTTGATTTTTGTTTTTTTCATTTGGTGGTCTGTTAGCTGGTCCCTATTTTATGTCTGGGATTATTGCTTTACTTTGCTGTTTGACTGGGTTGTTATGCTCTGTTTCCATAATTCCTGAATTTTCCTTACGATGATTGGAATTTTTGTAGTTAGGAGGCTCTTTTATATATGGCCTTCTGTAATAGTTGTTTTTATTCTAGTGGGGCATTTGTTTTTCCCCTTGCTTAGGGGGTCGTTAACTGGAATGTTAATATTCTATCTCTATCTCAGTTTCTCTTTCTATTCCTGGGTGATCTGTGCTGGTTTTTTGTGGTCTAGGACTCTCGGTGCTGGTCCTTTCTGTGCTTTTGATTTTTTGAGTGCTATTGCACTCAGCTTTTGGATCCCACCTTCTTAACTGCTTTTCACAGGTTTTTATTTGATTCTATTTGGATGACTCAGTTGGATATGCTCATTACTTCTGCTGACTATTTGATTATGGACATGAGCAATGATTACAATGCTATTTTTGCTGAGAGCATTTCCCTTTGGCTGGGGTTCTGGTTTCATTCAACTTTCTCTTTTCTGGGAAGTTGGGGGAGTTGTTTCCTCATGTTAGTTGCTGGAAGGCATTTGGTTGTCCATGTGGTAATTATGTCGAGGGTTTGGCCTTTGCTCTTCATAGCTTAAAGTTATGTTATTCGACCTTAGGTGGTCTGTTAAGGTGCTGTTATGCTTCTGGGATGGTTGGATCCTTTTACCTGTCTTGGATTTCTGTTAATTATGCTTCCTACTTATGCTCAGGTTATTTAGAGAAATGGATGTTTATGCTCCTAAGGGTTAGATCGAATGGCATGTGGACATTCTTGATGAAGCTAATTATATTATTTTAATCATGAGCTCTTATAATCTATATCCTTGGTCTAACTTTTAGTGGTGCTTTGATCATTTCTATTTAAGTGGCTTAGCTCAGCTTTTTTCCCTCTCTAACTTTACCTCTTGCAATTATATTGTTATAATTCTCTCCTTTGCAACAATTTTGTTTTGCAGGTGATTTGGTTTAAAGTTGTTATCACCCATTTTTGTAGAAAGCTCGAGCATCAATTCTCCATCTATAGTTTTTTTTTTTTTTTTTGATGCTTCCCTTTAGCATCTATAGATTATTAATAGGTTCTTTTGTACTTTTGCTTAGTGGAGACTTATTGCTCATAGGTTTTTTCTCTTTTTTCTTTTTTGTAGCTCGTTGGAGCATAGTGAGCGATTAGTCTCCTTTAAGGACTTTGTAATAGTTTTTTATTATTAACACGTAAGCCCCTCTGAGGGTTTTAACCTTTAAAAAAAAAGATTTGATTATCTTAGCAAACCATCTAAAGTATGTGAGGTAGGTTGTGTGGATTGGATATGTCCTATATAGGGAAATTAGTTAAAGTTATTTAAAATTTGGATTGGTTAAAAAGTTTAATGGTAGATTTAGTTGAATTTTAAATATTAATGATCTAAAATTAATTTTAAGATGTATTTTAAAGTATTAAATGGATACCACATTTATTGCTCATCGAGGTCAAGAAGTTTATCTCACCTTCCTTGGGGCTATGTTAATAACCTCGTAGGCCTGGGTTACATAGTGATAACCAATATAATTAAGTGATTTGATTTGATTAAGATTTTAAAGTTAATGAATCTTAATTAAAGTTGATCGATTACTATTTTTAAAGTTAAATTAAGGTTTTTTAGATTTTTAAATCAATTATTTAATTTTCTGGATTATTTTAATCATTTAATTAGGGGGTTAAAATTAACTTTTTGATTAAGCTTTAATTCTAGAAATATAATATTTTTATAAATGTTAGACCTTAAGATAATCAATTAAACTATAAGTTCACTGGATTTGAATTTTTCTATATTTTGTTATGAAGGTTTGAAATTTTTACTTGAATTTGACTTAAGATTGACCATATTGTTGACTTTTTAAATTTGACTAATTTTTGAAGGTTTGAAATTTTTAATCAATATTATATTTTCATATGAGTTAAATTCCTTTGAGCATGATCAATTTGGATTTTTTTTGAATTAGTTATGATTTTTCAAAGTTTGAGTATATATTTGAATTATTTAATTGGTTTAATTAAAGGGGTTTTTGTGATTTGAATCCAAAAAAACTGCAAACCTTTTGAAATCACCTCCAAACATCAAAAATTATCTAAGGATGGATTATCAAGTTTTTGAGAATTTTTTGTAATTTTGTAATTATTTTTATTTAATTTAATTAATAAAATATTGATTTCTTATTAAAATTACATTAAACTTAAATCTAAAATAAAATTAAAGGGTTTTTATTTTCCTTCGATTAAGGTTTGAGTTTTAGTCAATTAGTGGTATTATTTGTAATTTTTTATTTAAATTTGATTTATTAGAATTTTTGGAATTTTAAATGCTTAAGTAAAGGATTAACTTAAATAAATTAATTAAGGGGTTTAATAATTTTAAAAAATCAGTGAAAAATTTTCTATGGGTTCCATGTGTTACTAAGTTTAATTTTTTAAAATTTCAAGTCAAAAGAATGTATATCCTAATCTCTGGAATTAATCTAAGTTTTCTAGACATAGGTCCTTTACCCTTAATGATGTCATTAGGTTTTATGAGCCTAAATCGATGTTTCTAACCTTTGATATACATGAATGAACACATAATCACAATCAATCCCTAGATCTAAGATAGCCCTAAGACTAGGTGGTGTGTGTATCCTACACATCCAAAAGATAAAATTAACTTAAATAATTAACAAATTGATTAGTGAATAATTAAGATAATATTTCAATAATCATATCCATCAAATCTATTCAAATAGCTCAACCTATGTTTAAAATTTTATAAGATCTCTACACATTTAAAATTTTAAATATATTTAAAAATAGAATTTAAAAAATATATATTTATAAACCTACATATAAATATATAAGATTTTAAATAAGATAAATAAAAAAAATATTATTAAAATAATTTTTTAAGGATTTGAGAGATCTTTTGATTTTTTTATAGTGATTTAAAAATAATTTTTAATTTTAAAATAATAAATATATTATTTAATTAAATATTAAGATATTCGAATCATTTAAATTATTTAAAAAATCATAATTTTTTTAAAAATAAACATTAAATTAAAGTATTTGAAATTTTAAAAATTTTGATATATTATTTAAATTTTTTTAATTTAATACAAATTTTTTTAAGTTTAAAGTTAATTAAAGCATTTGAATTATTTTAAAATTAATTAACATTTAAAATGTTTATTAAAATATATTAAATAAAGTCTTAATTATTTTTTGAAATATCAAATTATTTAAAATATTTAAATTATTTTAATTTGATCTTAAACAAATATTAGTTTTTTTTTTTAGGAAAGCAAAAAGCTTGCATTAATAAGAAAAGGAAACTCTAAAGTTATTACAAAGAAAGAATCGATTCCTCCTTCAATAATTTAGAAAAAGGAGGAATCATATTAGAACTGAAATCATTCCAAATGAAATCCCCAACTATAGCATAATTGGCACATAAATTCGCCAATTTATTATTTTCTCTACCAACCAAATTAAAAATTACAAAGTTAAATGAACTTAAGAATTGAAGATCTTCTTTCCACTTACCTCCCAAGTCTTGTAAGTATTTGATAATATTTTGATTGTCTCCTTCAATAATAAGACCTTTAAAAGATCTCATCCAATCTTTCATGATTTCTTTTATGAACTTTATTGCCAAAAGTTCCAAGTAAGCAACATCCCAATGAATGCATGATTTTCCATAAGCCATAATAAATCTTCCTTTGCTATATCTAATAACACCTCTGTTAAGAGAGTTGCTACTTAGCTTTTGCATGTTTTACTTTCTTGCAACTTGTATAGTTTTTATGATTTCAAATATTATTGTTCTAATTATTATTTTCTCCTAACACTTTTTGGAAGAGTTATTTTTGCTCTTGTGTGAACTAATATTTCAGGATAATCGAACTCCATACTAATGAAGACTTCAAATCAAATTCAGCATAAGATAGTTTGTAAATTAAAGTTTGTATTTTTCAATTTAATGAGTTTGAGAAAGTGTGATTGTAATTGAGTAACTTAGCACACACACACACACACACACACTGGGGGAGAAATTTAAAAATCAAAATTTCATATACTGATCGTATGGGATGAACCATATTCGTACGGGACGATCAGGTTAGTTATACCCCTCGGAGAGCAATGGAATGAACAGGAAGTGATAAAAATTTATACAATGAGAATATCCTCTCCAAATTTCTTTAAAAAGAGAGTTGTATCCACACTTCCTTTTTCTAATGATCTTTCAAGTAGGAAGGTGCTCAATCTCTCATACCAAGCCCTCGGTGCCTGTTTCAATTCATATAATGCCTTTTTCAGTTTGGAAACATGATTTGGGTGTTTAGAATTTTCAAAACCTGGAAGTTGTTCTACAAAAACATCCTCTTGAATTACCCCATTTAAAAAGGCACTCTTTACATCCATTTGGTATAATTTAAATTCTCTAAAACAGACAAAGGCTAATAAAATTCTAATTGTTTCAAGTCTAGCTACAGGGGCAAAAGTTTCCTCAAAATTAATCACTTCAATCTGATTATACCCCTTAGCTACTAATCTAGCCTTATTTCTAAGGACTACTCCTGAGTCATTCATTTTATTTTTGAATTCCCACTTAGTTCCAACTACAGTTTGATCCTTTGGCCTTGCAGCTAATTCTCAAACTTTATTTCTTACAAATTGATTTAACTCTTCTTGCATAGCCAAAATCTATAATTCATCCTAAAGTGCTTGATCAATATTTATGGGTTCTATGGTTGAAATAAAGGCTGAATGGCTGACTTCTTTGTTTAGTCCACGCCTAGTCCTAACACACACACTAGGTTCACCTATAATCAATTCCTTTGGGTGATTTTTAGAAAATCTCAAATCTAGTTTTCTATCTTCAAATTTTCTTCCAAATTTATTTTATCAATCTTTTGAGAGTTAATCTCTATCTCATCTTCTTCAACATTTGGCTCTTCCAAAATTATAGATTCATAAAATGCAGTATGTGTGGTCTCCTTAATTATCAAAGTTCTTTTATTGAAAACTCTATAAGATTTTCCAATAGTTGAGTATCCTATAAAAATTCCTTCATCTGATTTTGAATCAAATTTCCTAAGGCAGATTTCCATTGTTATGAATAAACATCTTACATCCAAAAATATGCAAATGTGACAAATTATGTATTCTTCATTTTAGCAACTCATAGAGTGTTTTATTTAATTTTGATCTAACATTCACCCTATTCAGAACTTAATATATAGTGCTAACCACCTCAACCCAAAAATATTTAGGAAGAGAATATTCTGCCAACATGGCTCGGGCGGCTTCTATTAATGTTTTGTTTTTCTTTTTGACTACCCCGTTCTATTGAGGGGTTCTAGGTGCAGAAAAATTATGATCAATTCTTTTCTCCTTACAAAAATTCTCAAAATTTTCATTCTCAAATTTTCCTCCATGTTTGAATAGTCAAAATCTCATTACATAGTTTTCTTTGAATCCATGTCAAAAAATCTTTAAACTTCTCAAATGATTAACTTTTATGATATAAAAATCTAACTCATGTGAATCTAGAATAATCATCCATAATCACAAATCCATACATCTTCCCTCCTAGACTTATAGTTCCAACTGGTCCAAAAAGATCCATATGCAAAATCTCCATTGGTTTACTAGTTCTAAGATCCTTACTGGACTGAAAAGAGGACTTCAACTGTTTTCCTAATTGGCATGCATCACAAAGGTGGTTCTTAGTAAAGTCTAGTTTTGGTATACCTCTTACTAGGTTCTTTTGGATAATCCTCCTAAGGTTTTTCATGCTAGAGTGACAAAGTCTCCTATGCCAAAGCCATGACTCATCAGATATAGTTTTTAAACAAAAAGTAGTAGGAGTTTTAATGGAGGTGATTACTCCCACGGGGAGGCAACTGAACCACTTGAGTGCCAACTCCATAAGAGTCATGAAGAACAACCGACACTTGAAGGAATCATTATTTTTAGAAGAGACATCATTGTCACAAAACTAGAAAAATGGTTTGTTAAATCAGTTCTTTCTTGAAGGACTTTAGGTGATGCATCTTGAATTTTGGAGGTAGCCTCACATTTATTATCTCTATAGGTATTATGAGAAATGCATATGTTATGCTCAATGGTCTAATTTATTTATGATTCATATTCTCCTTGTGCTTGTGATGTGCGGGAATTGGAGGATGATCCTCATCTTGGTGAGTCTCCTCAAACTATCAGCAATGGATTGGTTGTTTAAGCTTCTAATATTTTATCTTTGCATATGCTTGGTAAGAATGGTGATATTCAGCAACCTGAGTTAGTGGTTAATGGACATTATGGTGCTTCTTTTAAGCTTTAACCTTCTTTCAAGCATGAAGGGAAATTTAGTGGTCTCGCCTTTGTGGATGACTCTCATATGGATCTTTTTGATATATATATATATATATATATATATATAAAAAGAGATTTTATGAGCTGGAGCTGATATTTGAGTCAATTATAATATCTTATGTGCAGCACCCTCTGTTACATTTCCCTTTCTACTAAATTTTATCTCATAATCAATAAATTCTCATCAAAAAGGAATTATGCAACTTACCAACTGCTGTCCTCGTTCAACGCCATATGCATTGTTTGGCTCTGGAGGCTAAGGGTCCATTGGAATAATTATACTTATTTATAAAATTATTGTGAAAAAAAAAAACTTTCAAAAGCATCTCTGAATATTTTAAACTTTTTTCCTTTTAAAAAATTAGATAAAATTTTGTTATAACTTAAAAGTTTATTTTCATGTCTAAAAATTCAGACTTTGGGAGCAATATCACTTTCTGTTGTAAATGTTTCACACGGGCATAACATTCTCGTAATCAAAATCTAAAAACTATCACTAACTCAAAAAATTTCTACTCAAATATTTAAAATTTTCTCATAAATCTAATTTATTATTCAATATATCGTAAAACTAATTTATTCTTCGTAAAACTAAAGGATAAATAATTATATTTTGTACGATTTGAACTTCTGTTCTCATCATCATAATCAATAAATTATTGCTTACTCAAAACAACTCTATTAAAGTATTTAAAATTTCCCTTATAAATCTAATTTAGTATTCAGTATATCATAAAACTAATTTATTATTCATATAATCAAAAGCTTAAATAATAATCTTTTATATAATTTGAATTTCTCTCTCTATATATGTATATATAAAAATACATCTTGTACTTAACTTTACCCATTTATCATAATGCATTCTTACTTTAAACAAATTTTCTTTATTAATTTATATAAATTTATCCTTTAATTTACAAATTTAATTTTTTTACATTTATTTTAAAAAAATAATTGCATAAAAATTTCAATTTAATCTCTAAAATTTAAATAATAATTTATTCTAACGTTTTAAATTGTATCAACTACAAAAAACATATATAACTCAATAAATTTCAAATAATAATAATTATAGAACATGATCATAACTAATTAATTTTAGTTTAAATATATAAATAACTGATCTTTCCCCAATTCTTTAATTAACTTTCTTAAATAGGGCATCTTTCCAAATCCTTTAAATAATCAATCTGGCCGTAGCCTTCACTCAAACATGTCTTCCCTATCATCAACCGCATCAACCACGCTCGTGCTCACTCTTGTCCTTGCCACCAACTTCATGAGCTCAAAATCCTCTTTCTTGATTACGCTTGGCAACCCGCTATTTGTCGCTTTCTTCTCCTCTGATATTCACACGAGCTACGACTTCCCTCTCAAAAAGGAATTTTTATTGGGTCAGGTAACCTGATGTAGAGATACATCAGGTACCCAATAAAAAAATGACACATGCACTTTAAACAAAAAGCAATCAGCTTTAAACAAAAAGTAAGTGCATGTGGCATTTTTTTATTGGTTACCTGATGTATCTCTACATCAGGTAACTTGACCCATCAGGTAACCTGACCCAATAAAAATTCTTAAGACCAAATCTCTTCAATCACTCTCGTTCACTCTCCTAAAAATGACAACCGTTTTGTTAGAAATACACGTACACGTCAGCTCTTGCTTACGTGTCCCATTTGAGGGTAATCAAGATCTTGGCACTCTTGATTACAGCTTGTCTCATTCGCCTATATATTTCCCTCTTTGTAATAGCTTTAGCTATCTGAATACATCATTCTTTCCTTATTCTCTTTGTTCTCCATTTCTCGGTTTGCTTGGCTCAAGAACCATATTATGGAATCAGAGCCATCTCGGTCAACAGCTCTCGTTTTCTCCAATGGCGGACCAGTACTCTACCGCCTAAACTCTGACAAACCTCTAATCTGTCTACCTCCCTCGCCGAATTCGCCGTTCCCACACCGCGCAAGTTCCTCATATCCAATCTAAAGAATCTCGTTCACACTCAACTCACAAATGAAAACTACGCGATCTGGAAGCTCCAAATCTCTCAACATTTTTCTGCTAACGGCTTTAGTGGACACATCACCGGTGAATCTTCTTGCCCACCGGCGACATCCTCTACTAAACAAAACCTATGGAAGCTTGTAGATCGAAATCTCATTTTGGCACTTCTTTCCACCATCTCCCCGTCCATCCTCCCATATGTTCTAACTCTCACTACCGCACACGAAATTTGGATCACACTCGAAAGAAGGTTACAACCAAAGAATCGATCACACATCATTCAACTCAAGAACGAGGTACATCAAATACAAATGAAGGATAGTTCAATACAACAATATCTTGCCCAAATCAAGATATTAGTCGATAATATTACGGCGGCCGGCTCCACCGTGGACGCAAAGGACATAGCCCTTTTACATTATAAATGGTCTGCCTACCATTTACAATCCCTTCAAGACAGCAATTCGAATATCCTTGAGTCCAATCAACCTAGACGTTCTTTATTCGCTCTTATGCAACGAACAGATTAATCTCCAACAAGCACAACTCAAAGAAACACAACAACAATCCGAAAATGTTGCGCTTCTTTCAAACCGCAATTCTTTCAATCGCGGCAAGTTCACAAGATCCCGTGGATGTGGTTCTTTTACCCGTCCGCATCCCAATTACAGCTCTCCATCTACGGAACAAGTATCAACAGCCAAAACCACATGCCAAATATGCGGCAAATTAGGCCACTCAGCATTAAACTGCTGGCACCGGTGCAATCTTTCCTATGCGCCTCTTTCGAATCCCAAGGCTCTCATGGTCTAACAGCAAAATTCCTTGACAACCGAATGGGTACTGGACTCTGGGGCATCGTCACAGTTGACATCCGATGCATCCAACATCCATTAGCCAACACCTTACGCCAGCTCGGATTCTGTTTCCATAGCAAACGATAGTACCTTACCGATTCAAAATTTGGGCCAAGGCCTCTTACCTCTACCAGACTCTATTCATAAGCTTCGCCTTCGGAACATTCTTCATGTTCCCTCACTCTCTCATAATTTGCTATCTATTTCTAAACTAAAATCTGACAATAATGTCTCTATTTATTTTGATGCTAACAGTTTTCTTATTAAGGATCTTCAGGACAATCAGCCGCTTCTCCGAGGTCACAATCACAATGTTCTGTATCAAATTAAAATCTCCACCATAATCAAATCTACTACTCTCACGGCCACCAACACATCGAGTTCCCACTAGCATGCTCAGTTGGGCCACCCTCACGCCGGTCTTCTCACTATTTTAGCTAAATACATACCTGAACTTTGTCACTCTTCTCATACTTATAATATATGTGTTTCTTGCAACGTGGCGAAAAGCCACAAACTCCGTTTTTCTACTAGTATCTTGATCTGCACTAAACCGTTTGAACTTGTTCACTCGGACATCTAGGGCCCGACCCCTCATACATCTTTAAACGGTTTTAAATACTATGTGATTTTCATAGACGATTTCACAAGATTTTCGTGGATTTACCTAATGCATTCAAAACAAGAAACGTGCTCCAAATTTCAGATTTTTTGTAATTTAGTTAAAAATAATTTTCACACCAACATTCACACATTCTGATCCGACGACGGCGACAAATTTAACAGCAATGCTTTTCGTCAATATCTCTCCAACAATGGCATTACTCACCAAATGAGCTACCCCCACACACCCAAAAAAAATGGTCTAGCGGAACGAAAATATCGTCACCTCATCGAACTAACTCGAACGCTCCTTCATCCGGCCAATCTTCCTGATTCTTTTTGGGCAGAAGCAGTCGCAACAACCAATTACTTGATAAACATATTACCCTCTTCGGCTATCTCAAATCAGAAACCCTACTTCAAATTACATGGTCGCAATGCCTCCTACTTGCACCTTCGGATGTTTGTGTTTCCCGTGGCTAAAACCTCAAGCTCCAAATAAACTTTCGTCTCACTCACAAGAGTGTTTATTCCTAGGATATTCTACACAACATAAAGGCTACAGGTACTTCAATATTCTTACAAAGAATATTCATATATCTCATCATGTCGTATTTTATGAGATTCTTTTTCCGTTTAAGCAAAATCCCGAACACACCTCATCTAACTACGAAAACACCTCATATTCCCCCCTGCTTCTCGTTCCAACGTCTACCGTATCATCTCAATCTCCGTTCAATCACAACACCACACAGATCTCTCGACAAGTCTAAACTCCTACAAATTCACTATAAACACATCCTCAGGATATCAATATCACTCAACCTTCGTCTACCATTTTTCAGCACATCAACCACCATATATATCTAATCACCATATGCAGACTTGCCTGAAATCAGGAATATCTTGCCCAAGAAAAATCTTCGATCTATTTGTCATTCCTCATCCGGATCACACCCCAAAATCCTATTCTCATGCCGTCAAACATCACCAATGACGATCGACAATGTCGTCTGAATTCCTCGCTCTTCAGAAACAGGGTACATGGTCGCTTATATCACCACCAACAGGCAAAAATGTTCTCGGCTGCAAATGGACGTTCAAAACGAAGTTAAATCCCGATGGTAACGTTACTCGATACAAGGCCCTCAAGGTTGTGCTCATGAATTCGGTATCAACTACACTGAAACGTTCAGTATCGTTGACAAAATGGTGACAATCTGCATCCTTCTAACTATTGCTCTTCATCATCATTAGCCAATAACCCAACTCGATGTATCCAACGCCTTCTTACATGGTGACCAACAAGATGAAGTTTACATGAAACAACCTTTGGGTTTCGAGGATACCCTACACCCTAACTACATCTGCAAACTTCATAAATCCATCTACGAGCTCAAACAGTCACCATGTCAATGATTCCAAAATTCACGACATTTCTCCAATCCAACGGATTCACCTTTAGCAAAGCCGACCCGTCCTTATTAATTTTCAATCAGGATAATATTCTTATTTTTCTCCTCATTCATTTTGTAAACTAGCTGGTTCACTGCGGTATCTGTCAATCACCAAACCAAATATTGCCTTCGCTATCAACCAGATCTGCCAACAAATACATGAACCCCGCAACCGCGACTACTAGGACTTAAAACGACTTTTAAGGTACATAAAAGGCACCATCAACTTCGGACTACCAATCACACGGGGAGCTCTTCAACTACGCACCTACACCGATGCCGACTGGGCAGCAGACTCAGATCGCAAATCCATCATAGGGTTCTGCACTTTTCTCGATCCAAATCTGGTATCTTGGTCCGTCAAGAAACAAACAACGGTCTCCAAGTCATCCACAGAAGTAGAATTCATATCTCTATCTTCCGCCACCTCTGACATACTTTGGCTGCATCGGCTGGTCAAAGAGTACCACATTCCTCAACACTGTCCAACTTCAGTCTTTTGCGACAACACGTCCACCATCGCACTAGCTAACAGTCCAGTCTTACACGCTCGAACTAAACACATCGAAATCGATATCCATTTCATCAGCTGACACATCAAACAAGGAGACATTACAATTAGTCATGTCAACACTACGGATCAAATAGCTGACATCCTTACAAAACCCCTACCCGCCAATAGATTCGGTCTTCTAAGATCCAAATTAACCATTCGTTCACAGAATGATTAATTTGCGGTAGGCTGTTAGAAATACCCGTAGACATCAGCTCTTGCTTACGTGTCCCATTTGTACGGTAATCAAGATCTTGGCACTCTTGATTACAGCCTCTCTCATTCGCCTATATATTTCCCTCTTTGTAATAGCTTTAATTATTTGAATACATCATTCTTTCCTTATTCTCTTTGTTCTCCATTTCTCGGTTTGCTTGGCTCAAGAACCATATTACATTTATCTTCTCGCACGATGGAAATCAACATAATCCCTTCATCTTCTTCAACTTCAAGCAACAAACGACATAAAAATACCGTAAACGCCTCAACTCAAGCATCAAGAAGCCCACAAGTACTTACCGATCACAAGATACATTTCTATACAACTCAGCAGTCCCCATATTAAGAAAGAAAAAAATTCCATTAAAGCAATAAATAAAATTTGATTAGAAGCTGTTATAAAAAATAAACCAAATGCCATCAACATGGCAATCAATGTGAAAACTAAAATGAAATTAAATCCAAAAAAGAAATTGAATGGACAATAAAATACCTACAGGAAAAGACTTGAGGAGGCATCATTATGATTTTGGAGGACTAACTTTGCACACCTCTGCGTCGAAGCCACATTCCATGAGTGTTAGAATCCATGCCCTCTGTTGTTCAGACAGTCTATCTCTGGGACCTTTCACTTCGACCAGCTTGGCTTCACCTCCATCCATATCTCCTCCACGAAAGCGCCAAAGCAAGAGGTCTGGCATGCCACTCGACCAACTCCTGTAATCCATTGCAAGATGCCTGCAAAGGGAAGCGAGACAACGGCCGCCAACACAGGAAACTGCAGCGCGCAAGTCAGAGAGGGGAAATCTATCCCAGTTGACACCGTGGCATGCTGTTCCCTTGTTCAGTTGCCATGAAGTGATCAACAACTCCTCAGCCATGCCTTCATAGATCTTTTCAAGGAGAGACTCTATTGAGCTCTTTCTCATCACATAGAAATCATCTGTGAGGAGGTCTAGTGGAGCTACCTGCAACAAAATGATATAAACGCAACTGAAGACTAAGGAAAGGAAATCTATTTCTGTACACTCTGGGCAATACAGTCAGACAAAGGCTTTTCATCAATTGAAACAACTGCTGCTATATAAAAGAAACTTCAGCAAATAAATATCAATAGATGCTTTCCATCAGACATGCTCTGCGTAACATAATTATACTTACTGAAGCCGTCATTTGCAATCTGGAAACGATGCATATTTCAAGAACAGATGAAAGAGGCCAAACAATGAAAGAAATTAAATAAACTTACACAAACATAGTAATTTTATAGTGCAATATTACATAAACACCACTATTCATACTGATTCTACTATAAATAGCTCGTGTTTCTCCTTTTAGACTTAATTAATCAAATGATTGCAGAGTTTCTCCTGGGAATTCCTACTAGGTATGGATGCATGAGATTCTTGTGTTGTATGATTTTAGCAGCAACTGAAACAATAGGACATAACAACCATTTCATATTTCAGCAAAATTAGAAGAGCTTGTTCATAATCATTTACTTAACTAATCAAACAATATTTGACATTTTTATAACTACTAGATTGATTAAATAACAAACTTGAATAATCTGGTGCTTGATTTATCTATGATAAATCTTGGCAACCCTTTTCAAACTTACAAATCCTAGTACAATAATAAGAAAATAAAAAGTACCCATATTTTATCAACAACCATTGCAAATCAAAATAATACTCTATTTCTCCCACATTTAACCTAAATAATATACAAGTTCCTCATATTGTAGCAAATATGCTATCAATTTATAAAACACTAAATAACACAGCTGTAAGGTAACCTTTTTCACTACTTATTAGTCTATCTCAAGAACTCATTATAGGGAAGACGATTGGGCAAACTAGAGAAAAGGATGGATGAGATATACTACCTTGAAGACAAAATTACTCATCATAATCCTTAATCACCTTTGTCAATACCAAAATCATTTGAGAATCTCATTATAATCTATAGCATCCCTCTTCTACAATCTTATAGTGTACATTTTCATCACCTTTAATGAATATTAACAATAATATAAGACTTAAAAAATTTTGAAATATCATTTTTTTTTTGCAAGTGATTCTATATCATCTACTCTTTTCATGTTAATTTATTATAATATTTAGAGACTCAAGAATCTTTAATATTTCTAAAATTACAGGATTTAAAATTTTTATTGATGATTGCACTTATAGATGATATGATTATATCTAACTAAACAAAAAAATTAATATCAAATTTATTCTCACAACCTTTATTGTAATGATAAAAAAATAATTTAAAATTAAAATCTAGATATTTCTCATAGATAATACTCATGATTATTTTAATCATTTTTTATCTTTTTTCTTTCATAAATAAAGTATCATTTCACCATTCCTCCTGTCCTGACATCTCCCGATGAAATAAGATAGTACAAATAACTTTTTTTTTGCTTTTAGCAAGTCACTATGACAATTCTTTTCAAAATCAAGTTCAAAAAGATATTGGGGGAAATAATACTAACCACCTCATATCTAACCAATCAAAGACATCTGAGAGTAATCAACTTCAAAAACCTCTGAACTACCTAGCGAAATTCCTCTTTACAAAAAACTTAATTTCTCCAAAAATATTTGGATGCATTGCTTCTGATCACATACACAAATATTAGGATAAACTTAATTCTAGAACATTAATTGTCTTTGTAAAGTATTCATTTTCTGAAAAATGATATAACTGTTATAATCCAATCATCAAAAAATTCTTCATTTCAAAATATGTTGCCTTTGATAAAAATAAAAAATTTCAAGTAAACTCATCTACAAGAGGAATAGCCAACTAGAAAATAAGTTTAATAAAACTGCTTGATTCCATATCCACTTCCCAACAATGTAAACTCCAATCACCATATTCCTTCGGGTCATAAGATAACAATGATCAAACCATCAAACACATTCTTGTCTATATCCAATTTTCCAATGCACCTATCTTCAAAATTTTTCTTCTACACAAAAGATTTCTTACAAATCTGAGCTTGGCTCCAACTCTATTAAAATACTACAAAAATCCCGGCTAAGGAACTAGAAAACAAGAGTTAAAATATGTCATGAAAGAAGAGATAAATGCCATAGAAAAAATCACTTGGGGTATCAATGAGCTACCAAAAATAAAGCAATTAGATACAAATGAGTAGTTTCATTAAAACATAGAGCAAATGGAAGCATGGAGTGATAGAAGTAATGATTAGTTGCCAAAGGCTATACTTAATCATATGGAATTGACTGTAAAAAAATATTATTTCTTAGTGCAAAACGAATGCAAATCATGTTTAAATTTCTCTTGCTGCTAATCTTGGATGGTCCATGTAAATGTATAATGTGAAGAATGTTATCTTCTATTCAAATGTTGAAGAAATTTGCATGGATTTATCAACAGGATTCAACGACTCATTTGCAAAGAATAAAGTATGCAAATTAAAAAAAATGCTCTATATAGTCTTAAATAATTCTCTAAAGAATGATTTGATATATTGACAAAAGCCATAAAAGGAGCATGATACATACAAGCTAAAGAAGCCATACAATCGTCATTCTTCATAAAACACTCTACCATGCATTAAAAAAACGGACAAGGCGCACAAGCCGAGGCGGAGGATATGCGACTCGAGGCTTAAGCTTCGAAGGAGCAGGCAGTTTTTTCGCACAGGGCATACGCCTCGAGGCGAAGCCTCGATTTAAATTTATATGTATATACCACGGAGCAGCTCGTATAAGAGCCAAGTATGGGATTAGGGTAACCTGCCTGCTTTGTCAGAACTGAAAGGGAACTCCACTGACTTCGACGGCCACGAGAGGGGAGCAAAGGTAACATACCTCGGTAGAGTTCGACGTTGACTTCGACGACCATGAGAGGTGAGTGAAGGTAACATACATGGGTAGTGTTCGACATAGCTAGAGGCTAGCAAGATGCAATCTAAGAAAACGTTATATTTCTTTTCATGCCTCGAGGCTTATGTCCAATCATTTGTGTCATTGCTTCGCCTGCTTCCATAAGCGTAGGGTTCATTTTTCACATCTTCGTAACGATCTTTCTTCCCGTCATTTGTTTCATCTTTTGCCTGATTCTCGACTTCGACTTACCTCTCCGCAAAGGTAACGATTTATTTCTCTAACTCTCTTTCATTTTCATCTGTTATGTCTAATTCCGTGCCTAGTGTAGATAATAATAAGGAATGCTTGATTGAAGATGGTAAATTTCAGTTACCGTCTAAATCTATTCAGCATAAGAAGAAGTTAAACAAAGATTGGGCCAATCAAAGGCAACCTTAGAGGAAGAAAAATGGGTATGCTTGGTGTAAATGATGGTTTCACTTCACCATCTAGAAGTCGTTAAATACCAAACCAAGACGAAGGCTTTGGCTGCTCGTTCCGCTCTCGCTCTCCCTCCGATCCCTCTGCTTCCTCCATTCGTTCCTCCCGACCTTCTCTGTCCCGACCAAAGTTCCGAAGAGAGAGAGAGAGAGAGAGAGAGAGAGAGAGAGAGATCAAATCCTTACCTCACTCACGGGTGCCCGCCGGACTCCCTCCTCCGACTCCAGTCCGACGTTAGACCCGATCCGATCCAGAAGCCGGAGCCCTGCCCGAGCCCCCTTGCTTTTTCCGATCCTTCGTGATCGAAGACTTCGCTCCTCTCTGACTTTCCTTCCTGTCTGGTGTGGGCTCCGAAAATTCGGCCCCAGCCTCCGCTCGCTCTTCTTATTCGGCGAGGGAGTTTTTAACTGAATAAGTTCCGAGGTAAATTTTGGAAGGCAGATGGGTTTGTAGATAAGACACTACCCAGAGATTTCGCCCTCATTTGGTGAGGACTTTATGATCTGAGTTCTGGTTTCCTATAGGCGCAAGCCCCTATAGTTAATTACCCCTCCCGGTAACGAGAGAGAACTTTCGATTAAGGCTAGTCGTCGATCAGATATGTAGAATATACGTGTTATCTGGCATATAGTAGCAGCATGGGTATTGAGATTTGGAATATGGCTGAAAATTGAAGAGTTGGATTTGGGAAGATTTGGAGATTTGGATTGGGATATTTGGGAGAATTTTATATTTAAAAAAAAAGAAATTTTATCATCTAGCACTTAAAGCGGATGGTGGGGGAATGGATGATAGACCCGATCAAGATCCCATGGTTCTGTCGTCCCGGGCCATCATGGTCCCTGGTCTACTTAGTCAGAGGAGGTAGTCGACCCAACCTGACAAAAGGATCCTTGTCGGCAGCCATGGGTTGCTTCGTCCAAGGGGACCTTGTAGACCTGGGGTGAATGTTTGTCTGAGGGGACAAATTTGAATCCACCTTAGCTTACAGAGGGCTTTGTGCCCTATCTATCATATCCTATTGATTCATATCTCAAGGATTTAACGCCATTAAGGAACGTATTAGCTCTGGCCATAACCGATATCTGTGGTGCCATTTGGCGGCAAAACCACTCGGTTCAGAGGGCCCCGGGTCATAACTGTTTACCTGCAGTGCCATTTGGCGGCGAAACTGCCGGTTAGAGGACACGTACCACGTCCTTGCTGGCAAGAGATTGTTTGAGAATGAATCCTAGTGATATTTTCGACTTGGCATTTGACTCTTTGTGAGCTAAAGTTATATTTGAATTTGTCCACCTCGGCAAACTATTGCGGAGGGTGGATGGATTTTGCTTTAAGCATTGATGGTTAGATTCGATTTTTTAAATGTTTTGGGATTTTGGAAATTTTTGGATTTTTGTGGAGTTTTAAGTATTTTGAGTGGTTTTTGGAATTTTTTTGGATTTTGATATTTTTGTGGAGTTTTTATGAGATTTTAGGATTTTTGTGGGTATTTGGGTGGAGTTATGAAATATTTGAAATGGATTTTGGATATTTTGGAGATATTTGAAAAATATTTGGAAACCCCTCCGGTTGAGATCTGAATTCAACACGGCCATCATCGGGGTGTTTGGGGTCATTTTCACTTTATGGATTGAACCTTGTCAACTCTATCTATTGGTCGATAGAGGATCAGGTTTCGTAGGCTTTATACCCTTTGATAGTGAATTCTCATTATTGTAGGCCTTGAAGGTCTAATATGAATGTATTAAGACAAATATAACGGTCGCCACAATCGTATATTTGTCTGTTGGTTCGAACCCTGTCGACTTCTCTTGATCCGTATAGAAGGATCGGTTTCGAACCTGAATTCACTTGTCAACCCGCGCAGCATCCCTAGACGTCACGTGTGTACTAATAACACACTCGCTGGGGCCTATGCGGGTTTGGGGGCATTTTACAATTAAACCCTGTCGGCTCCTTTTTACCTGCTAAGGAGGATCGGGTTTAAAATTTGATAACCCGCGCAGCATCCCTAGACGTCACGTGTGTACCAATAACACGCTCGCCGGGGCCCATGCGAGTTGAGATTGTACTTTCCCCTTTAGTGTACCTATGTGTATACAATTTATAGTGCACGTGCAGGGGTACTTTGAAAGTATTCGTAGACGCCTTCTGTCCGCTTGCATAAGTGTTGCAGATCCGGTGGCGTTGCATTGTTGTCTTGATATCGACTCCCCCTTTTCTCATTCACCGGGGATAGGGTTCTTCTTGACTTTGAAGTTTGCTGCCCTGCTTTGGAAAGATCTCCTTTCAAGATCTTTAGTATAGTGGACTCGTGATTTTTGATATTTGTGGAGGCTAGAGTTGTTTCCCTTCTTGAATACAGGATCGAGAAGATCTTGATCACCATAGTCGTAGGTGATATTTACACTTGTGCCCACAGTGGTTCGCTATGCTTACGAGGTTTTCACTGTTGTTATCCACAAGTGGCTTGTAGTCATTTGCAGGGGACCGTTGTATCAGCTACGAGCTCCTAAGAGTATTCGTAGGAGAACCCTTGCTTTTGCATTGAAACCACCTTTCACCAATCTCAGGTGGGCTTGATTGTACTTGTTTGACCTCGTAGGGATCATCGTAGGAGGTATTTGTACTTGTCGTGTATTACAGTTCTACTTGTAAGAAGGCGATGAACCCGGCTGCAATTGAAGGGCTACTGACTGTGGGAACGAATATAATGACCTTTGTGATATTATTGAAAGCTTATATCATTGTTTGTGAGTGCACCAACAATTCATTGAAAGCTTGTGGGAACGAATATCGATGTGAGTGAACCAACAATTCACTCATATTTGGGATTTTAATGAATGACCTTCATTCATTCATTGACCTCTTTATTCGTAGGGGATACATGTCCTCTACGACGACCTCCTGGAAGTACTTTGTAGAAGATCCATTATTTCTGCATCGAATCCACCCTTTCACCAATCTCGGGTGGTGTTTGATGTATTTGCACTTGTTTGTAGGTCGTTTCACATTCGTAGACATTTGCACTTAGTCTGTTAATCAACCATCTTTCAGTTGCAAGGAATATATGTACTTGTCTTCGGTCAGATGATTGTTGACACTAGCGGGCATTTACATTCGTTGTATGCTTCACTAAACACATCCGTAGAAGGTGTGATTTGATTGGTGTTGGATGTGAGGGCCCAACGATGTTCAAATCGGACTCAAGCCTGGGTTCTTCCAAGTCCAGTTCAAATCAAATTCATGAGCTCAATGTACAAGATCATTTCTATGCCTGTTGTAGTCCAACTCAAGTACTCGCTTGAGTTAGAATTGTTCAAGCCATTAGTGTTCAGGTTCAGAGTACAAGTTCAAGTTGATTGTTCATTCACATCCTTGCTCGTCGTGCAATTTCAAGTCTTATAATTTGATTTGAGTTTGAATGTTCGATATCAAATTCTTGCTCGAGTCCAGTCAAATTTCATGTTCTTTTTAATTTTGAACTTGAATTTAATCTTTTATTAATGTCTTTGGAGTTCAATCAAGTCCATGTACGAGTCTCATTTTTGTTCATTTGATGTGCAAATCAAGTCCAAGTACGGTCCGTCTTCACCCGAAATTTCGGCAGCCTCCCGGCGTCTCCCCTGTTTAGGGGAAAACTACGAGAAAACTGGGCCTTTCCCACCATGCGCAATAAAGGCGTGTATGGTAGGTGTCCTCTTGCGAGGGCACCGCGGCCGTGATATTTCTTCCCACCACGCGCAATAAAGGCGTGTATGGGGCTCTGACGGTACCTGTTTAAATGACACAATTTGCTTTCCCCCCGCTCGGGGGTACTTATAAGTGACCCCACCTCGCCGTAGGTGTCGCACCGGGGTCCCTTTCCACCACGCGCAATAAAGGCGTGTATAGGCGGTTTTCCGGTGCGCCACGAACACCGAGGTAGAGTTTAGGTGATTGCTCGCTTCTCGTAAGCATCAGACCGGCGTCCCATCCCACCACGCACAATAAAGGCGTGTATAGGAGTTTTTCCGGTCTGCTGCAAACAACGACGCGAGAAATCTGAGTTTAGAGTGTTCGTACCTTCGCGGGCTTTGATGGTGTGGCACGAGGATCGAGGCAACGGAGGAGGCATATCATATATATATTTTTAGAAATTCAAAAAAAATATTAATTAAACTTAATTATAACGGATTATAATCAACATTATTTAATCATGATTAAAAATATTTAATATATAATTAATGTAACTAATTATATTTAATTATAAATAATTAATAATTAATTAATAAAAAAATAATCATTCATAATTAAACTAAATTAATTATAAATGATTATAATTATTTATTAATTAATTATAATTAAAGTAATTAAATATAAATAATTAATTATATTTAAATATAGTTAATAATAATTAATTAATATTAGGATAATTAATTATAATTAAATTAAATTAAATATAATTAACATTATTCTTAATTAATTTATAATTAAATAATAATATTAATAAAAATCCTCCCTCCCCCTTTTTCTCTGGTTTCACGGGGTCAAGCCGAAGAAGCGCAAGGGAGAGAGTTACCTTCACAGCAAAGGAGCTCCTGTGGTTGCTTCGATCAAAATGTCGTGACCCACGATCTAACAGGAAGGGAACGTCGCTGAGGGAGGCGGAATCAAACGGCAATGGGGAGCTTGGCTTGAAGGAAACGGGTGAGAGGGGACCAGTTGCTCGGGCTCCAGAGAGATCGGGTATGTCGCCGGCTTCAGTGGGGATCGGGATGGGGTCGGAGGTGCGGCTTGGAGCTCCTGCGGCTTGGAGAGGAGTCTGCTGTGAGCGAGAGTCTTCACGTGGAGAAGGAAAGAGCTTGCGGGATGTGTGGATCGGACGGGAGCAAGGCGTCGGAGAGGAGAATGGTCGGGAGTTTGCTGTGTGCGTGGGAGAGGAGCTCCGAACAGGAGTTCGGGATCGGAGAAGCAGAGACTGTCGTGACTTGGAGTTAAGAGATGAAGAAGGATCGTGGAATGTCCCCTGGAAGCAGAGCTCGTCTCCCTCTTATAGACGCAAATGGGAGGCGATCGAAGTCGTCGTCGCAGGATTCGCGGAGAAGCGATGTGAACGACGCCGAACAGGTACGAAGTTACGGGATTTCTGTTTGAGTCCAGCGGGATTTCTGCAGGATTTGCGGCTGTATTTGAGCGAAATTGCAGCTGTATTTGAGCAGGTATGCATCTAGTCATTTATCTCATTTTTTTTATTTTAATGGTTGTATGGGTCAACACCTGGATCGGAAGTTGCGACAATATGATCGGAAGCAAGAACAGGACCCGCCGGCTGTGAAGTTACCTTCTCCCTTTCGTCGCTTCTTCGGCCTCTTCTCGGCTGTTCGACTTAGCTCCCCCGACCGACTTTCCCTTACTGTTGGATTGGGAGTTGCGACATTTTGAATCGGAAGCCACAACGGGAGCTGCTCGGCAGTGAATGTAACTTTCTCCCTTCACGCGAGCTTCCACGGCCAAATCCCTTGAATCTGCAGAGCCAAGGGATTAGTTAGTTTTTTTTTTTTACTTAATATAAATATATTAATTAAATATAATTAATTACAATTATTATTTTTAGTTAATCAACGTTCATAAATTAATTATTATTAATTAATGTTAATTAATTATATTTTATTAGGATTAATTAATGTTACTTAAGTTATAATTAATTCTAAATTAATTATAACTTATTATATTAATTAACTTTAATAATTTTAATTAATTATTTTAATTAATTATAATTAATTAAAAATTGATTAATTAAAAATGATTATTTAATTAATCTTATTTAATTAACATTAATTATAATTAATAAAAAAATAGAAAGTGTTTCCCCTCCCTCTCTTATCTCGACATTCGTGTCGGACCGGCAAACCACCTATGCACGCTTTTCTCTAGCGTGGTGGGAGGGAACCCGGTGCGACGCCAACGACGAGATAGGCGAGTGACTCCTCAATCCTCGTGCCGACATCTACAACACCGACGATCGCTAAGGTATAACTTCTAAACCCTAAAACTTTGAAAACCCATTCCCGGCGCTTGCAATGCGGCGAACGACCAACTCATGCACGCTTTTCTCTAGCGTGGTAAGAAGGGAATTCGTTGCGGTGCTTGCGACGGGACGGGTAATCAAAACCCCATTTTCGGCATTAGTGTCGGACCGGAAAACCAACTCATGCATGCTTTTCTCTAGTGTGGTGGGAAGGGAACCCGGTGCGACGCCTACGGCGAGGCGGGGAAAAATATAAACTGCTTATTTTGAACTGGTGCTCGCAACTCATGCACGCCTTTTTCTGGCGTGGTGGGGAACAAAATAAATTACAGCCGCGGTGTCCTCTTCCGAGGGCACCTACCGTGCACGCTTTTCTCTAGCGTGGCAGGAGGCCCAGTTTTCCGTAGTTTTCCCCTAAACGGGGGAGACGCCGGAAGGCTGCCGAAATTTCGGGTAAATGCAATTCGTATTTGGGACAATTTGGAGCTTTACTTGGACAATTGATTGGAGCATCAAATGGACTTAATTCAAACTCAAATAATCTAATAACTTCAAGTGCAAACGAAACAAAGGAATGGCTCGAACTCAAATGAACTACAACGAAGACTTGAGTTGGATTATGATCTTGAACTCAAGGGACCAAAGGACTTGATTTGAACAATTTGAGCAAAGGACATAGAACTTGTACTCAAACAGGAGTAAAGGACTCATGAGTATGGATAGAACTTGATTGAATTCAAAGGACTTGCAAGAACTATAATGAATAAAGATCAAGATTTGAACCAAAATAACTTAAGTAAAATGCAAACTCAAGCAATCATGACTTGAACAATTTGGATTTGTAATTAGCTTGCAAGGACGCAGGGAACTTGAACACGAACTGGACTTATGGATTTGAACCATACTTGGACTTGAATTTGAAAAAACTTGAATTCAAATGTAGAGAATCAAACTCTAATTCAATAACTGTATGAGCATACTAAAAATTTAAATGTTGATCAATAAATTTGATCATGCAATCAAAGATCGGCAAAGGGATGAAAGACCTATGTTGAAGCCTTAGTAAGCATGATTGTTATTTTGCTCACAAGCAACATGAATGTGACAAACAAGGGAAAGTTGGAGTGAGCAAGTTTTGCAAACACTGGCCAATATACCAAACTCCTACGAGCACAACTACAACTCATTCACAAGCAAAAGAAGACTAAGGGATTTGGTTCATTTATAAACTCATGATATAAGCTTTTGGACCATACTAATTGATTCATAATATCAGAGCTAGTTCACCCCTAATCTACTTGTAATGAATGTATTGATGAATATGATGATTTATGGTTTGCTTGTAACCAATGCCGAAGTATTCATCTACGATCATGCACTAAGGATATAACATGTTAGTGAGCAACATCAGAAGAGCTATAATGAATAGAAATATTTATTATACTCAATGATTCAATCATCATTTGATTTGCAAGCAACCATCAACAAGGATTAAGGACACATGATCTACTCACAAGAAAAGATCAATTAGAGAATGCAACAAAGTTCCAACTCAAACTAAATGTCGATTCCAAGTACAACTCGCTTGATGGTTGAAATGCAAGAACTATCAGGCGACATAACGACAAGAAGTGACAGTTCAGTGTCAAGCAAATGTAACGAACTCTTACAACAGCTCCTACAAAGTTAAATACAATGTACTCACAAGAACAACGAATGGTTGCTTAATGTGTATGTCCCCCAAATACACCAGTGAAACCTCCAATGCCAGCAATATTGCTTGTAGATTGAGAAGGCAGCATTACTACTTGATAGTAGAAGATCCATCCTTGCAAGCTAGTACAATCGCCGATATAGTACTGGTGCAAATGACTTTCCTATGGGCATCTTTAAAAGACCGTATCAAATATGATCTATCTCTACAAAACACAATCAGTGAACCACCTGGGATTGGTGAAAGGTGGTTTCAATGCAAAAGCAAGGGTTCTCCCATGAATACTCCTAAGAGTTCGTAGTTGATACAGCGGTCCCCTGCAAATGACTACAAGCCACTTGTAGATAACAACAGTGAGAACCTCGTAAGCATAGCGAACCGCTGTGAGCACAAGTGTAGATATCACCTACGACAATAATGATCAAAGTGCTGTCAGTACACCGGGTACAAAGGCAACCCGATGTACGAAAGAGGACACCCCCTGGCAGAATGAAAAAGATGTCCCAAAATCTCTTCTTAGTTTTATACTTGAGAAGGAAAACAATTCTGGTGTCCACAAACACCGAAAATAACAATTCTACTACACTAAAGAGCTTGAAAGAGACTCTTCTCAAGGCAATGATCACAAATTTCAAGAAAGACCTTCCCTGGTGAATGAGAAAAGGGGGAGTCAATATCAAGACTACAATGCAACGCCACCAGATCTGCAACATTCGTGCAAGCAGACAGAAGGCGTCTATTCCAAGAATACCCCTGCACGTGCACTATAAATTGTATACACATAGATACACTAAAAGGGGTAAAAATAATCCAAACCCGCAAGGGCACCGGCGAGCATGTTATTGGTACACACGTGACGTCTAGGGATGCTGCGCGGGTTGACAAGTGAATTCAGGTTCGAAATCGATCCTTCTATACGGGTCAATGAAAATCGACAGGGTTCGAACCATTAAGCAAATATAAAGTTATGGCGACTGGTACATTTGCTTTAAAACATTCATATTAGGCCATCAAGGCCTGTAACAATATGAATTCACTAATAAAGGCTCAAAGCCTACAAAACCCGATCCTCTGTCGACAGCCCGACAGAGTTCATAAGGTTCAATCCATAAAAAGAAATGACCCCCAAACACCCCGATGATGGCCGTGTTGAATGATTATCTCAACCGGAGGGGTTTCACAAATATTTCTCAAAATTCCACCCAAATGTCCATACCAAGTACTCGAAATTCCACCCAAATATCCAAAACTCCACAAAATCCAAAAAAAAATCTCAAAAATCCCAAAATTTCAAAAATATTTAAAATTGAAACCATCCCTCCCAACGCTTAAAGCAAAATCCATCAACCCTCCGCAACAGTCTGCCGGGGTGGACAAATCCAAATAAACTCTAGCTCACAAAGAGCCAAATGCCTAGTCGAAAATATCACTAGGATCCATTCTTAAACAATCTCTTGCCAGTAAGGACGTGGTACGTGTCCTCTAACCGGCAGTTTCGCCGCCAAATGGCACTACAGGTAAACGGTTATGACTCGGGACCCTCTGAACCGAGTGGTTTTGCCACCAAATGGCACCACAGATAGCGGTTATGGCCAGAGCCAATACGCTCCTTAATGGCGTTAAATCCTTAAGATATGAATCAATAGGATATGATCGATACGGCACAAAGCCCTCTGTTAGCTAAGGTGGATTCAAATTTGTCCCCTCAGACAAACATTCAACCCAGGTCTACAAGGTCCCCTTGGGCAAAGCAACTCATGGCTGCCGACAAGGATCCTTCTGTCAGGTTGGGTCGACTACCTCCTCTGACTAAGTAGACCAGGGACCACGATGGCCCGGGACGACGGAACCATGGGGTCTTGATCGGGTCTATCATCCATTCCCCCACCATCCGCTTTAAGTGCAAGATGGTGAAATTTCTATTTTTAAATATCAAATTACCAAACATCCAAATTCCCAAATTCTCCAACTATTTCCAAACCCAATTCTCAAATTTCCAAATATCAATACATATGCTGCTACTATATGCCAGATACACGTATTTCTATACGTATCTGATTGACGACTAGCCTTAATCGAAAGTTCTCTCTCGTGATCGAGAGGGGTAATTAACTATAGGGGCTTGCGTCTATAGGAAACCAGAACTCAGATTATAAAGTCCTCGCAAAATGAGGGCGAAATCTCTGGGTAGTGTCTTATCTACAAACCCATCTGCCTTCCAAAATTTACCTCGGAACATATGTTAAAACTCCCTCGCCGAATAAAAAGAAAAAAAGCGGCGGGGAGGCCGGTGCCGAATTTTCGGAGCCCACAAGGATTACCTTAAAGTGAATGATAAACTTGAGAATTTTTATTTGAAGAAGAGAATGTTTGAATTTATAACAGCGCAAGTATGCTACAAAACATGATCTTTCGATATATTTATAATTTTTATATTTATAATTTTAATTTTAATGTTTATAACCAAGTCTTTTGCTTCAACCTATATTCATAATATACATTTCATTTTCATGTAAAACTTCATGTAAAACATTAGTGGGCTTAATTTGAAGATGATATTCTTGAATTAAAAGCTTTTGCAATTAAGATTCTTAGCCTAACATTTCGGCTTCTATATGCGAGCGTAATTACAGTACCTTCAATCAAATTCATACAAAGAAAAGAAATCGATTGGCAACAAATCAAATGAACAAGCTAGAAAATGTTATGTTTAACAAAAAAATGGAGGATAGACATTTAAAATTACAGAAATAAAAAAATAGCGATAATGAAATTGACTCTTAGATAGCTGATGATTTACAATCTGATGATGAATGGGTTACTTCTAAGAATACTGATGTTCCTGAAGTTGAAAATGAAGGAGAAACTCATATTAATGAGGACAATAAAGCAACTTTTCAAGTTTATAAAAGAAAGAAATAAAGTAAGATTGGAGCTTCAAAAAAATTGAAAGGTATTCTTAAATATAATTAAACATTTTTATTATATTATTGTTTCATTCTAGAGCTAATGAAATATTAACTGATATAGGAGATAAACGAAAAATAATATAGAAGAAGAAGAGTTTGAGGATGGCTTTAACATGAATTATGAAGATTCTTCCTAAGAAAATCTGAGTGATGATGAGCCTGTATTAGGTTTTGATACTAAGAGAATGTTTCATTTTTAGTGAGTTTATTTTGAATCTTGTGTTCCAGTAATATTATCATAGAATAAATCATCAAGTTCATAATTGTCAATATTTTATTATTTTTTGTCATTATTTATAATTTTAAATTACCTTATTTTTATTGTTTTGAGGCTTACGCCTTGAGGCTTATGCCTTGCCTCGCTTAGACAAAACTCCTCAAATCCAGATTTTGCCTTTTAAAACCTTGAACTCTACTAATGAAAAATTTTAAATTCTGATTATATATGCTGATGATTATAATTAATATAGGTGGTGATAACAAAAAAAGAGAGATGCAAGAAAAAAATATGCTAAAAACAATTGAAATCAAAGAGCTGGATAAACCCAGATACTTCTTGTGTATAGAAGTTAATCAAAATAAAAAAATTTCTCAACAAAAATGTTATGGACATACTGAAGGAAATAAAAATAACTGATGTTAAGCCATGTGAAACTCCAACTAAATCAAGTTAGAAATAGAATAAAAATAAAAAAGAAACATAAGTGGACATGGTATAATATTAAAAATTGGTTGAAAATTTAATCCATTTATCTCACACATGTCCTAACTTCTCCTTCATGATAAGTCTCATTAGTCAATTTATGCAAAAAACCAAAGCGCCATACTTTAAAAGTACTTATAAAGTTTCAAGGTACCTTAAACCAAGTTTCAAAAAATTGATTCTCTAAAAAGAATGATATTTTATAAATTGAAGATTATATTGATGCACAATATCACAAGTGAATAAGAGATTCACTTCTAGATATTGAACACTTTTGGGAGAAAATCTTATAGCATGAAGTAAGAAGCAACCTACTGTTTCAAGATCCAATGCTGAATCTAAATTAAGAGCAATTGCCAAAGATATCTGCAACCTTCAATAGATTAAAATTATTATAGGAGATTATAAATATGGCGGGAAGAGCCTATGAAAATAAATTATGATAATAAACATACCATCAATATTGCTCATAAGTTACTACAACATGATAAAACCAACATGTTGATATATTCACGAATGGATTTTGCAACAGCAAATTCAAAAATATTATAAGTAACATTAGTATGATAGATCTATAACCTCTAGTTTCAGAGAAAGTGCTGACTGGTCAAAGGGCCTAGTGGGGATCAAAAGTTAGCAAGCTTAGCGGGGCTGGCAAAAATGCCTGACAAGAAAAGAAAAAGCCACAAATCCCTCGTCCAAGTAAGGAAACACCTCTCCCACAAATCCATGTAAAATAAAGGGAGGAAGCCTCTGAACACTCATGTGGCACCAATTGGCATATTCGACAAATCCTTAAGGAAGTGGATAGTTAATGTTATCGAGTTATTGTACTTAATTATTTTTAATTATTCTCTATGTAATTTTGTATATAGAAACCCACAGAAGGAATCAACAACTCAAACTTCCCTAGCTAGCTCTTTATATAAATAGAGAATATTAAAAAAAAAAAAAGCCAAACAAATATATACCAAAAGAGCAAATCCTCAAACTACTAATCTCAATCAAGGATTGAAATTGCACAGCCGAATATTGAGATAGCTTTTTCTGTGACACGAAGCATATGCCTCAAGGCATTTTGAAGCAACAACCTCAAAATTAGACCATTAAATTGATTAAAAAATATGAAATAATAAGTAACACACTAATATCAAAGTAAGATGTCATGATAAGATCATAAAAAGTAAAAAAGGAAAATCATAAATAATCATACTATACTATAAGCACTAAATAATAAATCTACCACACTTCCAATTCAATATAGACAAATAGTCTAAGATCACAGTATATGAATTCAAAAAATTTACCTCTCATCACTTGAAGAAGTGTCTTCATAATAATCTTCATTATAATTAATTGATTTCTATCATGTTCATCCACAGTTATATCAACGTCCACTAAATCTTCCTTATTAAATTTAATCACAACCATTTTTCTATTCCTTAATCAATAAAAATAAATAAGAATATTAATTAAATTTTAACAGAATGAATATATTGATGAATCTCAATTATATAACGTTTTATACTAATTTTTTATAGTACTTTATCATTCACTTGTATTAACCTTGTTCCTTCTCTATCAAAAAAGTCACTATTAAATTTTTTATTTTATAATTGTAAAGGTATAACTTCATTTTAATGCTCCAAGGTACAATCATTCATCATCCGATGGCACATCATTATTAAGTTATGTATAGTTTTCATCATCTGGTGGCACATCATTATTAAGTAATGGATAGTCTTTATCGTTGAAAACTCTCTTCATCAAATGTCAATATTTTAATCTCTTATCATAAATAATACAAACTAATGAGTTTATCCTTAAAATAGTTAACCGACATCTTCTCCCATTATGAACTTTATAATAAGTACTCCAATTTCATTCAAACACTTTTGATGAACAGTCAAGACCTATAGAATTTCTTCCTTTGGTATGAATTTTGTTATAAGTACCCTAATTTTGCTCACACCTTAATAATGAGCATTTAAAGCCTAGTACTTCGATTGCAAATATTTGTAATTCAAGAATTAAATCTGCAAATTAAATCAGCCATTCAGAAAATTAATAAATAAAATAAAATTAGCATAGTATACAAATTAAAAAAAATTAACATGTAAATTAAATTTTTTAAATAATCATGTGATTCCTAAGACCTGAGGCTCTTTGTTTGCTTTAGGTTTAATTTGATATGTTAGATCTAAAAATTAAAATTAAAAAAAATAAATTAAATTAGAGGCTTTTGCCTCTTCCAAATAGAGCTGAGGTGAGCCTCATCCTCTACTAAGGCGTAAACCTAAGCTAACACACGTGAGGCATATGCCTCATTGCTTTTTCCTGTGTGAATTAGATGGAAAACCTCTAATTACACGGTTTTAAACATTAGTGTTAATTCCTCAACAAAAAGTTGTTGGCCTTATCGATGAAACTAGGAAACCAAAAAGGCTGACAAAATTTTCATTGAATTCATTATAATTAAATTTTTTTAATGAATAAGAGGATTGGCTAATATTTAAATATCCAAACTACCCTTAAGTTTAATACATTATAAATCATTAAATATATATATATATATATATATATATATATATATATATATATATATATATAATCTAACAAATCCTTACAATAAGGACAACAACAACAAATAAATCCTATAAATTTAAAGTTCAAACGTATAAATAAAATTTTATATATCTAAAAAATCATCAATTCCCCTAAAGTAAGAAAACCTCCTTCACAAAGAAAGAGAGGTTGATGAAGATTTGTGTGTTTTTAGATTTCCAATAACTCAATAAGTCAAGTAAATAAATAATTTAAGCAAAGTTTTATTTATTTTATTATCTCATATTAATTTAATTTTGTTAATTTGTGATATGCTTATGAAGAATGTATACAAGTTAATTTTATTGTTGAATTATCTAGAATGATTAATAATATAGATAACATCTTAGGTGCAATTACCATAAAATTTATAGTTTGGTATCCCATATTTAATACATATGATTAGGGGTGTAAGCTCGCGAGCCGGCTCAAGCTCAACACGTTTATGAGCTCGCGAGCTGAACTTATCGAGCTCACAAGTCTAGCTTGACGAGGCTCAGCTTTTGAACTCGCAAGCCGGCTCGAACAAATTTTTGTTTTTTTTTTTTAAATTAAGTAATTACTTTTTTATTAAATTTAAATCTTAAGAAAATAGATGGTTGTAGTTGATTTTTCCCAAATAAAAAAAAAAGAAAAAAAAAAGTTGAAGCTGCAGCTACAGTGTAACAGTTTCCAAAAATATATATATTAAATATTGGGATATGTTCACAAGAGAAGTTGCTGCCAAATGTCGAGGGTTAAATGTTTTATACTAGAGAAAAAGCAATAAATGCAACAAACCTTTTTTTATCCACGGGAAAAAGCAACAAACGAACTGCAAGCTGCGTGCGGACGAGGGCCCCGAGGAGTTTGCAGTGACGTTGGCCCTCTGGCTGAGAAACTGAGTGGGAGATGTGATGTGAAACTACATGATGTGAAAAGAATTGCACTTGAAAATTAATAGAAGTAAAGATTTTGCCTTGCTATTAAAACCCTTTTTTGCGTAGTCAAGTTGAGTTTAAGAATTAGACGATGATGGATTAAGCAATAGCAATTGGTTACAAGTAGAGATAACGGAGACTTACAAAATAACTACTAAAGATATAATTAATGCGAATAGCTAGAGATAACAAAGCCCCAAATTTAAGGTCTAGATCCTTCACCTTGAGATCTAACACTCATAGTTTTGGTGGAGGTTAGCGGAAGAGGGCCGTGAGCAAGCTTAGCGACGCCACTAGTAGACAAGTGATCTTGAGAGTACTCTTCGTCGAGAAGGAGGCCGGATTCGGAGGAACGTATGGTCGACTATCGATGACCCACTTGGAAGCCGGATAATGTTTGTCAATGACTTGTATGAGCGTCGGTAGAATCCGATCAAGGTAGTCTCCAACGGTGTCTTCGTCCGATTCAAATCCGGCGTCGAAGAATGGCGATCGATAGACGTCGAGGTTGCCGTGTGCGTCGAATACCACTCCCCACTCAAGCTCGGGGTCGGCCATGCATGGTAGCCGTGAGAGTGAGTAGTCGCCGCAAGAGGTTCCCTAGTGCAAGGGAGAAGTGGCTCGTGGATTCGGGGAGAAGTGATCAAGCTTTGGCGGGCTAGGGGAATTCGGCCAAGGTGGAGAACCGAATAATGGTGCAGGAACTTCTACAGTTAATGCAAATTTGGAGGGCTTAATGAGGGGGGATTTAATTTGTAAATCAAATTAAATCATGGGGGCTGATTTGTGGGGTTAACGGGCTGACTAGGAGAGAGAGAGAGGGGCCAATAAAGAGGAGGGAGGAACGGCTAGACTAAAGCAGGGGCAGAGGGAATTATATGCAGGTGGGGCCCATCTATTAGTGTAACAGATCCTCTTAAAATCTGTAAATAAACAGATATTATAATAAGGAAACTTTCCTTTAACGGATGGGGGAGAATAGGCAACGTCTGATTTCAAAATTGGTTTTAAAAAACCAATTAAAATGATTGCCTAGATTTTAGGGATCAATTGAGGAATGTAATTAAGGATCAAGATGGGAATTTGAAATTCAAACCCAAAGCCTTCAGAGGATCGGCGGGATGGGGTTCTATGGCCGGCTGGGTGGGGCAATGGGATTGGATGACCGGATGTTGGCTGGCGGACGGCAGGGCTGTGGCCGGCGGGAGGCTGGTCAGGGGGAAGGGGCGCTGCTGTGGCCGGCGGCTGGGATTTTGGAGGAGCCGGCGGCAACCAAAGGGAAGGAAGAGAAAAAACTGAGAGCTTCTTGGGGTTCAACGACCACGAGTACACTAACCTCGCTTGTATTCAACGTCAATTTCCTCGATATTAGCTAGCATGAAAATTAGAACTCACAAAGAGATCTAATTTTCTCCGGCGAACTCACGAAGAGATCTCGGGGTGAACTCACAAAGAGAACAAAGGAGAAATTTCATTTCATTTCAAAAACTCCCCAATCCATTACATCAGACCTCTTTATAAAGAGGATAACATAAAGAAACTAAAAGACAAAAATGCCCACTGGGCTACATAAGCAAAGCAATGCCCTCAGGGGCAAAAATGGAAAAACTAAGATACATATGAAAAGAGACTGAAACTAAATCAGAAATAAAGGCTCTGGATCATAGCCGCTGATCTGCGTCGCCGGCGATGATACACATGTCGGAATCTGATGTCCCCATCATTCTCCCCGGGTGGGAGAAAACTCGACCCCGTCGAGTGAGTGTCTCTAGAAGCCTCGTACCACTCCAGCAAGTCTGGGTCCAACCTCTGCAGCTCATCTCGGTCGATCCACACGTTCTCCGTTTCCGGCTTTCCTGCCCATTGAATCAAGTATCTCCTGTGACCACCGTCTTTAGTAGAAATAATTTCATCGCTAAGTATTGCTTCGACCCTTTCCGCAGTAGGTAAAGTGGGCATGTTTGGGAGTGGAGGTAGGCTGGGGATCTCACCAGGTGGGGACTCACAAGGCTCATCAAGTAAAGGGTTGGGAGGGTTAAACTCTGGACCTTCATAGGTTACAAGATCTTCAACGTTAAAAGTGGGGCTAAAGTTAAAACCTTCAGGAAGGTCAAGCACATAAGCATTATTATTTATTTTAGAAATTATTTTGAAAGGGCCCGCGCTTCTCGCGTGTAATTTCTTAACGGTCCCTTGCGGGAACCGCTCCGGACGAATCCGAACCATCACGTAATCACCTACATCAAATTCTTTGAACCTTCTCTTGAGGTCCGCATTGAGTTTATAGTTAGCATTGCTCAATTCAATTCTTTTATTAATTTCTTTGTGCAATTCTTGTAAATGCGATGCAAATGTAGATGCAGACTCAGATGACCTAGACTTATGACTCATGGGAATTAAATCTATAGGTTGCCTAGGTTGGTGTCCATACACGATCTCCGCAGGACTCAGACCTGTGGTTCTATTGACAAAATTGTTATAGGCAAACTCGGCAATGGGTAACTTAGAATCCCAATCTCTAACGTTTTCTCCAACTAAAGTCCTTAAAAGGTTTCCTAGACTTCTGTTAACAACTTCAGTCTGTCCATCGGTCTGTGGGTGGAAGGCGGTGGAAAACTGCAATTTCGTACCCATCTTAAACCATAATGTTTTCCAAAAATAACTTGTAAATTTAACATCCCTGTCAGAGACAATCGTCTTTGGGAGTCCATGAAGTCTCACGATTTCATCAAAGTAGAGCTTAGCGACCCGGGAGGCATCAAAAGTTTTCGCACAGGGGAGGAAATGGGCCATCTTAGAGAATCTATCGACGACAACACAAACAGAATCGTGTTTTCTCAGAGTTTTTGGCAACCCTAAAACAAAATCCATGCTTACGTCCTGCCAAGGGCAATTGGGTACGGGAAGCGGTGTGTAGAGGCCCGTATTTTGCTTACGTTGTTTGGCTAACTGGCAGGTGTGACACCTCCGTATGAGTTTGCCTACATCACGTTTCAGGGTGGGCCAGTAAAAACGATTTTCTAGTGCAGCAATGGTCTTGGCTTGCCCGAAGTGGCCAGCTAAACCTCCAGCGTGTAATTCCCAAACTAGAAATTCCCGTATAGAAGTGTTGGGGATGCAAAGCTTATGGGCTTTGAACAGATAGCCATCTTCTATGAGAAAATTGTTCATAACAAGATCTTCCCCGCTTGTCAGTAAGGAAAAGGTTTCTTTGAAATCAGGGCAGTCCAAGTAGTCCCCTTTAAGACGCTCAAATCCGGTAACCTCAGTTCTCATTCCTTGAGTAATCATCAGTCGTCTACTAAGGGCATCCGCCGCTTTATTCTCAGACCCAGCTTTATGTCTAATCGTGTAGGTATACTCTTGTAAGAACTCAACCCAGCGACCATGACGGGCATTAAGTTTCTTCTGAGAGTTGATATACCTTAAGGCCTCGTGGTCCGAGAAAATCACGAATTCTTGTGGCAACAGATAATGTCTCCAGTATCTGAGGGATTGGATGACAGCATAAAATTCTTTGTCGTAGGTGGAGTACCTCTGACGAATGTCGTTTAATTTCTCGCTAAAGTATGCCACAGGGTGCCCTTCTTGGGATAAAACTCCTCCTATACCAATTCCTGATGCGTCGCAGGTAACTTCAAAAACTTTAGAAAAATCAGGGAGACGCATGACAGGGGAGTCAACCATCTTTCTTTTGATGTCCTCGAAGGCTTTAGTGGCAGCTGTTGTCCAATGAAAATCACCCTTCTTGAGGCAGTCAGTTATAGGGGCCACTATAGTGCTAAAGTTCCTAATAAACCTTCTTTAAAAAGTGGCCAATCCATGAAAACTCCGAACATCTCTAATATTTTTAGGTTCAGGCCACTCAGTAATTGCCCTAACCTTCTCAGGGTCAGCGGAAATCCCTCGAGAAGAAATTATGAAACCCAAAAAGGTAACACTATCAGTGAGAAACACACATTTTTGGGGGTTGGCATACAGCTGCTCTTTCCTCAAAATCTCACAGATTTGCTTAAGATGTTTCAGATGTTGATCCACTGAATTACTATAGATTAAAATATCATCAAAGTACACAACGACAAACTTCCCTAAAAAAGGTCGAAGGACTTGGGTCATAATTCGCATGAAAGTACTGGGAGCGTTGCTAAGACCGAATGGCATAACCATCCATTCATACAACCCATCTTTCGTCTTAAAAGCCGTCTTCCATTCATCCCCGGGGCGGATTCTGATCTGATGATATCCACTTTTAAGGTCAACTTTAGAGAACAACGTTGCTCCTGTCATCATGTCCAACATGTCGTCTAAACGCGGGATTGGAAAACGATACTTAACAGTAATCTTGTTGATAGCACGACTATCAACACACATCCTCCAAGAACCGTCTTTTTTTGGAGTTAAGAGGGCAGGGACTGCACATGGGCTAAGGCTTTCTTTGATAAACCCCCGCTGCAGGAGTTCCTCTACTTGTCTTTTAAGTTCAGTGTGCTCAGTTGGGTTCATTCGATAGTGAGGGAGGTTTGGAAGTGAAGCTCTCGGCACTAAGTCAATCGCGTGTTGGATATCTCTAAGGGGGGGGAAGTTGGTCAGGTAAGTCTTCCGGAAAAACATCAGCAAAGGTTTCTAAAAGAGGCTTGACCTCGTCAGGGACTAGTTCTCCTTGATCCTCCTTAACTTCCCTACCACTAAGGCGTACATTGGTGAACCTTGGTGAAATTCACTATCCATTTCTTTAGCAGTTAAGAAGTGCAAGCCTTTATTATGTTTAGGAGGTATAACCTTAGCTTCACTTTTATCGGATCGGGGTTGTGAGGGAATCAACTTAATCTTCTTCCCGTTGTGATCGAACACACAGGTGTTCGTCCTTCCATAGATGTGGACGTCGTTGTCAAACAACCAGGGACGACCAAGAATGATTTGGCCCACATCCATCGTCAACACATCACACCAAATTTTCTCTTGATATCCATTAAACTCAAGCGGGATAAGGCTCCTATCTTTGATTTCCATGGAAGTTGAGTTAATCCAGGCGACCTTATACGGGCTTGGGTGAGGTGTGGCCTTAAGGTTAAGCTTAGAAATCATGGCTGAGGAGACAGCATTGATGCAACTTCCGCTATCAACGATAACCTTACAATTCTTGTCTCCGATCTTAGTAAACGTATGGAAGATGGAAGTTCTTCTCCAATCATCACTTGGTTTAGGTTGGGACAGTGCACACCTAACGACTTGTAGGGTGACAGGTTCATCTTCTGTAAAAGAATCTTCCTCCTCATCTACATGATGAACTAGGTCAGCTTCAGGTTCGTCCTCATCTTCATCAATCTCTTCAATTATGGTGACCTTATAGGGGCTGGAACATTGTGACGCAATATGCCCATACCCATGACATCTATAACATTTCGTTCCTGAGTTGGCTTTGGGTGCATCGCGTTCGGGTGCTTTACCTTTAGAGTCCGGACGGGGAGGGGCCGAACTAGCAGTAGGTCGACTACTTATCGAATTCGTGGGTCGGTTTTGTGGCTGGCTACTGGAGGTTCGATAGGAGTTAGGTCGGATATCAAACTGCCTAGTGTTGGAGTGGGTCTTGGACTCTTCTAGGTCAAGTACCAGGCTGCAAGCGGCCTCTAAAGTGTCTACTCCTCTAGCAAACAGTTCAGTCCTAAGATCTTCTCTAAGGCCAGCTCTAAACATGGACAGGATTTGTGTAGGGGTGGCAGATTCCTCACCGTTGCAACGAATCAAGAAATCGTCGAAGGCGGAGATGTAATCTTTAACAGGTTTGCTCCCCTGGGTTAGCCGATTCCACTTATCTAGAAGCTTAGGGTAGTAGGAAGGTGGTAAGTACTTCCTCCTGAGTTCTTGCTTCATGGTCCTCCAATCGTTTATCGGATGTTCTCCTCTAGATTCACGCATGTTCTCCAAGTTGGTCCAGTACAGGTTGGCTCGTCCCGTGAGCTTCATCTCAGCGAATCTAACTTTCTTTGCTTCAGATATGTTATACCATTTAAAGTAACTATCCATCGCTTTAAGCCAATCTAGGAAAACTTGAGGGTCAAGGGTCCCGTCATAGGTTGGGGCATCTATCCTAATGTTTTTCAGTAATTGAGCGTCATCGTCTCTCCAAGGATTATCATTCCTAACGGGCTCTTGATGGGGTCGAGGGTGACGTTGGTAAGGGTCTTGATAATGTCCGGGATCCCGCGGATGTTCATGATCGGGTCGGTTGTCTTCGCCATAAGGCGAGTGGGGTCTTGAAGGTGTATAGATTATTGGATTTCCATTGCGCTCGATATTATCTAATCGGTCACTCGTATGGCGTCTAAAGTCAGCTAGATCGGTTTGAGTGTTGCGGATTTGCTGAGTAACAGTGCCTAGTTGTCCCAAAATAAGGTCCAGGGTGGCTTGGAGGTGTTGGGGTTCCATGGGGAAAGTTTAGGGGTCACTAGGATAGGTAACGGGAAGGTGGGCAGCACCTAGACACTAAGGTAGAACGTTCCTACAGCCTCTATAAGTTGCTGGGCGGCTGCGGACAGCAACCTGCAACAAGGAGGTGAGTTGTCTAACAGTTTTGGGTAGGTTTGCTTCACTGGACTGCAGCTATGGGCAGCTTACGGGTCACTTAGAAGCCTCAAAAGTGCAGGAAATCGTTCAGGACAGCAGGGCTCACAGGTGCGGTAAAGACTCTATGCGGATGGATGTGATGTGGAGGCTAAGACAGCACCTAGATGACGTAAACTGCTAGAATACTAGGATGAAAGCATGCAGGAAATTACAAGACAGCACATAAAAACAGGAGTTAAGGTTATATAAATGATGCTATATATGCAAACGATTAATGGCAAATGAAAATATGCTCCTAGGATGCATCTAGCACAAGCAAAGCATGCTAGCCATGCTCTGATACCACAAATGATGTGAAACTACATGATGTGAAAAGAATTGCACTTGAAAATTAATAGAAGTAAAGATTTTGCCTTGCTATTAAAACCCTTTTTTGCGTAGTCAAGTTGAGTTTAAGAATTAGACGATGATGGATTAAGCAATAGCAATTGGTTACAAGTAGAGATAACGGAGACTTACAAAATAACTACTAAAGATAAAATTAATGCGAATAGCTAGAGATAACAAAGCCCCAAATTTAAGGTCTAGATCCTTCACCTTGAGATCTAACACTCATAGTTTTGGTGGAGGTTAGCGGAAGAGGGCCGTGAGCAAGCTTAGCGACGCCACTAGTAGACAAGTGATCTTGAGAGTACTCTTCGTCGAGAAGGAGACCGGATTCGGAGGAACGTATGGTCGACTATCGATGACCCACTTGGAAGCCGGATAATGTTTGTCAATGACTTGTATGAGCGTCGGTAGAATCCGATCAAGGTAGTCTCCAACGGTGTCTTCGTCCGATTCAAATCCGGCGTCGAAGAATGGCGATCGATAGACGTCGAGGTTGCCGTGTGCGTCGAATACCACTCCCCACTCAAGCTCGGGGTCGGCCATGCATGGTAGCCGTGAGAGTGAGTAGTCGCCGCAAGAGGTTCCCTAGTGCAAGGGAGAAGTGGCTCGTGGATTCGGGGAGAAGTGATCAAGCTTTGGCGGGCTAGGGGAATTCGGCCAAGGTGGAGAACCGAATAATGGTGCAGGAACTTCTACAGTTAATGCAAATTTGGAGGGCTTAATGAGGGGGGATTTAATTTGTAAATCAAATTAAATCATGGGGGCTGATTTGTGGGGTTAACGGGCTGACTAGGAGAGAGAGAGAGGGGCCAATAAAGAGGAGGGAGGAACGGCTAGACTAAAGCAGGGGCAGAGGGAATTATATGCAGGTGGGGCCCATCTATTAGTGTAACAGATCCTCTTAAAATCTGTAAATAAACAGATATTATAATAAGGAAACTTTCCTTTAACGGATGGGGGAGAATAGGCAACGTCTGATTTCAAAATTGGTTTTAAAAAACCAATTAAAATGATTGCCTAGATTTTAGGGATCAATTGAGGAATGTAATTAAGGATCAAGATGGGAATTTGAAATTCAAACCCAAAGCCTTCAGAGGATCGGCGGGATGGGGTTCTATGGCCGGCTGGGTGGGGCAATGGGATTGGATGACCGGATGTTGGCTGGCGGACGGCAGGGCTGTGGCCGGCGGGAGGCTGGTCAGGGGGAAGGGGCGCTGCTGTGGCCGGCGGCTGGGATTTTGGAGGAGCCGGCGGCAACCAAAGGGAAGTAAGAGAAAAAACTGAGAGCTTCTTGGGGTTCATCGACCACGAGTACACTAACCTCGCTTTGTATTCAACGTCGATTTCCTCGATATTAGCTAGCATGAAAATTAGAACTCACAAAGAGATCTAATTTTCTCCGGCGAACTCACGAAGAGATCTCGGGGTGAACTCACAAAGAGAACAAAGGAGAAATTTCATTTCATTTCAAAAACTCCCCAATCCATTACATCAGACCTCTTTATAAAGAGGATAACATAAAGAAACTAAAAGACAAAAATGCCCACTGGGCTACATAAGCAAAGCAATGCCCTCAGGGGCAAAAATGGAAAAACTAAGATACATATGAAAATAGACTGAAACTAAATCAGAAATAAAGGCTCTGGATCATAGCCGCTGATCTGCGTCGCCGGCGATGATACACATGTCGGAATCTGATGTCCCCATCAAGATGCGAATGGCGAAATTGAAATCGAGCGGCTGAATGAGCTCGTTTATGTGACGCGAGTCAAGCTCAAGCTCGACTTTTGAGCTCGACTCAAGTTCAAGCTCGATATTTGACTCACGAGTCGAGCTCAAACACCCCTTGATTCAAGCTTGACTCGACTTGTTTATACCCCTACTTATGATACAATCCTAGTATATTTGAAACTATAGTAACTTCTCTACTACTTTTATCTTGTGGACTATAGTCTTCTCTACTGTGCTATTTGTCTAAAAAAATTTAACAATATCTTTCATTTAATGCACATGGAATTATTGTCACAATGCAAATTCTAATTATTTTTGTATTTTTTAGAATAATTTTACGAGTTATCTCATCATCATTTCAATAACCATCTAATATGAAAATTTTCATTTTGATTTATCCACATAAACTGAGAAGCTATATAAACAATGGTGCAAAAAGGGAGCCGCTTGAAAATTCATGAGGGTTGTTAAACCCTAAAGAACTTGTTACAAGGCTAACCAAGAGTGGGGTAAATTGGTATTTAAAAAATTCTTTATTGATGAAGAAAAAACTTTTTATAACTTGATATGGAAGCAAATTACATTCACAATATAAAGATAAATCAACGTTTTCAACCACACAGTTAATCACAAGAAAAATAAATGTAGAAAAAATAAAATGAAATAACACACCAGATTTATAGTGGTTCAGTCCACCCTGACCTACGTCCTTTCCCCGGAGGCACCCTCCGAGTATTGCACTAAACCTATAGTTACTCTCCTTTAGCCCCCACAGTTAGGCAGAGAAGCCCATACAAAATCACTTTCACTTTTCCTGGTATGGCATAGTAGCCGGGTCCTTCGACACCAAAGAGATCTTTTTCTTCCCAAAAACTTCCCTCAAGACGAACCTTGAATCCGATGGTACTAAGGTGCAAGCTTAGACACAGTGGATGTCAAGGACACTCACCAAGTGTCTCGACAAAGCTTAAATAGATGGCTTCAGAAAATCATAAAAACTCAATTCTGACATCAAATATCATCCATGCAGTACGATGTGCGGAATGTGACCTAATAGTCCTGGATGAGCTCGGGATAGTTCAGTACGATCAGTTCAAATTTGTACAGATCATCAAGTGCGATATTGGAGATTATCCTGAACGATTAGAAGAAAAATTATGGTATTTTGTCTGGGACAATCATGTATCTTCACTGATCGTCCAAGATGATCAGTTTGAACAAATTAACCATAATTAGTCCCCTAGTCACAAGATCAATTTAGACATGATTTTCATAGATCGTCCAGTACAATGCACATCGTCCTGGACGATTATAACAAAATATGAAATTCAAAACCTTGCCTAAATTATGATTGGTGCTATTTTTCATGATCATAACTGATCGTCCTCGATGATCTAGATCGCCTAGTATGATTAGTTAGATGAGCTGATCGTACAACACGATTAGTTCAAAAATTGAACTTCTGATTCTGACTCAATCTCACTCCCCCTGAGTATGTGTTCTTGGTTACCAAGCAAGCATACATCCTAATAGGATTTGACTCAAAAAATCAAAAATACATCAATGAATATTAAAAAAATCATTACAGCTAGATTTATTTTACCTAATCTTGAGCCTTGAATCTTCGTTGGATGGTGCATTGTGTCCCTAAAAAGTTAGTACAGACATACAAAAATATATTATAAATACAAATATACAACATAATATGAGCCACAAAATTTGTTATCATCAAAAACATAAACTTGTGAGCTCGAGTTACAACAATCTCCACCTTTTTTAATGATGACAAACATTAGTAGTTGAATTTATAAATAAAAATATTTTCTTCTTATCTGACCCTCACTAAGATAATTATATTGAAAACAAGAGAAATAAAAAAGTTTCTTTTTATTTATTTGTTTTTTAACGTAGAAATAAATTAAAAAAAAAAATTAGAAACTAAACAACAGATAAACTAATGCAAATATAAGATGAACATATTCAGCTTAGACACAAATATAACTAGTCAAACACAATCTCCCCCTTTGATAATATCAAAAAGAAGGAAAACACAAAAAAAATGAAATACACATAACAGACTCTGATCTGGTGGAAGTAGTGTTAATATTTAAGAATAATCAATTAAATTCAGAAAATGTTCTCAAAATGAGAAAGTTATCTATTATTTTTATTCAAAAAATATAGTAAGAAATGATCTGAATGCACTAAAATCCAGAAAGGTTGAAATTTTGAATTTTATCAACCCAAGCTCAAGCTCCTTACAGGTTAAAAGTCTTTTTTAAATAAAAAATTAATTAAAAAAAATAGAGAAGAAAAAAAAATATTTTTTCAATTTTTTACATGAAATATATCTAATAAAATATCAATGCAAAAAATGGTGAGTTAGGAATCATAATTTTCAAACTCAAGTATCAAAAGTATCATTTAGACACGTGTTTTCTAATATTTAAAAATACAAGAAAGGTAAGTTAACTTATTGTGGGGTCACTTTGTGCCTCTTTATCAGTTTTTGGTACAGTTTGCATATCTTTTGATTTTTTTGATACACTTTATGCATCTTGCAATTCATTGCGTTTGGGCTCATTTGTGCCTCTTTTCATTTTTATAATTTTACTTTTTATCCTAAATCTTTAAAGACTCAAATGGAAACCCGATCTAATGATAAAAACAAACAACTTGATTAAGAAAATTATGAATTAGATTCATCAGCTTGCAAACAATTCATATGAGATAGAAGAAATGTATGATGATAAAAAATATTTAATTTTAAAATTTTATTCTTAAATTGATATAATTTTTTATTTAAAAGTGCAATAGTCTAATTAAGAAAATAAGGAGAGATATAATCATGTATTTCTTTATTGTAATAATTTAGAAAAGTCAAACAACACGTAAATTTTTAGGTAAAAAGTAGGTAAAATTTTCATTAAAAATTTGATAGAAGTAAATTGATTCTCTTATGCAAACATAATATGAAATGTGATTTGTGTGTGTCGATCAGAGATAAATCACACAAACATACATAAAAAATAAAATAAAATCAAACAAAAAAACATCAAAAATAGAATAAAAATATTTAAAAATGAACAAAACAAAACAAAGAACATATATGCATGCATTAACTACAACACAAAGACAAATAAAACTTTATACCTCATCATCTTACTCCTAGTCTGATGATTCAAAAATTAGGTCTGCCTAGAAGATTTTTTGCTTTTTATCTTTTGCCCTTACTATTTTTCTTTATTGGAAGAGTTTTTGAATTAGAACATTCATTTTTTATATGTCTAGATTTTCTACACCCAAAGAAAATAATATCAGAATAAAGCTAAGCATTCTTACCATTTTTACCTTTGTTCTACTTTTGTTGATGCTTATGTTTATGCTTAAGTAATTTTTCAAATTCACTTATTATTGAGGCTATCTTCTTGCTCTCAGATAAGTCATTCTTATCAATCTCTTCAACTTTCAGCACTATTGTTTCACCTGCCTCCAAATACTTTTGACTCAAATTTTGCTCGTAAGCAATGAGTGAGCCAATCAAATTATCAATAGAATATTCATTCAAATTTTCAATTCACATATAGTAATGTCTTTGGTATCAAACTTATCATATAGACAATATAGAATTTTATTGAATTTTTTAAAATTTGAAAGTTCTTTACCTAAGGCATGTAATAATGTCACTATTTGAGTAAATCTAATATACATATCTACAATAGTTTCATAAGATTTCATATAAAACAGTTTATAATCTTGCATTAAAATATTCAACCTAGATTACTCGACTTCTCTAATACCTTCATATATAGTGTAATTTATTCTAAATTTCATTGCCAATAGTGCATTTGGATATTAATATACAATCTTTAGAATTAAAGCACATAAAAAATAGTTTAAAGATTTAGCATTCAATTAAGCATTAATTTGTTCTACTCTGCTCCATTCAGCATAGGAATATCAATTTTGACTTCATCTACAATACGTGATAGTACAGAATAATCAGTTTGAATTATATGTCATATTCGATAATCAATTGATTGCAAAAAAATAGACATGAACTTTCCAAAAATGAAAAGAAACATTTTCAAATAAATGTGGTCGTCTGATTGAATATCCTTCTGCAATGTGATGATTACAAAAAATACCATTGATCAAAATTCAAAATTTTTCAAAACTTAATTTAAGAATTCCGCTCTAATACCACTTGAAAGTTCATAAGGGACGTTAAACCTTAAAGAACTAGTCTCGGGGCTAATCAAGAGGGAGTGAATTGGTATTTAAAACATTCTTTAAAGATGAAGAAAAATATTTTTATAGCTTGACATGAAAGCGAATTACATTCATAACAAAAAGATAAATCAACGTTTTCACTCACGTAGTTAATCACAAGAAAAATAAATGTGTAAATAATAAAAAGAAAGAATACCAAATTTATAGTGATTCGGTCCAACCTTGAAATTTCGAGATGCGCAAAGAGGGGGGGTCAATTAGATATTTAAAAACTTCTTTAATGAAAAGAAATATCTTTTTATAACATTATGCCAAATCGAATTTCATTCATAATAAATAAATAAATTATCAATTTCACCCACGCAATTAATCACAATAAAAATAAATGTATAAATAAAGTGCGAAAATAGTAAAGGAAAGAACACACCGATTTATAGTGGTTCAGTCAAACCATGACCTACGTCCACTCCCCAGAGGCACCCTCCGAGTATTACACTAAACCTTTAGTGATTCTCCTTTAGCCTCCATAGCTAGGCGGAGAAGTCTTTACAAAATCACTTCCACCTTCCTAGGTGCGGCGGAGGAGCCGGGTCCTTTGACACCAAAGAGATCTTCTTCTTCTCAAAACTTCCCTCAAGATGAACTTTAAATCCGATGGTACTGAGGTGCAAGCTCGTCGGAGCAACCGTGTGAAATCTCCTTCACACTCTCTTGAAACCCCCTCTAAGGATCTTCTCCCTCTCTCAAAGTCCATCCTTTCCTCTCCCCCTTTCAAGTCCTCTCTTCAAATTTTCTTCAAAATAATGAAGACATAATGGATGCCAAAGACTCTTACAAAGTCTTAAGAGAGTGCTTAAATAGAAGGCTCAAAAACTCAATTCAGCCATCAAATAACGTACAGTACGATGTGTAGAAATTGACTTGTTAGTACTATACGATGTCATGTACGATGTGTTGTACGATGTAAAGTTCATACAATACGATCTAGTTCGTACTGTAAGATCAAAATATCAAATTTAACCCGTTTTGATTGAATAATCTCAGGATTAACTTAGGCAATATTTTAAACGTCGTACAGTACGAATATGATCGTACAATACGATTAGAACAACTTTTTAAATTCAAAAATTTGCCTAATTTAATGGACGACGGGCTTTCTAATTATAACAGATCGTACAGTACGATGTGGTGTTCGGACAATACGATTAATTATATTTTAAAAATATTCTTTTTCAATAAAATAAAATATTTTAATTAACTTCTACTACACTAAATCGTACAGTACGATGTACAGAAAAATTAAAATATTTATAAACATTTTTTGCTCCCTCTGTGTGTTTACATGATCAACAAACTAACATACATTATTACAAGACTTCTCTAGAAATGAAAATTACAGACTCATTTAATATAACCAATTCTACACAATCTTGAGCCTTGAATCTTCAAAGAATGGTGCATGATGTACCTGAAATATTAGTCAACATACAAACAACTATGCACAACAAATACTAGGAGAAATAAAAGATTAATTAATATTATTTATTATCATCAAAATCATAAACTTGGAAGCCCGAGTCGCAACAATCTCCCACTTTTTTATGATAGCAAATTATATTGGTTGAATTTGCAAACTAAAAATATTTTCATTTAAACTCCCCCTCATAAAAAGAATTACATTAAAAATCTGGGGAAATTATTTTTTTTTATTTTTTAAAGGTATATATATATATATAAATCTGGGGAAGAGATAAAGTAACACATAAAAATAATAACATAATAAATAAACTAAATCATAAAATTATGCTTAAAATATAATAAAAACCAAACACATAAAATAATAAACAAGTGCACAAAAACATAAAAAAAACACAAAAAAACCTTAACATGCTTATACCTCATCATCTAGCTCCTATTCTGATGATTCAGAAGCTAGGTCTGCCTAAAAGATTTTTTCCTTTTTATCTTTTCCTCATATTACAATCGATTTATTCTTACTCTTCGCCGTTGCAGGAAGAATTTTTATGTTGGGGCATTCAAACTTCAAATGTCTAGGTTTCCTACACTCAAAGCAAATAAGGTTAGACAAAAATTTAAGATTTTTACCATTTTTATCATTGCTCCACTTCTGTTGATACTTATGCTTGTGCTTCAATAGACTTTCAAATTTATTTGTTATTAATGCTATCTCCTTGCTCTCATCGTCTACTAATCCACATTTATCTGTCTTTGGCTTTTAGTACTATAGTCTTCTCATCACCTGCATCCAAAAATTTTTTACCCAAACTTTGCTCGTAGGCAATGAGTAAGCTAATCAAATTATCAATAAAATATTCATTCAAATTCTTCGATTCACAAAAAGCAATAACTTTAGCATCAAACTTATCAAGTAGACAACGTAAAATTTTATTAACCTTTTTCAAAGTTTGAAAATTCTCTGCCTAAATCATGCAATGACATCACAATTTAATTAAACCTAATATACATATCTAAGATCGTCTCGTAAGATTTCATGCGAAAAAATTCATAATCATACATTAGAATATTCAACTTAAATTGCTTGACTTAACTAGTACCTTCGTATGTAATGCATAATCTATCCCAAATTTCTTTGCTAGTAGTACATGCAGAGATTCCCAAGCAATAGTCAGAAAATACACAAAAAATAATTCAAGCATTTAACATTTAATTGAATATTAATTTGATCTATTCTACTCCATTCAGTAAAAGAAATATTAATTTTTACTCTAGCTATCATACATGACGGTCAGAATAGCCAGTTTGAATCATATGCCACATTCGATAATCAATTGATTGCAAAAAAATTGACTTGCAAATTTTCCAAAAATTAAAAGAAATATTTTCAAATAAATGTGGTCGCGTGATTGAATAGTCTTTCGCAATGTTATGAATTCCAAAATATGCCATGATCGAATTTTTCAAGGTTTTCTAAAAACTGTTTTTGAAACCCGCTCTAATACTAATTGAAATTGGTCTAATACCAATTGAAATTACTAGAAGCGTCAAATGGAGGGTGAAAAGTATTATTAAAAAAAACTTCTTTAATGAAAAGAAAACTCTTTTTGTAACTTTATGTGAAAGAAAATTTCATTCACAATAAAAAGATAGATTCTTAATTTCACCCACAGAATTAATCGCAATAAAAATGAATGCAGAAATAATAAAGGAAAGAACACATCGATTTATAGTGGTTCGGTCAAACCATGACCTACGTCCACTCCCCGGAGGCACCCTCCGAGTATTACACTAAACCTTTAGTGATTCTCTTTTACCCCCCACAGCTAGGCGAAGAAGTCCTTACAAAATCACTTTCACCTTCCCAGGTGCGGCGAAGGAGCCGGGTCCTTTAACACCAAAGAGATCTTCTTCTTCTCAAAACTTCCCTCAAGACAAACCTTGAATCCGATGGTACTGAGGTGCAAGCTCGCCGCAGCAACCATGTGAAATATTCTTCACTCCCTTGAAACCCCCTTAAAGGATCTTCTCCTTCTCTCAAACTCTACCATTTTCTCTCTCTTTCAAGTTCTCTCTTCAAATTTTCTCCAAATGAATGAAGACACAATGGCTGCCAAAGACTCTTACAAAGTCTTATGAGAGTGCTTAAATAGAGGACTCAAAAAATCCAAAAAAAACTCAATTCAACCATCAAATAGCGTACCGTACGATCGCAAGATCGTCCAGTACGATGTGCAGAAATTAACCTGTTAGTACTGTACGATGTCCTGTACTATGTCCAGTTCGTACAGTACGATCAAAATATAAAATTTAAGCCGTTTTGATTGAATAATCTCAGGATTAACTTAGGCAATATTTTAAACATCGTACAGTACGATTATGATCGTACAGTATGATTAAAATAACTTGTCAAATTCAAATTTTAACAGATCGTACAGTACGATTAATTATATTTAAAAAAAAAATTCAGGAAAAACAAATATTTTAATTAACTTCTACTATACTAGATCGTACAGTACGATACAGATCGTACAGTATAATGTACAGAAAAATTAAAATATTTATAATCATTTTTTGCTCCCTCTATGTGTGTGCATGATCAACAAACTAATATATATTATTACAAGACTTGACTCAAGAAAAGAAAATTACAGACTCATTTAATATAACCAATTCTACACAATCTTGAGCTTTGAATCTTCAAACAACGGTGCATGATGTACCTGAAATATTAGTCAACATATAAACAACTATGCACTACAAATATTAAGAAAAATAAAATATTAATCAATATTATTTGTTCTCATCAAAATCATAAACTCGAAAATCCGAGTCACAACAAACATGACCTACGTCCACTCCACGGAGGCAACCTCTGAGTATTGCACTAAACCTTTAGTGACTCTCCTTTAACCCCCATAGCTAGGCGAAGAAGCCCTTATAAAACTACTTCCACCTTTCTCAGTGTGGCGAAGTAGCCAGGTCTTTTGATACTAAAGAGATCTTTCCAAAACTTCCCTCAAGACGAACATTAAATCCGATGGTACTAACGTGCAAGCTCGCCGGAACAACCGTGTGAAATCCCCTCCACATTCAAAATCCCCTCCAAGAATCTTCTCCCTCTGAAACTCCACCCTTTCCTCTCTTCCTTTCAAGTTCTCTCATCAAGTTTTCTTTAAAAGAACGAAGACACAATGGCTGCCAAAGACACTCACCAAGTGTCTTGACAAAAGCTTAAATAAAGGGCTTATAAAACCATAAAAATTTAATTCTGCATATGAAGATCATCCAATACAATCTCAGGATTGTCCAATACGATTTGCTTAAACAGAGGGCTTCAGAAAACACTAAAAACTCAATCCTAGCGCCAAATATGGTCATGTACGATCGCAGTATCGTCAAGCACGATATACAGAATTTGACTTGATAGTCCTGGACGATCTCCGCATAGTTCAGTATGATCAGTTCAAATTTATACAATTCATTCAGTATGACATTAGGGATCATCCTGGATGATTAGAAGAAAAATTATGATATTTCATTTGGGACAATCAAGTATCTTCCCATGGATCTCTTGGGTCGTCCAATTCGATCTTCATTAATCGTCCTGGACGATCGGTTTAAACAAATTAACATAATTGGTCCTCTAATCACATGATCAATTTAGGCATGATTTTCATAAATCGTCCAATACGATGTACATCATACTGTACGAGTAGAACAAAATATGAAATTCTAAACCTTGCCAAAATTATGATTGATGGCTATTTTTCATTATCATAACTAATCGTCCTGGATGATCTGGATCGTCCAGTACGATTAGCTAGATGAGTTGATCGTATAGTACGATTAATTCAAAAATTGAACTTCTAGTTTTGACTCAATCTCACTCCACCTAAGTGTGTGTGCATGGTTACCAAGCAAACATACACCGTAGAAATAAAAAATACATCAATGAATATTATCAAAATCATTACAACACAACATATTCTACCCAATCTTGAGCCTTGAATCTTTGTTGGATGGTGCATGGTGTTCCTGAAAGTTAGTACACACAAACAAAAATATATCACAAATACATATAGACAATAGGATGTGAGCCATAATATTTGTTATCATAAAAAATATAAACTCGTGAGCTCGAACTGCAACATCGCTCACCGCACCTTTGATTTGAAGTAAATTGCTTGATATTATATGTGATGTTTAAAATTTAACACCTCAAATCTTAAATAACAATCATAATTTCAACACTAACTATTAATCATATTTTTTACTCTATATTAATCATTATCAAATTTTAATTATATGCAAATATCATAATTATATTAATTAATTCAAATATATAGTTTTTTTCATTTATTAAAAATAATAATTTAAGAAATTATTAAAGTTAATTTAAAAAAAAAAATCCTAAAACCCATCAGCCCACAAATTGTTGAAACACTCTCCACCCACAACATCGAGAAATCTTGACTTCTCTTACTCCGTGCCCAAATTTTATAAACCTTTGTTTTCCCATTCTGCAAAAAATTCTCAAAACCTTCATTTTCTTCCCTTTCTATCCCCAAATTTTTGAGACTGTCATCTTCTCCCCCATCTAAACCAAAATTTTCAAGAGGATTTTATGATGTAATGACCTCATTTGACTTCATTATCACTTCGCATTTTTAATAGAGACTATACAAATTACTGTTGACTATTGACATCCGCTGAAATGAAAAAAAAATCAGCAAAAATCCCTCCATACCTCCTATCTTGTCAAAAACATCCGCATACCCACTGACTCGGTGTCGTTTGGGTCGTCTCCTAAAATTCCTGTGTAAAACCCACAACGGAAGCCTCAATTGCGCTCTTATTCGTGTCTTTAAAATAAGAAAGAAACCAAGCATCATTGGTGTCTACTTTTCTCTCGCTCACACTCAAACTCTCCTGTTATGAAACGAGCCCATTTACGTGACAATACTAGTGACTTTATTTTGTAGAAATAGTGTAACATTACCAGAGGTGCCGAGGACAACCAATACAGTGGTTTGTATGATGAAATGCATTCTTTTAAGGAATAAATGGCAAAAATGATGAAAGTGAAAGAATATACCTAAACAAAAATAAGGAAGTACAGAAGGAAATTCACTACTTCAAGCAAGAAGCAAGATGAAGCACATAAATGATCATTTCCTAGGAAACCACATGTCGCAACGTAAATTCAATTTCACAAGACGGTAAAACAAGCACATGTTTTTTTAGGAATAAACCTATACCTGAAACATCGATTGAAAGACATTTGGCACATCAGAAAAAATGACATCCCACATGAGCAGTCCAAAGATAGTCATCCAAATGCCACTTTCAGAATGGATGCCAAGCCATCCGCCCCCTTCCTCATTATAGTACTGTAGGGCAAGTTGCTCAACTTCACATAGTTCATCATCACAGCCATAGAATAGATTCTTTAACCCAGTTTCATTATTCAGAGGCCTTCCTACGATTGTAACCTGTTTAGGATCCAGCAGGAAAGGAAAACAAGAAAGCACGTCCATCAAATTCATTTAGCAAATTTCTGAGTTGAAATTCAAAATATTACTTCTTTAATTTTCCGCATAGCAGTATCAGCATAGCTGGGCATTTTCCATCGCCGTGGCGGCCTCCCTAATCGTAAGACTCGTCTTTGTAATGCCATTTTAGAACCAGCACGAATGCAAGGATCTCCCACCCCTTTTTCAGCTACAGATAGGCTTTCATTGAAGTAGCCCAGATGTTCCAAGTCAACAGAGAGCCTCAGGGTCCAATATCCACGCCTGCTGTCACATATAGTTCTCTTTAACAGCTGCCTCAGAAGCCTTGTAGCATCATCATACCTAAAAATAAAAGACAAAAAAACCTTCAGCATATGAACATGAGTGAGGTTGTTGAATATTTAAAAGACAAAGTTAGAGCATTTATTTTAGAGAAGTACTTTTAAGAATAAGAGAGTTTGATTGTGATCTTCTCCCATAAATTTTTTTTTTTTTTTAGGAAAGTATTTTTAAGAATAAAATAACAAATTGATTGTGATATTCTCCTAAGAATTATTCTCCTATGATTTTGTTTCCTAAATTTTAGGTAATAATTAATGTAGCACCAATTTTTAACAAAAAGAATAATGAATTAATAAAATCTTCATGTTATCAGAGCTAGTTCTCTAAACCTTAAACCCTTCAGGCCACCACACTCTAACCAACTCTTTTTGACCATCTTTTCTCTATTTCTCAGCTTGATTCTCTCTAACTGATTTTTCCTGGTTAGTATTCGTACCTGTTGACCAGCTATATCAAAACAAAAAAAAAGAAAGAAATAATAAAAAAAAAATCAAATCGTGTACCTGCTCTGGCATCCCACGTCGCACGTCGTCCGCACGCATGTCGACGCCGCTCCTCCACACAACACACTCGCGTCGTTAAAAGGCCAAAGGGACGAAGCCTTCTGCCTCTTCCCGCACCCACGACTCTCTCGATCTCTCACTCTCTCTGTTGCTCTCCTCTGCTCTCTCCCACAAACTCTCTCTCTTTCGCGTCACCACTCCGGCTCCTTCGGACTGTGCGACTTTGCTCCCTCGACGACTTCCCCTTTCTTGTTGGATCGGAAGTACGACAGTTTGATCGGGAGCAACAACAGGTGCTCGCTCGCCGTGAAGATAACTTCTTCCCTTAGGCACGCTACTCCGGCTTCCCCTTTGCTAGAAGACTTCGCTCCTCTGACGTCGTTCCTTCCCGTCAATCGGAATTTACACATTTTGATCGAAAGCAAGCACAAGAGCCCGCTTGTTGTCAAGTTAACTTTCTCCCTTGCGTGCGCCTCTTCCCCGACTTCCTTGCGGCCGCTCGACTTTGCTCCTCTGACACCTTCCCTTCCTGTTTGATCGAAACAAACGACGGCAGCTCGCCGTCAGTGAAGGTAACTGACTACCTTTCACGCGCTTCCTCGACATTATCTCGTGAATCCACCAAGCCAGAAAATATATATATATATATATATATATATATATATATATATATATATATATATATATATATATATATATATATATAATATTTAATTATGTTAATTTTTTAATTAATTGTAATTAATTTCAATTATGTTAATTATAATTTAATTATTTTTTTATTATAATTAATTAAAAATGCTCTCTAATTAATTATGATTAATTAAAATTAATCATAACTAATTATTTTATTTTTAATTGATTATTGTTAATGATAATTAATTATAAATAATTAAATTTAATTGTTATTAATTATAATTAATTAAGTTTACTTTAATTTAAATAAAAAATGCTCCTCCCGCCTCAGTTTTCATGCCCTCCACCGCCAGTCCACTGATCTCTAAGGTAAAATCTAAACTCAGATTTTCGCTCTCGACGTTGGCGGCGAACTGGCAAACTCCCTACGCTCTCACGTAGCGTAGTAGGGAGGGAAACCAGAACGACGCCTACGACGAGGTGGACAATCGCCTAAAATCCTATCCTCGATGCTTGCGACGAGCCGGCAAGCCCCCTGTGCGCTCACGTAGTGTTGTAGGGAGGGAAACCGGCACGGCGCTAGCACCGAGGTTGGTAATTCCCGGACTGCTCATGTAGCGTGAGGGGGACGAAATTAAGTATCCACAAGTAGGGAAATACTTGTACTCTCTTTTCAACAGGTAGCCAAGACCCTTAAACGCTCATGTAGCGGGAGGGGATTAAAGAAAATAAGGCCGCGGTGTCGTTGGACACCTACCTGAAGCGCTCAAGTAGCGACTAGGGGAAGGCTAGTCTCTCAGATTTTTCCCCTAAACGTGGGAGACGCTGGGAAGCTGTTGAAATTCAGACTGAAGACATCGTGAACTTGAGCAAAATTTGGGCTTATAAGGGACCTAATTCGGACACAGAGGACTCGAGCAAATTTTGAATAAACGAAGACTTGATTTGAGACAATGAACTGAATATAAAATTGAGCCTAAACCAAACTTAAATGAACTCAAGCTTAAATCCAAACAAGTGACAATGAACTACAGGGGACTCGAATGAATAGAAGAGGTTCATCAAGAGCCTGAACTATACTTGAACTCAAACATGAACAAGAACTTGAGCTTGCACATTGAGCTTGTGGACTTGATAGAACTCGAACTCAAAAATAACACAAAGAACTAGCTCAGATGATTAGTAAAATACTTGAATCTAAATGAAACAAGTTAAACTTGAACTTGAGTTGGATTCTAAGCAAGTGTGACTTGAACCTCTCAAATTCAAGCTCGAACGAATAAGGGACCCATGCATGAATTGGTTACAAACTTTGGTATGGATTAGTTTGTAACGATCATTTCAAATTGGGGATGCAAATGATGAAGACTTGCAAGCTTAAACACAAATAAACCTAAACTCAAATTGGACTTGATTGAACTCAAAATGAACTTTATATAAGAATACTTGAGTTCAACGAGATCAAAAGAAACTTAAATGAACTTTAAAAGAAATTAACCCATATGCCATGAGTTTGAATCTTTGAATTGAGGACTACATGAAGCTGCTAAAAGATGATAACCCACACATCATCGTGAAGGATCGAGGTGCAGCAAACGTGGCGACATTTGTGAATGATTGTACACGACATAGTACCCTCACATCCAACACCGATCAAATAACACCTTTTTACGGATTGTGTTCAGTGAAGCATACAACGAATGCAAATGCCCGCTAGTGTCAGCAAACATCCAACCGAGGACAAATACATAGATCCCTTGCAAGGGGAATGTGATCATTGATTGACACATTAAGTGCAAGTACCTACGATCCTTTTTAGGAGGCAAGCTGTATATTCAACATATGTTTGTGGGCCAAAATGTGAAAGATTTGCAACGCATCACAAACATTTATAAGCATGGTGTAATAGGCTCCTACGACAATCTCTACAATGCTCGTAGATTGTGAGGGCAATACTGGCGCTTGATAGCAGAGGACGCGCCCCTACAAGCAAGTACAATCAGCAAACCCACCTGAGATCGGTGAAAGGTGGATATGATGTAGGAACACTGGGTCTTCTACGGGCGCTTCCCAGAAGGTCGTAGTGGATACAATGGGTCCCTACAAACAAACATAAGCCACTTGTGGATAACAACAGTGGATATATCGTAGTTACAACGAACCACTGTGGGCATAAGTACAAATATCACCTATGACAACGGTGATTAAGATCTACAAATACGTCGGGTACACGGGCAACCCGATATATGAAAAAGGGCACCCCTTGGCAGAATGGAGGAGATGTTTGAGCAAATTCGAACTAAACTTCCTGGTGTTCCAAAATTTCTTCTTGATCCTATACTCAGGAAAAAAATAGTTTTGATATCAACAAACATCGAAAATAAGAAGTCCACTATATTGAAGATCTTAAAAGGAGTCCCTTTCAAGGCAGCAGCCACGGATTTCAAGAAGGACCTCCTTGATGAATGAGAAAGGGGGAGTCAACATCCAGATACACCGCCACCAGATCCGCAACACTCGTATTAGCGGACAGAATGCATATATAAGCTCTCAAAATGAAATGTTGTGCGTATCCAAATAACAATTACCCGCACAACTAAAATATTTCAAAGTATCCCTACACGTGCACTATAGTTTGTATACACATAGGTACACGAGGGATATGAACTATCAATGAAATTCTCAAAACCCGCATGGGCCCCGGCGAGCATGTTATTAGTATACACGTGACATCTAGGGATGCAGCGCGGGTCGATAAGTGAATTCAAGTTCGAACCTGATTCTTCTATGCAGATCAATAGGATTCGACAGAGTTCGAACCTTCAAACAAATACGCGGTTGTAGGGACCAATGTATTCTTTTTAATACCTATAACGATGAGAATTCACTAATAAAGGCATAAAACCTACAAAACCCGATCCTCCTAAGCAGATAAATAGAAGTAAACAGGGTTCGAATCATCGGATAAATATGCGGTCATAAAATTGATCGGAATATTTATTTCATATATTCATATTAGGCCTTTAACAAAGAAAATTCACAAACAAAAGCACGAAGCCTGAGAAACCCGATCCTCTGTTGACAGCTCAATAGAGTTGACAAGGTTCATCAACAAAATTCAAATATTTTCAAATGTAAATGACCTCAAAGTCACCCCGATGATGGTCGTGTTAAATGTAAATCTCAATCGGAGTGGTGATTCAAATAATTTCAAATTCCACCCAAATCCTCAAATAATCCAAAACTCCACCCAAATGCCCAAAATCCAAATTTCCAAAAATCTCGACTCCAAAATTTTAAAATTGAAATTAAACCATCCAATCACTTAAAGCAAAAATCCATCCACCCTCCGAAACAGTTTGCCGGGGTGGACAAATTAAAATTTACTTTAGCTCACATATAGCCAAATATCTAGTCAAAAATATCACTATGATCCATTCTCAAACAATTTCCTTCCAGTAAGGACGTGGTACGTGTCCTCTAACGGCGATTTTGCTGCCAAATGGCACCGCAGGATAAACTGTTATGAGCAGGATAAACTGTTATGACCCAGGGCCCTCTCAACCGAGTGGTTTTGCCGCCAAATGACACCACGAAATACCGATATAGCCAGAGTTAATACGCTCCTTAGTGGCATTAAATCCTTGAGATATGAATCAATAAGATATAATTGATAGGACACAAAGCCCTATGTTAGCTTAGGTGGATTCAAATTTATCCCTTTAGACAAATATTCACCCCAATTCTACAAGATCCACTTAGACGAAGCAACCCATGGCTGCCGACAAGGATCCTTCTGTCAGGTTGGGTCGACTACCTCCTTTGACTAAGTAGACCAGGGACCACGATGGCCCAATACGACAGAACCATGGGATCTTGATCGGGTCTATCATCCATTCCCCCACCATTCTCTTTAAGTGCTAGATGGTGAAATTTCTACTTTTAAATATCAATATTTTCAAATATCCAAAGCCTATTGCTGCTTCTATATGTCAGATAACACTTATTCTCTACGTATCTGATTGACGACTAGCCTTAATCAAAAATTCTCTCTCATAATCAAGAAGGGTAATTAACTATAGGGGCTTGCGCCTATAGGAAAACAAAACTCAGATCATAAAGTCCTCACAAAATGAGGGCGAAATCTCTGGGTAGTGTTTTATCTACAACCTCGTCTGCCTTCCCAAAATTTACCCTAGAACTTAGTTCGTTAAAACTCCTCCCTGAAAAAAAAAGCAAAAAGTCGGGTGGAGGCCTGGGGCCGAATTTTCAAAGCCCACAGTACCGACCTTCTTCTTCTATATTTCTAGCAACCATGTTCGCTCTTCTCCCTCATCTTCTTCTATTAAATATGAAATGGACTCATTACAAACATTCAACATCATGGCACCAAAATCAGAATAAGGAAACAGTTCAATAATTTCAAACCATGGTGGCAATGATTCTTCTCCTATTCTCATCATAGGACATAAATTAAATGGCCATAATTATTTGCAGTGCTCACAATCTATGTTGCTCCCATATCTTTTTGCTTTAGTCATAGATGTTTTCACTAGACATTTACAAGAGATGTACCCTGGTATATGCTTTTTGCCAATGATATTCTTCTTGTTGCTATTCATTTGTGGTATGAGAAAGGATGGATATATCACAGGAGTAGCAGCTATTCCAAAGACTATAGATCTTGGTTTCGGAAAGTGGAAGATTCAAAATAGTATGACGATGTCATGTCTTATCAATTCAATGAACAATAACAAGGAATTTCTCGTTATTTCATACTACAAAAAAATATGGGATGCAACCAAAGAGACATATACCAACTCTAAAACCACTTCAAAGTTGTTTCAAGTAAAATCAGTACTTCATAACTTCCACCGAGGAGAGCAGTTTGTTACTCAATATGACAATACACTCACACAGTATTGGCAAAACTTGACTTATTTGAAACTCACTCATAGTTATGTCTTTAATTCGATCTATTAAAGTTAATTTTACTATCAACTGATATAAATATTCAATATTTTTAGAGTCTCTAACCTCCAATTATAATTTCTCCATTTCCTTTATCAACTGAACATTCTGAGTAATCATCCAGTTTATTATAACTCCTGTGTATTTATGACTCAAAGCATCGGCCACAATATTAGCTTTTCCAAGACAACACTAAATATCCACATCATAATTCTTGATCAGCTTCAACCATCTTTTTTGTCTTAGATTTAATTCTTTTTATGAAGAAATATATTTTAAACTTTGATGATCAGTAAATATTTCACATCTCACCCCATACAAATAATGCCAACAATTTTTCAAAGCAAACACTACTGTTGCCAGCTCTAAAAAATGAGTAGGATAATTTCTTTCATGTGATTTCAATTGCCTCGATGCATATGGCATCACCTTTTTGTTCAGCATTAAAACACATCCTAATTCTTTCAAAGAAGCATTACTGTAAATCAGAAATCCTTGTATTCCTGATGGAATTGCCAACAATGTTGTAGTGAGATGCATCTTCAATGCTTGAAACCATTTTCACAATCTATAGTCTATTCAAATTTAACATCTTTTCATCAACTTGGACAACAGCAGAACAATTTGTGAGGATCCTTTAACAAATCTCTTATAATATCTAGCCGATCCTAAGATGCTACGAACCTCTATAACATTCTTTAGTATGAGTCATTCCAAGATTGCTCTCTCCTTCTAAGGACCTACCGAAATTCCTTCATCCTTATAATATGCCTCAAGATATAATACTTAGCCAAAATTTCTATTTTGAATATTTTACATACAACTGATTTTTCCTCAATATTTTCAAAACTATCTTTAAATGCTCAACATGCTCATCATCAGTCTATGAGTATATTAAAATCTCATCAATGAATCTCTTGTCCATTAATTCCTGCAATTGAGCCTTCAGTTGTTTCAATTCCTTTGGAGTCATCTTATAAGAAGATTTGTATATTGTTGATGTTCTTTGTAGTAATTCCAAACCAAATTCAACTTCCCTTTTAGAAACTCAGGAAATTCTTCAAAAAATACATCTGAATATTCTGATACCACTAGGACATTCTGTAATGTCTATATATCTTTATTTAATAAATCCATTTTAACTAAGAATACTAACTCACCCCTCAAATATTTATACATCTTTATTGCACTAATAAGAGAAGATATCACATTCTAGTCACATGGAAAGTAGATGTTCTCATTCAGCAAACTAAACTTTATCCTCTTTTTACAACATTCAATTATGGCAATATATTTAACTAGTCAATCCATTTCCAAAATGATATTAAAAATTTCAATAGGCACTAAAATCGTCTATGTTGAAAATTTTTAATCCTGAATATCAAGATTCATAAAACCCTTCCTATTGGCATTATACAATCTCCAATTAACATCAAAACATATAAGGCAGGTGTAAAGCATACAATCTCAAAAAATAAGTCAAAAGGTGCTCTCTCCATTAAGACTGAAAATTCGTTTATAGCAAAAGGTGCTAATGTTAGCCTCAAAATCCCTGAGGTTTCTCAAAAATTTATGGCATTTTTCTTCCTGGGTGCTAACATAATGAGGTGTATATTGTGATGGAGAAGTGAATTCTGCTTCATATTGCATAAATATCATTAAACCTTGGATTAGATCGAAAAAATTATCTTAAAGAACTAATTTTGCCGATGGAGAATAAACTAATCTCTGAATATCATCACAAAATCATTCCATTGCGTTCTTGGGATATGCATAAATCCAAATTTCTCTCCATGCTAGGCTTGCCACCATCTTTCTACATCGCACCAGTCTTTAGCTACGATTGGACTACTTGCACCTTTAAATACCTTTAGATGTTGATCGATCCCACTGCCAAGTTTTGATCAAGGTCCACTATTGGATGATGATTTCTCTATAGATGCCTTTTTGTCCACCAGTTGTGATATCAAATTTATAATATCATGAAATTCTTTTGACTTAGCACTCTCATTTATTTTGCTTCTCTCAAAGTTATTTTTAACCTGCATTTCTATTTATTTCCACCATTTGTGATATCAAATTTATCATATCATGAAATTCTTTTGACTTAGCATGGATGACTAGCCATTCAGTCTTTTTGGAATGTTTAAAGAATTATATAAGATATGTAATAGATAATTTATATAAGATATGTAATCAATTTAAAGAATTAAATCATATTATGTGTATTACACGTATATGCTTATTCAATTCTTCCATAATAAATACAAAATTCAATCCAACCTATAGCTATATATAAATCAGATTCATTTTAATCTCATCCAACTTAAATTCAATTATGCTTCAATTAAATTTGATTTAGATTTAATACCAATTTCTTTCACATCTCATTTTGATCCTACCTTCAATCAACCTAAAGGAGAATCCAAACAGATATACTTCTTACTAACACCTATCCTGACTTATTTTTGCTAGGATCGAATGAACAGAAGATAGCCTATCCAGACTACCCCAACTCAACAATTTTTTCAATTTTTAAAATTTATCTATATATTTCATATTTGGAAATATATTCAAAACACATTAAATAAAATACAAAGCTTTACTAAACTTTCAAATAAAATTTATATACCAAAAAATCTTATTGCATAGCTTACTGCTCTGATTTCTATGAACAACAAATCATATGTATACAAAATACAGTCACCCTCCTGACAAGAATGTCGTTGGCTCCATGCCTTTTTCTATAGTACAATTACTGCTAGTAAGCTAAAAGCTCAATAAAATACACAATCCTTGTACAATAAATAAAAAATAATATTCTGCATTCAACTATAAATGATATTTGAATTACTAAGAAAAAATAATTATAAGCTTTGTAAGGGATCAATACATATAATATTGCCAATCTCTATAAGTATTCATTAACTTTTCACATATTTCTTGTTTGTTTATTTTTTGATAATTCAGGCAAGTCATATGATGACTATACGCTTTTGCAATCAAGGTTGGATTTGAATTTTTAAATTTTAGAAGAGAGAATGAGTCGGGTACCTCGGGTATGATCTTTAAAGCTTACCTTGTTAGGTTTTTTTCCATTACTTGTGCGGCTATACCCCTCACATATGACTTTTCTCCGTTGACATTACTTACTTTTTCATTAAACTTCAAACTTTCATAACATACATCTGCATATCCAATAACTTTGCTAAACAATGATGAACTCAAGTGAACCAATAAATAAATAACATAATTAATATGGGAATAATGCAACCGCAATTATATAAAAATGTTACCATTTCATATACAATAAATTGGATATCTCACCTCATTCTCTAGGAGAGGAGGATGAATTGTTTTCTTTCTTTAAAATTACATTGTGTATCGTAATAGGATAAGAGGATGAATTTGTTCTCCTAATGTACATCGACTTCTTTTCCTATTGTAAATAATCTAAAGCATAAATTTTATCATTTGTACATGAATTCTAATAAAAAATAAGCTATATGAAAATCCTTAAACTTTTGCCTCACTTAAGCTCCTTCTCATTCAACTTAAATTTCCTTCCCTCTCCCAAACTTTCTTTCTGTGTTCCCTACCTTTCCTTCCATTCTTCCTTCTCTACCTTACCGATTTCTGAATTTCTCCAAGCAGCCCACAGCATCTTACAGCAGCCCCCACTTACTCTACATAACGACTTTGCTTCAAACTCCAGAGGAACTACGGGTGAGAAATGAAAGGATATGCTTTTACTTAATTTTATGTAATATATAAAACACTTGTGCTCTTTACACTTAAACATTCCCATAACACTCTCAGCCATTTGATTTCAGCCCTTAGAAATCCGCACTTGAATGTTTGGCTTAGTGGAAATTGGATGCTAATGCTACAGTAATATTAAATTAGTTATATTCTAATTTGTATAAGATAAACTGAATGTTGCAGCACATTTAGTTAATTAAATACATAGATTGGTGGAAGCTATGGTGGAGGATGTATGATACAGGTAAGTGGATTTAACTACAAATTAGGCTGATTTAACTATAGTAATACTCATTAATTGACTTTTAATAACATCAATCAACTGAATCCATACACATATATATCTTTTTGGCTATTACTTTTTCATATCAAAATGCTCAATATTAAACATAGAATTTAATCAAAATAAATTTGATGTTTTCCATATGTGTGTGAAAATGAGGTAAATTTTTGAGGAAAAATTCAAGCTTATAATTTTTAAAATTTTGGGTATTATAAACCCCGCAAGAAAACCAAGGAAAAAACTATCCCGTGCACTCTACCCTTTTATGGTTTCAAACCAGGAAGAAGACACTTATGAAGCAGCTCATCCATCTCTGCAAGAGTGACAAGATCAATTTTCTAGAGCAAGGCATTACCACAGGCTCAGAATTACTAAATGCAGCAATGTAATACAACGTAGAAGCACCTGTCTACTTAAATGTTCTGAAAAACTGCTGCCTAACCAAATTTGATCCTTAAAAAGGAAACTGCATCTAAATGAACTGGACCCAACAAAGGAACTGATATTTGCTCAATGGTAATCTTTCCAATGTATTTGCATGCATTACTGCTAGTTTAACAATTTTCATCTTAAGACTTTAGTTCCTAACCATCTTGTTATTAAATACAGTAAGACAAGTTCACAATCCTTTACTAAATCAAATGCTAGCTTGATGTACATTTTATAGTGTGGGTTCGGAAAGAATTAAATGCATCATTTACATTCTTTTTCTGTATGGAACAATGTAAATCATCTTAAACAGGTTCTTCTCCAGCAAAGACAATATAAGTTATTGCAAGTATTACTACAAAAAGGCAATCTAAAGTCGATCGGGGCTTCACAAAATACCCATAAAAAAGTGGTGGCAGTGCTTAACCACAACAATCTAAGTTAACATGCCTTTTAAAAGCAAAAAGTACGACCTATTGTCCTTTTCACCCTAATCATCAAAGAAAAAGTATTCTCATTGTGCCATACCTATGTCCACGTTCATACAAAGAAACACCCAGAGTAAGCAGTTTTGAGTAGACCCACGAAGCTGAGAAATAATGGAAGAACCGCAGCTGAGTTCCAGAAACAGGAGATATGATTTCCTCGCTGAAATTAGCGAGCATCCGATTATCAGCTAATTCAATACATCGCCTTGACATTTCCATGTCACTTTGATCAATTGATTCATCCATTATTTGAGACACCTCAATAGACTATTAAAGTTTTCAGATTAAGTTGGAATGGTTGGGCACCAAAAGTATTTATATAGGGAAACATTTTCACCTCTTCGTATTCAAGGAGATCAGCTCGACACTTAAATATTTGTTGTGTAATGGTGCGGGTAAACTCTGGAAATTTTATCAGCCCCATGTCAACCAGCAAGAAAGCCGAAAGATCTTGTTCACTATTGAGAAAAAAGAGCCTCTGGGAAAACGCAAGAAAAGTATTACAAAGATAACAGAAGTAGAGCGACTGGGTTAAACTTTGTTAGCAATCTCGTCATAGAATCACCTGAACGCGCCAAAGAATTGCATCAACAGCAGAAGATATCATCACACATTTGCCTGCATGCTCTAGAACCATTTTTTGAAGAAGTGTGCTGCTGATGCAGATAAACAAGTATTAATTATTCAAATGTCAATTAACTACAAGATTTTCAAACACAAATTTAGGTTACCATGATCCATTTTTGCTAGCAGATAAAATAAATTCTATGATCTCTTGCTTGCGCCGATGATGCATACCATTCTAAAGGTTCAAAAGAAAATGAATGAGAGGAAAAGAAAAGTGCCTAAATCAAAGAGCAATGCGATAAAATCACACTTCACAAAACAAAAATTAAATACATAAAACTCAGAAGTTTCCATGAATTGTGTAAACGATGGCAAAAGACTTCACATCTACTATGAACTCTCATTTAAGATACATAAGCATATGCAAATAAAAACTCTCAAACACACACGGAGTAAAAACCTTGGAAGCTGTTGTCATGGCCTTGTGTTTGATCTTTTGTCAATGCAAATCCTAAAAATAATAATAATAATAATATTATTATTATTATTATTATTATTATTATTATTATTATATATAATAGTAATTGGATTAACTAGCGTGTGTGTGTATATATAGCCTTCTGTCAGGTATGATAACTAGAACCCTTTCCAGACCACGGCGAACAAACTCTCTCCATCTAATGAAGAAGGAATCATTAAACTAGGGTACACAACAATAGTGCCATGTGCCAACAACCAAACAAGAGGAAGAATAGTAAAAATAAAGGCTAATTCTCTGCATAGACAAAGCTTAGGAAGTGAAAAATCTCAAGCATAAAATTTGAACTTATTGCAATTTTTTGCCATAAAAGTCTTAGTCAGATAATAATGCCTGATTTTAGGGCAATTTATCACAACCCCATTTTGACCCCCACCTCACGAGATCTGGAGTGTAAATGGAAAGGAGAATCTATAGACATTTCTTACTAACACCCATCCTGAAATACTTTTATAAGGATTGAGTAAGAAATAACCTATCCAAACTATCTCAACACAATAAGGTTTTCACATCTTAATTGAAATTAATATTTCATAACTGGAAGCATATTTAAAATACATCAAATAAATATAAAGTTTTATTAAACTTTCAAATAACATTAAATGCCCAAATGTTTTTCTATATAGCTTCTACTATATTTTCTGTACAAACCAAAAATGTATGTACACAAAAAGTGGATTAAACCTTCCAGCTTAGTGCCTCACTGGCAACATCCCTTCTCCTACAGTACAACCACTGTTAATGAGCTAGGAATCGATGAAATACGCAAATATAGTAGAAGAACAAGAAATATATTTGTAGCCAATTGACAACAACATAGGGATTTATATAATAATTATAAGTTGTATATAAGATATTAATGTTTTCCAAATTTCTTGTTCGGTTTATGTTAGGCCGGCACCTGAGCCGGCTGGACCGGTCCAGGTTTATTCCCGGCGGAAGCCAGGCGAACAGGGGGAAGGCGAAAAAGCTAGGGGGCCCACTTGAAGTCAATTTCAAATTGTGGGAGTGAGAATTTGAATTAGAAGGGGTAATTAGGTCTTTTGTAACTCTCCTTTCTTGTTTAATTAGGGTTATCTTGATTTTGAATGTGATTTGGGAGATCTAGGTTTTTCTTTTGGGCTCTAGGCTACGATTAGAGATTTGGAGAGTTTTTCCTTCCTCTCGAATCGAAGAAACTTGTATCTTTCTTGTCTTTTGCATCGACTAGTGAAATTCAATCGTTTGCTATTGTTTTTCCTATTTTTCCTACGATTTCTCTCAGATTTTTCCACTGTTTCTTGTGTTTGGTGGCTGTTTTCCCATAAAAAACAGCGGAATAGTTGCGATTTGGCTTAGATCCGATAGGAATCACTTGAAATACTCAAGTGGTACCAATTAAATTGGTATCAGAGCGAGATCCGGGCGGTGGAGGGCTGTTTTTTCCACTGTTTCGCTGCAGTTTTTCGCAGATTTTTGGTGGATCCGGAGGCATCTCGTTGGTTCCCATGGCATCTAAGCGGGTAGAAGTCTTGGAGACCGAGATGGGTCAACTTAAGGCGGATCTGGAGGAAAAGATGGCCACATTTAGCGAGAATGTGGAAGGGAAATTCATGGCCTTGGAGGAGATGATGAAGAAGTTGTTGGAAGGGCAAGCACAGGCGGTGCCAGCGGAGGAAAGAGGAGAAGGTAGTGGGAGCAGGGGTAAGGAGAAGGTGAATCCAGAAGAGGAAGAGGAGGTGTAACTGCTTGACAGCAACGGGAGGATGCCACCTCGGGAGTCCATCAGGCGAGAAGAACATGACAGAAGGAGAGACTTCCGGGAAGGAAGAGAAGATGATTGGCGACGTCGGAGGCCCGACCCATTGGACCGGCCATGGGGGATCTATAACCACCATGGCGGGGCACGAGGGGAAGATGGCTACCGGCGGCCAAGGAGGGAGGATGAGGCCCGATATGGAGAAAGAGGAACTTGGGAAGACCCCATAGCTTGGGACAGAGGAGGCCATGGGGGGAATAGGGCATACGGGGTGGACACGAGGACCAGGAAGCTGAAAATGCCAGTATTCGAGGAGGGAAATGTGGATGAGTGGATCCACAATGTGGAGAGGTATTTTGCAGTGAACGGCCTGATGGAGGAGGAGAGATTGATGGCTGCTAGTATGTGCTTGGAAGGGGCGGCATTTGCCTGGTTCAAGTACATGGATAAGTGGGAACCGGTGAGGTCCTGGAGGGACTTCAAGGAGGCTATCAGGGAGAGATTCAGGAGGAGCAGCCCATGGGAGATATCAGAACAGTTCTACGCCCTCACTCAAGAGGAAACAGTGGAGGAATACAGGAAGAAATTTGAGAGTTTAGTGGGAGACATGGAGGGCCTCTCAAACAGTACTTTGGGGGGAAATTTTATGAAGGGCCTCAAACCAGAAATTAGAGATGCGGTGAAGGTCATGAGACCACGAGACCTGAGGGAGGCAATGGAGTTAGCTCAGCTGGTGGAGAACCAGAAGACCAACGCCCGAACTTGGAGGAACACGCACTCATGAGGGCCCACCAGGACAACCACCACTTACTTGGCTCCAAAAGGGCCAAACCCTAGCTTCCCTAGGGAGAGTGGAAAGGAGAAGAGCGGGGTGACCAGATCTGCTGGAAGCTTCAAGAAATTGACTGAGTAAGAGATGCAGGAGAAGAGGGCCAAGGGCCTTTGTTTCAGATGTGAGGAGAAGTTTGTTCCAGGGCACAGGTGCAAGGATCGCACCCTTCAGGCTCTCACTGTCTATATAGAAGAGGCGCCTGAAGAGTGTGATGATTCTGATGAGGAGCAGATTGATCCCCAGTTGGAGGTAGCCGAGGTCTCCCTCAATTCTGTGTTGGGATTTACTCCTAGCCATACGATGAAGGTGAAGGGGAAGATCCTTGGGAGGGAGGTAGTGGTCCTAATTGACAGTTGGACAACCCACAATTTCATATCCACCCAGGTGGCGGAGGAGCTAGGGATGGAGCCTACTGAGACAGGCAGTTATGGGGTGATGATGGGGACAGGAAAGATTGAGTCCAGCACCGGGATCTGCAAAGGGGTGGAGATGAGGCTACAGGAGATCAGGGTGGTAGAGGACTTTCTACCCCTGAAGTTGGGTAGCACAGATGTCATTCTGGACATGAAGTGGCTACATACCTTGGGTGAAACCAAGGTGAACTGGGGGACCATGGTGATGGAGCTGATTGTAGAGGGGAAGAGGGTGAAGCTAAAAGGGGAACCAGGATTGTCCAGAGCTGGAGTGTCACTCAGATCAATGGCGAAAATCATCCATGAGGAAGGAGGAGGATTCCTTATGGAGCTGCAGAGCCTGGAGGAGCAGGAGGAGGGGGAGGAAAAGCTCATTCCCACGTTGGTTTAGCCTCTTCTGCAGGAATTTGAGGACGTGTTCCAATCTCCGGTGGGACTACCACCTGACAGAGAGCAGGAGCACCAGATTATCCTGAAAGAGGGAGTATCTCCTATCAGTGTGAGGCCTTACAGATACCCTCAGGTGCAGAAATATGAGATTGAGAAGCTGGTGGGAGAAATGCTAGGAGGGATCATTCAGCCCAGTGTGAGCCCTTTCTCTAGTCCAGTTCTGCTTGTGAAAAAGAAGGATGGGAGTTGGAGGTTCTGTGTAGACTATATTGCTCTCAACAAGGAGACTGTGCCTGATAAGTTTCATATCCCTGTGATTGACGAGTTGATGGATGAGCTACATGGAGCAGCCTTGTTCACCAAGGTCGATCTGAAGTCAGGTTATCACCAGATCAGGGTGAGGAAGGAAGATGTGCAGAAGACGGCCTTTAGGACTCATGAGGGCCACTACGAGTTTCTGGTGATGCCTTTTGGCCTCACCAACGCACCTGCCACATTCCAGGCCTTAATGAACTGGATCTTCAAGCCACACCTCCGCAGGTTTGTGTTGGTATTTTTTGATGACATTCTAATCTATAGCAGGACTGAGGATGAACACCTAGAGCACCTGAGAGTGGTGTTGGGTGTGCTGAGGGAGCATCAGCTGAAGGCCAACTTCAAGAAGTGTGACTTCGCTCAGGCACGGGTGGAGTACCTAGGGCATGTGATATCCCAGGAGGGAGTTGCTGCAGATCAGTCCAAGATAGAGGCAATACTGGCATGGCCTCAACCCAAAACCTTGAAGGGGCTCAGAGGATTCTTAGGATTAACAGGCTACTACAGGAGGTTCGTGAGGGGATACAGCACTATAGTGTGGCCACTGACAGAGCAGTTGAAGAAGGACAACTTTTTATGGGGAGAAGTAGCTTCAAAGGCTTTTGAGAAGCTGAAGAAGGCCATGACGACAGTGCCAGTGCTTGCTCTACCGGACTTCAACCAGGTGTTTGTGGTGGAGACTAATGCTTCAGGCTATGGATTGGGAGCAGTATTGATGCAGAACCATAGGCCCATAGCTTACTTCAGTCAGGTACTGTCGTTCCGGGCTAGGCTGAAGTCTGTCTACGAGAGAGAGCTGATGGCTATTGTACTGTGGGCTCCGAAAATTCGACCCCGGCCTCCCCGCCGCTTTTTTTCTTTTTTATTCGTCGAGGGGGAGTTTTAACAAAATAAGTTCCGAGGTAAAATTTGGAAGGCAGATGGGTTTGTAGATAAGACACTACCCAGAGATTTCGCCCTCATTTTGCGAGGACTTTATGATCTGAGTTCTGGTTTCCTATAGGCGCAAGCCTCTATAGTTAATTACCCCTCCCGATTATGAGAGAGAACTCTCGATTAAGGCTAGTCGTCAATCAGATGCGTAGAGATACGAAATATCTGGCATATACTAGCAGCAATGGGTTTGAGATTGGAAATTTAAAGATTTGAAGGGTTTGGGTGTTTGGAAATTGATATTTAAGATAGAAATTTCAGCATCTAGCACTTAAAGCGGATGCTGGGGGAATAGATGATGGGCCCGATCAAGATCCCATGGTTCCATCGTCCCGGGCCAACGTGGTTCCTGGTCTACTTAGTCAGAGGAGGTAGTCGACCCAACCTGACAGAAGGATCCTTGTCGGCAGCCATGGGTTGCTTCGTCCAAGGGGACCTTGTAGACCGGGGGTGAATGTTTGTCTAAGGGGACAAATTTGAATCCACCTTAGCTAACAGAGGGTTTTGTGCCCTATCGATCATATCCTATTGATTCATATCTCAAGGATTTAACGCCATTAAGAAGCGTATCGGCTCTGGCCATAACCGCTATCTGTGGTGCCATTTGGCGGCAAAACCACTCGGTTCAGAGGGCCCCGGGTCATAACCGTTTACCTGCAGTGCCATTTGGCGGCGAAACTGCCGGTTAGAGGACACGTACCACGTCCTTACTGGCAAGAGATTATTTGAGAATTGGTCCTAGTGATATTTTCAACTAGGCATTTGACTCTTTTGTGAGATAGAGTTTATTTGAATTTGTCCACCCCGACAGACTGTTGTAGAGGGTGGATGGGCTTTGCTTTCAGCGATTGATGGTTTGATTTCATTTTTAAATATATGCAATTTGGGCTTTTTGTGGAGCTTTGGATTTTTGTGGATATTTGGGTGGAGCTTTGGAATATTTGGGATTTTTGGAATTTTGGGTGGAGCTTTGGAATATTTGAAATAAAACTTTGGATATTTGGGAGATATTTGAAAATATTTGGGGAACCCCTCCGGTTGAGATCTGCATTCAACACGGCCATCATCGGGGTGTTTAGGGTCATTTCTTTTTATGGATCGAACCTTGTCAACTCTGTCGAGCTGTCGACAGAGGATCGGTTTTCGTAGGCTTTATGCCCTTGATAGTGAATTCGTATTGTTGTAGGCCTTGAAGGCCTAATAGGAATATTTTAAAGCAAATATACCGATCGCCACAACTTTATATTTGCTTAATGGTTCGAACCCTGTCGACTTCTATTGACCCGTATAGAAGGATCGGTTTTGAACCAGAATTCACTTGTCAACCTGCGCAGCATCCCTAGACGTCACGTGTGTACCAATAACACGCTCGCCGGGGCCCATGCGGGTTTTATAATTATTTTTACCCCTTTTAGTGTACCTATGTGTATACAATTTATAGTGCACTTGCAGGAGTATTTTTGGAATATTTATAAACGCCTTCTATCTACTTGTACGGATGTTGCAGATCCGGTGGCGTGGCGTAGCAGCTTCTAAATAAAGTTATTCGCTGCTTCATACAGGTAGACTGTCGTGCACTACTCATTGCTTTCTGCAGGTGGATCGTAGTGCACTAACTAATTTCCTGCCTTAAGTTGTAGAAACTCGTATATAGCTTGTTGTACACAAAATTAAACTTCTCAATATAACTTATAAGCACTTGGTACTTGATATAGTCACTTTGTATCTTGCTCGTGGACTACAAGTCTTCTACAATGGCCCATGGAGACTTGCACTTGTTGAAATTTTTCTATATTTTGCTTGTGGACAGCTTTCTTAGATACATCTTAAAGAACCAATTCGTTGCTAAGGTTCTTTATGATCTATCTATATTTAAATCACACCTCATTCCTGATTGTTGTTGGCCACTTCATGCGAGCAATCATACTTGGAACTTCATTCACCGTGATGCCTTACTCATTCAAGTAGTCTTGCATTGTTTTTGTATTTGATTTTCACTTGTTTACACGGATGAACTATTCTTTTGCTTGTATGTTAATATTCACTCGAATGCATCTAAATGTGTCGCCTTGTTATGTTTATTGCATGCCAAACCTTACTAATGGCATTTGATGCATGAGTCTTCATGATATTTGCAGGTTCTATAGTCATTATAGATCTTCCTTTTCAACACAAGTTCCATATATATTCCTCTGTATTTAGCTTGGACCTTTGCTGACATGATAGCATCTTGATGTTGATTGAAGATTTTGCCATGTTGATTAGGAGCATGTCATATTGGAAACTCATTCTACTTGCACTCAAATTAGAAGTTCATCATCTTGCATGTATCGAAGATTTATTTTCATTCGCTTGCTTGTATGATGATATCAATCATAAATTCATCATTGTATATATCACATGTCCTTGCTTGTATGATTAATATTGTTACTTTGCAAAGTTACATGTCACTTATTTGATACTCAAACTATAGCTCAGTTCGCTATCATTTATTCCATATGCAAGCTCAAGTCCAGAGTGTAAGTTCAAGTCTAAGCTAAGACTTCTTGCACCAAGCTCATTCGTGTTCAAGTTTGAGTTTAAATTATATTCTCATTTCAACTTTATCTTTCTTAAGTTATAAATCTTTGTATTATGTCCAATGGTCCAAGTACAAGTCCTCTGCGTCTTTGCAAGTTTGATTGCATGTTCAAATAGTTCATTGTTTGTTCAATCCGGTCCGAGTTCATAAGTCCCCTGTAGTTCACTTGAGTTCGAGCCGTTTTCTTTGTTTCGCTTGCACTTGAAGTTATTAGATTGTTTGAGTTTGAATTAAGTCCATTTGATGCTCCAACCAATGTCCAAATAATGTTCAAGTAAAGCTCCAAATTATCCCAAGTACGAATTGCATTTACCCGAAATTTCGGCAGCCTTCCAGCGTCTCCCCCGTTTAGGGGAAAACTACGAAAAACTAGGCCTCCCGCCACGCTAGAGAAAAGCGTGCACGGTAGGTGCCCTCAGACGAGGACACCGCGGCCGTAATAATTTTTATTCCCCACCACACCAGAGAAAGGCGTGCATGGATTGCGGGCACCAGTTTTAAAAATAAGCTGTTTATAATTTACCCCGTCTTGCCGTAGGCGTCGCACCAGGTTCCCTTCCCACCACGCTAGAGAAAAGCGTGCATGAGTTGGTTTTTCGGTCCGACAATATCGCCAAAAATGGGGTTTTGATTACCCGCCCCATCGCAAGCATCGCAACGAATTCCCTTCTCACCACGCTAGAGAAAAGCGTGCATGAGTTGGTCGTTCGCCGCATTGCAAGCGTCGGGAATAGGTTTTCAAAGGCTTAGAGTTAAATAGTGTTATACCTTAGCTTTCGTCGGTGTCAGCACGAGGATCGAGGAGTCACTCGCGTATCTCGTCGTTGGCGTCGCACCGGGTTCCCTCCCACCACGCTAGAGAAAAGCGTGCATGGGTGGTTTGCCGGCCCGACGCGAACGCCGAGGAAAGAGAGTGGAGGGGAATTGATTGATTTTTTTTATTTCTAATTAACTCTAAATTATTTATAATTAATTATAAGTTAGAATTAGCATATAATTAAATATGTTTAACTCATAGCTAATTATAAATTAATTATAATGAGTAATAATTAATTATAATTTAAAAATAATTAATGATAATTATAATAATTAATTATATTTAATTATAATTAATAATAATTAATTTAAATTAAAATAGCTAATTATAATTAATTTTAATAATTTATAGTTAATTATTACTAAAAATAATAATTAACTATAATAATTATAAATTAATTATAATTTATTTTAATTAAAACTAATTATTATTATTAATTAAATATAATTAAAATATTTAATTATAATAATTATAATTAAATACAATTAACTATTAATGATAATAATTAATTAGAATGAAACATAATAATGATTATAAATATTATAATTATAATTATAATTATATAACTATAATTATAATACTTATAACAAAGGCTCTCATCCCTACCAGCTAAGTGTTCGGCTGGAGCAAGGAGATCCGACGGCTTACAGAGGGAGAGATCGGGCTACAGGCGCTGGAGGTCGTGTGGGATTTGCGAATGGGAGAGGGGTTCGGTCGGCTTATGCTTGGGGAGAGGAGGTAAGTCGGTCTCTCTCCCTCTCTCTCTCTCTCTCTCTCTCTCTCTCTCTCTCTGTTGGATCGAACCGAGCAGGGGCAACAGGAGGAGGTCGGCGGCCTGAGAAGAGGAGGAGTTTGGCTTTGGTGGAGGTCGGATCGGGAGCGGTAGCGACGGGGTTGGCGTCGGGTCTGAAGATCGAAGAGGGAGAGATCGGGATTGGTTCGGCTAGAGTGGAGGTCCGCCGGAGCTTGTGGGATCGGGAGGGAAGCGGAGGTTTCGCATCGGAGGAGTTTGGATCGGGAAAGCAGAGAGTGTCGTGTGAGAGGGGGGAGCAGAACTAGCAGCCGGAGCCTTCGCGTTGGTGCGGTATTTAACAACGCGAGCGGTCGTTCCCTCGAGGCAACGTCGCGAGATTTCGGCAGATTTCACGGAGAAACGACGCAGACGGCGCCGAACAAAAGGATTTGCGGAGGATTTCGGGCAGATTTTGGGGACTCAACGGTTTATAGGTATTTTTTCTGTTTCCTTGGGTTCATCAGTGAAGGTCAACATGTACTGGCCATCCAAAAGTGGAGACCTTACTTATTGGGCAGACACTTTATTGTCATGACTGATCAGAGGAGCCTGAAGTACTTGTTAGAGCAGAGGATGGTCACAGAGGAGCACCAGAGGTGGTTGTCCAAGCTGCTGGGATATGATTTTGAGATCCACTACTGACCGGGACTAGAGAATAAGGCAGCGAATGCCTTATCACGTTATATGGGGGAGCTCCAAGGGATTGCTGTATCAGTACCAGTACTGATAGATTGGGGAGCCATCAAAGAGGAGAGCATTCAGAATAAAGAGCTAAGGAAAATCAAAAAAGATGTGTTATCAGATGGGAACAGCCACCCAGGCTACTCAGTTGTGGGAGAGAGACTGTACTATCAGGGAAGGAGTGTGATTCCAAGGTCTTCCATCCACATTCCCCAGCTGCTACAGGAGTTTCATGGGAGTGTCATAGGAGGACATTCAGGAGTGCAAAAAACTTATAGCCAGTTAGCTGCTGAATTGTACTGGAAGGGGATGAGGAAAGATGTAGAGGAGATTGTGGCGAAGTGTGATATCTGCCAGCGGAGCAAGTACCTGACGATGGCACCAGGGGATTACTACAGCCTCTGGCCCTACCAGAGAAGGTTTGGGAGGAGATTAATATGGATTTTGTTGATGGGCTCCCAAAATCAGAAGGCTACACAGTTACACTTGTAGTGGTCGACAGGCTGAGCAAATATGCTCATTTCATTCCCTTGAGACACCCGTACACAGCAGTGTCTGTAGCAGCAGCTTTTGTGAGGGAGATAGTCCGCCTGCATGGGGTACCAGAGTCCATTATTTCTGATAGGGACAAGGTGTTCCTGAGCCATTTCTGGAGGGAGCTATTTAGGATGCAGGGAACAGTATTGAAGAGCACAGCCTACCATCCACAGACTTACGGGCAGACGGAGGTGGTGAATAGAAGCTTAAAGACATACTTGAGGTGTTTTGTGTCTGAAACACCAAAGCAGTGGGCCAAATGGCTAGCTTGGGCAGAATACTGGTACAATACTACTTTTCACTCGGCTACCAAGATGACACCTTTTAAGGTGTTATATGGGAGGGACCCCCCACATTTGGTACACTACAGCCATAGTAGTACTCTAGTATCTGCAGTGGATCAGCATTTGAAGGAGAGAGATCAGGTGTTGGAAGAGCTCAAGAGGCATTTACTTAGAGCCCAACAACTTATGAAGAAGCAGGCGGACGACAAAAGGAGAGATATACAATTTGCAGTTGGGGACAAAGTCTACTTGAAGCTCCGACCATGCCGGCAGAGGACTATGGCCCAAAGGAGAAATGAGAAGCTTGCAGCGAGGTATTTTGGCCCTTTTGAAGTGGAGGAGAGAATTGGAGGGGTGGCCTATAGATTGAGGCTCCCTCCAACAGCCAGAATACACCCCGTTTTTCATGTCTCACAGTTGAGGAGAGTGGTGGGGGAGCATGCAGTGAGCCCCGAGCTGCCCAGCACATTGAAGGAGGACATGGAAGTAACATTGGAGCCTCTAGCGGTAGAACGAGTGCGCATCAATGAGAAGGGGGAAAAGGAAGTGAAGATTAGGTGGAGCGGCCTCCCAGACTATGAGGCCACCTGGGAGCCACAGGAGAGGATTGCAGAGCAGTTTCCTGCTTTCCACCTTGAGGACAAGGTGGTACTTTGGGAGGGGGGTATTGTTAAGCTGGCACCTGAGCCGGCTGGACCGGTCCAGGTTTATTCCCGGCGGAAGCCAGGCGAACAGGGGGAGGGCGGAAAAGCTAGGGGGCCCACTTGAAGCCAATTTCAAATTGTGGGAGGGAGAATTTGAATTAGAAGGGGTAATTAGGTCTTTTGTAACTCTCCTTTCTTGTTTAATTAGGGAGATGAGGGAGAATTAGGGTTATCTTGATTTTGAATGTGATTTGGGAGATCTAGATTTTTCTTTTGGGCTCTAGGCTACGACTAGAGATTTGGAGAGTTTTTCCTTCCTCTCGAATCGAAGGAAACTTGTATCTTTCTTGTCTTTTGCATCGACTAGTGAAATTCAATCGTTTGCTATTGTTTTTCCTATTTTTCCTACGATTTCTCTCAAATTTTTCCACTGTTTCTTGTGTTTGGTGGCTGTTTTCCCATAGAAAACAGCGGAATAGTTGCGATTTGGCTTAGATCCGATAGGAATCACTTGAAATACTCAAGTGGTACCTATCAGTTTACTGTCAATATTTTAGACATGTCATATAATAAATATAGGCTCTTGCAAAATGACAGCTCTCTAAATCAGGGTCAGGTTCATATTCTCAACGTTCAGACTTAGAGGATAGTTCTCTCGTTCAAGAAAGGGTCTGAATTCTCAACTTTTAGAAGTGAGAGAACATAGGGTACCTTCTGTATGACTTCTCTAAGGCTTATCTCTACAGATCTTTTGTCTTTAATTTTACGAGTTTATCCCCATATATGATTTATGTCATTTAACCATTTCATAACAATCATCCAAAATGTCATTGCATCAAATACTTGATGAACTTGTTGAAACAATAACTTAAGATATAATGAAACTCGAAATAAAGCTATCACAATAATATAAAAGATGTGATCGTAATTATATAAAGTTTGCAATTTCATATACTATAGTTTGGGTATCTCACCTCATTCTCTGGAGTAGTCAGGTGAATTTGTTCTTCTATAATATCCCGATCTCCCTTCCTCTTATATAAAACCTAAATCATATATTTCTTCATTCATACATGTTGTTATTTGAATAGAATAACACAAGAATTATGAAATTACAGCATTACCTCAATTGCACTCTTCCTTATTAAACCCAAACTTCCTCACCTCCTATTCCCTTATTCCTCTCTCTTCCTTCCCTTCTTGCTCACTTCTTTCCCCTTATTTCCAAACTGATTTCAGCTTTCCTCTTATTTCAGGTTTATCTCTTCTCCTTATCGATTTCAACAAATGATGATTTCAGCACAAACACTGATTTTAGCCATTAAATTCAGCACCTAAGCAAATATAATCTATAACCACTGATATCCTTACCTTTCTTTACTTACCTCACCTGATTTCCAAGTTTCCCCAGCAGATCCCCCGTTTCTAAAACAGCTCAAAGCCTTCTGCACTCGCGGCCTGTTATGTCTTTTCCAAAGAACAAGGTGATGGATGGTGAGAGACTGAGAAAAAGGAAGGGTGAAATGTTGAAGGCTTAAGTTTAACTTTTATATATATTCCACTAAAGCTCCATTATAGCTCCACTAACATTTCCAATACCCACTCTCAGCCATAAGATCCCATCAGGTCGTTGCATGCCAGGCTTAATGAAGTGAAGGAATCCTGCTACAGTAACCATTAATAACTTAACAGATAATTACATAATTTAAGTTTAATTAATAGGCAAATAAATAACCTAAGTTTAATCAATATGAAATGCATATATATATATACACACACATATGATTAAGATTGTCATGTAAATATACTTCTATATATCAAAATGCTGGAATTAAAAATAGAATTTAATGAAAATAGTTCAATATTTTAGGGAGGTTTGATAAAATGAGGTAAATTTGAGGAAAACTTCATGCAAAATTATGCTTATAATTTTTATTTTTTAATTTTGGGTATTATCCTCATTAAAATTTCATCCATGAAATTCGTTATTTTAACATAATAAAACAAATGACGAAATTTTAATCTAATGTCTTGTCTTTGTCCCAGGTTGCCTCTTTTTCAGAACTGTATTTCCATTTTACTTCGACATAAGAGATCCGACGAATGCTGACTATTTAGTATCAAAATCTAGTATTCGTTTTGGTTCCTTAGTGTAAGTCAAATTTTTTTGTAGATCAATTTGATCATGCGAAATTCTCTGATGGTCATTCGTAACAAATCTTCTTACCAGTGAAACAAACAAAAACAATAACATCAAGCTTTTATCACACTACGTGGGGTCGGCTACATGAATCCTTTTTCTCCATTGTGTCCTATTAAAGGCCAAATTCTCGTTTAAATCTAATAAAGAAGGGTCATTCTTAATATTTTCTAACCAAGTCTTTTTAGGTTTGCCTCTACCTTTCTTAACATAAGTCAAATCTAATACCTCTACTCTCCTAACCGGGTCATTGGAAGGCCACAGTTTTATGTGACTAAACCATCTAAGTCGACTCTCTCTAATCTTATCTTCTACTAGAGCTACTCCAACCTTTTCACGTATATGCTCATTTCGTATCATATCTCTAAGGGTAAAGCCACTCATCCACCTGAACATCCTCATCTCTGCCACACTTAACTTAGTATTATGCTTCTCTTTTAGTGACCAACATTCAGCACCATAAAGCATTGCAGGCCTCACTACCATCTTATAGAATTTTTCCTTAAGTTTGAGGGGTACTTTTCTATCACATAACAAGCCCGATGCATTCCTCCACTTCAACCAGCCAACTTGAATTCTGTTGAAAATATCCCCATCTATTTCACCATCACTCTGAACAATAGATCCAAGATATCTCAAAGGTGTACTCTTATTAATGACTTGATCGCCCAAAGTCACAATACCCTCATTAGGTCTATTACTACTAAAATTACACTCCATATATTCCGTTTTAGATCTACTCAAGCGAAAACCTTTAGTCTCTAATGTTGACCTCCATAATTCAAGTTTACTTTCAACTCCCTCTCTAGTCTTATCAACAAGAAGAATATCATCATCAAAAAGCATGCACCAAGGTACATCCTCTTGCAAATGTCTAGTGAGAACATTCATGACTAAAGCAAAAAGATATGGGCTTAAGGCTGATCCTTGATGTAACCCAACCGAAATAGGGAAATAATTGGTCAAACCACCTTGTGTTTGAACACAAGTAATAGCTCCTGCACATATCTTTAATGATTTGAATATAAGCATTATTAATTCCTTTCTTTTCAAGAACTCTCCATAGCACTTCTCTTGGAATTTTATCATATACTTTTTCTAAATCAATAAATATCATATGTAGATCCTCCTTATTTTCTCTATATTTCTCTATCAAACCTCTTAATAAATGTGTGACTTCCATAGTCGACCTACCCGGCATGAATCCAAATTGATTTTGAGAAATATTAGTATCACTCTGCAACCTATGCTCCATAACTCGCTCTCATAGTTTTAAAGTATGACACATTAACTTAATTCCTCTATAATTCGCACAATGTTGTGCATCACCTTTATTCTTAATAATAGGAAATAACACACTCATTCTCCACTCATCTGGCATCTTTTTAGTCTTCAAAATAGTATTAAAAATTTTAGTAAGCCAAGAAATTGCTTCCTCTCCTAAGCACTTCCACACCTCTATTGGAATATCATCAGGTCCAACAGCTTTTCCACCCTTCATTTTCTTTGAAGTCTCTCTAACTTCGGTTTTACTAATACGCCGCAAAAACAGAAATCTTTATTTTCATTTAGGGTGCTAAGGTCACTATAGTCAATCTTATTTTCACAATTTTTATTAAAAAGTTTAGCAAAATATCTCTTCCACCTTTGTTGAATATCATCTTTTAAGAAAAGTATTTTTCGATCTTCATCCTTAATACACTTCAGTTGAACTAAATCCTTATTACTCCTATCTCTTTGTTTGGCTAACTTATACATATATCTTTCTCCCTCCTTAGTATCTAATTTATTATATAAATCACTAAAAGCTAAGGTCTTTGCATCACATATATTCTTTCTTAGATTCCTTACGAACCTCTTTATATCTTTCCCAATTATAAGAATTTTTAAAATTAAATCAATATTTATAACAAATCTTCTTATTCTTAATTTTTTCTTGCACATTTGCATTCCACTACCAACTATTTTTACTATTAGGAGTTTTTCCCTTTGATACTCCCAAGCACATCTTTTGCAATATTCTTAATATCACTAGTCACTTTTTCCCACATAACATTAGCATCCTTATGCACAGATAAAATCTTAAGATTTAAAATATTACTCTCAAAAATATTTTTATTAATATTATTTAAATGCCCCCATCTAATTCTAGAATATCGTTTTACATTATTTTTTATTATCTGCCCCTTTATCTTAAAGTCCAAAACTAATAATCGATGTTGGGTATATAAATTTTCACTCGGAATAACTTTACAATCTTTGCAATCTAAATGATCTAATTTTCTTATAAGAAAATAGTCAATCTGGGTTGTACTATATTCATTTTTATAAGTGATGAGATGTTTATTCCATTTCTTAAATAAGGTATTAGCAATTGAAAAATCATAAGCTAAACAAAAATCTAATGTGTTCTTGCCGCCTTCATTTGTTATTCCAAAACCATAGCCATCATGAATGCTTTTAAAATCATCTGCCTCTCTACCAACATGTCCATTTAAATCTCCTCCAATAAAAACTCTTTCTTCTAGAGGTATCTTTTATAATAATTCTTCTAAATCATTCCAAAAATTTAATTTAGAACACATATTCAAACCTACTTGAGGAGCATAAGCACTTATAATATTAACAATCTTATCATCAACAACAATCTTTAAAGCTATAATTATATCTTCAATCCTATTAATTTTTATAACACTATCTTTCAAACTCTTATCTATAATAACACCTACACCATTTCTAGTACGACTCCTACCCGAATACCTAAGTTTAAATCTTAAACTATCAATTTTCTTAGCCTTCTCTCCAACCCATTTAATTTCCAGAATACACAAAATATTTATCTTTCTATGAATCATAATATCTATTAATTTCATTAATTTTCTTATAAGGGAACCTATATTCCAAGTTCCTGTCCTAATTTTAGTTTCATGGACAAGCTTCTTTGCCCACATCCGTCCTTGATGTGGGAACCCTTGTCTATTTAACACTGCACCTGGGCGCCAGTGCAGCGGCCCTTGCACACTTGTCACTGTATTCAGGCCATACAGCGCGTCGCTTCCAGGGGATGCCCTAGCATTAACACAATTTCTTAAAGGATTCATGTCATTATTATTCGACAAATTTTACGCTGTCTGTCGACTACCTAACACAACCCTCTACTTTTCTCATCCAGGACTTGAGACCTGGCAACGGTAGTGTTAATCTTCTTACCAGTGACACATGAAAAAATATTGTAAATGTCTGACATATCAACTGTAAGTGCAGGCCTATAAGCAACATTATTATTCTTTTCAATAACTTCAAAAGGTCCTACATACCTAGGATTTAATTTGCCTCTTTACCTGAACCTGGTTATACCTTTCATAGGTTGAACCTTTAGAAATACAAAGTCACCAACTTCAGAGTCTACTACTGGGTGCTTGAAGTAATAATATTTTTGCTGGCGATCCTGAGCATCTTTTAATTTGTCTATAATTAATCTAATTTTCTCTACTGCTTCATCAACTAGCATTGAGTCAATTATTTATCTTTCAAATACTACAATCCAAGTTAAGGAAGTTCTGTACTTTCTATCATAAAGTGCTTTATATGATGTCATTTATATGATTAATTGATAGCTATTATTATAAACAAATTCTATTAATGATATGTGATCTTCTCAGCTACCTCCAAGATCCAAAACACAATCTCAATAAATCTTCCAAGTTCAGATTGATCATCATTCTGAGGATGAAAAGCTATACTAAAGTGCAGATTTATGCCCAATATTTCATGAATGTTTTTCCACAACCTAAAAGTAAATTGACCATCACTAACTGAAATAATAACTTTTGAGATATCATGCAATTTGATAATCTCTTTCACATAAAAGCATGCCAATTTATATATTGAATTTATTTGCTTGATATATGTTTGCTTGATAGAAAAAAATTATGTTGATCTTGTCAGACTGTCAAAAATCACTCAAATACTATCATGTCCATGTCTGGATCTACGAAATCCCATAACAAAATCCATGGTAATGTCCTCCAACTTCCACTCAAAGATAGGTAGGGATTGCAATAGTTCACCAGTTCACTGATGGTTAGCTTTCACAATTTGATAGGTTTCACACTTAGAAAGACATTCAGTAGCATCTTTATTCATTTCTGGCTACCAAAAAATTAATTTTAAGTCATTATATATCTTGGTACTACCTAGATGAATGGTGTAGCCTGAGTGATGAGCTCCTGGTATATATACTCCTTAAAAACCTGATTCATCATACCCATGAAAACAACATAAGCATTTGTCAATCAAAAAGGAATGACTATAAGCTGAAAATGACCATATCTTGTCCGAAAAGTTCTCTTACTTATAACTGCTTCCTTAACCATCACTTGATGATATCCTGATCTTAAATCAAATTTGAAAATTACTATGACGATTTCTAACTAAACAAACAAATCATCTATATAAAGGAGGGGATATTTGTTCTTAGGTCCCTTTGTTCAACTCTCTGTAGTCAATACGTATTCACATGGATCCATCCTTAACAAAAAATACAAGTGCATTCCAAGGTTAGTTACTTGTTCTGATAAATCCCTTATCCATCAATCCCTGTAACTAAGTTTTAAATTCCTACAATTTCTTTGGAGTCACCCTATAAAGAGATTTGTAGTTGATGATGTTCCTGGTTGCAGCTCTATGCAAAATTCAACATTTCTTTTAGGTGGTAATCTAAATAATTCTTCAAAAAATACATTTGAAAACTCTGAGACCATTGGGTCATTCTATAATGCCTGCACATCCATATTTAGCAATTCCATTTTAGCTAAGAACACCAACTCACCCCTCCTGTGACATTTACCCATCTTTACTATGCTAACAAGAGAGGATATTACATTCTTCTCATAGGACATAAAACATGTAGTATCAACAAATAAATCAGAATAAAATTCTTTAAAAATAAATGACTGGGATGCTAAAAAAAACTCTGCCAAATTTATTTGAAATCAGAAGCATATCTATAACTACCTCTATATCTTTGGCTTCCTGAGATGTGATGTCAAATACTCGAGCTTTCATAGGTTATTTCCATTAACATCCAATGCTGCCCCTCGTATCGGAACTGGTGGCTTCCCTTGCACTACTGGCATTCCCTGGTACTAAGTTTTTCCTGCCTAATTACATTCCAGATATCTCCTTCTTGCTCCTGGTATTAATGTCCCTGATATCCCTGTGGCCTAGCATTATCTCTTTTCTCCTGACAATAGTCCGCCATGCAATGACCCAATTTGCCGCATCTAAAATATCTTCCAGAACCCACTAAACACTAGCCAGAATGTATCTTCCCACACTAATCACATAGAGGTTTCTCAGGCTGAGTTAGCTTCTACTTATTATCAAATTTTGACTTATTAGTTATGAATCAATCAGCTTTTACAAACATCTTCATGTTTGTTTCTCCCAACTGTACTTAGAGAAGTTCAGCTCTTTTTCAATCCTTATGGTGCTCTCCACCAAGACTACGAATTCATTGATATCAAAAACTGCCAATATTAATCTCAATTGATCCATGAGGCCTCTCAAAAATCTGTGGAATTTTTTCTCCTGAGTGCTGACATAATGAGGTGCGTGGCAGGATAGGGAAGTGAACTCTGCTTTATATTGCATAACTGTTTTTTAACCCAGAATCAGATTGAAGAATTTGTCTTATAGATTGGTCTGATTGAAAGAGGAATAAATAAGTCTTCGAATACCCTCACAAAATCATCTCACTGTATGTTGGTGATAGGCATCAGTCCAAATTTCTCTCTATGTTGCGCTTATCGCCATAGCCATCTTTTAGCCTCTCCTTCGGATCAAATGTGGTCAACCTTGCCCTCCTATTTTCAAGACAAATCATACCATCCAGGATTTTCCCTATCGTCACCACCTATCTTCCATTATTATTGGATCACTTGCACCTTTGAATGCTGACAATTTAAAAGTCTAAAATAATTTTAAATATCGATCAACTTTACTGTTAAATTCATATTTAAGTCCACTATTAGTAGAAGACTTCTTCATAGATGTCATTTATCCACCACTTGTGAGATCAGATGCACAATATCATGAAGTTCCTTAGACTTATTCCCTTCATTCTTTTTTGCTTCTGTATCTAGCCTGAATGATTGGCCAATCATTTTCTCTGGCCATTCCTCAAGAATATTTATCTGTATGAATATAAGTAATTTATATAATACATGTAATCATTTTAATACGTGCAACTATTTAAAGCATTAAACTATATTATACATGTAGAATGAGTATAATTTCTTTAATGCAATGATGCATTTCTCCTCAAAAAAAAGAATGAGTATAATTAATGCACAGTTCAATTCAACCTCAATCCAACCTATAGCTCTATTTAAATCAGCATTTTATCTCATCATAATTCATTTTTAAATCCAATTATGCTTGCTTTAAATTTGATTTACCTATGATACAAATTTCTGTCATACCACATTTTGACCCCACCCTACAGCTAATCTAAAGTGCAACAGAGAAGGATGGTGATGAGGACATCAGAGATCAATGGCTACGATCTTGAATCTATTTATTTATGTGTTTTATTTTATTTTGTTGTTTTTCGCTTTTTACCCTTATGGGTGGTCATGTAATGTTGTAGCCCGATGGGCATTTTAATCGTTACCTCTTTTCTTTTCATGAGGCCTATTTATAGGCTAGTTTCTTGTAATTTGAGGATGAATTATTGAGAATGAAAATGTTATGTTCTTATTGATCTCTTAGTGAGTTCATGTTGATCTCTTAGAGAGTTAATGAGGGGAGAAGCCCGAGGAGGGTGATTTGCAGTACCCGTCAATCTTGGTGGATTCCAAGGTTCGCGGTTTTCTTATCTTTCTTTTCTTTTAATTTTTTTCTTGCATCGAATTCCCTCCCCAAACTTCTCACCCGCCGGCCTCATTACCCACAAAGCTTTTCTTGGTAATTTTTCCCTAATCCGAGCCTTCCCCTTGCCGTCGGCCCCCTTGGAACATCCAAGCCACCGACTTCCTCCAATCCACCCGCCGGCCAACCACCTAGCCGCCAGCCTCCAGCCAGCCGTCCGGCCACCATCTTCCCTGCTCAATCCGCCGGCCCCCCTTCACCCAACCTTATGTTTGAAATTCAAATTTCAAAAGGGCATTAATTGCTTCCCTAAAATAAGGCCAAGTAACTAAGAGAGCTATTAATTGAATTTCAAATTCAAATTTGAAATTCAAAAGCTTTCCAAATACTAGCACTTAAATTAGGAAACCCCCCCCCCCCCTCTAAATAAAATCTGAAATTTAAATCAGATTTTCTTTAAACCTTTGATTAGTATGTGGGCCCCACTTCATTAGCCTTAATTCCCCTCTCCCTCTCTCTCTATGGCCGGCCCCTATCCATGCTCCTTTTCTCTCTCCAAATTCATTAATAGCCCCTCATTAAGCCTCCCTAATTACCTCCCACAATTCTCTTTCATCCAATTTAATTCTCGCCATTAAAATTTGAATTTAAATTCAAAATTATCCCGCCAAATCCACTAAATCTGAAAATTAATTTCTGATTTCTATTATCAACTTGATCCAATAGGCTGTCCAGCCATTCTGACCCAGGAAATGCTGTCCAGAAAACTTCCAATCAGCAATTTTGTCACCACGTCACTCCCGTCTACTAACTAGCAACCCTCCAAGAGCAGCCTAGGATTTCCTAGGCACAACAGGTTGTCGTTCAGGCTACCCCCAAGCATCAAGATTGCCGGCCAAGACTTGCATGACTGCTGTCCAAAACGGATTTTTGCATCTAGAGAGGACTCCACCTGCTATCCTGAAGTCCAGAAACAGGAAATTGCTGTTCTGTACTCCCAGAATCCTCGTTTTGCTGTTTTGGAGGCCTCCAATCCCATTCCAGCCAATCCAGCTGAAGGCTTTCTTTGCTCAGGAGTCCTAACCGCAGCCACGTATCTTCTCTCTTTGGGTAAAGCTCTTTCTCTGACTCTTTTATCTTCGTAGTTACTCCTCAATTGTGATCTTAGTAGAGTCATGAAGATAGTGTTGATACTCCTCCGCTAAAACCTTAGTGATCTAGTGAGTAGAGTGACGGGTCCTTGCATAGCAACTATTCTCATTGTTAATTTAGGGATTTATTGTTGAAACCATTCATGTATGCAACATTAGATTGACTTGATTGTTTTATGATCTTAACTCTTACGCGTGTGATTCAGCCTAAGCTGATTTTACCGCTCTTAGTGTTTTCTTTTGTCGTTAGAAAATTCATTATGAAGATATGATTATTGTGGATTCTGAAATTAAGCGTGCAAAGTCATTAAGTAACTCACCTCGCACGATTGTATTACATCAGATGGAGAAACATATCTCTTACGAACACGCATCCTAAAATATTTTTATCAGGATCAAGTGAGTAAGAAATAAAAGTAAGCATTAAAATATAGGATACGGGACATGCCAATTCTTAAAAATTGATGTAGGCAAGGGGGGGTCAACTCAAACCAAAAATAAGTTGGTTTTGACTTCCCTTGAGCTTACTAGCTCAATTAATTTTGAACTGGAATTTAGCTCATTTATGAGTTGGTCTTAGTTCATTTATTGAACTAATGGTTAGCTCATTATTAGCTAAGTTTTAGTTCATAATTATCCTAAATTAATGTAATTTTTATTATAATTTTTTTTGTCTTAATTTATGTTGTCCCTTGGGATTCCAAAATGGCTTTTGGAATCCCAAGATGGTTTATTTTCCCATGCCTTGGCTCCTTGACTTCCACGGTTGGCAGCTGTTTCCGTGCATGGGCTCCTTGGTTCTCACGGTGGCTACTGGTTTTCGAACTGGAGGCCTTCCCGTGGCTTTTGCGCCTCCCTTCTGTGCGGCATCTTGGGTTCCCGTGGCTGCTTCTTCGATTTCCTGGGCTGGGCTGTTTTCCCGTGAAAAGCAAGGGGATTTTCATGGCTTTTGGTGTTTTAGATTCCTATGGGAATTCAATTGTGTGGCTTTTTGTATTCCCCTTTCATACCTATAAATATGAGGGGTTTTGTAATGTTTTAAAAAAGTGATAAGTTATTTTTGGAAAAGAAATCCTCGGGATTTTCTTGGAGAAGCTTGCGAGCTTTGTCCACTTTCTTCTTCCACCTCCTCTGGAAATCTTGCGAGCTCTTTCCACTCTTCTTCTCGGCTTTTAATCTCTTTTGTCTCTCCGCAAATGACCACCTCACCTATATCCCTCTTCTCAAAAGTAAACAAGTTTAGGGGTCTTGTTTGAGTCAAGTTTGTAAGAGTCTTTGTTTGTAAGTCATTTAATTTTAAGAGTTGCAAGTCTTTATTTATAAAAGTGTTCGTTTATATGAAATGTAAGAGTTTGTTCTAAAATTTCTAAGTTATCTCTTCTTTTTGGGTATTTTGTGTCTTCTTTTATATAGGAAGTTGTTTTTCTTTTGTGATCAAAAATTTGGGTCCCTCTCCCAAATTTTTGATTACATCATTTTTTGTATCAGAGCAAGTTAGGAAGTCCAGGGTTGGTTTATCAAATATTGTTTTGGTCAAGTCTTATTGTAAGTTTTGTCAGTCTTGTGAGTTTAAGTTTTTAGGTTGAGTTTTTTTAGTCTTTTTTGAGTCATTTAAAAAAACAAAAACAAAGAAATTGAAGAAAGTAAGCCAGATGAAATTGAAGATCCTATGGATAGATGGATTCTATCAGAATCGATAAATCCTTTGTTGTATGAACTGTACAAACTTCAATCATGGATACACTTATGTACATAAAGGTACATGAAAAAGAAACAACGTTTACAAGATCATTTTCTGAAAGAACGAAAAGAGATCCTGAAGAAATATGAAGAAAAGATCAAAGAGTTGGATGCTCCGTCTTCACCTCCTTCAAAGAAAGCAAAAGCTAACTCATTGGGAGATGAGTTCCCAAGAATGGGAGTCTGATGTAGGCAAAGGGGGGGTAAACTCAAACCTAAAATAAATTGGTTTTGACTTCCCTTGAGCTTACTAGCTCAATTAATTTTGAGCTGGAATTTAGCTCATTTAAGAGTTGGTCTTAGTTCATTTATTGAACTAAGGGTTAGCTCATTATTAGCTAAGTTTTAGTTCATAGTTATCTTAAATTAATGTAATTTTTATTATAGTTTTTTATGTCTTAATTTATGTTGTCCCTTGGGATTCCAAAATGGCTTTTGGAATACCAAGATGGTTTGTTTTCCCATGCCTTGGCTCCTTGGCTTCCATGGTGGCTGCAGGTTTTCCGAACTGGGGGCCTTCCCATGGCTTTTGGTGCCTCGGTTCTGTGCGGCCTCTTGGGTTCCCGTGGCTGCTTCTTCGGTTTCCTGGGATGGGCTGTTTTCCTGTGAAAAGCAAGGGGATTTTCATGGCTTTTGGTGTTTTAAATTCCTATGGGAATTCAATTGTGTGGCTTTTTGTATTCCCCCTTTCATACCTATAAATATGAGGGGTTTTGTAATGTTTTAAAAAAGTGATAAGTTATTTTTGGAAAAGAAATCCTCGGGATTTTCTTGGAGAAGCTTGCGAGCTTTGTCCACTTTCTTCTTCCACCTCCTCTGGAAATCTTGCGAGTTCTTTCCACCCTTATTCTCGGCTTCTAATCTCTTTCGTCTCTCCGCAAGTGACCACCTCACCTGTATCCCTCTTCTCAAAAGTAAGCAAGTTTAGGGTGTCTTGTTTGAGTCAAGTTTGTAAGAGTCTTTGTTTGTAAGTCGTTTAATTTTAAGAGTTGCAAGTCTTTATTTATAAAAGTGTTCGTTTATATGAAATGTAAGAGTTTGTTCTAAAATTTCTAAGTTATCTCTTTTTTTTGAGTATATTGTGTCTTCTTTTATATAGGAAGTTTTTTTTTTGTGATAAAAAATTTGGGACCCTCTCCCAAATTTTTATTACATCAAAAATACATGATACAGATACGGCGTGGATATGGCATTATAATATACAGATAATACATAAAAATTAAGAAAGTAATTAAAGTGTAATATTTGAAATGACAAAAAAATTGAAATAAAAGTAAGCATTAAATATTTAAATGTCTAGTACAACAACAAAAACAAGAAGATAAATTGTCCAGCACATGAAATTTCAATTATTCAATAGAAGGAATGATAGGATTAGCTTCTTCAGTGGTTTGTCTTTGAGTTTCTATATCATCTTCAATAAATATCATAGCTTCTAATTCAAGCTCATCAAATGAAAGATTAGCAATTTCTAATATACTCATATCCTTAAGAGATTCAAATTCATCTCCAGCAACATCACACATCATATTGTCTCCTTCCATATAAGTTGGAGTTTTCCTTGAAAGAAGCCGAAGGTTTGTATGCACATAAACTAAATTTTCAGACCGTTGAGGAGTAATTTTATTTCTCTTCATTAATTGGATGAACGAGTATGTGCTCTAATTTCTTTCACAATAAGATGAGGATGAAACTTGGCCAAGCAATTTTATGGCAATTATTTAAAGTAGAGGTGCTGAAGCTCCATGTATAATCCACCACATTTTCGGATCAATTCTCCACCTATCACGAAATGACTCTTGGTCACCAAAGTCCTTTAAATAACCAAAAAATTTAGCAAGCTCAATATTGACACTTCTTCTCTCCTCATTTGAAAAATAACGCTTCAAACATGTCTTCCTCATATTTGAAATTTATAAATCTTTCTGTGGAGAAACTGTTTGAGGATCCTCTAGAAGTCATTCTTTAGTTAAATATCTTAAAAAAATATTAAAATGAAATAATGAAAAAATATTGAAATTACTAAATAATAAATTGTCAATTAATAATAAAAAAATGTCAAAATTTTTATGGGATTTAGTGAGTGAGCTAAGCAATGTAAAAATGTATGACTTTTGCTCTACCTATCTTCTAGAATAGCATAAATAACATCCCAGAAGCTTGAGTCTTCATGAAGTGCCTTCCTCTCATATTTATATATAATTTTTTACTTTGGCCAACATTGAAGCTCACATCTCATTTAAAAAAGACTTATTCGTATCAACTACTCTCAACATATCATAAATTGGATCTGTAAAATTTATGATGTAATTAATCTCATCCCACCATAAATCATCTAAAAGCTTCTCCTTTATATGTCTAGCCTTTTCAACATCATCTTCCATATAATAGGACCATTTGTCACTGATCACCATAACTTGAAGAGCATTTTTTTAATTTTTTAATCTTCTCAACATTACTATAATCGAGGCAAATCGAGTTTCAGCAACTGCAAGCATCTTCAAATTATAGAAATCATTGAACATAAAGAGTCACATAGAGTGATTCATAATAAAATTCCTAATTACAACTGCATCTTCAGCAATCATTGTTATCCAATGACATTCATTATATGTGATTTCATTTGTCTCGATAGTCTTAGCTGCATAATGTTCTTCAAGGCAAGATTAAGCGGATGCACAACACATGGTGTCCAGAAAATATGAGGATAGACTTACTCTACAAGTACACCTACAATTCTACAAACAGGTGCATTATCAATAATGACCTGGATGATGTTTGAAGGCCTGATGCAGACAAAAATTTGGGGAACCCTGATTTTTTGCCTAGCAAAAGAAAAGCTTTCCTACATAAAAGAAAAGACACTAAAAGGAGACAAATTGGACAAAACAAACTTTAATATTATAAATTGAAGACTTACAAACTTTGACTCAAACAAGAGACCCTAAAATTGCTTCACTTGAGAAGAAAGATACAGGTGGAGTGGCACTTGCGGAGAGACGAAAGAGGTTAGAAGCCCAAGAAGAAAGGGTGGAAAGAGCCCGCAGGATTTCCGGAGGGGATGAGAAAGAAGGGTTGAAAGAGCCGCCGAATTTCCAAGCAAACCCGCAGGTTATAGCTTCCAAAAATCACATATTCTTCACTTGCTTTAATCATTACAAGTCCCCCATATATATAGGTACGAAAGGGAATATTAAAAGACACATAATAAATTCCGATAGGAATTCTAAACATCACAATATTAAAACAGTTAATTGCTTTGCACGAAAAAGCACACCTAAGCCAAGGAACCGAAGAGGCATCTACGGGAACCAAGGAGACCGCCTAGAACCAAGGGGCACGGTCTCGGGAAAGAGCCCAGGCACGGAAAAACCAGTGGCCGGCCGAAATTCCAAAAGGCAAAGCACAAAAAACAAAAGCCAAGCCATGGAGGAAACCAAAGAGTCACCTCATGGGAAAAGACATTTCTTGGAATTCCAAAGGTCGGTTTGGAATTCCAAGAGACAACAATAACTAAAACATAAAAAGCCTAAAATTATATTAATAAAAAGATAATATGAGCTAATCATAGCTATAATGAGCTAACCCTTAGTTCAATAAATAACTAAAGACCAGTCCATAAATGAGCTAAATTTCAGCTCAAATTTATTTGAGCTAGTAGACTCAAGGGAAGCCAAAATTCATATTATTTTGGACATTAGTTGACCCCCCCATTGTCTACATCAGACTCCCCTTCTTGAGAAACTCATCTCCCGATGAATTCGCTTTAGATTTGTTTTGAGGAGGTGAAGATGGCGCATCCATTTCACTGATCAGATCTTCATATTTCTGCATGATCTCGTCTCGCTCTCTTAAGAATTCATCTTGTAAGCGCTGCTTTTTCTTGAAGTACCTTTCTGTCCGAATGTGCATCCACGATTGAAGCTTGTACAGTTCATATTCCAGAGGATGTGTTGACTTTGATGGAATCCACCTATCCATAGAATCTTCATTTCTTCAGGTTTGCTTTCTTCTGTCTTTTTGTCTTTTTTCATTTTTTTGACGACTCAAAAAGACTCAAAGAAGACTCAAAAGATTTCTCCTAACAAAAAAAATAACTTAGACTCAACTTAAGACTCAAAACTCAACTTGATTAAACTTAGACTTGACAAAACAAAATTTTGATAAACTACAAATTGACAAATCACAAACCTAGGACTTCCTAACTTGCCTGATACCAAATCGTGCAGGCAAAAAATCCGGAGAACCCTGATTTTTTGCCTAGCAAAAGAAAAGCTTTCCTACATAAAAGAAAAGACACTAAAAGGAGACAAATTGGACAAAACAAACTTCAATATTATAAAATGTAGACTTACAAACTTTGACTCAAACAACTCAAACAAGACCCTAAAATTGCTTCACTTGAGAAGAAAGATACAGGTAGAGAGGCACTTGCGGAGAGACGAAAGAGGTTAGAAGCCCAAGAAGAAAGGGTGGAAAGAGCCCGCAGGATTTCCGGAGGGGATGAGAAAGAAGGGTGGAAAGAGCCCGCAGGATTTCCAAGCAAACCCGCAGGTTATAACTTCCAAAAATCACATATTCTTCACTTACTTTAATCATTACAAGTCCCCCATATATATAGGTACGAAAGGGAATATTAAAAGACACATAATAAATTCTCATAGGAATTCTAAACATCGCAACATCAAAACACTTAATTGCTTTGCACGAACAAGCACACCTAAGCCAAGGAACCGAAGAGGCATCCACAGGAACCAAGGAGACCACCCGGAACCAAGGGGCACGGTCTCGGGAAAGAGCCCAGGCACGGAAAAACCAGCGGCCGGCCGGAATTCCAAGAGGCAAAGCACAAAAAACAAAAGCCATGGAGGAAACCAAGGAGTCACCTCATCGGAAATGACATTTCTTGGAATTCCAAAGGCCGGTTTGGAATTCCAAGAGACAACAATAACTAAAACATAAAAAGCATAAAATTACATTAAGTTTTCTCTACCTTCTTAGTACTGCTTGGTACCATTCGGTACCCCTCTATAACAAGTAGTACCGAGTATACCAAGCGATACCGAGTTCTGGTATCGAGCGGTACCCAGTTCTTAGCAGTACCGAGCGGTAGCGATAACTGAGCACTACCGAGCAGTACTGAACAGACCCGAGTACCGAGAGGTACCAAGCAGTACTAAGTGGTACCGAGCAGTACCAAGTACTGAGTGGTACCGAGTACCGAGCGGTATCGAGTTCCGGTACCGAGCCTACAATTAAGAAAACGAAGAATGAGGAAAACGAACCTCTAATGCTCACGTCGCCTTCACTGTTCGTGTTGTCGAGTCGCTCCGTCAACGAAGGATTATGTCGGCTTTAATGCTCGCGCCATCAAGCCTCTTTGTCGACGAAGGATGATCCTGTCCACTTCTATGCTCGCGTAGTCGAGCTTCTCCTTCGACTATAACGAAGAAGACGAACACTGTGCAAAAACGAAAAACCTAGCTCACCAAAATGTGTAAGCCGCATAAATGAATAGTCGAGCAGATAGCCGAAATGAATAAGGCAAATTGTGCCTCTATTTTTTTAATGGACGCGTATCAGATACGCATGTCCGATCAAATTTAAATAATATTTTAATTGGACACGGCAAAGCCGTATCCGACACGTATCCGTGCCGTATTGGAGGCGTATCCGTATCCGACACGTATCTGATACACCATGCCTCATAAATAAGCGTATCGTGCAACATAAATGGCAGCTCTCTCATTCAAGGGTCTGAATTTCCAACTTTTAAAAGTGAGAGAGCGTAGGGCACCTTCTATACGACTTCCCTAGGCTTACCTCGTTAGATCTTTTACATTTACTTGTGCGAGCCTATCTCACATATATAACTTATCTCATTTAAGCTTTTCATTTACCGTTTCATAACGATCATCCATAAATGTTATTGCAATAAATACTTGATAAACTTGTTGAACCAGTAACTAAAGACATAATGAAACTAGAAATAATGTTATCACAATTATATAAAAAGATGTGAATACAATTATATAAAGTTTAATATTTCCTATACTATAGTTTGAGTATCTTCCCTCATCCTCTTGAGTAGTCGGGTGAATTTGTTCTTCTACAATATCCCGACCTCCCTTCCCCTTATATACAACCTAAATCATACATTTCTTCATTTATACATACTATCAACTTAAAGAGAATAAGACAGGAATAATAAAATTATAGCTTTATTTAATTGCACTATTCCTTAGTCAACCCAAACTTCCTCTCCTTTTATTTCCTTTTTCCTCTCTCCTCTTTCCCTCTTCCTCTCTCTTCTTTCCCTTTATTTCCTCACTGATTTCAGCTTCCTCTTATTTCAGCTTTATCTCTTCTCGTTATTGATTCCCACAAATAATGATTTCAGCACGAAAACACTAATTTTAGCCATTAAATTTAACACCTAAGGCCGCAAGATCCCATCAGGCCGTTGCATGCTAGGTAATGAAATGAGGGGATCCTGCTACAGTAACTATTAATAAATTAGCAGGTCATTTAATAATTTAAGTTCAATAAACAGGTAATTAAATAACCTAAGTTTAATCAATATGAAATGCATATAGATATATGATTAAGCTTGTAATTTAAGTATACTTTTATACATCAAAATCCTAAAAATTAAAAATAGAATTTAATGAAAATTTGTTTAATATTCTAGGGAGGAGTGGTAAAATGTGGTAAATTTTGAGGAAAACTCCATCCTAAAATTATGCTTGCATTTTTTTTTAATTTTGGGCATTATAAAACATGGGAACCCATTTTTATAAGAATTAACACCAAGTGCAGTGTAAAATAAAAAAATAATTTCGAAGGGGAATCAACGGGCCGAGCCCTATCTAGGCTAAGTCTGATGATAGGTTGGTAATGAATACTGTTTAATAGGTTAGCAGGAACAAAAAAATCCACCTACAAGCTGGGCTTTTAAGCACTCAAGTTGGGAAGAACAACTTCCAAACGTGTTGAACCCGTATCTGTCCACACAGCACCTCATACTATGTAGTCATCAGAAGTCCATATGTATCAATGTTGGAGCACAAACCATGGAAGCATCCAAAACTAGGATGAGCCATCCTTAAAATGCTCCAGCATATGTATTGAAAAATTATAAAATTCTTGTGGTACTAAATTTTGTTTGCTTGACTGAGGAATATAAGATGATGGGAAATGAAGGAATCTACAAGCTCATAAAATCCATGAAAATTATAAGCAAATGATTTCAGAGCAACAATAATTAAAATTAGCAGCTAGTTTATCATGAATTTCTCCATGCAAGTCATGCATATGATGTGCAAATGATTATAAAAATGCACTAGATGTAGACTCAACACAAGGTCTTACAAGATCTATAGGTAAACCCTATAATAATCTCAAATGTAGTAGATCTATTAACAAAGACTAAATGATTAAAAAAGTCAGACTCATTAAGTATGTCCATTTTAGTCTTGAACTTTTCAAATATTCAATTCAGTCCCTACTTCACAAATTTTGAGCAAATTTGTTCTTATTTCAACATGGTTATTTCTTCGAATGAAAATTGGAGGAAAGTTTTTCATCAAGAAATTTTTGGATCTTTTAAGGTCAATCTTACTGCTTAATAATAGCTCAATCAAATAGGATTAATCCCATAATAAATAAAGTCTAAAATGCTCTCATACAAAGATTTCATTCATTAATTTCCATGCAAAAAAAGGAAAAATCGATGGTATAAATACATTTGTTGAGATTTGGTAAGTTCAGGATGAAATTAAAAACCTAAAACAATTTAAGACTAAAATGAAAACAAGTCAAAAGATTAAAATGATTTGTACATTTACTCTACTAAAAAATGAATTTTAAGCAAGCTCGGCCATGAATAATATCAAATCCTACCAAGATGCATGGCTTTTTACGTAACAACGTAGAAAATCTCCCAAGCTCCTATGTACTAATTCAATTGGTTCATTAGTTCGTAGATGATAATAAAATTGACAATTTAAGTTGAGCTGCCATTTTATTCAAAGTATGTCAGATATAACTCATGAATTTCTAGATCTAAAATAATTATTTTAGGTAACCTAAGATTGTAACCACTTAATTAAAATACAACTTGTTGAACACAAAAGCTTATAGAGATTACTGATATTTTGATAATTACAGACATTATTAGTTGTGATAATCTTAGAGCGGCTCAAATCTATAATACCAAAAAATTTCAAAAATGTAAGCATGAATTTTCCTCAAAATTTATCCCATTTTATTACACCTCCATAAAACATCAAATATATTTTCATGAAATTCTGTTTTACTGGAATAGCCAAAAATTATATATATGAATGAATTCATTTAATTGATATTATTAAAGTTAAATTAATTAATATTACTATAGCATGCATTCGGTTAATTAATTTTTAATTTTGAACATTTTGATAAATATAAGTAATAGCCAAAAAGGATATATATATGAATGCATTCATCTAATTGATATTATTAAAGTCTAATCAATTAGTATTATTATAGCCTGTGTACGGTTAATTAACCTTTAATTAAATACATTTTATTGTAGCATTAGCATTCAACCCACTGTGGGCTCCGAAAATTCGGCCCCGGCCTCCGCTCGCTCTTTTTTTTTTCGGCGAGGAAGTTTTAACGAACTAAGTTCCGGTAAATTTTGGAAGGCAGATGGGTTTGTAGATAAGACACTACCCGAGATTTCGCCCTCATTTGGTGAGGACTTTATGATCTGAGTTCTGGTTTCCTATGGCGCAAGCCCCTATAGTTAATTACCCCTCCCGATAATGAGAGAGAACTTTCGATTAAGGCTAGTCGTCGATCAGATACGTAGAATATACGTGTTATCTGGCATATGATAGCAGCATATGGTTTGGAAATTGGGCTTAGATTTGGGTATTTGGAAAGTTTGAAAATTTGGAATTTGAAGGGTTGAGAGATTGATATTAAAAATAGAAATTTCACCATCGTGCACTTAAAGCGGAAGGTGGGGGAATGGATGATGGGCCCGATCAAGATCCCATGGTTCCGTCATCCCGGGCCATCATGGACCCTGGTCTACTTAGTCAGAGGAGGTAGTCGACCCAACCTGACAGAAGGATCCTTGTCGGCAGCCATGGGTTGCTTCGTCCAAGGGACCTTGTAGACCGGGGTTTAATGTTTGTCTAAGGGGACAATTTGAATCCACCTTAGCTAACAGAGGGCTTTGTGCCCTGTCAATATATCCTATTGTTCATAACTCAAGGATTTAACGCCATTAAGGAACGTATTGGCTCTGGCCATAACGCCTATCTGTGGTGCCATTTGGCGGCAAAACCACTCGGTTCAGAGGGCCCCGGGTCATAACCGTTTACCTGCAGTGCCATTTGGCGGCGAAACTGCCGGTTAGAGGACACGTACCACGTCCTTACTGGCAGGAGATTGTTTGAGAATGGTACTAGTGATATTTTCGACTAGGCATTTGGCTCTTTGTGGCTAGAGTTTATTTGAATTTGTCCACTCGGCAAACTGTCGGAGGGTGGATGGATTTTGTTTAAGTGATTGATGGTTTTATTTCATTTTAAAATATTTGGAATTTTGGATATTTTTGGATTTTATGGGTATTTTGGGTGGAGCTATGGAATATTTGAAATGTACTTTGGATATTTGGGAGATAATTGAAAGTATTTGGGAACCCCTCCGGTTGAGATAACCAATCAATACGGCCATCATCGGGGTGTTTGGGGTCACTTTCACTTTATGGATTGAACCTTGTCAACTCTTCGGGTTGTCGATAGAGGATCGGATTTCGTAGGCTTTGTACCCTTAAAAGTGAATTCTCATTGTTATATGCCTAGGCGCCTAATTGGATGTTTTGAGACAAATATAACGGTCGCACAAACCGTATATTCATTTGTTGATCGAACCCTGTCGACTTCTATTGACCGTATAGAAGGATGTCGTTCAACCTGAATTCATTTGTCAACCCGCGCAGCATCCCTAGACGTCACGTGTGTACCAATAACACGCTCGCCGGGGCCCATGCGGGTTTTTGATTGTTTTTACCCCTTTTAGTGTACCTACGTGTGATACAAACTATGGTGCACGTGCAGGGGTATTTTGAAAGTATTTGTAGACGCCTTCTGTCCGCTTGCATAGAAGTTGCGGATTCGGTGGCGTGGCGTAGCAGCTTCTGGATAGAGTCGTCCGCTGCTTCGTACAGGTAGACTGTCGTGCACTATTATTGATTTTTTGTAGGGGGTTATAGTGCACCAACTAATCTCCAGCCTTAGGTTGTAGAAGCTCGTAGGAGCTTGTATTCTTTATGCATTTTGCTTTGATTTTGGTCTTTATAACACGGCCACTACTGTTGGAGGTAGATGTATTCATCCTAGACTGAGTTGACTACAGGATACTGCATTTACTGTAGTCTTTACGCATCTACCTATCAGTGGCATGTGACACATACATTTTGTTTTCGTAGAGAGATCGTATGTGTTGCAGATCTTAACATTTGCTTGATGTTGAATGAGGGTTGACTACAATATATTACAACATTCATTGGCTATTGCAAATTATTGTTTTCTTGCATTTTGATTGGTATAGAACCTTTCAATATTCATTTGGAAACTCTATTAGCACTTTGATTGTGATGCCACCACATTCGTCGTACACCTTCTACTAATATGTCAAGTGTGTTTGTAGAGAACTGCTCTGTATAACATGAGAGGCACTCATTATCACTTGCAATTTGATGGATTGAAAATCATAGATAATCTTATTTTTTTTTTTTGTTGTTATCCTCTTGGAGTTTGATCGTTGTATTCAAGTTATACCCATTACAACTCCTCCAAGCATATTTTGTTAGCAAATCAACCTCCCATTTGCATGTTTATTGTGTCTTCATTCAAATTGAGTGTTATCTTTCCTTTGCCATTAATTGTAAACATGCCATGTTGAAAGTTTGCGACTATTCCACTTGATCACTAACTTGCACTTGATTGCATGACATTGAATGAGTACTTTACATTTTAAATTAATATGACAACTCCTTATCATTTCATTGGGAGCTTTGATGCCATCATTCAATCAAGTTCTACTTGATTTTGAATCAAATGAGACTCAAGATACAAGTTCAAGTTTGAGTTAAAAAATATTCAACCAAATTCATGTCCAAGTCATTTGATTAGAGTCCGAGATGAGTTTCTTTGTAGTTTGTTCAGGTTTATAATTAGTTCATTAATGTCCAGCTCAAGTCCCCTGCTGTCTTGTAGGTCCAAGATGAGTTCAAGTTCAAGTGGCAAGTTGAAGTTCAAAAGAGAGTCCAAGCTCATATTCATTTGATATTCAAATTTGAGTTCCATTGATTAAGACTTTTGTAGTTCATGTCACATTTGAGTTCGGATTTGATGTCAAAGTCCTTTGTAATCTTATTTGGTTCAGATTATTTGCACCAAGTTCATTTTATTCAAACAAGTCCACAAGTCCAAGCTCATTTTTGTTCAAGTCATTGGATTTTCATCCAAATTTCGGCAAAACTCCCGGCGTCTCCCCCGTTTAGGGGAAAAATCAAGAGGCAACCATTCCCCTCGACGCTACGTGAGCGCTTCAGGTAGATGTCAAAAATGACACCGCGGTCGCCTATGATTTTTTTATCCCGCCTGCTACGTGAGCATTAAAGGGTTTTTATGTTTGTTGATTATAAGAAGAAAACAGGCGTTAGGAAAAACACAAATTTCCCCCCTCTGCACCACGTGGGCGTTCGGGGGTACTTATATGAAAATAAAGCATGGTTTAAAATTGCGCAATATGAGGCTCGCCTTGAGGCCCGCCTTTGCGCAATTCCAGTTAAAACGCCTCGATGCTTACGCCTCGAGTTTTTTTTATGAGGCTTGCGCCTCAACTTGGTTGAGGCCCGCCTTGAAGCCCGCCTCGCCTCACTGGTTTGAGGCTTACGCCTCACGGTATATATATTAAAACTTACATAAATCTTGAGTAAATGTCCGACATTGGACTCTATAGGAGAGAAGGAAGGGGAGAGGAGCAAATCACCATAATGATGATTCAAATGAAAAACCCCTTAGTGATTACGTGCTGATGACTTATGAGTTCTTATGTGATTGTCATTGCTATTTATTTTTGGAAATTGGAATTTATGTTAATGCAAAAAAATATTGGGTTTGGGAAAGTAGAATTTTGAGTTGAACTTATTTCATGTTGTCTTTTATTGAGATATTTTGATTTCACTTCATTTCTTAAGCTTTTTTATGTTTTATATTATTCACTCATTAGTTATAAAAAAATTATCCTTTTATGTTTACGCAATCTTTTGATTTTGAGGCTTACGCCTCAAAACGCCTTGAGGCTTACGCCTCGCTCTCGAATGAAAAACGCCTCAATACCCGAATACGCAATTTTAAACATTGAAATAAAGAACACATTTTTTATCCCCTTCGCCGCAAGCGTCGCACCGGTTTCCCACCCTAAACGCTACTTGAGCGCCTCGGGGGTTTGCCGGCTCGTTGCAAGCTTTGAAGAGGGATCCTTAAATCGGCGCGAGCCTCGCACGGTTTCCCACCCTAAACGCTAAGTGAGCGCCTCGGGGGTTTGCCGGTTCGTTGCGCGTCGAGAAAAGAATCAATTTTTTTATTTATTAATTATTATCAATCATAAATTATTAATTATAGTTAATTATAATTAATAACGATTAGTTATAATTAAGAATAATTAAACATAGATAATTAATTAACTAATCATATTAATTAATTATAATTAATTATCATTAAAAATAATAACTATAAATAATTACTTATTATTAATTAACTAATTATAATTAATAATTAATTAAGACTAATTAGTAAATTATTGACTAATTGATTATAATTATATGAATTATGTAATTAATTATAATTGAATATTATAACTAATTAATAATTAATTATAATTAATAATGAATTAATAATAATTAATAGTTATAATTAACATTAATTATTAAAAAAAGATATTAATTATAATTAATTAATTTAATTAGTATACCTAATTATAATTATAATTATAAATAATAATAATAATAAAAAAACATTCTTCTCCCCCTTGGCTCGGCTTGCTCACGGGATGAGGCCGAACACGCGCGGAAAGGGAGAACTCTACCTTCACAGCCAGCGACTTCCTGTTCTTGTTTCCGATCCAAACAAGAAGGGAAGATCGGGCAAGGGGCAACGGGAAGGAGGAAGTGGAGCTAGCGTCGGCACAGGGAGGAATCGGGTAAGTCTCTCTCTCTCTCTCTCTCTCTCTCTCTCTCTCTCTCTCTCTCTCTGAGTTCGGGATCGAAGGAGCAAAGGGGATCGGGCAAGAGGGATCGGCCAGGTAAGAGGTGCTCTCCTCTCTCTCTCTCTATCTCTCTCTCTCTGGATCGGAAGTAGCAGGGGGGTCGGATGAGGAGAAGAGGCCGTCGGGATTGAGAGGCGAAGTCGGCTACGGGAAACAGAGGGAGAGGTTCGGTCGGCTTCTGGATCGGAAGTTGGGTAGAGGGTCGAGCGGCTTGGAGAGGGAGAAGGCGTGAGAGATTCGGCAGTGGAGAAGGTAGAGCAGCCGTCGACTTCGTTTGGGTCAGTATTTAACGACGCGAGAAGGAGCGAAAACGAGGCCATCGTCGCAGGTTTTGCGCAGGAAACACGGGAAAACGGAGAAATGATGGATTCGACGCTGTGTACAGTACCTCGGCGGAATTTCGGGGATTTGGACGGCTTCTCGACGGATACGAGGATTCCAACCGAGATTTCTTGCGGGATTTCGGGATCTCTTCGATCGAACGAGGTATGCGGATTTTTGTTCTCTTGGTTATTACATGGAGGTTAACACCCACTTACATATGCATGAAAAGGGTGAATGGGATAATGCGGCTGAGAGGGCTTGGGAAGGCCGTAGTGTAACCTGCATTAGTGATATTATAATATTATACACTTAAGTTAATTAAAAGCCACTATTTCATTACTTTTCCATCAGCCCTATTCATCCGGATTCTGGAGCAGGTCGCAAGCACAGAAGGTCGTGAAGGCTACTGGGGTTGCTGCAGCATTTGCTGAGATCGGGTAAGGTGTTGAGAGCGAGTACGGAGTTGAGAGCGACTAAAGAAAAGAAGGGAGGAGGAGGAAGGAGATTAGGGAGAGTTAAAGGAAGTGTTTTGAATGAGGAGAAACTTGTTTGAAGTAAATTTTGTTTTCTTTTTGGTTGGTATTACAACCTGATTTCATTAAAAATAAGTTCAGTTATAATGTATTTATGAAAGGCAAAAAATTATGCTTTTGGTTATTTACAAGAGTAAAAGAAGTCGGGAGACATTAGGAGAACAAATTAATATTCCTATGCTAGAGAACGAGATGAGATATACAATATGTATTATACAAAAAAAAAATTCTAAAATAATTGTGGTAATATTTTCCTCATATTAATTATATTATGACTTTATAATTACTTGTTCACTTTAGTTAATTACTTAATAATTTGGATTATTTGATATACAATATTGTTAACCTCACTTTTAGCTGAGGTCATTTGACCCAATCACCATGATCTACAACCACTAGATTTATAGCTCTTTGACTCACAATCAATCATCTTGCGATTATCAATCACACTCAATCAATTCACATTCAAATATATTATAATCAATCATACAATCTACATCCAATCAAACTTCAATCTACACTCAATCATCCTTGATCAATCAATAACACTTCTACAATTAATTGACCCACTGCACTGACTTGCACAATGTACTGACTTCCTTGATATCAACCATAGCTCAAACCACTTCATTAGGAGCTCTACATAACAAACCATGCATCACTGGCTATCTAGGATAGTGATTGGCCAATTTGACCCAATTGGGCTAACTCAAGCTAGCCCAATTGATCATCCAACTCAATCACCTCCAATTGAAGCGCTAATTATTTCAAATCTTCACAAATATTCCCTGAACATAATTCCTAGTGAAATGGACATGATCTAGTCACCCTAATCCAATCAATAGTTGACTTGGTCAACTAAGTCCTGATCTAGTCAAATCAAACCTAATTGGGTCAAATCAATGCACATGCTCAAATCAAAACTATCAAACCGTTAATGTCACTCCATTGTATCGTTTAAACCCATCCAAACCCATCATGAGTCAAATCATGATGAGTTTGACCCAGTCAACTCATTACAAATTGTCAAATTCATGTGTAGTCAACACTACCATTAAACACCTAATGTATTGCTTTAAACTCTATCCAATCCACCTCAGCAGCATACAAAGTTCTTCCCATGTCCACATCAGCTGTTGTTGACTGTTTGACAAGTCAAGCAATCAACAAATCACCGAAAGAGCTTAAATGATCAAACTACCTAAGAAATCCATTTTTCCCTTCATTCCAACTTTGTTAATTGCTTAATTCAATCTAGAATCATCCAAAATAACCTCTAAACCTTGCTTAAGCCTTGCCTTGCCCTAAATAAGCAAGCCAAAGTGGTCCTGTCCCTCATATGAGGACAAATCAAGCTTTCCATGTCACTGTCCTTGCTCTAGTCCTTTGCTCTGCCTCCAGAAGCACCTGGTATAGGTTATATCATCCAAGCAACTCATCTAATGCATCACAGCTCTTGAATGAAGCCTTATCGCATGGAATAGGGTAAAAATTTTGATTCCAACTTCACTCACAACCAAAGGCTTCTCCATACCATTTTTTATTTTGCTTTCATCTCTTAGAAGGTGCTTCACATTTTCCAAGTGTTCATCCATCGATTTGAAGGCGTCGATGATGATAGAAGATGGTGGTTGAAACCTTGACCGTCCAAACATTTCAAACTTCTCTACCATTGTTTTTCCAACTTCGACCTCTTCACTGAAGTTGTTCCTGCTAATCAAAAGAACAAAACAAGACCAAATAAAAGTGAGGAGGTTCAATATCGAGGTAAAATAAAAAACATAAGTCTAGATCTAGTTTTTTAAAACACTTCTTAAACTCCTTACATGAATTGGTTAAACTTCATACAATGGATTTATAAATATATAAAAACTTAAATCTAAAAGTTAATGGCGTAATATGTAATGGATATTGTGTTTAAATCCCTCTTCATCTTGCAACTTTTGGCTAGCTAGAGGAAGGAGATGAAGTCATAGCCATTAAAATCCTCCCTTTTGAAATGTATAACTGTGACTTTGTTATATTAAAAGCTTGGTCCGCCCCCACATAGATCAAGCCAATTCGGACCATTCGATCCTTCATATACATGATTGAATGGTTCAAAACCATGCCTAGCTGTTTAAGTGACCTGCTGTCACCGCCATTGGCCTCTAATCACAACCTACCACGTCTGAGAAAGTTAAAAATGCTGTAAAAATTTGAATATTAATTGAATATTATTGCAGAACATCAAATTTTTGTAATAAATTCATTTCATTGCCATTTTTAACATATAAATACTCATTGGAACCAGAATCATGAGCTCTTTATATTAAAATTAAAATTAGGCTCAAAAGCTCATGGTTAAAGAGTAACTGCATTTAAGCTTAAATCATTTTTTAATTAATATTTCATAACCAAGAGTCTGATCAAGCTCGAATTAGAATGGGATGAATTACATCCATTAATTTTCGCTGGCCTATTTGAGGTCATTCTGGTTCACTGTCAAATATCCGAGATTCTAAGTAATGATTTAACTTAATTTATTGTAAATTCATAATAAACTCATCTCTTATTCAATTTCTATATGCTAGAGATCTATGGATTCAGTATGATACACACTTATTATTTAAAAATATATTTGGAACTATATCATGAATAGTTTGGAAGCAAATGACCTTTAAGTGCCTACACATTTTTTTTATTGCTCTCAAAATATGCATGATATTATGTTCAAATTTGGAGGCTGAATATTTGAGGATGTTATCTACATCCTCCAAAATTCCTATCCTAATTTGGTACAAATATTTTACGTAGTTGAATTCTCAAGTCTATAGGTCACTTGACCTATCAATTCGAAAATTCATTACATTTAATCCATAGAGCATTAGGAAACCAATTTGATGTGTTTTGATAGTATATGTTCAAGGGTTAGATACATTGAATTGCATGCCCATTTGAACATAAGTAACACCTAAGAAAAATAATTAATGATTGTGTCTAAAAAAATTCTAGGAATTCATACACGCATCCAATAGGGGTGAAACTTTAAATTAGTAAACTAAGAATCATTATACACCTTAAAAATTAAATTTATCTTGATTTGATATTAATTGATCAAAAAACAAAATTAATCCAAAATAAGCCCTTAATTAAGGGCTCAATTCTTAAAAAATCACAATAAATTAAGAAAATTTCATAAAAATAAAAACTCACCTTTAATCAACTCTAAATAAATCCTTCAATCAAAGAAAAATAAAATGTTAAACCAAATTTGATTAAAATTTAATTAATAATAAATTAAACTTTAATTAAATATTAATTAAATAAATTCATAAAAAAATAAAATACACATCAAATTAATCCCAAATTTTCAAGGATTGATCAATTGGTTACCATCAACCAATGTTATCAATTTCATCAATTTTGGACTTAGTTCGATATCAAAACTAAAATAACCTAAGTCTATGCTTCATGCTTGACTCCACTTAGAGGGCATTTTGAAACTTGATTTCAAGGCCTTTAATACATTTTAAATAACCAAAAAACTCCTATGTGTTTTGCATAACTCTTTTCAGGAAGGCATTGGGGGATCTTCAAACCTTAATAAATTATTTTACCCTATACATCATGTTTGACTCTACTTAGCGGGCATGTGTATTGGATTAAAAGGTCCTTTTCTATCCCTTAATAAATCATTAATGGATCTTTAAGTTCTTTATATAACTCTTTATCCTATACCGAAGCCTCTATTACGCACAGGGGAAGCTATGCTTTTTCTATCGGTATTGGATCATTATGCTGTCGAAATTTCTTAATTTTGGTAGTTAGAAAATTTAGCTAAGGAATCTGAATAAGATAAAATTTAGAGTTTTTTAGCGAGCCGTCTAGTTAGCGTCATTTAGACATAAAGTAAAAAATTACTCATCTCGAATCGTTAAATATTTAGAGTTTAATTCAATCATTTGATCTCTTAGAATAGAGCTAACATTATTGTGCATTACATTTAGGATGATTGCATATGTATTAAGTTCTTAGCTAGGGCAGTGCATTCCAAGCAAGCATAAGCCTTGAGGTATTTGCACACCTCAAACTCTATCATAAAAAGGATATCATGTATTCAAAAATGTATTCTGTACAAAATTTAATAATATTTTGATGTTTACAATATATATTTATATATATATATATATATATATATATATATATATATATTAATATATATATATATATATATTATATTTATATATATATATATATATATATATATATATATATATATATATAGATGGTTAGGTCATATAAAATGAAGGTGACCTAGTTAGGAGAGTTGAAGTATTAAATTTGACTTATATTAAGAAAGATTGAGGTAAACCTATAAAGACTTGGTTAGAAAATAATAGAAATGACATTTTTTTTTTATTAGATTTAAATAAGAAGTTGATCCTTAACATGACTAATGAGAAAAAATGATTCATGTAGCTGACCACACGTAGTGGGATAAAGAAAGTGATCCTCAACAACAACTTCAAGCCTTTATCCCACTATGTGGGGTCGGCTACATTACTTCTTTTTTCTCTATTGTCATGTTAAGAGTCAAATTATCATTTTCTAATATTTTCTAATTAAGACTTTCAGGTCTACTTCTACCTTTCTTAACATAAATCAAATCTAATACATCTACCTTCCTAACTGGGTCATCGGAAGGCCACTGTTTTATGTAACCAAACCATCTAAGGAAACACTCTCTGATCTTACCTTCCACTGGAGCTATTCCAACCTTTCACATATATCCTCATTTTGTATCCTGCCTCTAAGAAAAGCCACTCATTCACCTGAGCATCCTCATCTCTGCAACACTTAACTTAATATTATGCTTCTCTTTTAATGGCCAATAGTCTGCACCATAAAGCTTTACAAGTCTCACCACCATCATCTAGAATTTTCCCTCAGGTTTGAGGAGGGCTTTTCTATCACACAACAAGCTGATGCATTCCTCCACTTCAACATGCAACTTGAATTCTACTAATAATATCCCCATCTATTTCACCATCACTCTGAACAATAAACCAAAGATATATAAAATGTGCACTCTTATTAATGACTTGATCACCCAAAGTCACAATCCCCACTATATCTATTATTATTAAAATTACACTCCATATATTCAGCTTTAGATCTACTCAAACGAAAGCCATAATTCAAGTTTTCCTTCAACTCCCTCTATAGTCTTATCAACAAGAATAATATCATCAGCAAAAAGCATACACCAGGGTACAACCTCTTGCAAATGTTTAGTGAGAACATCCATGACTAAAGCAAAAAGATATGGGCTCAAGGCTGATCCTTGATGTAGTCCAACTGAAATAGGAAAATACTTGGTCAAACCACCTTGTATTTGAACACAAGTAACAGCTCCTCCCTGCATATCCTTAATGACTTGAATATAAGCATTATTGAAACCTTTCTTTTCTAGAACTCTCCATAGCACTTCTCTTGGAACACTATCAAATGTTTTGTCTAAATCAATAAATCTCATAGGTAGATCCTCATTATACTCTCTATACTTCTCCATCAAACCTTTTAATAATCTTAGCATCAACAACAATTTTTGAAACTATAATTATATCTATAATTCTATTAATATTTACAATATTATCCTTCAAAGTCTTATATATAATCACACCTATACCATTTCTAGAATGACTCATACAAGAATATCATAGTTTAAATCCTAAACTATCATTGTCCTTAGTCTTCTCTCCAACCCATTTAGTTTCCTAAATGTATATAATATTTATCTTCCTATGAATCATAAAATCTATGAATTCCATTAATTTGCTTCAAAGAGAATATATATTTCAAGTTCTTATCCTAATTTTAATTTCATGTACTAACTTCTTTGCTCACATACATCCATAATGTGAGAAACCTTGCTTATTTAACATTGGTGTATCAGCCCTTGTACATTGATCATTGTATTTAGGTCATACTGCTTGTCGCTTCCAGGAAACGCCCTGACAATAACACAATATATTAAACAATTCATATCATGATTATTTGACAGGTTTTACGTTAGTTGTCGACTACCTAACGCAACCTTCCACTTTTCTCATCCAGGACTTGGAACCTGGCAACAACAGTGTTCGTGCAAGATCCTGAATCAAATAATACATGTGTTTATTTTAGCACCCCTCCTAAAGTGATGCGGAAAACAACAATTTTAAAAGGGATAAATGATGAATTCCACGCAAATGCCAATGAATTTCTCATTGAATGTAAAATAAAACATGTGAACCTATAAGAAAACCTGTAAAAGATTCTCTTCCGAACACTCAATTGGTGTACAAGACAAGATGAGTATAAACACTTCGTGCATCCTTGGAAGAGCGTTGAATGCAAATAATCTGACGAGCCATTCAGCTGTTTGATCAAAAACATGATTTAAAAAATGTTGATTACGTTTTCACTTATTATGTGTATGAAAATAAAATCCTCATTTTTGAAGAATTTAAAGGTGTTTGTAGAGTTTAAAATCCATATGAATTTCTAAATACACCCAATCGACTGATGGATTTCTATAAACTCGCCATTTTTAAAACAGATTTTTCAAATTCCAGCCAAAAAATGAGCACTGAAAATCAACAGAAGCAACAAACAGCAGCTAAAGGTGTAGGATCTGTAGAATCAATTGAACTTAAATAGTCTAGTATAAACCTTGGATAGCCATTGATGTGACATTTGTTGCAGTTCAGAAACAGTCAACACATCCAGAACCTCTTTTATATTGTATTTAAATGACTGGACCCCAGAACCAAGAGAACAGAGGTAACCAGTCACTGTAGACAAAAACTCTACGTTAAATGGAACAGAACATGCAACCAATATTAATAGGCATCAAATCACAAAAGGAGTAAAGTGTTACCCTGCAATTCATGTATTGCTGCATCTAAATCTGAAATCTCCTTGTAGGAAATACTAGACAATCGAAACCATGGTCCTGCAACAGAATAGATGAAGAGGTTACATTGTGCTAGAAGTATACAACCTTTTAGAAGCTAATAAATAGAACAACAAATTGAAGATCAAACAAGTGTGAGGACCAGGCACATTGCAAACAAAAAGTTGAGTAAAGGGTTCTCTTGGCTTTTTTTAACATTATGTTATGTCATCTTAACTACAAAATATAAAGTTTTTGGTATGATGCTACCTCTAATATTGTGATAGTCTAAATAACATTAATAGACAATATCAAAATAATCAAAATAATGGCCAAATAAGATACTAATTAGATTACCTCAACCTTGATGGAAAAAAAATATGAGAACAGGTTTCAATTATCATTAATTGTCCTAATATTACAATCATAAGTAAGATGGCATTGAATCAAACACCATACATTTCAAAGATAACATTGTTATCTAGATAACAATGTTATTTAAGTAACATTACGCTAAATACAAAACAAGAGCTTCAATTATTTGCTCTAAAACACATTCAAAGCAAGTATTTAAACTTCACTGTACTATAATAGTAAGAAAATACATGAAGAAAACATTAAGCGAATCATAAACTGAAAATACTTCAAGATAGCTACAATATCCATGTCGAATAAGGGTTTTAAATCACTACAAAAAGCAAGGCAATGTCACGCACACAACCAGCATGACCTATAAGATATTTTAGAGGAAAAAACAGGAACACAATTGGGTACTCCATTAACCCTCTTTAAGCACAAGGCAAACACATTTTTACATAATATGGACAAAAAGAATCCACTTCTAGCTCAGCTTGCCTTTAGCACACTTTCTTTTATTAACTTACATGAATCAGGCAAGGCCAATGCATTTGCCTAGTCAAACTAGACTTTGTTTAGGTAACTTGGAAATCTAAGTTGGTTAAATTGTGATACTAGAATATCTTGAGAGTACATGATGCATTAAGCTCACACCGATATCTGAAAATTGCAAAAAGATTGTTTTCAAGTTAATCAATATACTCCAGGTAAAAATGAAGGCAATTAGAAAATTTATCCTAGGCCTATCTTTCCCGTTAATGTATTGGCATGCTACAAATAAGAGAATTGAAGAATATTAACCTAAATCTAGCCTATGGAATATAGCAATCTAAAGTGATTATTTGGCTGAATGAAAACATGTTCAAGTATAGATATTTTATGAGTCTGCTAAATGTCAATATTTCTCATTTGTATAGAGAAGGGAATGATTGCACTGATTGGTTAGCCAATTTTTGTAGTAATCTGCAATGCATTACTGAGTTGTCTCATCTCAATTTGCCTCCTTTCTTAAAGGGCTTCATCATATTAGATAAATTGAGCTTCCCTTACGTTAGGAATTTATAGTTGTTTTACCGTCACCTTTCCCTTGGTCTGTTTTTGGTTTTATCCTTTTATTGGTATTGATTTCTTGGGAATTTATGATATAATTTTGCTGCCTTCCGCTGGTTTTTTACCAGATTGTGTTGGTTTTATTGTGAATCCCTCTAGCAATGATTGGAACATTTTTAAGTATGGTCAGATTGTCAACTGCTGCTCATCTTGTTCTGTCTCAAGAGGGAGGAGTGGTTTCCGTGGGGTGTTTCTGGATATAATTTTGGTTTGTCATTCTCCTTATTGGCTTATGTTTTGGTGGTTTTGGGTTATTGAGGAGTTATTCACGAGGCTTTTGGGTCTGATTTTGAATTCTGGGTCTGGCTAAAATTGTGGGGATATACTGATTTTGATGGGAGCGGATTGTCCGCTCTTCCTATGGTATTGTAGCTATTATTTTAATTTCTGTTTAAGTATTTGGTAGGGTATTTTTCCCCTTATGGGTGGGACTTGGATCAAACTGGAGTGGCGGTTGGATCATTGGCCTCATGATTCTGATGATACTAGACACCTGAGCTGGATATTCATTCCCTTTTCATCTTATCAACTGCTGATTACTGAGTGTTTGTTTGTTCTGTTGGTGGTGGATCCTAGTTTTAGCATCTGGTTTTCTCATTCATCTGCTTTTTTTCCATGTCAGTTGCAGTTCTCGGCACAGTGATCATATTTGGGTTAAATTGATGGTTTTTTCTGAGGATCGATATTAACTTTGGTGGCTGTTACTGCTCTGTTACTATCCAGTTTTTTATCTCTTATAAATTAAATCCTGGTTTCATCAGCTAGAACATTATTATCTTATTCAGTGTTGGTTCTCTGGTCATGTTTATTGGGTCCTGTTGGCAGAATTTTAGAAGGTTTCAATTATCTTTGATTATTGTTATATGTGTTGTTGATCTTACTGTTTGCACTATTGGCTTTGCTGCTTCCTTGCATCGTGTCTTGAACGTGGATATTTGGTGGAAGGGCCCGGGCTCTGTATATTTGAGCTGGTTTTTTGGGGGGTCTGGCCTGTTCAGCATTATTGGGAGTTTGTGCACTGTGGTGTTAGCTATGACCCTTGTCTGTATTACCCGACATCTACTTTTAATGGGCAGTTATTGTGGTTATATAATAGCTAGTTTTGGTGCCTTTATATGGGTCTGTTGGAGGTGGATCCTAAGATCTATTTTTCTTTTTAGTCCTATAGTCTAATGGTTTTTCTTCCTTAACTGGTGGTTGCTGAGAATTCATGTCTTTGGACCACCCTTCCTAATGGTTTTGCTGTGATCCCAGTACTCTCTCTTCCTTCTTTTGCCTCATGGCTATCCAGAAGGAAGGAGATTATTGGGATGAACACTGCCATTACTTATTTATGTATTTTTTATGTTATGGTTCATATTGACTATTTTTGCATTATGGATATCCTAATATTGCAGCCCTTTTGCAGTGTGTTTTTGGAGATTGGCGGCGCCTTTTCTAATGTGTTGCAAGGCTTTTCCTCGGACTTCTGGCTTCATTTAGGTTATATAATGAAGAGGATCAGAAGTTCTTCTGATGAATTTTTTTGGCATTTGGATTTTTTGGGTGGAGAGTTGTTGCTTCAAGATTATCAAATGAGCTTTACCGATTTTGGGGTGACATCTTCTTGCCATCCTAGAATGTACTTAGGTTTTATTAGATTTTTTGTTAGTATGGATCTTGAGCTTGTAGGTTTTATTTTGAATTTTTTGTAGCTCTTATGAGCAGTAGTGAGCTCGAGGTCCTTTTAAGGAATTTATAATTTTAATTTTAATCAACGCCTAGGCTCCTTCGGTGGGTTTCCCCTAAAAAAAGTATAGATATTTGAAAATAATAACAAGCCAATAAAGAATTTTAGTAAGAATTTTTGATATGAACGCCAACCACAAGCATTATAAATAAAAGTGAAAAAAAAAAATCAACCGGTAATAACACCACATACAGACATATTATGATGTGCAGGGGAACCATCACAATCTCTATTGGGTAACAAATATGAGATGAATTAAGTTATCAGTCAAGGAAACTTCTCAACATTCAATACCACGACTGTTCTCATTATATTGCGCCCTAATTTGAAAAGCTTCCTCATAGGAGAGATACTAGAACAATTTATAATCAGGTTAAACTCCAAAATAGTCCATATGTGACCAATTTAATCCAAAAGTATCACATTTTCCGATTAAATCAATCGAGAATATAATATGAATCCAAAATGATGATCCCTTGGGCACTAAATTGAAATCAATTTTGTATAGCAGAGGAACTAAATTGGGATCAATTTGTATCATAATTTCCACATGAAGTGCCGTTTTCAATCAATTTTGTATAGTCGCAGAACTAATGAGAAAAATACAATACTCTGGAACTAAACTAGCCACACAAATAATTTGGAGATTATTTTGGGATTTAATCTATTTATAATCATATATAAATGAGCCTGCATGCTAAAGAGTCAATATACTTTTAAATAATTCCTGGAATTTAAAAAAACTATATCCAAACTTCCTCTTATATTATAGGACCCCAACAAATATATTTTGTTCTACGTTCATGATCTGTAAAATCAAGGCTGTGTTATATAAAAGACCTTTTCGAGTATATAATCGAACAAGAAGCCTTTGAGCATCATCAGATAATGAAGAAAAAGATCCTGCAAGAAAACATATATATATCATGAGAAGAAAATGTTTTTCAAACCATTGTTGAAAAAATATGAACATGCAATACTACAAGCAACATACTACCTATAAAACATTTTTCTTCATTCGTGAAAAGATGAGAATGGTTATCCAAAACATCTTCCAGCATTAGACGAAAATTTTGTTGGTACTTTTCAATGCTAATGGGTTGTGATTTAGCAGATTCATTTGCTAAGAGAACTTTCTCCCATAGTAACTCAAAATCCTTTTGGTAGCCAGAAATGATATCACCATCTCGGACCACTTTCTTGCAAAATAATTTAATAGGAACATCATGCAAGGGATGCTCAGGGAGAGACAATATTGATCCCTGAAAGACATTGTAGAAATACGTTAGCACGTTTGAGAAAATAAATAGGTATCACAATCAAGGTTTCAAATTTGCGGAATACATAGCAAGGAAAATAACAAGATTATGCACAAATGTTTAGCCGTTATCTTTATGCAGACAGTTGAATAACAAGTATATATATCAGCTTCAATATTACTTAAGCAATTATAAATTCAAACAAATTTCAAGTCAGTATAACCAACACAAAATAAACAATTCAGAAAGCACATTTCACAAATTGTAGGCAAGCAGTACAAATTTAATAGCACTAATGCCAGGTTTGATTACAGCACAGATGGTTAGCCAAAACAATACATATCAGATGAAATATATATAACTAAGAAAATGATGAAGTACCAGAAAAAAAAAATTCATGTGATCATTTCAAACAATGAACGGTAATTGCTGATGTTTTGAGTCAAAAAAAAAGATCCTATGCTCTAAAGTTAAAAATAACATAAATTAAATTCAATGAACTTAAATCAAAGAAAACAATATCATTACTATAAAATAGAAGTGCGAGTACACACCTCGTAATCAAATGCCTTGAAAATCCATCTTAATTATCACTTCATTAACACCAACTTAACACCTATATAAAGACCTTTACATTAAAATTTTGCTTGATAATTGTTCTTACACTCTCTGTCTCTCTCTCTAATCAATTAGTTAATTCACTAATTAGCTCCTCTCTCTCTCTCTCTCTCTCTCTCTCTCTCTCTCTCTCTCTCTCTCTCTCTCTCTCTCTTCTCTCTCTATATATATATATATATATATATATATATATATATATATATATATATATATATATATATATATTGTTAAAAGCTTGGACTTATTCCGTATATCTTCCCTATTTATAGATCCATACAAAATATCATAATGAGGAAACAACAAATTACAGATTTAATACATAAAATTCCTAATATACTCTTTCCTAAATTAGTTCCTTCATCATGGCATGATCCATGAGAGCTTCCCACGGATTGCTTTCTGTGACCATCAGATCCTTTGCACTAGAAACGGTTGGATTTTAACTCCATTTGGGTCAAGTCATTTTTTGGGTCAAACTTGACCTCATAACCCAAATTGACACTTCTGCATTGCTTACCGTTTCAACGACATTAATCACTCATTTACTAACAGCTTTCTCTATAAGAAATCATAGATCCCACATCCTTGACAATGAAGATATCTTCCTTCAATCTTATGCAATGCACGGGTCATGTATGCTCCTTTGTTCCCACAAAATTTAGAAACTTTTCCAATTAAAAAATATGTCCAAAACTTTATGATGATAGTCCTTCAAATATATTAATGATGATAAACCTCTTATATACAATGAATTTTTTTATGATGGTCCTTAAAATATATTTATGATGGAACACATCTTTTTGATGATGAAGTAGATCTTGAGGACAACAACAATTTACCAGTAATTGAGTTAATTTATAGCTGAGCTAGACTCTATGTTTAATGAAATGTCTAGGTTTGAGAATGATTTTAAGCTTGAGACAATATTTTCTATGAATTTTTTATGTATCATAGCATGCTCTCCAATTTCTTGTAGCGATTGTTGCTCTGTTTGCATGCCACTATCTTAGGAGATGTAAACTATTTTAGATTATTAAAATTTACTTCACCACACCTACCAGAGATTTAGTTTCACTACCGTCACAATCACCAGCACCTAGTCTGTTGGTTGTAACAGTGACCTCAAAAGTGTATAAGGTTCGGAACCACCCAGCACACAAGCCTCCAAATCTTCATGTGATGACTAGACTTCTTCCGCTTCTTGCTCCTCATATTGCATCATCACCTTTTCCATCAAATGATCCTGCGGTGCCACATTCTTCATCGTAGTCACATTCTGCAACCTCTTCAAGAAACTCTTTCTGAGCTACGTGACTTTATGCATACAACTTGATTGATTATTCAACCAAATCAGCCCACAAAAGCTGAATTTTTCATGTCAACCAAAAGGATTCAAACCATAAATGAAGTAGAAAGGCCAGTTCTAAGAACTTAGCACTTTTTTTTTCTTTTTTTTTATTTTATTAGGTTTAGCTAACCTTCTAGATAAATTTACATTTAGATCTAATTATTTCGATTATATTTAATTTTAAATAGGATTCATTTTGATTTATAAATTATTTAACCTCATTCTTCTAAATGGTGGCTTCTGTATTCTTGATTGAATTTTGATGAATAAAATTAGTTACTAAAGCCAATCGAATGCTCTCTATAAATCCAAGAATCCTTCCAGTTGTTCAAGTGGAGTTCCTTTCTTCTTATCCCTGTGGGCTCCGAAAATTCGGCCCCGGCCTCCTCGCCGCGCGATTTCTTTTTTATTCGGCGAGGGAGTTTTAACTGAATAAGTTCCGAGGTAAATTTTGGAAGGCAGATGGGTTTGTAGATAAGACACTACCCAGAGATTTCGCCCTCATTTTGCGAGGACTTTATGATCTGAGTTCTGGTTTCCTATAGGCGCAAGCCCCTATAGTTAATTACCCCTCCCGATCACGAGAGAGAACTTTCGATTAAGGCTAGTCGTCAATCAGATACGTAGAGAATACGTTTATCTGGCATATAGTAACAGCAATGGGTTTGAGATTTGGAAGTGTTTGGAAGTTTGAGAATTTGGAAAATTTGATATTTGAAAATCTGAAGGTTTTTTATATTTAAAATAGAAATTTTCACCATCTCGTACTCAAAGCGGATGGTGGGGGAATGGATGATAGACCCGATCAAAATCCCATGGTTCCGTCGTCCCGGGCCATCGTGGTCCCTGGTCTACTTAGTCAGAGGAGGTAGTCGACCCAACCTGACAGAAGGATCCTTGTCGGCAGCCATGGGTTGCTTCGTCCAAGGGGACCTTGTAGACCGGGGGTGAATGTTTGTCTAAGGGGACAAATTTGAATCCACCTTAGCTTACAGAGGGCTTTGTGCCCTATCGATCATATCCTATTGATTCATATCTCAAGGATTTAACGCCACTAAGGAGCGTATTGGCTCTGGCCATAACCGCTATTTGTGGTGCTATTTGGCGGCAAAACCACTCGGTTCAGAGGGCCCCGGGTCATAACCGTTTACCTGTAGTGCCATTTGGCGGCGAAACTGCCGGTTAGAGGACACGTACCACGTCCTTACTGGCAAGAGATTATTTGAGAATGGATCCTAGTGATATTTTCGACTAGGCATTTGACTCTTTTGTGAGATAGGAAATTTTAGGTGATTACCCGCTTCGTCGCAAGCGTCGTGACGCACTCCCTACCACCACGCTAAGAAAAGCGTGTATAGGTGGTAGTTTTGTCTCGACGCATGCGTTGAAACAGGTTCTCGGAGTTTTAGGGTTTAGAATTTATACCTTGGCGGCCGTAGATGTCGGCACGAGGATCTAGACAAGGGCATATTTAATTCATAATTAATTATAAATTAAATACATATGATTTATAATTAATTATAAAACAATTATAATTAATACATAATTAATTATATTTAATTTTAAAGTTAATTATAAATTTATTAGATTTATTTTACAATTAAGTTAAAAAAAGATAATTAATTATATTTAGTCTATAATTAATTATTTTTAATTTAAAATTAATCATAACTTAATTAGATTTAATTTATGATTAATCAAAAATTAATTATAATTAATTATATTTTAAAATACAATTAATTATATTAATTTAATTTAATTATAAGTAAATCCTTTTAATTTATAATTTATGATAAATTAAATATAATTAATTATATTTAATTTAAAATTAATTATAAATAAAAAAAAATAGATTAAACCTAATCTTATTAAACAGAGAGTTTAAGTCTCTAAACTCTCTGTTTAAGAGATTTGGCCGAAGAAGCACGCGTGAGGGAGCCACCTTCACGACCAGCGAGCTCTTGTTGTGGTTTCCGATCGAACAAAGCAAGGGCAAGGGAGAAGGCTACCTACACAGCAAGCGAGCTACTGTTTTTGCTTTAGATCAAAATGTCGGAACTTCCGATCCACACAGGAAGGGAAGTGTCGTCGAAGGAGAGAAAGTCGAAGGGCCCGAAGGAGCTGAAGAAGGGCTCGGGTTCGGTCGGCTTCTCCCGTCTCTCTATCTCTCTTTCTCTCTCTCTCTCTTTCTCGGCTGGATTGGAAGAGCCGAGAGGGCTCGGCTTGGTTTTGATCGGAGGAAGGAGGCGGGGTCTGCGACAGGGAAGGAGAGTCGTGGCTTTGGGTTTGTGGTCGGCTCGTGGAGATTTGCGGGAGAGGAGAAGCAGAGAGGTGGAGTCACGGGAGAGGGGGAGAGTGAGAGCAGCGATCGTGTTTTAAAGGCGGAGGCAGAGGCGGGCTCGAGGCGGGCGATCGAGACATGCGAGGCAACACTTCGGCGCCGTTGCAGACTGCCGATAGGGTGTAAGCAGGATTTCTGCCAGGGATTCGGGGATGGGCTTCACGCACAGGTAATGATTTTAGGCATTTTTTATTCTCTTTTTTTTTTTTTGTCTTACCCGTTGAGGTCAACAATCCCCTTCATCAATTTTGGTATCATAGAATCCTTCATCACCTTACTGCATCAAAACCAACAAATCTTATCATTTTTTCTATTATATATGCTTAATAAACTGTTCAGTCTATAAAGTAATCCAATTCAAAATGTTTCTAAACTACAAAATTTCTTGTGCAACATACATGAGACCAGATATAAAAAACTAATAGTTCAAAGAAGTAAAATAATAATAAAAAATATTTCCTTCACAAAACATTCTAATGAAGCTTATAAAAGCATGCCCCATATTGGTATGGGCGGTTCCAAGTGATCTACCTAATCGCCAAAAAACAATTGCATATTTTGAACATCACAAAATCATCATCACCAACGTTAGCTTTATCCCAACTTCACAAAAAAAAAAAAATTCTAGAAGTTGCTTTACCTCACATTTTAGATGATGATAATCAATTAGAGGAGACAAATACTTAGCCAGCTTTCGTGGTAAATATCCAAGAGAACATCTGAATCCTTGATGGTCACTTAACACCTGGGCAAAGAAAATAAGTCCATTACTTCACAGTATGAAAGTTTTATGCCAAAACGTAAAGCCCAACCTGTATAGCATTGTCATCCTTAACATTTTGGCAGTCTCTTACGACATAAACTCTTCCACCAGGTTGCAACTCAATTTTTTTATGAAACCTTCGGCCTACTATTAAAGTCTCAAGAGTATGAACATATTTAGTATCTATATCTTCACATGAATCACTCCTAGGTGACCTGATAATTGAAGGGAATGTTGATTGAATATGTGGATCTGCTGCCTTTCTTTTAACAGCATCTTCATCCAGAACTTCTAGAATGGAAGTCTGACTGCCAAATTCTGAGTTGTATAAAGAAGGTTGATTTAAAGATTCTGATTCACATTTTTCACAGCTTCCACGCAACATAAGAAAATTAGAGTGATGAAATTTACCAAGTTGTTTCTCCTCAGAAAGTTCTTTTTCACATTTATCCATATTAGGACTGTTTGCATCAATCAAGCATGTTTCTTGTCTTGACTTCGAAAGGAAGTTTACTTGCAAAAGAGTGCGTTGGCTCAACTTCCCTTTTTTCCCATTTGCAAGGCATGCATCTGAAAAACATTGCTGAAACCATAAACATACAGCAGGCAACAAAGCAGCAACCATTAATTTCCAATCGATCAATGAAAGAAAGTCTAAAGTATGAAGTAAATTAGCAAGAGATTCTTAATGAAAGAAAGTTTGACTATGATTTGCATAATATAGATTGATGCATTACACGTCTATCACAGTCCTAAATTTGTAGATCTTATTTTTCTATTTTAAGTTAATTGCCAGTGGTTTAAATGTCAGGACTGAATGATATTTTTTCATTTGTTTAGGGTAATTTTATCATCAATAAAGCTTATTTCTATAAATAAGGCCATAGTCTTGTTGTTCAATAAACTTAAAGTTCGTGATGAAATAAAAATTTCTTTAGGCTTCCCCTGTAGGTATTCATACTCCCTTCTAAAATTTCTTTATGTTGCCTTCCCATCTTCCTTGTATCTATCTACTTATAAGGCATTCATTCCGCTAATTTATTGACATTCTACTTCTCTTTACCTCTACAGTTCTCTCTATACTAGATTCTTACCTTCTCTCCACAATCATAAAATATTAACAAGGGTCAGTTCAAGAGAGAGAGGGGGGAGAGAGTAAAAGCTATAGAAGGCGAATCGGCTGTCATAAAGCCATAAACAGAGAGGGATTGCAATATGGAGAACAGAGCTTTGATGAGGGTTTTCTCTCCCCATAGTTGTCATTTCTTATTAGTCAAATGATTATATTTCATTGATTTTAGATTGTTAGCATTTATATTGCTTTAATAAAAATTCCTTTCATACATCGTATGATTATATATTTGTGCTATCAATTAAATACATTAATATTTTGTTTCTTTGTAATACAAAATGGCTTCACTTGGTCTTAACTACTGTGTTCTTCTAGCAACTTAAGCCTTGTCAAAATAGGATGAAATGCACTCCGAAAAGCTGTGCTGGGGCTCCAAAAAATACAAAAGCTAGGATTGTCAATAATAGACATGACACGAAAACCTGACTCAAACACGACCAGAGTTTTTCGGGTTCGGGTCCCGTTTTAAAACAGGTCAAGTTCGGGTTACATTTTCCGACCTGTTTTAAATTCCGGGTTGGGTTCGAGTCAACCCTAAAACCCGACAACGACCAGCTTCGACACGCGCTGTCCCACGCATCTTAGGAATTTAGGGCTGTGCTAAACCGCTGAACAGCACATTTCGGGCATTCAGCATTTCGACTTTTCGATTCTTCGTCTCTTCTCTTCTTCGACCATCAAATCTAGGGTGTTCTCGACTGATCTCGCTCTCGCGGTGCTTCCTGCCTCCTTCCCAGAGCTTTTCTCCTCGTCGCCATGTCGATGTCGTCGTCTCCTCGATTCCTCTATTAGCATATCTTAAATCTCCTTCATGCCCGAAGCTTTTCTCCTCCTCTCCATTTCATGTTCTTTTTTATTTTTATTTGTTGTGCTAATGACTTAATGTCCGTTTAGAGTTATCTTCATTCAAGTTCGATCATTTTTTCAGTTATTCCTTCCAATTTTAAGTTGTTACGCACTTATGTTTTTGATATGTCGATTAGGGCATAACATTTTATGATTTTTTTCGTTAGATTTGCTAGGGGTTTGTATATTTTTGGGTTATTTGGCCATTTAAGCATGCTATAAGCCTGTAATATCGTTGAAGGATGTAACTCTAACTGAAATAAAGTAATAAACTACCTCATGTTGAAGTGTTGAACGATTGTTTGGGTAGTTTGCCCTATCGGTTAGGGACCTTAGGGTGTAGATATAAACTTCTTGATTCCCTGTTGTTGACAATCTATGATTCCATGTTATAGGGTTTAACTATTGTTGGCTTATTGGCTATTGTGGTGCTGCCTTTTGCCATTCTCTGTCTCTAGACTCTGATTCTCTGTTACATACTTACATTGTTACATTATTAATTATTGTCTACTAAGTAATAAGTATTGAAAGTCTATAATGCATGTAGCCTGCAACAAGTGTTATTTTGTGTATATCTTTGAAATTTAATAATTTAGGATGTTTTTTAGCTCTATCATATTGAATTATTTATGATATTTGGCTATTAGCTTTTTGCTTTGTATAATATGGATTAAATGATTAATTGGTTCATTAGATGGAGGATTCAAACACACTTCGTGAACTTTTTATTGATGATAATAAGGAACTTCGCATTGAAGATAATGTGGTAGAGCCATCTGATGATGAATGTAATGATGGTTCAATCATAATTAAGAAGCATATGAGGATGACTTCCAAGGTTTGGAGGCATTTTGAGATGTTATCTAATCCTACAGATGGTAAGCAATGATGTAAATGTAAAAAATGTGATCCGCAATACTTGTGTGAGAGTAAAAATGGGACTGATAACTTAAGGAGGCATTTGCAAAATTGCAAGAGAGGAGATATACATGACATAGACCAGCTCATATTGCAAACCACCTCAAATTCATCTATTTCTATAATTGATTATAAGTTTGACTTGACAAAATTTCGTGATTTATTTACTGCTTACATAATTATGCATGATTTGCCCTTCCAATGTGTTGAATGGTTGGGTGTTCAAGCACTTTTGTAGTTTGACTCGACAGAATTTCATTAATTTTCATTTGCAATGGCTCATGACGTTTTGTGTATTCCCATAACAATAGTGGCCTAGGAAATTGCATTTAGCAATAATGGTCGAATCCTAGATCAGTATCGAAGTGCACTGAAACCTGATATTATTAAGGCTTTGGTTTATCCAAAGGATTGGTTGTATGGTGACAAGGGTGTAATTTCAACTTTAACTTTATTCAATATCTTATAGGATTACATTAATTAATATTTATGATTATAAATTTCTATTTTTATTTATTGCAGTTTTGCATGATCCTGAATTTGAAGCTATGACTAAAGATATCCTTGCTTTAACAGTAAATCGAGTTGAAGTAGAAGCTGGGGAAAGTTCTATTATTAAATAATTTATATTTATAAATTTCTACCGGTGAATATAAATCCTGAACTATTATGTGTACTATTCTTATTTCATGAACTATGGACCTATGGTACTATGGTAGTATGGCTATTTTTAAGTGTAATACTGTTTTAATTGCTAAATCTGCTTGTGAGTTAGGTTTGCCTTAGACATTAGTATTTAATCCCAACTTTTTATTTTATTTCTACAATCCCATTTGAGTTCCTGTTTTGGAATTTGGACTTTGGAACATAGATGTTGTATTGTTGTTTCTTATTTGCTAAAACCTGCTCATTTGGATTTCAGATCAATATTGTTATTTTGGATTTTATATCAAACCTGCTAATATTTGTGACACCTGTTGGTCTCCTATATTGTTTTTCCTGTTTCGCTGAATTTGGATCAGTCTCCTGCATGGCTGCATTCCTGCTGGTTTATTATTTGATGTTTTGCAGAAATAGTGAAACCTGCTCCCAGAATTCATTATTTCATATATTTTTTATTTTAAATATGAAGTGAATAAGCGATGATGATAGACCGTCTAAAATGAATGTGGGAATATTAGTGTAAGTACTAATGTGCTATTACAACTAGGTGCTATTTAAATTTATTTAAAATGAGCGGATACTATCTAATTAAATGGACAGATACAAAGTTAATATAAATTGTTTCCTTTGATGGTAATATGCCAACATTTATTAAACTTACCCCACATTATATGATTAATGATTTGAAAGGTTTAATCTGAGCAATGTATTATATAATAAATACTTAAAATTTTATACTTGCTTAACTAGTTTTATTACAGTTTAATCTATATGTCGTTAGGTGATTGAAGACAGATTTAGACATTCTTGCAACAACCGAGTCCGAACAATTGAAGCTTCTATATTCACATTTGTTGTAAAATTTTGGCAGTTTACAAATTTTTTGTAAATGAATAATGAGCAATTGATTTGTAAATAATTTATAAGTTATTTTTCATTTATAAATGAGATAATTAGCAATTGATATTTGATATGTGAGATTGTAACTTTGTAATTGTAACATGTAAATGATTTGTAATGATATCTTGACTGATTCATAATTTAAATTGCTTATATTTTACATTTTAAAATTTTTCCCATGGTCTGTAGCTTTTAAAACCGGATTTTACTGTGCAGCCGGGTCAAACGGTTCGGGTTGGATTGACCCGGACCCGAAGCAGGTCGAGTCCAGTTAAGAATAAATGATCCATTTCAAGAAACGGGTCGGGTTCGGTTGACCTGAATGGAGTCGGTTCAAATTCAGGTTGGACCCGAACCCGACCCAAAACCCGTTTTTGATAGCCCTAAGAAAAGCCACGAGCAAAGCAACGACTTAAAAACACATAGAAGCTACCAAAATACGCGAGATCCGGATAAAAGGTACTATCGCTTCATTAAAAAATAACAAACTTCAATGACAGAGCAAATTAAAAATTAAGATAAAATGATCAGGAAGAAGTGGTTAATAATCCAACCATCTTAAGATAGCAACTTAGGCAATCAAACTCACTGCCATAACGATTGGTTTCAAAATTCAGCTTTTTTGGTGCAATGGAAGATCAGAGTCTCGTGATATGTTAGGAAGAGTAGCACGCAAGAAGCCAAACATACCAAGATGAGAATTAACCGTAAAATCATCTCCTCGTACCGAGACAGCGCATACCGGGCAGCAGACCCACTCAACACAGGCCTCACTTCCTCGCTTCCTGGTATTTCCAACTTCACCGCCATCATTGGTTACCGGATCGTCCTCCTTAAAGTTAACGCACATCGCCTCTCCATAATCAGAACCATCCTGCAAACTAAATAAGATCTTAAGTAAGGGATCAAGGTAAACAAAGATGGAAAAGTGGTGAGACCTGCTGGTTTGCGTTAGAGCGTAAGCTGCGAGCGAGCAGAGAAGAGTAGGCCCGGCGGCGCTTACCGATGAGCCTTATGAGGCTCTCCCGGCCATGGAGCATTAAAGATCACAGGATGCCCTTGGGCAACAATGGCAGTCAGCACAAATACAATAGTCCAATCAGGCATGAATAACAAAAATGATTGTTGGGAGCATTGGGCTTTCCAAGGAAGACTGTTTCCCGCCAAAGAGGGATGATCGCCTTGACAGCAACAATTAGGTTTCTCTGTTTTCGAGGGTTCAAAGGGTCCATAAATATACTCTTTTTTGGACGGCTGATTTCATTGCAAGAACTCTAGGGCGAGTGGGCACCACATCAATCCTTATCTTTTTGGGGCTGACCCCTTCTCCCATCATAACCTTAGTAGGCCCCATAGGAGGAAAGATTATTCTGTGCGGACAACAGATGGAAGAATCGTTCAGTTTGGAGTTCAGAATCGAGCACGGTACATGTTTGAGATGACGTGACGTATTTTTATTGGTCTTAGGACACATTCGGAATCCGCACATAATAATAAATCTCATGGCAAGGACTACCCTACCTAGTTGCCTAACCTCCTCATGGAGAGTTCCATGAATAGTTGCACTCAACATGAACCTGAGGGAAAATATGTTATAGTAGGTTGTACGCTAGAAATTTTTTTACTAAAATAACAATTAACAAGTAAAATATTCACAATAAATATTTATATAAATATAATGGTAGCCAAGGTAATGTAGTGTTATCATCAGCAACTTTCTGATCATTTTCTTTAGAACTTCTCCTCTTTGTTAGTGAGCATGGGGTAAAGTTTTCTTGTTTTTGGGCAGGGGATTATTCACCTCATTTTTAAATGTGATCTAAGTCCCTTCCCTTTTATCCTTAGTGCTTAGATACTCTAATCATAGTGTAGACTTGACCTTTACGAACTATAGAGGGAAACCTAAGGACTTAGTGTAACGATCCGGCCTGTAGGCTCGAATAAACGAGGTGGGAACAAAGAGTCGGACAGAAAATTTAAAATTTTCAATTCATCTAAAACTATTTCAATAAACTTTTAAAGAGCCACTAAAACTTTAAAAAAAAAAACTGAGACAAAATCTTTCAAATACCTTTCATTCGGTGCATCACGTCTACGAGATACATTGTCACATCTTCTACTCATTTTGCTTTTATATTAAACTTACCTAAAAAAACATTAGAACAACTAATAGTAAGACACAGCTCAGTGAGTAAAACTTACTTCTAAACTACAGTAACTCAAGATAATCGGAACAATATGCATGATCTCTTTTTTTATTTCATGACTTTCAATGCTATGCATAAATCATACCTGTCATACATATCATATTTGTATTTATATTTTTTTCATTTCTCATAAATAATATAACCGTCACAGGATCCACCATATAATTTAGTACCAATGAAGGTACTTTTTTTTCCTTTTCATTTTTCTTTTCTATAACTTTTTCATTTTAACGTGCACGAGTACATTGCATCCCTAGCCAGTATCATAAGGTGATGTGCTCCATCAGTCAACATACACATGCAAGCATACAATATCAAATAATTTCATTTACTTTATATGAATATATAAGTCATGACATATTTAGTTTCATTTGATTTAGCATAATCAATTATTGAGTATGAAAAAGATAGATCATAATCTAATTTGCAATAAATACTTAATAAGTAAGAAGCAGATGTTACTATCTTTTAACGCATTTAATTTAAGAAAGAACAAAATCATTACTAAATCTTAAAAGACATGAGTACTCACATTAAATGTTTCCAAGCTTTAATATTTTCCAAGCCTCAATCTTTGCTGAAGATTTCAATACTCGTCTCAACTTAATTGTAAAATTCTTCGTCTGTTCAAATAACATTAAAAGATCTTAAACCTTCAACTTTGAGTTCTCAATTATAAAGCAACATCAATGATTCATGTTCTTCTTACAATGATAATCTAATTTACTTCAACATAAAAGAGCTCTAATTCATCAAAATTTCTCTTGTCCAATAATAACCATAATTCAATTTCATTAACTTAGCATTTTAATATTATTAATTTTGGATTTTAAATAAACCCTAAATTTTAAAAATCCAAATTTTGGTCTAATCCCAAAATTTACCCTTTTAACACTTTATAATTTCATAATTTAATTTTAAGTAACTTCATTTTTTTTTTTTTTTTTGCCATATGAATCTCAAATTTGGAAACCTAATTTCCATTACTTTCATGATATATTCATGCTGAAACATCCCTTTTACCTAATTAACATTTAGGGCATGATTATTTTTAAATTTTCTTTTATTAAAAATTAGAAAAAATATAAAATTTTGAAATATTCTAATTTTTACCCTTAAAAATATTTCTAGAGTTATTAGGAATAATATTTGTTAAGGTATTCTAAAATAAATTAAATTTCAAAAAATGTCCTAATTTTGAAAATCTCAAATATTTTAGAAGAAAAAAATTAGGCTTAGAATTTGAAAGTATGAGATGCGCCAAGAGGGAGGTGAATTAGTATTTTTTTGTTAAAAATTAAATCATAAATAGGAGTTCTATTTTTTAATTTCAAAAGATGACTTAACTAATAAGAAGTGGATGCTAGTGATTAAAAGATGATTGTAGTAGTGGTGATGGAATTTTAAATCGCACAACTAAACACTAAAATCAAATTCTCACTAAGCAGTTATAGTAATGTTAAATGTAAGAAATATAAAATGCGGTAAATGGAAAAAGCACACCAGAAGCTTTATAGTGGTTCGGCCACTTGACCTACATCCACTCCCTTGAGTCCTCCACTTTGGGATTTGCACTACTTAAAAGTAATTCTCCTTCTGTTATCACAGCAAGGTGGAGAAGCCTTTACATAAACTCACTTTCACCTTCCTCGGTGTGGCGGAGTGTTGGACGCTATGTCAACCTCTCAGAGACTGTAGCGAACCTTCTCATTTTTCTCCCTCCTAGAGAAGGCAGAAGACCTTTGAGGACATTGACCTTGAAGGCTCTCCCCCTAGAGAGCTCCCATAAGACTTACCCGGGCCATAGCAAGAGCAAGAGTGCAGCAAGTTTGGAGAAACCGTGTGATTCCCTCACACTCCTCCCTCATAAACTCACCTTCTTCTTCCTCTTATAAGCCCTAAATCCCTTCAAGAAGCTCCCTCTCAAGAGTTCCCTTTCTTTGTCAAGTTCCTCCCACTATATTTCAAAAAGCAAAGACATTGAATATATATCAGGCTTCAAGAAATCATAAAAATTTAATTTAGTTGTTTATGTTCATATAGTATGATCACTATCATATAGTACGATCAGTTCAAAACAACTTTTATTCTGGTACGAAGGAGTATGAAGAGGCAATAATTATCCAATATATCGTACAGTACGATATGAATATCGTCTAGTACGATATACTATATTTCTTATGTTCATACAAGACTAACGCTGGGATGACCAAAATTCATCTCTGTTCATCATCTGGTATGATCCAACTCATACAGTATGACCAGTTAAAATATACATCGTACCATATAAATTAGTTCAAAAATTAAAGTTTCATCTGGTACAATCTTCGGGACGACCAAAAGCAGCCTCAATTCATCGTACGATACGAACCAGGTCGTATAGTACGATCACCAATCATTACTTAAGCCTTGATTTAATTGACTAATCTTGGGGATTAATTTTAGCAAGTATTCAAATATTCGTATAGTACAATTGGATCGTACAATACGATTACTTCAAAATTTAAATAGTAAAAACTTGCTTAAATTAATCTAGCGGCTATGGTTTTGAGTTGAAAATTAATCGTATTGTATGATAACTATCATACATTATGATTAGTTCATGTAATACGACCGTTGATCCACAGTGTAAAGTATATTACGATTTAAAATTATACAATATGATCTATATAAAATAATAATAATTTTTTTTCATTAAAAAGAAATTAACCACCGCTATGCCTGCCAAATTACTCACTTTGCATATACTTTGTGACCAGACTCAAGAAATAAGAAAATAAAGAAAATGCAAAGTTACAAACTCTTTCACATCCTATTCTACCAAGTCTCGAGTCTTCTGTTGTCTTGAGTAGTGTGTGGTCTCCTTGAAATGTTAGTACTCACAGATCAGAGTAACATTCAAAATATTTAATGAAGAATAAGATAACTCAATCAATATTATTTGTCATCATCAAAATCTCTGAGTAGGGGTCATAGAATATAATAATCTCACCCTTTTTGATGATATCAAATAATGTTTGTTGATAAACAAGATAGTATATTTTTCATTTTCTTATTAATGTAAATAAAAGAACATAAAAACATGAATAGAAACATGCATTAATTTTAAGTTAGAAATTAAAATAGAAAATATGATATATATTTTGAAAATATACTAACTAAGCATAGACAAAATTCTCCTCCTTTTGATATCACCAAAAAGATGAGTATCAAAGAAAAAGTATATAAAACACATCAAACAGAGACTTAGTCAAACGATGGATCATGATCAGCTGGTGGTAGAGGTGGTTAAAAGAAGTGATTGATGGAAGTAAATTGATGATCGATCGAAGCAAATTTTTTCCCAAACCATCGCATGTCCTCATTGTACTACTGGTGTAGTTCCTGAATATGAGAGTCAATTCTGGTTTCTAATTGGTCGAGTTGTTAAATGATGTTGTTGTGAGGATATAGAGGTACAGGTCCTCTTTGTGGAGCAAGTCCTCTTGGTGGAGCAGGTTCTCTTGCTGGAGCAACCTCCCCTTCTTCATCAAAATATGTCTCAACATGCTCCTAGCCCCAATGAATAAGATATGGAAGGAGGCATCTGTATAAAAAATAGGGACATTATCGGGTTTGTAAGGATAGGTTAACTAGAATTTGTTGTGAAGAATGTATCCTATGAGATGTCCTAAGGCTAAATTAAGTTTCATGTGGGTGCTAGGATGGCAAATTTGGGCCATGTTCCAGATATAGCTAATAATCAAATCAACTTCATTAAATCTAGTATTGAACATGATTAGGTAAGTGAGAACAGATAGGATTAGGGTCATATGTATCCTATCTCCAGCTTTGAGTATTATAGATGTCCTAAGAACGTGTTGGATGATACGGGCATTTTGTGTTAAGGACTGGATAAGAGGTTGGTGCTGATGAAAAATAACATTTCTAAAAACCAAATTGATAGAAATCTAGTTAAACTCATTTGTTATGAAGGAGTGCCTCAATGTCCTTCAATAGAAAGCCCGATAAATTTAGCGAGGTCTGCTTTGGTGATTTTGATATTTCAATGGTAGATAAATGAAGTGAGGATCAAGTTATCTAAATTTATTATCAGGTTGGCAAGGAACTCATAGAGGGGCTCAGAGTTAAACGAAAAGGCCAGGGTGTGAAGAAATTGGAGGGTAGTGGAAGCAAAGAAGCTCATCACCTCAAAGTTAAGGGATGCTTAATTTAATATGCGAGAAGGAGTGATCTTGTGTGCTTTGAATTTATGGTAGGCATTTTCATCTTTAAAAGACAGAAAGTGATCGTTATGGCAACGAGAGGAAGATGAGCTTCCTAGGATGATTAAGCCTCGTTTGCTTAAGCTAGCCATTGAGCATAAAACAAGTGAAGATGAGTGTAGTAAACGAAGGTCGAGTGAAATGAGCTTGTTTCCTCTTCTATTTATGGAATTATTGTCTATTTGTATAGTACGATTGAGTATTATATAGGATGATCAAGTAATTATTTCTTCAGTACGATCGATCAAGAAAAGGTGGTCAAATCATATAGTGCGATCAATATTGTATTGGATGATATGAAGGAATTACATTCGTCCTGAGGGGTCATTAGTATGACCCTTGAAAAAAAAGTATCGTATAATATGAACGGGTGTTCGTATAGTACGAAGGAAAATAATATCATATCGACTGAGTTAAATTCGTCCCAATCCATTTGGACACGTAGATTATACAGTACTAAAGGTAGATATTGTACAGTACAAAGGGAAATTATATCGTACCAAATGATTTGAATGTATGGACATGTGTATCGTACAATACAACATTCATCATACAATATGATAGACATATCAGAAATTAAATATGGAACATTGATTAAAAGAGGGCTGTGATTTGTGCATTTAATAATAATCATATAATATGAAGGTGTATCGCATAGTACGAAATGAACAAAAAATTAGACATTTTTGAAATTCAGTGAAATGAGTGTGTGAAGATCAGGAAATACCTTAGACCTTTTTTTTTTATCAAGCATAAATGTCTATGATACCTCGTTTTGTCCTCAAGGTGCTAAAGGTGTCATAGGTTAGTAGTTTTGTGAATATGTCTAACAATTGATCTCTTATAGCTACATGATCTCTTATGAAGTGATATCTAATGTCTATATATTTTGTTCGATAGTGTTGAAGTAGATTTTTGGATATATAAATTATACTAGTGTTATTACACATAATTGGGATAATTCCTACCGGAAATCCAAGATCTAAAAGTTGTTGTTTTAACCATAACTTGTGCAACAAAACTCCCTACTATTGATTCTTGATTAGATTGTTAAACTTAAGCTATTGTTCCAAGGCTAACCAAGATGGGGGGTGAATTGGTAATTTTAATAATTTCTCTTGGATTTTTAAATTTGAACACCTTTCAAACTAGTAGCAAGTTAATTAAGATTTAAAAATAAAAAATAAAATTTTCAACCATAGTAAATAACTTGTAGTAAATAAAATGCAGAAATTAAAAGACACAAAGATTTATAGTGGTTCTATCAAACACGACCTACATCCACTCTCTGAAGACTCCCTCTTTAGGTATTGCACTACTACCAAAGTGTTTCTCCTTTTGCTCCTAAAACAAGACGGAGAAGCCTTTACAAATCCTCTCTTCCACCAATCCCCGATGCGGTAGAGAACTATCATCCTTTCAGACTCTCCACGTGTCGACAGAGAACCGTCATCCTTTCACACTCTCTAAGTGTCGATAGAGAACTGTCGTCTATTCACACCCTCCAAGTGTCGACAAAGTACCATCATCTATTCACACCCTCCAAGTGTCGGTAGAGAACCGTCGTCTCTTTATACCCTCAAAGTATCGGCAGAGTACCGGATCTTCTTCAAAGATCTTCTCGCAAGCAACTAGAAAGACAAGAGGAACAGTGATAACCAAAAGCACAAATAAATCATTACCTTTGAGTAACCTTGTGAACCCTTCACACTCCACTTACAAGAAATCTTTCTCAAACACTCTCTCACACTCTCTCTTTCGATTGCCCTTGAAAAATCACGAAGACAAGATTTTTTTTACGTCATTTTTAGTGGACCTTTTATACCAAAGACATGAAAAATTATCCAGAAAATTAAAATTTTTAGTTTTGAGCATACACGATTATACAGTATGATCGTATGTCCGTACGTACGAATAGTTCAAAAACTATTGTACCAACCTTGTGTGAATTGGTATAAAATAATTTGAACACGATCATCATCCCATATGAACTTAGTTTGTACGGTATGAATAGTTAGAAAAATTTTTAACTTCATCGGGACGAAGAGGCACCCCATAATTTTCGTACCCAGTATGGCGTACGTACGATGACGACATTGTACGATATGATCATTTATGAAAATTTCAATGTTCGTTGGGATGAAGACCCATCCATTTTGTACCATGGACGACGTACGTATAATGACGACATCGTACAGTATGATCAGTTATAAATATTTTAATGTTCGTCGGGATGAAAAGGGACCCGTCTATTTCATACCTGGACGGCGTACGTATGATGATGACATCGTACGGTACAATTAGTTATGAAAATTTTAATGTTCATCAGGACGAAAAGGGACCCATCTATTTTGTACCCTTGATAGCGTACGTATGATGACGACATCGTATGGTACGATCAGTTACAAAAATTTTAACGTTTATCGAGACAAAAGGGACCTATCCATTTCGTTCCCTAGATGGCGTATGTACGATGATGACATCATACGGTACGAACCATTCAAAAAATTTTCAAGTTTGTTTGGACAAAAAGTCAAGATGAAAAGGGACCCGTCCAATTCGTACTCTAGAAGGTATACACGAATGGTATTTCGTACAGTACGGTCTATACTTAGAAAAATTTTCTACTTTCTATTCCTTTGACTGCTCTTAGGGGAAATAACTAAACAAATCGTCCCGTATGAATTCACTTCATACAGTACAATTAGTTTAAAAAATGAAAATTTTAAACTCTCCCCCGATGTATGTGTGTACGTTACTCAATTACAATTACACTTTCTCAGACCCATTAAAATAAAATTGTAGACTTCATTTAAATTGATCTGATTTGAGGTTTTCAACAATCCGGAGTATTATTTCTCTAAATTGTTAGTGAAAACAAACATAAAAATAATACATCTAAAAATATATTAGGAGAAATAATAATCAAATCAATAATATTTGAAATCATCAAAAATATATGTATTGCAAAGATATCAATAATCAAGACTTATCAAGAACTAAGTTGTAACAATCTCAACAATCACCCCCTTTTTGATAACGGCAAAATAATTATTATTTTAGTAAAATTGAATTCCCTAAATTTCTCCTTAACTCCCACTAAAAGAATAAACATGTGAATATAAGGAAATTCCTTGAAGAACACAATTTTTTTATTTTCCATGATAAAACAAACAAAATGATAAAACACAAAAATATAAAAACTTTAAACACTAAACAAAAAATAAAAAAACTCAAAAAACAACATCATAACACAATCACAATAACAAAAATAAATAACCAAAATCAACCACCAAACAATATTACTCCCTCTTTTGACAACAACAAAAAGGGAAAAGGAAAGTTGAAATGGAAAAAGTCATATGAGAAACCAAATAATTGATCTTGAAAGAGATTGAAATAGAATTCTAATAAAAAATTAATTAGCATTTAATAAAAAAGAAAGATTTAAAAACATTTAAGTTAAAGCATAACTTAGATAAGAAAAGTTGATCAATGAAAAATTCTAAATAATTAGATAAGAAAAATTATTACAATGGTGACGAAATGAAGATTAGTTAAGTTTAATTTTCAATATAAATTATAATTGACCATTAGATTGATTTGAATTTAAAGATTAAATGATAGAGAAAAGAACATATTTAATTGGTGACATTGCGCATCTTTTCAAATATTTGTGGCATAGTTTGTGCATCTTTTTGTATTTGGGTTAATTTTGTACCTCTTTTTAATTTACGAACTATTGCATATTCTTTCGATTTTTGTACACATTGTATATTTCTTCCCCCTTTTTTTAAATTGATCTTTTTAAAATCAATAATCTAAAAAATCAAATGTCTCTAAATACAAATATAATTGATAATATCTATTTGATGGATTATAAACATGTGTTCACGACATAGTTTGTTGAAAAGAATTCTTAAAATTGACATTGCTACGTTTATATGAGTTAGAGAAAGGTATGTGATGTATGAAGAAAATGACTGATTTATAATTTTCTAGACTTCTCTCTCTGAAGGGATCCTGCAAAGAGTTTATTGATGCCAATGATTTTATGAACTTTTCTCTCTGAAGGGATCTTCAGATGAGTTTATTGATGCCAACATTCAACTTGCTCTTACTGCTATGAGGAGTATTCAAGAGATAATGGAAACCAAGCCTTGTATTGTAAGTTGAAAATCAATAAACCAAAAAATGAAAACACATTAAAACATATCAGGTTTATAGAGAATTTTGTTTAAGCATTAAGATCAATCACACCTAGCCTTATTCTTAATGTGCTAAAAGTATCAAAAGCTAGTGATTTTATAAAAATATATGCAAGTTAATTTTTAGTAGAAACATGGTTCAATTCAATTTCTCTTTTGGATATATGATCCCTAATGAAATGATGTCTTATGTCTAGATGTTTAGTTCTAGAATGTTGAATATGATTTTTTGAAATGCAAATGGCATTAGTATTATCACAATAAATTGGAATTATGCATATTGTAAATCTTAAATCAATCAAATGTTATTTCAACCAAAGAACTTGGGCCACACAATTTTCTAAGGCAATGCATTCAGCTTCAGTAGTAGATAGGGCTACGAAATTATATTTTCTATTGGACCAAGAAATTAAAGAATTTCTTATAAAATTATAAGTTCCAAATGTACTCTTTCAATCATCCATATAGCCTATAAAGTTTGAATCTGAATATCCAATAAGTTTAAATGAAAAGCTATACTTAGGATACCAAATCCTTAAGTTCTAAGTTCTCAAGAGATATCTTAAAATTCTTTTTATTGCTGTCAAATATGTTTCTTTTGGATCTGATTGGAATCAAACATATAAACAAACACTAAACATAATATCGAGTCTGTTAGCTATCAAATAAAATAAAGATCTAATAATTTCTCTAAATTTATTTTGATCAATAGATTTTTCCTTTAGGTCCTTATCCAACTGAACTAAGGAACTTATAGGTGTACCAACTGGTTTAGCATTGTCCATTTCATACTTCTTGAGGATGTATTTAACATGCTTCAACTGACTAAGCAATGTTCCTTTCTTAATTTGATTAATGTTAAAACTTAGAAAGTAACTAAGATCTCCTTTTACGCTCATCTAAAATTAACTACTCATTGTTTTCAAAAAGTCATCAAAAAAATTTTTATTAGTAGATCAAAAAATGATATCATCAACATAAATTTGAACAATGAGTATATCATCTCCCAATTTCTTCAAAAAAAGAGTGGTGCCACGCTTCCTTTTTTAAAAGATCTCTCAAGTAAGAAAGTGCTCAACCTCTCATACCAAGCCCCAGGTGCCTATTTCAATTCATATAATACCTTTTGCAATTTAAAAATATGATTTGGGTATTTTGAATTTTTAAAACCTGGAGGTTGTTCAATATAAACATCCTCTTGTATCACCCCATTTAAAAATGTACTTTTAAGATTCATTTGATACAATTTAATTCCTCTAAAATAGGCAAATGATAACAAAAACCTAATTGCTTCAAGTCTTCCTACATGGTTAAAAGTCTCCTCAAAATCAATCCCTTCAATTTGATTATACCCCTTAGCCACCAATCTTGTCTTATTTCTAACAACAACTCCTGAATCATTCATTTTATTTTTAAACACTCACTTAGTTCCAATTACACTTTGATCCTTTGCCCTTGCAATCAATTCCTAAACATCATTCCTTACAAATTGATTTAATTCTTCTTGCATTGCCAAAATCTAAAAAATCATCCAAAAGTGCTTGATTTATATTTGCGGGTTTCATATGAAAAAGTTCGTAATCATGCAAGAGAATATTCAAACGGGATTGTTTAACATCATTAGTGCCTTCATAGGTGATGCATAATTTATCCCAAATTTCTTTATCAGTTTTGCAAGTGGAGACACGCATATAATCCTCAGATTTTAAAGCACAGAAAAAACAGTTCAAATATTTTGCAATTGAGCTAAATCTTGTTCATCGAAAGTCCATTCAGTAAAAGCAACTTCAGTTTTAACACCATTAATTTCACGAGAAGATGGAGAGTAACCTTCTTTGATAAGCATCCACATGCGATAATTAGTAGATTGTAAAAACGTTGACATGCGGGTTTTCCAGAAATCAAAGGGTAAGTTGTCAAACAAGGGAGATCGTGTAATTGAATAACCTTCCGTAGCATTACGATTCCCAAGGTTAGCCATGGATCAAAATTCAAAAAGTTTTCAAACTCAATTTTATGAATCCCGCTCTGATACTACTTGAAAGTTCGTTAGGGATGTTAAGCCCTATAGAACTGGCCCAAGCTAACCAAGAGGGGGGGGGGTGAATTGGTGTTTTAAAAAATTTCTTTTCACAAAGAACAAAAATCACATAAACCAAAACCACACCACGAGAAAAATAAATGCGGAAATTAAAAGTGCGAAAGTAAGAAACAAGAACACAGAAATTTATAGTGGTTCGGTCAACTCAACCTACGTCCACTCCCTGGAGGCGCCCTCCGAGTATTGCACTACAAACGTGACTCTTCTTTAGCCCCCACAGCTAGGCGGAGAAGCCTTTACAACGAACCTCCTTTTTGCCACCCCGGCAAGGTAGAGAACCTTTCTCCTTTTGCTTCCTCCTGAAGATGGCAGAGAACCACAACCAGATGCTGACTCCTTACCTCTACCGACCCTTCCACGGACGAGAAACTCTAGACGAAGAAGAAGCAGAGCGATCCTTGAAGCAACCCTTGTGAATCCCCTCACAAGATCCTCTCTCTCTCTCCCTCTCTCTCTTTCTCTCCTCAAGGCCTTCTCAGGTCAAGGCAGCAACAAAAAGGTTGTTCAAAACGTTGAACAAGAGCACTTAAATATAAGAGCTTTAAAGGAGCTCATTAATTGCAAGTTGCCGACAATATCGTCCAGGCCGATATGGACATCGGCCTGGCCGATCAGTACAAATCTCAGAAGATCGGCCAGAGCATCGCCCTGAATGCAAACTGGATGATTTATAATTGGCTTGATCATCCAGGCCGATCTCACGATCGTCCTGGCCAATCAGTTTAAATCAGAGAAAAATCTTCTAGAGCATCGCCCTGAATACGAGCTGGCCGATATTTATCGTCCTGAAGTAACTTAAGGTTTTTGAATAGATCGGCCTGGCCGATCCTGAGATCGTCTAGGATGATATGATCGTATCAATCATCCTTAATTACTCCCTTGATTTTCTGATCAATTAAGGCATAATTTGTTAATATCGTCCAGGCCGATCAATGATCTTCTGGCTGATTAATAAAAAATACAATATACCTTAATTGTCTATGGCGGCAACTTCTTTCTATTTTGAGCTTATCGTCCTAGCCGATACACGTATCGTCTAGGATGATCTGTTAATGACGGCTGCCTTAATTAAGAATCCTTAATTAGACTTTTTGTTTTAAGCCTGATCGTCCAGGACAATGTAACTATCGTCCTGGCCGATATGAGTAAAAACAGAAATTCTAATTCTCTCAAGTGTGTGTATGTAGGGTTACTTAGCATCAGTCTCTTTGACTATTACAAATAGAATCAAGAAGAGAAAAAGTAAAGTATAGACTGACACAACCCTAGACCTACGCAATCATGAACTGGCTTCGTCTGTTCGCCCGATCTTCGATTCCTGAAAAATTAGAAGAAACAAGTAATCCAAGAAGATCAATAGTGTTTGTCAATCATCAAAACATAAGTCATGAAAATAGATTTGCAACATTCTCCCCCTTTTTTATGATGACAAAACACTACAAAAATAATTAGTAGTAAAAGTACGGGATCGACAAGTAAAAAGAGCATCATAAACTTCTCTCCCTTTTGACATATCAAAAAGGAGGAGGGAACACAAAAGAACAATAGCAAAAAAAAAATTAAAAAATTTTTTTTAAACCAAGGCATGAAAATGATGTAGTATTCCATGTGATTGATTTAAAAACTTCTGAGTTAATGAGTTAACATTCTCAACAATCCATAGAATAGTAGAATATCCGATCATGGTTACCCTTAGCTCAGATGTTTTCTTAGGGTAGAATCATCTTTTGAAATCAATGACCTAATTCAAAGAATTAATTGGATATGAGAAAAGAATCCATCTATTACTTGGCTTAAGAAAAAAATCTATCTTTATAAAATAATGAACCAAAGTAAATTTGTCACGATCGCGAAACAATCGAAATCAAGCCTTTGAGAACCAAAACTTCTAAGTTCTAAAAGATTTAAAAAGAGAGAATAGCTTGCTTTTGAGTGGGCTCATTTTATGCCTCTTGTCAATTTGAGTGGCGCTTTGCGCATCTTTTTTTATTTTCGATATACTTTTGTGTATATTTTTCAGTTTGGTGTTATTGCGCTTCTTTTGTTGGCATCATTGGCCAATTTTTTTTTTTTTTTTTGCAAGCTACATTCTCTTTTGTAACCTCTTAAAAAAAATTCTTAGTTGTGAATATATCTCCTCAGATATTAGAGAATAGGATCTCTCTCTCTAACATAGGAAAGAATTACCACAAATAGAATCAATAATCAAAGACAGGGATAACGAGGGATCTTGATGTGACAAAAAGACTTTAAATATTGTAAATATAAGATAGATTTGTTTAAGCAAGCTTAAGAAAAGATCTCAATTTCATAAATAATCTTTAATTTGAGATAGATTTTTGATTAGAAAAGAAAACTATGCCACTAAAATAGGTTAGAGAAAGAGACACAATCACAAAATATTTTTACCATCTAAGAGATTAGGAGATGAAAATCACATTGACTACAAATTTTTAAAAGCAAGGACAAGGAATATAATACCATTTTAGCGATGATTTTGAAGACTAAGTAAAAAGAAACAAAAGAAAAATAAAACACACAAAAAACTAAGAGAAAATAAAAAACAAAAGCAAAAGAAAGTAACTAAAAGATCAAGTTTCATGCATTTATGTCAATCACACCCAATCTGGTCCTTAAGGAACTGAAAGTGTCGAAGGCCAGTGGTTTAGTAAAGATGTCAGCCAATTGATTTTCAGTTGTCACATGGTGTAACTCAATGTCTCCCTTAGTCACATGATCTCTAATGAAGTGATGCCTAATGTCAATGTGCTTAGTCCTTGATTGTTGGATAGGATTCTTAGAGATGCATATGGCACTAGTGTTGTCACAAAAGATTGAGATGGTGCCTATAGGTAATCTTAAATCCAATACATGTTTTTTCAACCAAAGGACTTGGGCCACAAAACTTCCAAGAGCGATGTACTCAGCTTCAGCAGTGGAAAGTGCAACAGAGTTTTGCTTCCTACTAGACCAAGAGACCAAAGATTGTCCAACGAATTGACAAGTTCCTGAAGTGCTTTTTCTATCCACCTTGCATCCTGCAAAATCAAAGTAAAAAAATCCAATAATCTCAAAAGAAGTGCTGTGTCTAGGGTACCAAATCCCTAAGCCTTGTGTCCCCAAAAGGTATCTAAAAATTCTCTTAATCAGCAGTCATATGGGACTCCTTAGGGTCAGCTTGAAATCTAGCATAAAGGCAAATACTAAACATGATATCAGGTCGGCTCGCAGTCAAGTAAAGTAAAGATCCAATCATGCCTCTATACTTCTTCTGATCAACAGACTTGCCACTTGGGTCCTTATCCAATGGAGAACTAGAAGTCATGGGAGTGTTAATTAGCTTAGCTTTATCCATCTCATATTTCTTCAAAATGTCCTTTATGTATTTTGTTTGATTTAAAAAGGTTCCATCCTCCAATTATTTTATGCTAAACCCCAAAAAGTAGGACAACTCTCCCATCAAACTCATCTCAAACTCTCTACTCATTGTCTTAGAAAAATCATCACACAAGTTCTTATTAGAAGATCCAAAGAGTATATTATCAACATAAATCTGAACAATGAGTAAATCATCTCCAACTCTCCTAAGAAAAAGGGTGGTGTCTACGCTCCCCTTGACAAACTCCCTCTCTAGTAAGAATGTGCTAAGCCTCTCATACCAAGCTCTTGGAGCCTGCTTTAAACCATACAAAGCCTTTTTTAATTTAAAAACATGATTTAGAAATTGGGAACTCTCAAAACCTGGGGGTTGTTCTACAAACACATCTTCTTTTATTTCCCCATTTAAAAAGTCACTCTTGACATCCATTTGAAAAAGCTTAAATCCTTTATAACAGGCAAAGGCTAATAGCACTATAATGGCTTCCAATCTAGCTACAGGGGCAAAAGTCTCCTCAAAGTCTATCCCTTCTATTTGATTGTACCCCTTAGCCACCAATCTTGCTTTATTCCTAACCACCACTCCTGAATCATTCACCTTGTTCTTAAAGACCCACTTTGTCCCAACAACACTTTGTCCCTTAGGTCTTTCTACAAGCTCCCAAACATCATTCCTAATAAATTGATTCAATTCTTCTTGCATTACTAAAATCCAAAACTCATCAATAAGGGCTTGGTTAATGGTGGTGGGTTCAGTCATTGAGATAAAGGCAGAGTGGTTCACCTCCTTCCTAAGTCCATGTCTAGCCTTAACTCCACTAGAAAGGTCTCCTAAGATCAAATCCTTGGGGTGACTTGTAGAGTATCTCCAATCTCTAGGCAAAGTGTGTGAAGGTCCAACCCTTTCATCCAAATCAAAATTTTCTACTCCTTGGGTGACTTCTCCTACTCCTTCATTACTTTGGTGTTCTATCCCCTTCCCCAAATTTTCCACTCCACTTGTAATCTCTCCAACGTCATCATCTTCTACTCCATTTTTCTTAGGATCAGACTCATCAAATACTACATGGGTTGTCTCTTCCACCATCAAAGTTCTCTTGTTAAACACCCTAAAAGACTTCCCAACACTAGAATATCCCAAGAATACTCCTTCATCAGATTTAGGATCAAATTTTCCCAAGTGAGACTTCCCATTATTGTGAATGAAAATCTTACAACCAAAGACATGAAGGTGGGAAAGATTGGGTGTCCTACCCTTAAGGATCTCATAGGGTGTCTTCTCTAATTTGGCTCTAACATTCACCCTATTCAACACATAACAAGCTGTGTTAACCGCTTCAGCCCAAAAGTATTTTGGAAGTGAATACTCAACAAGCATGGCTCTAGCGGCTTCCACCAAGGTCCGGTTCTTCCTTTCAGCTACCCCATTCTGCTGAGGGGTCCTAGGAGCTAAAAAATTGTGGCTAATCCCCTTGTCCTCACAAAAATCTCCAAATCTTTCATTCTCAAACTCTCCCCCATGATCACTATGGATGGTCAAAATCTCACAATCTAGCTTTTCTGAATCCAAGTAGAAAATGTTTTAAACTCCTCAAAAGACTCATTTTTATGTGAAAGAAATCTAGTCCAAGTGAACCTCGAGTAGTAATCAACAATCACAAAACCATAGACTTTCCCTCCCAGACTGGCAGTGCTAATGGGTCCAAACAAATACATGTGAAGGACTTCTAAAGGTCTAGAGGTGCTAATATCCTTAATGGGGTGAAAGGTGGAGTGGACTTGCTTTCCTAGTTGGCAGGCATCACAAAGGTGGTCTTTTAAAAACTTAAGTTTGGGGACACCTCTAACTAGGTCCATTTGGGTCACTTTCCTAAGGGTTTTCATACTTGCATGACAAAGTCTCTGGTGCCACAACCAAGAATCATCAATCACAGTTTTTAAGAAAAATGAAGCAGCACATTCAATGTTATTTAAATCAAGCATATAGACGTTGTTGATCCTCTTTCCCTGCAAAATAGTGTTGTTACTTAAACTTACAATGCATGAATTTGCAAAGAATTGCACGATGAAGCCTTTGTCACAAAATTGACTGATGCTGAGCAAGTTGTGCTTCAATCCATTTACAAGCAAAATATTTCCAATCATAAGGTTCTTGGAATTACCAATTATACCTGCGCCTACCACCTTCTTGGTGGTGTTGTCTCCAAGAGTAACCTTGCCTCCAGTCCTGGACTCTAGTACCACAAACTGATTGACATCACCAGTCATATGTCGAGAGCATCCACTGTCCAGGTACCACATACTCTCACGAGGCCTTTTGTGAGATCCCTCCTGCAAAATTACCAATTGTTAGATTTAGTAACCTAAGCAGGTTTGGGTTCCATCTTATGAAGAGTAGAATGCAATGCATGTGTGATATGCTGTGGATCATGCACCTTAGGTCTCCACACCCAATGTGTACTATGGTGAACTTTGCAAGTGTGTGAGATGTGTCCTAGCATGCCACATGAAAAACATCTAACTCCAAGAAAGGGATTTCTTAAGTGGTTTGAGTTATAATGCCTCTTCCTAGGTTTTGGCAATTGATCAAAAGTGGGTGTCATCCTAGTTTTCTTACATGCTTCTAATTCATTTTGAATCTTCAAACTAGTGCTCTTTAAGACTTCATTTTCAATCCTCAAATTTTTCTCCATCTCCTTAGATTTCTTAAAATTAGATTCAAGTGATGTGTGTGAAACTTTTAATGCATCATACTTTTCAACTAGTTCACAATGATGTTTATTTAACTCATCAAATTCATCAAGTAAAGTCATATGATTTGAATCAATCGTTTGATGGTCTTTAATCAAAATTTCATGCTCTTTTTGTAGATTTAAAAATTCTAATTTCAAGCTAGCATGTGTTTTCTTTAATTTCCTATATGATGCATGAATTTTTTTTTAAACTTCAAGAAGTTGATCGTAGGAAAGTTCACATACCTCTTCTTGATCAGGATTGTCGTCTTCCATCAAGCACAATTTTGATGTCTCATCTTCTGGTTCCGTCTCCGATGAGTCCGATGCCGAATCCGCCCAAAATGCTTTTTGTACTCTCATCTTGTCCTTCCTTTGCTTAGGTTTATCTTCACCCTTTTCTTTGCTTGAATGATCTTTAAGTGTAGGGCAATCAGTTCTCACGTGTCCTGGTTTTCTGCATTCATAGCAAACAACATCAGAAGACCCTTTAGAATTTTTATGATCCCTAACTTTTCTCCAATGATGCTTTTGTTTCTTCCTTAGAAAGCTTTTGAATTGCCTTGTGATGAAGGCAACTTCATCGCTTTCAGACCCGGAAGATTCAAAATCTGATTTGTGCACATTCAATGCAACTACTTTCTCCTTCTTCTTCTCACCTGCATCAAGATTTCTTTGATTCACCCCTTGCTCATAAGCAATGAGTGAGCCAAGTAAGTTATCAATATAATAAGTGTTCAAATCCTTAGATTTGGTGATTGCAGTAATTTTAGCATCGTATGACGAAGGCAAGCATCTCAAAATCTTGTTTACTTTTTCATAGTTAGAAAGTTCTTTTCCTAATGCATGCAGTGAAGTGACTATCTGAGTAAACCTAGTGTACATGTCAGAAATAAATTCATGAGGTTTCATACGAAAAAATTTGTAATCATGGAAGAGAATATTCAAACGGGATTGTTTAACCTCATTAGTGCCTTCATAGGTGATTCATAATTTATCCCAAATTTCTTTACCAGTTTTGCAAGTGGAGACACGCATATAATCCTCAGATTTTAAAGCACAGAAAAAACAGTTCAAACATTTTGCATTCAATTGAGCTAAATCTCGTTCATCGAAAGTCTATTCAGTAAAAGCAACTTTAGTTTTAACACCATTAATTTCACGAGAAGGTGGAGAGTAACCTTCTTTGATAAGCATCCACATGCGATAATTAGTAGATTGTAAAAATGTTGACATGCGGGTTTTCCAGAAATCAAAGGGTAAGTTGTCAAATAAAGGAGGTCGTGTAATTGAATAACCTTCCATAGTGTTATGATTCCCAAGGTTAGCCATGGATCAAAATTCAAAAAGTTTTCAAACTCAGTTTTATGAATCCCGCTCTGATACCACTTGAAAGTTCGTTAGGGATGTTAAGCCCTATAGAACTGGCCCAAGCTAACCAAGAGGGGGGGTGAATTGGTGTTTTAAAAAATTTCTTTTCACAAAGAACAAAAATCACATAAACCAAAACCACACTACGAGAAAAATAAATGCGAAAATTAAAGTGTGGAAGTAAGAAACAAGAACACAAAAATTTATAGTGGTTCGATCAACTTGACCTACGTCCACTCCCCGGAGGCGCCCTCCGAGTATTGCACTACAAACGTGACTCTCCTTTAGCCCCCACAGCTAGGCGGAGAAGCCTTTACAACGAACCTCCTTTTTGCCACCCCGGCAAGGTAGAGAACCTTTCTCCTTTTGCTTCCTCCTGAAGCTGGCAGAGAACCACAACTAGATGTTGACTCCTTACCTCTACCGACCCTTCCACGGACGAGAAACTCTAGACGAAGAAGAAGCAGAGCGATCCTTGAAGCAACCCTTGTGAATTCCCTCACAAGCTCCCCCTCACAAGATCCTCTCTCTCTCCCTCTCTCTCTTTCTCTCCTCAAGGTCTTCTCAGGTCAAGGCAGCAACAAAAAGGTTGTTCAAAATGTTGAACAAGAGCTCTTAAATAGAAGAGCTTTAAAGGAGCTCATTAATTGCAAGTTGCCGACAATATCGTCCAGGTCGATATGGATATCGGCCTGGCCGATCAGTACAAATCTCAGAAGATCGGCCAGAGCATCGCCCTGAATGCAAATTGGATGATTTAAAATTGGATTGATCGTCCAAGCTGATCTCATGATTGTCACGGCCAATCAGTTTAAATCAGAGAAAAATATTCCAGAGCATCGCCCTGAATATGAGCTGGCTGATATTTATCGTCCTGAAGTAACTTAAGGTTTTTGAATAGATCGGCTTGGCCGATCCTGAGATCATCCATGATGATATAATCGTATCAATCATCCTTAATTACTCCCTTGATTTCCTGATAAATTAAGGCATAATTTGTTAATATCATCCTGGCCGATTAATAAAAAATACAGTATACCTTAATTGTCTATGGTGGCAACTTCTTTCTATTTTGAGCTTATCGTCGTGGCCGATACACGTATCGTCCAGGACGATATGTTAATGACGGCTGCCTTAATTAAGAATCCTTAATTAGACTTTCTGTTTTAAGCTTGATCGTCTAGGACGATGTAAATATCGTCCTGGCCGATATGAGTAAAAATAGAAATTCTAATTCTCTCAAGTGTGTGTGTGTAGGGTTACTTAGCATCAGTCTCTTTGACCATTACAAATAGATTCAAAAAGAGAAAAAACAAAGTACAGACTGACACAACCCTAGACCTACACAATCCTGAACTGGATTCGTCTGTTCGTCCGATCTTCGATTCCTAAAAAAGTTAGAAGAAACAAGTAGTCCAAGAAGATCAATAGTGTTTGTTAATCATCAAAACATAAGTCATAAAAATAGATTTGCAACATTTTGAGTGTTTTCCGATGAATTATGTCCGCCGGTAACACACGATTTCTTGTAGTGTAGTAAGTTAACTAAGATATTAAAAAATAAAATTTTTAACCACAGTAAATAAATTATAGTAAATAAAATACAGAAATTAAAAGACACAAAGATTTATAGTGGTTCAGTCAAACATGACCTACATCCACTCCCTGAAGACTCCCTCTTCAGGTATTGCACTATTACCAAAGTGTATCTCCTTTTGCTCCCACAGTAAGATAGAGAAGCCTTTACAAATCCTCTCTTCCAACAATGCCCGATGCGATAAAAAATCGTCATCCTTTCACACGTCCACGTGTCGGTAGAGAACCATCATCCTTTCATACTCTTCAGGTGTCGGCAGAGAACCATCATCTGTTCACACCCTCTAAGTCTCGGCAGACTACCGAATCTTTTTCAAAGATCTTCTTACGAGCAACTAGAAAGACAAGAGGAAGAGTGATAACAAAAATAACAAAGAGATCGTTACCTTTGAATAACCTTGTGAACCCTTCACACTCCACTTACAAGAAATCTCCCTCAAACACTCTCTCACACTCTCTCTTTCAATTTCCCAATCATGAAGACAAGAGTTTTTTACGTCAGTTTTAGTGGACCTTTTATACCAAAGACATGAAAATCGTCTAGAAAATTGAAATTTTCAATTTTGAGCATACACGATCATACAGTACGATCATATGTTCGTACATATGAACAATTCAAAAATTGTTGTGTACAAACCTTGTATTAATCGGTATGAAATAATTTGTACGCAATCATTATCCCGTACAAACTCAATTAGTACAGTACGAATAATTAGAAATTTTTTTAACTTTATCGGGACGAAGAGACACCTCATAATTTCATTCCCTGTATGGTGTACGTACGATGACGATATCGTACAATAGGATTAGTTACAAAAAAAATTTCAATGTTTCTCAGGACAAAAAGGGACCCGTCCATTTCATACCTTGGACTGTGTACGTACGATGACGACATTGTACGGTACGATCAGTTATAAAAATTTTAATATTCATCAGGATGAAAAGGGACCCATCCATTTTGTACCTTGGATGGCGTACATACAATGATGACATTATATGGTATGATTAGTAACAAAAATTTTAATGTTCATCAGGATGAAAAGGGACCCGTCCATTTCATTCCCTATACGACGTACGTACGATGATGACAACGTACGATACGATCAGTTATGAAAATTTAACATTCATATGGATGAAAAGGGACTTGTCCATTTCATATCCTAGATGGCGTACATACGATGACAACATCTTACGGTATAAACCGTTAAGAAAATTTTCAAATTCCTCTGGACGAAAAGTTAGGATGAATAGAGACCCGTCCAATTCGTACTCTGGAAGGTATGTATGAATGGTATTTTGTACATTACAATCTATACTTAGAAAAGTTTTCTACTTTCTGTTTGTTTGATTGCTCGTAGGGAAAATAACTAAACAAATCATCCTGTACGAAATCACTTGGTACAATGTGATTAGTTTAAAAATTATAAATTTTAAACTCTGCCCCAATGTGTGTATGCATAATTACTCAATTAAAATCACACTCTCTCAAACACAATAAAATAAAATTACAGACTTCATTTATAATAATTCCTAAACTGATCTGATTTGAAGTCTTTAACAATCTATAGTATGATTTCCCTAAAATGTTAGCACACACGAACAACAAAAATAATGCTTCCAAAAATATGCTAGGAGAAATAATAATCAAACCAATAATATTTGAAATTATCAAAAACATATGTGTTGCAAATATATCAACAATCAAGAATTATCAAGAACTAAGTTGCAACAATCTCATCACGTATTGCTATATATTCTACCTTGGTATTAAAAAGGGCTACTGAATTTTGTTTTCTATTGGACCAGGAAACTAAGGATTGTCGTATAAATTGATAGGTTCCAGATGTGCTTTTCCTATCTACCCTACATCCTGTAAAATCAAAATCTGAATACTCTAAGATTTTGAAGGAGGTGTTGTGTCTAGGATACCAAATGCCAAGGTTTGGGGTACCTAGTAAATATCTAAGGATTCTCTTAACATCACTCAAGTGAGACTCTTTACGGTCATCTTGGAATCAGACACAGAGGCACACACTAATTATTATATCTGGTTTACAGGTAGTTAAATAGAGTAGAGATCCAATTATTCCTCTATATTTTTTCTAGTCAACTGATTTCCATTCTGGTATTTATCAATTGAATTGTAGAACTCATGGAGTGTTTATGGCCTTAGTATTGTCCAGTTTATATTTTTTTAGAATATCGTTATTGTATTTAGTTTGGGCAAGGAATGTTCCATATTCCATCTATTTTACACTAAAACCAAGAAAATAATTTAGTTATCCCATCATGCTCATTTCAAACTAAATGCTTATTATTTTTGAGAATTTATCACATAAGATTTTATCTGAAGATCCAAGTAGGATGTCATCGATATAAATATGAATAATGAGAATTTCATCTTTTACCCTTTATAGGAAGAGGGTGGTGTCTACACTACCCTTAACAAATCCTCTTAACTTGTAAGAATGAGCTAAGTCTTTCATACCAGGCTTTAGGTGCTTGCTTTAACCCATATAATGCCTTTTTTTTTAATTTGAATACATGATTTGGGAATTGTGTGTTTTCAAATCTTGGGGGTTCCTCAATATAAACATCCTCTTTGATTGCCCTGTTTAGAAAAATATTCTTAATATCCATTTTATATAATTTAAAACCCTTGAAGCAAGCAAAGGCTAAGATCACACTTATAGCTTCTATTCTAGCTATAGGGGTAAAGGTTTCTTCAAAGTTTATGCCCTCAATTTGGATATACCCCTTAGCTACTGGTATGGCCTTATTTATTATTTTTGTTCCTAAGTCATTCACCTTATTTTTAAAGACCCACTTTGTTCCCACTACACTATGTTCTTTAGGTCTCTTGACTAATTCCCACACATCATTCATAGTAAGTTAATTCAATTCTTCTTGCATTGCTAGAATCTAGAATTCGTCCCCTAAAGCTTGACCTATACTCGTGGGTTCTATTATAGAAATAAATGTTGAATGACTAACCTCTTTCCTATGTTCGTGCCTAGTTCTCACACCTTCTGATGGGTCTCCTAAGATTAATTCTTCAGGATGAATATAAGAATATCTCCAATCTCTCGATAATTCTTCCTGAGGTTTTACCCTTTCTCCTATAGTAATGGTTTCTACTCGTTGAATGGCCTCTACATCATCTTCTTCAAATTTAGGTCCAAAAAACTTATCTGATTCATCAAATACTACATGGGTAGACTCTTCTACCACCAGGGTCCTCTTATTGAAGATTATATAGGCCTTACCTATATATGAATTACCTAAGAAGACACCCATTTCTACCTTGAGATCAAATTTTCCTAAGGGAGATTTCTCATTGATTAAGATAAAACATTTGCAACCAAAGACATGCAAGTGCAAAAAATTTTAGGTTCGAACCTTAAGGAATTCATAAGGTGTTTTATTTAACTTCAACCTAATGTTTACCCTATTTAAAACATAACAAGCAGTGTCATTGCTTCTGCCAAAAATATCTGGAAAGAGTGTACTAAGCTAACATTCCCCAAGTAGCTTCTACCAAGGTTCTATTCTTTCTCTAAGCTATCCCATTTTACTGAGGAGTTCTAGGGTGGAGAAGTTATGCTCTATTCCTATCTCTTGATAAAAAGATTCAAATCTTTCATTTTGGAACTCTCCACCATAATCAGTATGGATTGTTGAGATTTTGCATCCTAATTTTCGTTGAATCTAAGTGAAGAAAGTTTTAAATTCCTCGAAAGACTCATTCTTATGTGCTAGAAATCTTACTAAAGTGAATCTATAGAATTCATTTACAATCACAAATCCTTAATTTTTCCCACATAGGCTAGCTATGTTAATGGGTCCAAATAAGTCCTTGTGAAGGATTTATAGTAGCCTTGATGTTTTCACATCCTTGATGGAATGAAATGATGATTTTACTTATTTTCTTAGTTGGAAGACATCACAAAGATAGTCTTTAATGAAGTCTAACTTAGGTATGCCTCCAACCAGGTTTTCTGAGTGATATTCCTAAGTGTTTTCATGCTAGCATGGCATAGTCTCCTATGCCATAGCCAAGAGTCATCCATTATTATTTTTAAACACAGTGATTTTGAATTTTAAATACAGTTAAGATCTAACATATAAATATTATTTATCCATTTTCCTTCTAATACAACTTTATTATTAAAGTTAATCATGCATTTGTCGAAAAGAAATTTAATGTTAAATCCTTTGTCATATAATTGACTAATACTCAACAAATTATGCTTTAAACCATCAACTAATAAAACATTTTTAATTAAATTTTTTTTAGAATTTCCAATAAGACCTGAGCCTACCACTAACCTGGTGAGTTTGTCTCCTAAAGTCATATTGCCTCCAGTCCTGATTTCTAGTAAATAAATTTCTTCATGTCTCCAGTCATTATGTCTCGAGCAGCCACTGTCCAGATACCACATGCTCTCACTAGGTCTTTTGTGAGAGCATCCCTACTATATCATTCAAAGATTAGATTTGGGAACCCAAGTGAGTTTGGGTTCTTCCTTATGCTTATATGAATGAGATATATGCATGTTATGTTGTGATGAATGTAATTTTGGTCTCTACAGGAGGTTTGTCCTATAGTGAATCGTGCAAGTGTGGGCTATGTGACCTAACATGCCATAAGAGAAGCACCTAACATCAGGAAATGGGTTCACTAACCTATGTGGTTGGTGATGCCTCTTCTTAAAGTTGTGTGATGCATGTAGTGCTGAGGGTTGCTCGTTTGGGCTAATGGGGATGATGATTTATTATTTTCAAGTGCTAAGAGTTTGCTTTCAGATCTTTATTTTCATATTCATAAGCTGCCACTTCCACTTTTAAATGAATTTCATTATTATCTATTTCCCATACAAGTTCATCCAATTTCTTATACTCTTTTTCTAACTCAATATGCGATAATTTAATGGAATTATGTGCTTCAAATAATTCAATATGCTTCTTATTTAATGTATCAAACTCATCAAGAAGGGACATGTGATCTCTATTTAAACTAGAATGTTCTTTAACTAAATTAGTATGCTCAGTTTGTAAAGTTCTAAATTCAATGTTAAGGGTTGCATTCATTTTATTTAACTTTCTATACGAATCAATTTTTTTCAGAAATAACCAACAATTTTTCATATGAAAGTTGACATACCTTGTCTTGATTCGATTGATATAGTTTTGCTAGGTTTCATATAAAAGAGTTTTTAATTATGCAATAAAATATTTAATCTAGACTATTTAACCTCACTAATTTCTTCGTATGTGATACACAACCTATCCTAGATCTCCTTACCAATAACACAGGTGGAAACTCTCATGTAGTCTTTTGATTTCAATGCACAGAAGAAATAATTCAAGCATTTTGTATTTGGGTTTTAATGCTATTAAAAAGTTTAAAAGGTGTAGTGTAACCTTCTTGTACAAACATTCACATGCGGTAATCTATTGATTCTAAAAATGTAGATATTCGTATTTTCCAAAAATTAAATGGTATGTTGTCAAATAAGGGTAGACAAGTTATGGAATAACCCCCTATAGTATTATGGTTACCAAAATATGCTATGATCAATTTTCTCAAAGTTTTCTAAAACAATATTTTTGAGACCTCTCTATGATACAAATTGAAAGTATGAGATGCGCCAAGAGGGGGTGAATTGGTATTTTAAAAAAATTAAAGCTTAAACAAGAGTTCTACTTTTTTTTTGTAAATTTCAAAAGATGACTTAACTAATTAGAAGCAAAAGCTAGTGATTAAATGATGATTGTAATAATGGTGATGAAATTTTAAATGGCATAACGAAAAACTAAAATCAAAATTTGTACCAAGCAGTTATAGCAATGTTAAATGCAAGAAAAATAAAATGTGGTAAATTGAAAAAGCACACTAAAATTTTTTATAGTGGTTCGCTCACTTGACCTACGTCCACTCCCCGGAGTCCTCCACTATTGGATTTGCATTACTCAAAAGTAATTCTCCTTTTGCTCCAACAGCAAGGTGGAGAAGCCCTTACACAAACTCATTTTCACCTTCCTCGGTGTGGTAGAGTGCCAAATGCTATGTCACCTTCCCGGTAACGGCAATGGACCATCTCATTTTTCTCCCTTTTGGAGAAGGCAGAGGACCTTTTGAGGAAGTGTACCTTGAAAGCTCTCCCCCTAGAGAGCTCCCACAAGACTTACCCGAGCCATAGGAGGAGCAAGTGCACAGTAGGCTTGGAGCAACCGTGTGATCCCCTCACACTCCTTCTCCCTCACAAACTCACCTTCTCTTTTATCTCACAAGCCCTAAACCCCTTCAAGAAGATCCCTCTCAAGTGTTTCCTTCTTTTATCACATTCCTCTCACTATCTTTCATAAAGAAAATGCATTGAATATGTATTAGGCTTCGAGAAACCCTAAAAATTCAATTTAGCCATTTTTGTTTATACAGTACGATCACTATCATACAATTCGATTAGTTCAAAATAGCTTTTGTCCTGGCATGAAAGAGTACGAACATGCAACAATTGTCCAATACATCATATAGTACAATTTAAGTATTATCTAGTATAATAACTTATATTTCTTCTGTTCGTATAGTATGAACACTGGGATGACCAAAATTTATCTCTATTCATCGTCTGGTATGATCTAACTAGTACAGTATGATTAGTTAAAATATTTAGGTTATCCAGTATGATGTATACTTCATACCGTATGATTAGTTCAAAAATCAAGGTTTCATCCGATATGATCTTAAGGATTACTAAAAATAGCCTCAGTTCATCATACGGTATGAACCGGGTCATACAATACAACCAACAATCATTAATTAAGTATTAATTTAATTGAATAATCATGAGGCTTAATTTTATCAAGTATTCAAATATTCATACAATATGATTGGATCATACAATATAATTAGTTCAAAATTCAAATATGAAAAACTTGCTTAAATTAATCTGGTGGCTACAGTTTCAGGTTGAAAACAAATCGCATAGTACGATAACTATCATACAGTATGATAAGTTCATGTAATATGACCGTTGAGCCATAGTGTATCATACAGTATGATCTTCATAAAAAAATATTTTTTTTTTCCTTATAAAAAAACTCTCCCCCTGTGTGTATGCATGGTTACTCAATTTGTATACACTTTATGTGGCCAGACTCAAGAAACAAGAAAATAAAAAGATACAAAGTTATATACTCCTTCACATCCTATTCTATCCAGTTGCAAGTCTTCCGTTGTCTTAAGCAGAGTGTGGTCTCCCTAAAATGTTAGTACTCACAAACAAGAGTAGCATTCAAAATATTTAATGAAGAATAAGATAACTCAATCAACATTATTTGTCATCATCAAAATCTCATACTAAGGGTCATATAATGCAACAAAATTCACCATTAAGTTTCCCTAAATATTCCCCATTTAAAATTTTAAGAATTTGAAAAAACCCTAGATTTTCAACATAAGAAAATCTAATCTAAAAGAAGAAAATTTTAGTTTATACCTTCTTCTTTCCTAAGGCTTCCTCTTTGATTTCCTACAAAAATCGCCTCCGAAAACCACTCGCTGCTACTCGTCCAAGTTCCTTGCCACCACCCTCTCCATCTCTTACATTCTACCAAATAAAAAGGCAAGTGTGGAATGAAGGGACCGGAAGTTTTTGTTCCTTTAGGCTATTTTGGTGGTGGTGGAATGCTAATTTATGCATGTGCCCTTACATGCTTATGATTCATTGAGAATATGATGGTCTATTTAGTAATTTGCCCATAATTGATCATTACTGATTTTTAATTTCAAATCCATGTGAAATTAACCCTAATTCCTTTATACCATATCAATCAAAATTTAATGTAAAATTTTATATAATTTGTTTTATCAAATTCTAACAACTTTAAAAATCATCTATTTTTATCACGGTGCATCGTAGCGCGTCGTGATGATACGATTTGACATTTTTTTATTTTATAATTCTCCCCTCCTAATAAAAAAATTATCCTCAAAATTTATATATAATCTTGTTATATAAGTAAATAACATCTTAATTTTAAATCAACAAAACTTTCACATTAGATGTATAATTGATAAAATTTTCGATATAATATGCCAAGATAACTGGATAATGCAAAATATATAATATAACATAACAAACTACAATATTATATAATAAAGCCATCACAATTTTCTTTGTCAACATCTATTGATTCGTTGGGCTCTTATTGAGTCAAAGCATAAACTCGTGGTAGAATATTCTACCTTGATTGATCTGGTACTGAAGTTGAAATTGATGGTTCCATCATCTTCTATTTATTAAAATTCTTCTGTGAAGGTGCTTCACTTGATCTCATGTCTACTGAAGTCCTTTGAACCAATTTAGGGCAATATTTTGTAATGTGTCTAGGCTGATGACACCAATAGCATGTATTGGAGCCCATCAGACATTCACCCTTATGTAATTTTCCACACTTAGCACAAGCTTCCATGGCTCTACTAACACCACTGCTACTACCTACATTAGAATTAAATCCATTAGAACTTTCAATCTAATTTCTTTGGATATATTTTTTAACACTCTTCCTTTTATGCTTGTCCCTTCTCTTCTGAGTGATTTGAAAGTCAATCTCCACCCTTCTAGCTCATTCCACCAACACTAAATAATTCTTGATTCCTAAAGGTACTAATAGTTATCTAATTGCATCTTTTAATCCATATAAGAATTGATAACATTTCTCTTCTGATGTTACTGCAGTGCATTTCTTGATAGAGTTGAAAATTATGCTTCATATTGTATCACCGATTTGTCTCCTTAAATCAGTATGATAAAATTATCATGCATCTACCTCCTTGCTAACATTGGTACGAACCATTCTCTGAATAGTTCTATAAAGTCTTCCTAGTTGACCAGTAAATTTGGAATATCACCTATCCTATCTTCGAATTGTCCTCTCTACCACCTTTCTACTTCTCTGTCCAAGACGAAGGTAGCGAGTGACATTTTTTGAAGTTTGGTTGGACAAAATGCAAAGTAACATGAAATCTCAATATATTATAAATTCTCCAAGGTATTAACTTTTCATGTAAAGTGAAATCACTCATTCTAAGAAAAAAAGGAAATCACCATGCCTCGATGAGAGAGATGCCCGAAGGAAGGCACGGAAGAGCTCATTTCGACTTTGTTGCTATTCGGATCGCATTTACTTGCTTCAACGATCTTCCCTTCCTCTCATATGGAAGGCACGACATTCAAAAAAACTCACTTGTATTAAATTCCCTTCCTCTTTGATCGGAAGGCACAGTCTCTCACTTCAACAATGTTTCCTTCCTCTCAGATCAAAAGGTGCAATCACGCACTTCTACTTTTCTTCATTGATGTTTGAGTTTGCTCGCTTTGCATGAGGTGGACTTTGAATGAGTCACAACTCCTCCGCCTCAATTGATGATGTCATTATGTCCTATCAGATATTCTTTCCCAAACCTCTCTGCATGCGGATGGAACTAGAGTAGAAGTCATGGTCGGGTTTGAGATTCCTTATATGAACAGCTTGTCGATGCAACATGCAGGTTTATGATCCAAACTAGAATATTGTGTGTGCGAATGTTGATTTATCTTTAAGAAATTATGAAGATTTATCTTTGATTTGTCTTTAAGTAATTAATCATAATTGAAGGAAGCTGTGTAGAATTCCCCAATTCAGCCATCCAAGACTGCATTGCTACAGGTTTTTTCACACCAAGTGTGTGTGGGAATGTGTCAACATTGCCTCTTTAGCTAATTTTACTTTACTTTGCACACACCTAACCAAACTGAGAAAATGGTTCCTCTGCATTTACTTTACAAACAACCAAATATCCCAAAGAATTTACTCTACACTGCATTTACTTTCCATTGCATTTACTTTACAATAAACTCACTTTACATCCAACCAAACATCCCCTAAGTTCATTCCATCTCTAAGTCCAAGGCCAAACATAGGTTAGTGCCTAACTTCTTCATAATTGCAACCCATGACAACCATGGTGGCATTCAATTTAACTTGAACCAAAACTCTTAGGGCAAGTATAAGTCAGCCTAAACCATTTATAAAGTGGTTTTCCCTCATTTTAACCTTTGTTTAAACCTTGGTTGACCAATTTTAACTATGTTTGACCATGAACCATTAGAAACCCAACAAGTCCTTAAAAGGCTCTCTTAGGTTAGACTAGCCCTATATCCTAGGGTGGTGAAATAAGATCCCTAAACACTTAAAAAAACATACCTAAACCCATTGGAATCCAATATGGGCCATGGCTAATTATGATGGACCAAGTCAACCTTAGTTGACCTCTTTGACTCATAAAGTTCTCCACATTTGAATTGAACTTAAAACCCTCAACACCTTGCACTCAAACCATTATCATTGAATGCTTAGAACTTAGGCAACTTACCCTAGCCAACCACCTTTGGTTAAATAGGGTTAACCCAATGGCTAACCCACGCTAGATTAAATGGGTAAAAACAAAATTTAAACTAATCTAACCCACACCAAGCCTTCCCATGTTACTCTATACATCCTTTGAACTTTCTTGGTCTTTCCCTTACTTAGGTGGCTAGGTGGCAGCCTTATATGGTCTGAATCCATCCAAATAAAATTTAATTTAAATTAAAATTATTAAAGCATTCTAACCTAATCATTCAAGACCTCCAACTAGATCCAAACACTTGCTAGCATTGCATTATATCTCCTTGAATTATCCTAGTGGCCTGGTATATTCATCCATGGATAGAAATTTAATTGTATTCATCTCCAATCTTTATTAAGACCTATATTTTATAAATACTATGTTCCTCTTGAGCCTTAAATGTGTGAGCTTGAGTAAACTCTGGTGAGGTCCACATAGTGAGAAGCTATGTTTGGATCCAATTAGTGTCAGGTGTTGATAACTAAAGAGGAAACGCTACTTTATTTTTTTTTTTTTTTTGAGAAAATGCACCTAGGTGCATAAAAATATTATTAGCAAAATGAAAAATAAAGAGCTAATACATATCAACTGATTCCTTTTTAAGAAAACAAATGAAGTTAGGAGGAATCTTATTAAAAACTAAATCTTCCCAAATAAAAGAACTAAGAATTGCATAATTAGCACAAAGATCTGCTAATTTATTGGAATTCCTATTTACACAATTGAAAATTACCTTGTTGAACTCCTTTAGCTCCGAGCCCAATTGATATTTATTTTTGTAATAGCTCATTTGAAGAAGCTTGATGATATTGCTATTGTCACTCTCAATTATAATCCCCTTGTAGATTAGCATCTAATCTTTGATTACAAACTTGAGATGTTGTATGGCTGCTAGTTCTAGTCTAGATATATCCTAATGTACACATGTATGTCCAAAGGCTACAAGAAATCTTCCTTTGAAATCTCTGAAAACTCCTCCAATTCATGCTTTATATGATTTGAGTAATGAAGCATCTATATTAACCTTTATCCATTCAGGTGGAGGGGGATGCCAATGATTATCCGACAGCTTGTAAAGCTGGTTAGCACCTCATTTACCCAATTTATAGGATTTTTTTTTTGCTGAAATGGCAGCAAAACTGAGAGATTCCAAAGAAATGAAATGTGAGCTATCATCTATACCTTTATGCAATAGCTTGTTTCCCCCCTTCCAAGAAAAGTAGAAAACATTACAGAATAAATTTACCATCAAGAAATTTTGAAGAGAGATCCATTTGAAGCATTCCTCCAAGGAATCGAATTCTGGAACACCAAATCCCCATTTATTCAGCTGTAGAAAAACTCCTTCTAGCTTTTGCATTTGATTATTACATGAGTTGAAACTTGTTAAATATGAATTAGGTTGTTAGACCTATGCTTGTGTCCCAACGGCTAACTAAGAGGGGGGGGGGTGAATTGGTAATTAAAAAATCTTAACCTCTTTTTGAACCTATTAAAATTTTGTAAAATGTTCAACCACAGATAAACAAAAAAAGTAAACTAAAAACAGCAGAAAAATAAAAGACATAAGATTTATAGTGGTTCGGTCAAACACGACCTTCATCCACTCCCTGAAGTCTCCCACTTCAGGTATTACATTATTACCACAAGTGTCTCTCCTTTTGACCCCACAGCAAGGCGGAGAAGCCTTCACAAAAACTCCCTTTCACCACTACCCGATGCGGCAGAGAACCGTCGTCCTTTTACACCCTCCAAGTGTTGGCAGAGAACTGTCGGCTGTTCACTCGCTCCAAGTGTAGGTAGAGAACCTTTGTCCCTTCACACTTCTCCAAGTGTAGGAAGAGAACCTTCGTCCTTTCACAATTCTCCAAGTGAAGGCAGAGAACCTTCATCCTTTCATACTTCTCCAAGTATCGGCAGAGAACCGAATCTCCTTTAAAGATCTTCTCATGAGAAATTTTGAAGGACAAGAGAAGAGAGTGAAGTAATCACAATTCATAAATGGAAATCCTTACCTTTGAGTACCAAGTGAACCCTTCAAGATCCAGTAGTAAGAACTCTCCTTCAAACACTTTCTCACACTCTCTCCTTTAATCTCCCTTCAGTTTGCACGAAGACCAGTTGACAAAAAGATTGCATGACTGTCTAAAGTGGACCTTTTATATGAAAGACACGAAAAACAGTCTAAAAACTGTAATTATTCAAATCTTTGTGTTATTGATCATCCCGTACGATCTTAGTTCGTACAGACGAACATTGTAACTACTGTTATGTACGAACTAAATGTGAACTAGTATGATTTCCCTTTGTACCTGATTATCATCCCGTACAAACAATGTTCGTCCGGTACGAACGGTTATTTACATAGTTCATTTTTTTAAAAATAGAACGACTAATAAGTTTCCAGAATAGAGAAGATCGTCATAGGACAAACCATATTAATCGTTTGGAAGAATAGTTCATTTTGACTATTCTAGAGCCCATCGGCATGGGACGAACCATAATTTTTGTCTAGACGAACGCATCCAGAGAGCATCGTCCTTGGACGTACGTTAAATATCGTTTGAACGAACACGTACAGAGAGCATCGTCCTGGGATGACGGTAATTATCGTCTAGACGAAGGCATCCAGAGAGCATCGTCTTGGGACGTATGTAAATATCGTGCTAACAAACGTGTCTAGAGAGCATCATCCTGGGACGAAGGTAATTATCGTTTGGATGAATTGTACTTAGAAAAAATTTTCCCTCTCCTCCTTCATTTCATTTGCTTTTTTAGGATTAAAATTGACCAGATCGTCCCGTATGAACATGGTTCGTACTGAATGATCAGTTTCAAAAATTATGAATTTTAAAGTTCTCCCCTGGTGTGTGTGCGCTAAGTTACTCAATTACAATCACACTCTCTTAGAATCATTAAAAAGAAAAACACATACTTCATTTTATAAAATATTCTAAGTTGAACTTGATTTGAAGTCTTCAATAATCTGAAGTATAATTTTCCTGAAAGGTTATTACACACAAGAGCAAAAAGAATTCTTCCAAAAATATGTTAGGAGAATATAATAATCAAAACAATAATATTTGGTATCATCAAAACATACAAGTTGCAAGAATGAAAACATGCAAAGTTAAGTAGCAACTCTCTTCAACAAACTCCCCCTTTTTTATGATGGAAAAACAATTATTGTTTGTATAAATTTAAAAGTCCTAAGTTTCTCCTAAACTTCCCTTGAATGAATAAGAATGTGAGAATAAGGGGCATATTTGTTTAACTAATCCCAATTTTTAATTTTTAAAATTTTTACACACTCAAAAACACACAACAACAATACACACTCAAAAACACACAACAACAATCACACTTAGACACCAAGAAAACAAAAAATTAAGAACACAAAAATATGAACAACACTTCAAACAATATTTCACCCCCTTTTTTACAACAGCAAAAAGATAAGAAGAGATAAACCAAACTAGTCCATAAATAAAGAAGACATATGAAAAACCTTTAATACTTGATCCTTTAAAGAGATTGAGTTATATTTGCAACTAAAAATGAAATATCATTAGAGAAATAAAAAGATTCATATGATTTAAATATAAAAATAACATAGACAAGAAAAAATATCAAAATCATGAATTTGTTTAGACAATGAGATAAGTAAAATCATTACAAAGTAGATGAATGTAAAATTTTTATATTTCAAAATTTAATATAAAATAAAAGTGCACATAAGATTAATTTTGAATTTAAAGATTGAAAGATTGAGGAAAGAACTTATACTTGTGGCGCTTTGCACATCTTTTCAATATTTGTGGCACATTTTATACATCTTTTTACTTGTGGGCTTATTTTGTGCCTCTTTTTCAAATTTACGAGCTATTGCGTATTCTTTTGATATTTTGTACATTTGTATATTTTCAAGTGTATTCTTGATCTTTCCAAAATTGATAATCTAAAATCTCAAATTTCTCTAAGTACAATGATATTTATATTGAAAAGAGAAATAAAAATAAGGAAACATGAAAATTATAATAATATTATTAAAATTATGTTAGTCTAACAAGAAATATGAGATTGACATTTTAAACTAGATCAAGTTATAACATCACTTAAATTTAAAAAAAAATATATTTTCTAATGAATTTAATTTTGTATTGTAATGCAAACTATAGCACTTGTTAGATCAAATATTTTAAGGATGATCATATAGGCTAACACATATTTTTGAGAATAGATCAAAAACTCTAAAAGCAAGACAAGATAACTTTATTGATATCATGATAAAGGACATTACATCAACTATGGATAATATCAATACAACAACATTTTTGAGATAAAAACATGAAAAACTAACACATCACATTTCATAATAAAAATAACTACAACACATAACATAAAATCACATCAAATCAATTCATCACAAGTAGAGAGAAGCAAGAAGGAAGTACAATCATTACTCTGAAGGACCCTAAACTGAAGGAGATTGGTGGTTAAAGAAATTAAAGTAGCTACTCATCATAGCCATATTCGAGCTCATAGCATCGAGTTGGCCTCGCATCCAACCCATGTCTTGTTGATTTTGCACGTCCTACTGCTGTAGGTGATTCTCAATTTGATCAAAGTGATAATCAAAATGAGTCTCAAGACGATCAAACCTGTGAACCATATCTTGAAAGTTTGGTTCACAAACAGGTGCAGGTGCTCTCTCCTCTCTCTCAAAGTCATCACTTTCATCATGTTTTGAAAAGATAACTCAAAATGAACCATCGTTGTAGAATAAAGGCTCCTCAAGGTGAGATACATCAGGGTGAACTAATTCATACTTCTTGTCAAGAATGAAAGTCACAAGATGTCCTAGAGCAATGTTCTTCTTTCTCTTATGCGATACATGACCAATCTCAGAAAATCCATAAAGGTAGTTAAGAATGAGTTGGGCTTCATCAAAAGGTTGATCAGTAATGATCAGATAAGTGACAGTGAAAAGAAGAGGAGTTATATTAATTCTATCACTAGCTTTAGGAATGATGGAAGTTCTAAGCACATGCTGGATGATTCTAGCATCTTGATATAAAGTGTTCACTTTAGGCAAATGGCATTCTTGTCTAATCCCTCTAAGCACTCGGTTAATCTCACTCCAATTATAAGTTGTGGAAGAAGTCAAAGTGTGAGCTCGTATTCCTTCAGTCCTTAGGTTTAAGAAAGCTCCCAGATCCTGCTTGGTTATTTCTACATTCTTACCTAGAACATAAGATCTAACCCTATCCTGATCAGAGTTAAAAGTTATGTTCACCAGAAAATAGTGAAATGTAGAAATATTGAAGGAATAAATCAATGTGAGGATAAACTCAAATTGAGTGGAAGCAAAGAGGGGTAGAATCCGATAGATTATATTCTCTTGAATCAAAACTCTTTAAGGAGTCAGTTTAGCATATACAAACCTAGGGAAGGATTCCTCTTTTTCCTTGGACAAGAAATTTTCATGGGTATTCCTAGAGGCGGGTCCCCTAATCAATTACTTTTGCCTGACTCTCTTGCTTGAACTGGCCATTTGAAAAGATCACAAAGGATTGGAAGGTAGAAAATGTTGTTAAGGTGAATGAAGTTTAACATCTAAACCTTGTCAATTTAAAGAAAAATGATTTTTCGTAAAGACAAAAATTTGGTCTGTCTAGCACAAAGATTGGTTCGTACATACGCATGGAAATTTTATATATACAAATACATGCGTTAAAAATGAAACGACTTTTTGTAATCATACGAGTTACGAGGCAACCTTTCATATAGACTTTTTGACCAGATGATCGTATGAACGAACAGGTGTTCGTCCAGGACAATCACTTATTTAAGATCATTTTAATGACCGTTTGAATCGTCCCCTACTTCAAGTGACACATGATTTGTATGTACGAATGTGGGTTCGTACATACGAATAGAATTAAAACCATTCTTATCCATATATTCGTCAAGTAACGTACATACAATTTAATACTCATCATATAGACGATCGAACAAATGAACCGTATTAAAAACTGAAAAATTGCATGCAAACTGTTTAAATCAACCGTTAATACGCTACGTAATTTGTCCTGTACAAAAGTAATTTCATACAGACGATTGTTATATAAATTTTTCATGCCATGCTAAAAAAATAGGAATTTTGATGTGAAAAATATTTTTCATACACAAATTTTTCATACCAATAATTAAAACAAGAAAATTCAAAACTATATGAACAAAAAACAAAACACACACAGAAAAACATAAAATTAAAAACACACTTACAAAACAAAAAAATATCAATATTGCAGAAACTTGTATTTAAGCATTTAAATCAATCACACCAAGCATTGTTCTTAATGTACTGAAAGTATCAAAGGCTAGTGGTTTTGTAAAAATGTTTGCAAGTTGATTTTCTGTTGTAATATGAATGAGTTCAATTTCTCCTTTGGATACAAGATCCCTTCTGAAATGATGCCTGATGTCCATATGTTTGGTTCTTGAATGTTAAATATGATTTTTAGAAATGCAAATAGCATTAGTGTTATCACAATAAATGGGAATAGTGCCTATTGTTAATCCTAAATCAATCAACTGTTGTTTCAACTAACGTACTTGTGCCACACAACTTCCTAAGGCAATGTATTCAGCTTCAACAGTAGGAAGGGCTACAAAACTTTGTTTTCTACTGGACCAAGATACTAAAGAATTTCCAATAAATTAACATGTTAATAAATTGCTCTTTCTATCGACCCTATAACCTGCAAAGTCCAGATCTGAATATCCAATTATTTTAACTAAAGGGCTAAACTTAGGATACCAAATTCCTAAGTTCTGAGTTCCTAACAGATACCTTAAAATCCTTTTCACTGCTGTCAGATGTGATTCTTTTAGATCTGATTGAAATCTAGCACATAAATAAGTACTAAACATAATATCGGATCGGCTAGCTGTCAAGTAAAGCAAAGATCCAATTATCCCTCTAAATTTTTTGTTTATCAATAGATTTTCTCTTAGGGTCCTTATCCAACTAAATTGAGGAACTCATAGGTGTACTAACACGTTTAGTATTGTCCATTTCATCTTTTTGAGGATGTCCTTAACATATTTTGACTGACTAAGAAATGTATCTTTCTCAATTTGCTTAATGTTAAATCCTAGAAAGTAATTTAAATCTCTCATTAAACTCATATCAAATTCACTACTCATTATTTTAGAAAAATTATTACAAAGATTTGTATTTGTAGATCCAAAGATGATATCATTAACATAAATTTGTACAATGAGTATATCCTCTTCTAATTTCTTCAAAAATAGAGTTGTGTCCACAATTTCTTTTTCAAAAGATCTCTCAAGTAGGAAGGTGCTCAAACTCTCATATTAAGCCCTAGGTGCCTATTTGAATCCATATAATGCCTTTTTCACATTGAAAACATGATTTGGGTGTTTAGAATTTTTAAAGCCTGGAGGTTGTTCTACAAAAATATCCTCTTGAATTACCCAATTTAAAAAGGCACTTTTAACATCTATTTGATACAATTTAAATCATTTAAAACAAGAAAATCCTAATTGCTTTAAGTCTAGCTACAGAGGCAAAAGCCTCCTAAAAATTAATCCCTTTAATCTGATTATACCCCTTAGCCACCAATCTAGCCTTATTTTTAATGACTACTCTTGTGTCATTCATTTTGTTCTTGAATACCCAGTTAGTTCTAACTACACTTTTATCATTTGGCCTTGCAGTTAATTCCTAAACATCATTTCTTACAAATTGATTTAGTTCATCCTGCATAGCCAATATCGAAAATTCAACCGAAAGTGTTTGATTAATATTTGAGGGTTCTTTCATTAAAATAAAGGCTGAATGATTGACTTCTTTATTCATTCCACACCTAGTCCTAACACCCTCACTAGGTTCACCTATAATCTATTCTTTTGGGTGGTTTTTAGAAAATCTCAAATCTCTAGTCTCCGAATTTTCTATCTCTGAATTTTCTTCCAAATTTATTTTCTTAATCTTTTGGGAGTTAATCTTTATCTCATCATCTTCAAAAATTGGCTCTTCCAAAATTCCAGATTCATCAAATATAACATGTGTGATCTCCTCAATTACCAAAGTTCTTTTATTGAATACTCTATAAGATTTTCCAACACTTGAGTATCCTATAAAAATTCATTCATCTAATTTTGGATCAAATTTTCCTAAGGCAAATTTTTCATTGTTATGTATGAACACCGTACATTCAAAAGCATGCAAATGTGTCAAATTAGGTGTTCTTCCCTTTAGTAACTCATAGGGTGTTTTATTTAAGTTTGATCTAACATTCACCATATTCAGAACATAAAATGCTGTGCTAACCGCCTTAGCCCAAAAATATTTAGGAAGTGAATTTTCTGCCAACATGGCTCGAGCAGCTTCTATTAATATTCTATTTTTCTTTTCGACTATCCCATTCTGTTGAGGGATTCTAGGTGTAGAAAAATTGTGATCAATTCCTTTCTTCTTATAAAAATTCTAAAATTTGTCATTCTAAAATTCTTATCCATGATCACTTTATATTGTTATAAATCTAGCATCCTAGTTTCCATTGAATCCAAGTCAAAAAATTTCTAAATTCCTCAAATGATTCACTCTTATGATATAAAAATCTAACCCATGTGAATCTAGAGAAATCATCCACAATCACACACTCGTATACCTTCCCTCCTAGACTTATAGTTCCAACTGATCCAAAAAGATCCATATGTAAAATCTCCAATGGTTTACTAGTTCTAAGATCCTTATTGGACTGAAAAGAGGACTTCACCTATTTTTCTAATTGGCATGCATCACAAAGGTGATCCTTATTGAAGTCTAATTTTGGTATACCGCTCATTAAGTTCTTTTGGGCAATCCTCCTAAGGTTTTTCATGCTAGAATGACAAAGTCTTTTATGCCAAAGACATGACTCATCAGAAATAGTTTTTAAACAAAAAGCAGTATGAGTATTAATGTAATTCAAGTCTAGCATATACACATTGTTTACCCATTTACCATTCAAAATATTATTTCCATTTATGCTTAATATACAGCTAATAGGAAAAAATTTTACACAATAACCTTTATCACATAGCTGACAAATACTCAGAAGATTATGTTTTAAGTTTTCTACTAACAAAACATTTTCTATAAAATTTTTTTTCAAGTTTCCAATTATACCTGATCCTATCACCTTCATTGTGATGTTATCTCCAAGTGTTACCCTGCCTCCACTCCTAGCTTCCAGCGATATGAATTGAGCAGTATCTCAAGTCATATGCTTTAAACAACCGTTGTCCAGGTACTATATACTCTCACGAGGCCTTGTGTGAGAGCGATCCTCTTCTTGATCTAACTGATCAAGATTTTCAACCATTAAACACAGATTGTTGACTTCCTCTTCCTTTTTAGTCTTTGACGAGTCTGAAGCTGAGTTTGCCCAAAAAGCTCTTTAGAATTTCTTCTTGCCCTTCTTCACCATTGGTTTCTGCTCTACCTTCTCCTTGCTAGGAGTGGCTTTGAGTTTTGGGCAGTCTGGCTTAATATGTCCAGGTTTCCTACACTCATAGTAAATATTATCATTTGAAACCTTGACATTTCTATTAAATTTACCTCGATTCCATTGCTGACGTCTCTTTTGCTTCCTCTTCAGAAAGCTTCTGAAATGTCTAGTGATCAGTGCAATATCGTCTTCATCCTCTGGTTGTGAGAGATCACTCTCTAACTCTTCCACTTGCAGTGCTATATTCTTTTCCCTTTATGGTTCACTTGCATCAATCTTTCTTTGACTCACCCCTTGCTCATAAGCAATTAGTGATCCAAGAAGATTATCAATAGAGTAAATATTTAAATCTATAGACTCTGTAATCACAGTTATTTTAGCATCATAAGTAGTAGATAAATAACGAAGTATTTTATTAACCATTTCAGCATTCGTTAGTTCCTTACCCAATGCATGTAAAGAGGTGACAATTTGTGTGAATCTTGTGTACATGTCAGAAATAGATTTATTGGATTTCATGCGAAATAATTTATAGTCAAGCAATAAGATATTAAGTCTAGATTGTTTAACTTCATTTTTCCTCTCATATGTTATATAAAGTTTATCACATATATCCTTTCCACTTTGCAAGAAGAAACCCGCATGTAATCTTCAGATTTAAGAGCACGATATAAACTATTCAAGCATTTAACATTAAGTTGTGCTAAGTCACGTTCTTCTACTGTCCAGTCCGTAAAGAAAGTTTCAACTCTAACTCCGTCAACTAATTTAGTTGGTTTTGTATACCCTTCTTGAACTAAGATCCACATACGGTAATCTAGTGACTGTAAAAATGTAGGCATGTGTGTTTTTCAAAAAATAAAAGGAACATTGTCGAACAAAGGAGGTCTAGTTATAGAGTAACCTTCATGTGTGTTTCAGTTTTCAAATATAGCCATGGTCGTTAATCAAAAAGTAGTCTAAATTATGATATTAAAACTAAGCTCTGATACCACTTGTTAAAACTTGTTAAATATAAATTAGATTGTTAGACTTAAGCTTATGTCCCAACGGCTAACCAAGAGGGGGGTGATTGGTAATTTAAAAAAAATATTAACCACTTTTTGAACCGATAAAATTTTTGTGAAATTTTCAAATAATTTTTTAACCACAGATAAATAAAAAAAGTAAAGTAAAAAATAGCAGAAAAATAAAAGATACAAGATTTATAGTGGTTCGATCAAACACGACCTACATCTACTCCCTGAAGATTCCTACTTCAAGTATTGCACTATTACCACAAGTGTCTCTCCTTTTTCCCCATAGCAAGGTAGAGAAGCCATCACAAAAACTCTATTCCACCACTACCCGATGCGGTAGAGAATCGTCGTCTTTTTACACCCTCCAAGTGTTGCAAGAGAACCGTCAGCTGTTCACACTCTCCAAGAGTAGGCAGAAAACCTTTGTCCTTTCACACTTCTCCAAGTGTAGGCAGAGAGCCTTCGTCCTTTCACACTTCTGTAAGTGTAGGTAGAGAACCTTCATCCTTTCATACTTCTTCAAGTGTCGGCAGAGTGCCGGATCTTATTGAAAGATCTTCTCATGAGACACTACGGGAAAATACGCGATTACCGTCGGAATTTCCGGCGGAATATTTTGCATCAGTAAATACGGCATGTGCACCGGTGCATAGACAAAGGAAATATTTCGGCATTTTTTTCGACTCACATTGCATCGGAAAATTTTTTACGTCTAATACGCCAGGCTTAATGTCGGAATATTCCAGCATTTCACTAGAACTGGCAAACTTTATGGCGAAAAATGTCCGGTGCATTTAGAAGGCGGAAAATACGATGGCTGTTTTAAACTCAACGACTTGAAACTGGTGGAAAATGCACCAGAATGTGTTCCGGTGTCTGGGACGTCAGAAAATTCATCGGCAAAAGCCCTAATTTTGAACCTGAGCCCCTCTGGCTGCTCATTTCATTCGTTCATTTGTCTCGCATCTCCGGTGTTTCCCTCATCTCCCATCATTGCTCACTGTAGATCGACGTCGCAAAGAAGTTAGTTTCTAAACTTGGTTTGACATACACAAAGATAGATTATTGTGTCAATGGATGCATGTTATACTTTAAAGAAGATTTATCAGATATTGCATGCCATCATTGCAATGCACCAAGGTTTAAACCAAAATCTGGAAATAGAAGGAAGCAGAAGGATGTACGTGTCAGTAGGATATTCTACTTTCCAATAATTCAATGACTACAACGGCTATATGCATCCATGAGATCTGCTGCACATATGAGATGACATAATAATCACATTGCACAAGGTGTTATCACACATCCATCAGAAGCAGAGGCTTGGAGACACTTTGATTGTACACATCCCACATTCGTGGCAAAACCAAGAAATGTTAGATTAGGTTTATGCGCAAATGGTTTTACTCCATTCAGTCAGTCGGCTACACCATACTCATGTTGGCCCGTGATATTCACTCCTTATAATCTTCCTCCAGAGTTGTGTATGACTACTCCTTATATGTTTCTAACACTTATCATTTTAGGGCCACATAATCCAAAAGTGAAGATTGACATATTCTTACAACCGTTAATTTATGATTTAAGTTTATTATGGGAAGAGGGAGTAAGTACATATGATATCTCCATCAAATAGAACTTTACACTAAGAGCAGCATTACTTTGGACAATTGGTGACTTTCCTGCATATGATATGCTCTCAAGTTGGAACACTTCAGGCAAGTTAGCTTGTCCATATTATATGGAACATATAAAATCATCCTCTTTAAAGTATGGTAGGAAGAACACTTTGTTCGATTGTCATCGAATATTTTTACCTCAAAGTCATCCTTTTAGGCGAAATAATGAAGCCTTTACTAAAAATAAAATGGTTATATTTCAACCTCAAAGATTAAGTAGTGAAGAAATTTTTGAAAGAGTAAGGTTCATGCCCACCATAATGGATTCTTCAACATTAGCTGAGTTCATATTGTCAGGATATGGTGTCAACCATAATTAGACCAAGAAAAGTATTTTTTGGTCGTTGCCATATTGGAGAACAAACCTGATTAGACATAATTTGGATGTTATACATATAGAGAAAAATATTTTTGATAACATTTTCAATACAGTTATGGACATCAAAGATAAATCAAAAAATAATATAAAAGCAAGGATGGACAAAGGAGATTTGTAGGAGGAAAGCTTTGGAATTGAAGGATGGTGGAGGTGGAATATTTCTCAAACCAAAAGCTCCATTCATATTAACTTTAAAGCAAAAACGAGCAATTTATGAATGGGTGAAGACCCTACGAGTACCTGATGGATATTCTTCCAATCTAAGCATGTGTGTTAATATAGGATCAGGGAGATTATTCAGATTGAAAAGTCATGATTATCACATCTTCATGCAATATCTATTATCAACTGCTTTTAGTTATCTGTTAGATCAAATTTTAAAGCCCTTCATCTAGCTAAGTGTATTCTTCAAAGATTTATGCTCTTCAAAATTAAATGTATATAACTTGATTCTTATAGAGCAACAAATTTCTTTCATTCTATGTTAACATGAGAAAATATTTCCTCCAGAATTTTTTGACAGTATGGAGCATCTACTAGTTCATTTACCATATGAGGCTATCGTTGGTGGACCTGTTCAGTATAGGTGGATATATATCCTTTTGAGAGATATTTAAATAAATTTAAGAAGACCACTAAGAATAAAGCACGACCCGAAGGCTCTATCTGTGAAGCATATTTAACATACGAGACAACTCAATTTTCCTTGTACTATTTTAAAACAATGTCTCAATCAGGTGAAAGTACAACACCTTAAAATATTAGTAAATCCTCTAATATATATGTATTCGGTGGAAGTTGTGAACCTGTAGGCGCTAGTACTGTGCGCTATTTGATCGATAAGGAGATGATAGTTATCACATTGTATATCTTGCTTAATTGTGATAAAATTGAGCCGTATCTCGAGTAAGTATGAGTTAATTTGTTCATATCAATGTTTAAAATTGCGTATTCGGGTATATAGGCGTTTTTCATTCTTGAGGCGAGGCGTAAGCCTCAAGGCGTTTTGAGGTGTAAGCCTCAAAATCAAAAGTTTGTGTAAACATAAAATAATAAATTTTTTATATACTATTGAGTGAATAATATAAAATATAAAAAAGCATAAGATATGAAGTGAAATCAAAATATCCCAATAATAAGACAACATGAAATATAATTCAACTCAAAATTCTATCTTTACCAAATCTTATTATTCTTTTCATTAACTTATAATTCAAATTTCTAAAAATAAATAGCAATGACATATCACATAAGAACTCATAAGTCATAAGCACTGTCATCACTAAGGGGTTCTTCATTTGAATCATTATTATGATGAACTGCTCTCTCCCCTTCCTCCTCTCCTATAGAGTCCAATGTTGGGCATTTACTTCAAGATTTATGTAAGTTTTTATATATATAGTGTGAGGCGTAAGCCTCATGCCAGTGAGGCGAGGCGAGCCTCAACCAAGTTGAGGCGCAAGCCTCATAAAAAAAACTTGAGACGTAAGCGTCGAGGCATTTTTTACTGGAATTGCGCAAAGGCGAGCCTCATATTGCGCAATTTTAAACCATGGTTCATATTTTCATTATTCTTCTAAACTTTGTTCTAAACTCAAAATGGTAATTTGTAGGAGGTTCATTGATGGTTTAAGTACATCAGAAGAAGGAGAAGTCTAGAAGATAGTAGAGAAAGAATTCACTACTTTGTTTAAAAATATGGTATATTTCTTAATTAATTAGTTCTACATGTAATTAATATTAATAAGAATAATATATTGTTCATTTAAAGGTACACACTGAAGACAGTGATTAGCAATATTCAGGGCTATTTGAGTTAGCTTGGGGGCCAAATAGATTAGTTAAATGTTATCAAATATTTGTGGTCAATGGTTATAAATTCCAAACAAAAAATTGGTGTGAAGGTAGGAAGATATAAAATTCTAACGTATGTGTTAGAGGGAACACCCATACAGGAGATGATTCTGAATACTACGGGGTATTACAAGAAATATTAGAGGTGGAATATCCCGGTCACAGGAATACTGTGTATCTCTTCAATTGTGAATGGCTTGATCCAGTAGAAAATAGAGGCACAATAGTACATCCAATTTACGGTATAACAAAAGTAAAGCGGGGTAGGAGATATACAAAGTTTGGTCCATTCATCATTGCTAGTCAGGCAACTCAAGTCTATTACGCTAACTATCCAAGCAGAATACGAGACAAATAAGATTGGCTGGTACTTATGAAGACAAAACCAAGGGGAGTAATTGAGAAAATCACTTCAATACCATCAGCACATCAAGAAGAGTTTATGTCAAATTTAAAAATTTCTCAATCAATGTGGATGACCAAATCAGAATTAATGAGAGCGAGTTATAGTTAGAGGAGGTAGATTTAACCATAGAGGAAAGTAATGATGAATCTGATAGTGATAAAAATGTATCATCATATGAAAGTGAATCAACAAATGATGAGTTAATATAAGGTAAATTAATTTTTTTTACTTCACTGTATTTATTATATTGTTATTTCACTGCATTTTTTTAGTTCACTATATTTTTTTAGTTCACTGTATTTTTTTACTTCACTGTATTGTTACTGCATTGCATTTTTTTAGTTCACTGCATTTTTTTTACGTCACTATATTTTTACTTCACTGTATTTTACTTCAATATTGCGTTATTTTTATTAAATTTTTGTTATAACTCATATTTCTAATATTTCTTATTTATTTCTGTGCAGATGGCTTCAGGTGAAGAGCCTAGTAGAGAATTGATCAAAAATATTTTTAAAAAGCGCACCAAAAAGATCATTACAGCTGGACAAGCTAGGCCAGTACGTACTGAGGGGACAACCTCGTCTCAGCCTACTACTCAGCCTTCACCCACTTCTGGAGCCAGTAGCCCCCAGTTCTACTCAGCAGACCCCCGATTTCCTTCACTAGATCCCGCGCAGAGTACTCCTTTCTACCCATACTACGCACCCCCACCTTATGCTGGTGCCCCTCCTACTTATCCATATCCGCCATATGCTCCACCATACTATCCCCCACCACCCCATTAGCCTGCTACAACTGGACCTTCGACACCAGCTGCACCAGAGCAGACGACAGATGGTCGAATGTTTATAGCACCTAAGGGTGACACGTACGTACATTCTCTTTTATTTAAGCTAACAAACATTTTTATTTTATATTATATATTTATTTTATATAATCTTATTTTTGTAGGTTCTACCCATCAAAACAACCGGCACATAAAATACGGGACATCATACGGAGCAGGTATGACGCTCCTTATATTTCTTGGAAGAAAGTTCCGAAAGCAGTTCGGGAAATATGGTTTAGAGAGTTAGAGATATTTTTGGGTATTAGTTTTTATATTAAATGATATATTCTTTTTTATTTAAGCTAAAAATCATATATATATATTATATATTGTATGTATTTGAATGCAGAAAGATTTTTGTTGGCTGCCCCAACACAATGACAAGATTAGAAAGAATTTTGATAAACGTGGGTCCACTCGGATATGCGACATGTTCACAGATATTAGAAAGTCTGGCAAGCGACCATTATGAATTAGAGAGGTTATATGGGCTAAGTTGAACACTGCTTAGGGCAGCGCAAAGTATAGCAGGAGGAGGAATCAAAATCGACAGAATAGAGCTTCTGATATTAGGGGCTTGGGTAGTTCCCTTCATACCAGCGGCTCCGTTCCACATACTGAGCACATACGATGTTTGGTAATGAATTTTAAATAGTTTCTAAAATTTTTCTTTAATATAAATTTTAATAGAATTCTCTTAATTGTAACAGAAAGAGATGATGGATAGAGAACCGACTCCTGTGAATTTGCATAGTCACACTCATAAGCGATAGGAGGATCAATAATAGATTGATGAGAGAGCAAGAAAAGCCCATGTAAGTATATATATGTGTTTAATAATTTCTATTTTTAGTTTAATTATATATATATTTATATTCTACTTTCACATGAGGAATATACACGGCTTCGAGAGAGTCATGTCGCATCAGGTGAGGGCTCTTCTGACGGCTCTGTGGAGTTTTCTGAGTACCGCATCTAGTCATAGGCCGTCAGAGGAATGCAGCATGGCAGAGTTTATGGTTTAGGTTCGCAAGCTCAGGCATACGAGGGGATGACCTCCTCTACTACATCCATCTTCGCATCAAGTTCACATGAGTCCTTACATGCTCAACAAATAACTGCCCTTCAAGCAGAGATAGAACAAGAAAATCACAAGCTGATTGGCAAGCTCAGTTGCAAGCACAGGTTCAAATGCAAATGCAGGAGCAACACAATTAGTTGTTGGATGAAATGCGTAAAATGAGGGAGCAGATGAGTGGAAAAGAGGTAGCTTCAGCTGAAGAGAAGTCCACGGATTCAGAGTAGTTTACTTTAGTCATATGAACTTGTTTATTTTTTTGAATATGTATTATTGAATAATATGTGATGTTTTTAGTTGGTTGATGCTATTGAACAAATTCTTTTAATGGATATTTATGGTTTGGAGCATCTGTTGAAGTTCTTTATGTTGTGGAACTGTATTTGTATATGTTTGCAGGTGTGGAAATCCGATTGTTGGCTGGGAAGGCAATTTTTTTTGTCAATGCTACAGGTTTCCGGCAGATTTTGCGTTGGAAATACGATGGAAATGACAATACAACGAATCGGTGCAATCATGCTGGCATTTTTTTGTCCACTGAAAATTTCTGGCGCAACTTACAGCGTCCTTTCTGCCGGCATTTCCTGGCGCCATTTATTTGTCGGAAACAAGCCATAGTTTATTTACGGCAAACCTATGGCGTTTTATCCGCCGGTATTTTCGGTCGGATAGATACATCGTAAACTTCGGACGCACATATTGCCGGAATAAACGATTAAAAAATGGCGTTTTGACTAACATTTTTTGCTCCGGTAATGCGCTGGAGAGGTTGCCGGAAAGTTTTTCGGCATCTTATAAACATCGGAAGGCATTTTCCGACGCACACCAGACCAGCGCATAAAAATTTGATGGAAATCCATCGAAAACCAAGGACTTCTGTCGGATTTTACATGTTACCGGCGGATATATTCTGCCGGTAATAACGTGTTTTCCTGTAGTGAGAAATATAGAAGGATAAGAGAAGAGAGTGAATTAATCACAATTCACAAATGAAAATCCTTACCTTTGAGTACCAAGTGAACCCTTCACGATCCAGTAGTAAAAACTCTCCTTCAAACACTTTCTCACACTTTCTCCTTTAATCTCCCTTCAGTTTGCACAAAGACCAGTTGACAAAAAGATTGCATGACAGTCTAAAGTGGACCTTTTATATGAAAGACACGAAAAACCGTCCAAAAACTACAATTATTCAAATCTATGCGTTATTGATCGTCCCGTATGATCCTAGTTCGTACAGACGAACAGTGTTACTACTGTTGTGAACGAACTAAATGTGAACTAGTACGATTTTCCTTTGTACCGGATCATCGTCCCATACGAACAATGTTCGTCCGGTATGAATGGTTATTTACATAGTTCATTTTTATAAAAAATAGAAAGACTCTTAAGTTTCTAGAACAGAGAAGATCGTCCTAGGACGAACCATATTAATCATCTGGACGAATAGTTCATTTTGACTATTCCAAAGCCCATCATCCTGGGACGAACCATAATTTTCGTTTGGACGAACGCATTCAGAGAGCATCAACCTTGGACGTATGTTAAATATCATTTGAATGAACGCATACAGAGAGCATCGTCCTGGGACGACAGTAATTATCATCTGGATGAAGGCATCCAGAGAGCAACATCATATGACGTACATAAATATCGTACAAATGAACGCGTCCAGAGAGCATCGTCTTGGGATGAAGGTAATTATCGTCTGGACGAATTGTACTTAGAAAAAATTTGCCCTCTCCTCGTTCGTTTCATTTGCTCTTTTTAGGAGTAAAACTGACCAAATCGTCCCGTACGAACATGGTTTGTACTGTACGATCAGTTTCAAAAATTATGAATTTCAAAATTCTCCCCGGTGTGTGTGTGCTAAGTTACTCAATTACAATCACACACTCTCAGACTCAATAAAAAGAAAAACACAGGCTTCATTTTACAAAATATTCTAAGTTGAACTTGATTTGAAGTCTTCAATAATCTGAAGTATGATTTTCCTGAAAGGTTAGTACACACAAGAGCAAAAATAATTCTTATAAAAATGTGTTAAGAGAATATAATAATCAAAACAATAATATTTGGTATTATCAAAACATATAAGTTGCAAGAATGTAAAACATGCAAAGTTATGTAACAACTCTCTTCAATAACATGCTCTATATCTTCATACATATTGCAATTCCTTGGGCATCCATTATTCATCTGCAGTCTTCTATAGAAGAGAAATTCTGTCGTAGGTAATGCCCTGTTGAAAATCCTCCACCAAAAACATTCTACCCGTGGGTTTAACTTTGGTTTTTTCACCCATTTCCAATATTCATTCCAATTTCCCTTATCTGCTGCTGCAAAAGCCAATGATGAAATTGACTTTCCAGAATATTTGGAAATTAATTCCAAAGTATTTGTTGGAACTTCTGTGAATATCGGAAACCTGCTGATCATCTCAACTAGCTCTTCACCAAATCCCTCTCTTAGCTTTTCAGAATTCCATCTCCCTGAAGAAATGAATTTATCAACCGAGCTATCTTCTTCTATGTTAGGATTAACAAATGTAGGCCATTCATCTATGCACCTATCTAATATCCAAATATCTTGTAAAGCTTTAATCAATTTCCCATTTGCAATATTCCATCTAGCTATAGGCTTTAATGAAGCTCCTCCTTCAAAGATGATTTTCCAAGCAGTTGATCCTTTTTTGTTTTTTGAGAAATAATCACCATACAGATGCCCATATTTCGGGTATAATCTCTTATATATCTTCCTCTTGACAATATCTCCATGCTAGTTTAGCTCTAAGAGGACCTATTTTCTCACAACAAGAATGAAGTCCTCTTCCTCCTAGCTCCACCGGTAAGCACATTGTATCCCATTTAACATAATGGAGACCTTTAATCCCATCCACTTTACTCCAAATAAAGGATCTACAAATTTTATCTATCTCACCTAGAATTCCTCTAGGATCCATGGAATGAGTGCAATGGAAAATTGTGTAGGAAAGCAAAACTGACTTAACTAAGTTTATTTTCCCTACCAAAGATATAAATTTACCTCCCCAAATGTTCACCATTTTCAACATCTTTTCAATGATAAATTGGAAGTCTTCTCCCACTAATCTTCTTAGAGCTATTTTGGAGCCAATATACATGAACTCTTTAACTCCTCTAATGCCCATAACCCAAGAGATAGATCTCTTCTTTCTTATTCTCACTATATTCCCAAAAAGGATGCAAGATTTGTTTGTGTTAATTTTCTGTCCAGTCCACTTGCAGAAATCCTCCATTATATTTTTAATTTTCTTTATCATGCTCATCTTGGCCTCGGAAAAAATTATTTTATCGTCTGCATACAACAAGTGAGATATTTGCGGGCTATTAAGACTTAAGCTTACCCCATAATCAACTTCTCCTTGATTGAAAGCATTCGAGAGAAGCTGGTCACAAAGAATGAACATAAATGGTGAAAGTGGACATCCTTGTTGAAAACCACACTTGGCTTCGATCCATCTTGAATAATTACCATTTATGACTATTGAGAACTTTGGTTCTTTGACACATTCTAAGATCAAGTTAGAAATTGTCATTGGAAAACCAAAATAAGATAAAGCTCTCTCCAAGGTAGGCCATCCCATAGAATCATAAGCCTGTTACAAATCAAATTTAAAAGCAACTAGCCCTTTTTTGGATTTTGAATACCTAAACTTGTGAAATACTTCATGAGCCACCAAGATATGATCTGACATGGATCTGCCTTTCAGAAAAAGCCGATTGTTCTTCAGAGATAATTTTAGGCATTATATATGAAATCTTGTTTACAATTATCTTAGCAGCTACCTTGTAAACCACATTGCACAGACTAATCAGTCTGTAGTTGGAAGGAGATTTAGGATTTGAAACTTTAGGAATCAAAACAATAATTGTTTCCTTCCACTTCGGATTCATGTCCCCTGTATTGAAAAACTGTTTTAATGCATTCCATAGATCAACCTTGATAATTTCCCAATACCCATTGAAGAATGAATATGTGATCCCGTCGATCCCAAGAGCAGTAAAATTTCTTGCTTGTTTAATAATTGTCTCCACTTCTTCAATAGAGAACTCCTTATTCAAGTAATTTGCATCTTCCTCATTCAAACTTGTATTCGGAGCAGGCCACCCATCCAATTTACAATCTATGCCTTTCCATTTGTTTTCAAAAAAGCCTACCAATATGTTTTCTATTTGATGTTGGTCTACTACTGACATACCATCCCCATCATTGATACTATTGATATAGTTGGAATTTCTTCTAGCACATGCAAATGCATGAAAGAATTTGGTGTTACAATCTCCTTCAGAAGCCCATTTGATCTTAGCTCGCTGCCTCCACCAGGTATTTAAACAGGCTAAAACTGAATTGTATTCGGTTACCTTGCATTTAAGCATCCAAATATCTTCATCTGAAAGTACTCCTTATAAGCATTCTTTTTCCCGAAGCATAAAGATTTATTTGAGCATATAACCATTTTGCTGGAGAAGAGTTTTATGCTTCTCCTTGCTCCAATAGAACAGAGCTTTAAGAACCTTTTCCATTTTTTTGTTCAGGATGTGACCACAATCACCTGTCACTTTTTTTTCCCAGATTTTTTTTTCACCAAAGCATAAGAAGCAGGATTATCTACCCAAATATCCTCAAATCTAATCACCTTTTTAAACTCTGAATTGAGTTCCAAAAGATTTAGAGTGATTGGATAATGATCCGTAGCAATTCTAGGTAGATGTTTAACCACTAACCGATGTGGAGTACATAAAGCTGAAGAGTTAAGATAACATTTGTCAAGTCTTTCTAAAATTCTGTCTACTCCAGATTTATTGTTGCACCAAGTGTATCTAGGACCTACATAGTTCAATTCATGTAGATCATTGTTGGCATGGAAAAGCTCCATTTCTCTAGCTCCCATAAAGTAGATGTATCCTTTACCACCTCTTTTATCCTCCTTATTGAGGAGACAATTAAAATCTCCACCAATAACCATAGCTACCTCTTTAGAAGAATAAAGCTGTAACCTTTTTCAACATAGCTCTTCTTTTATAAGCATCTTTGCTGCCATAAATGGCTCCAATTCTCCAACTTCCTTTGTTAAAAACTTCAAGCTCTCCCATGATGAATTGCTGATTCGATTCTAGGATTTTAAATGCTGCAGAATTTTATCTCCAAAGCACCATGATACCTCTAGATAAGCCCTCTAAACATACTTGATAATACTCCCAATCAGCTCCAATGAGTATGTTTACTTCATTTCTATCAAACCAATTAACTTTGGATTCTAACAGCAATTTATGGCAACAAAGATAGGACCTAAACCTTTGAGTTGGTTTATGAAATTGGGGAATGATTCCCAATTTTATGATAAAATAGAAGTCATTTTAAAATTGGGGAATGATTCCCCATTTTATCCTTTATTTCTCCTTCAACCTTCCTACTTCTTGAAGCAACCTTGATAGGACCTAAACCTTTGAGTTGTTTTATACCTTTCTTTTTAGTTTCAGATCCTTTTTCTTTGGCAGATTTCAGTGGAATTTGAGTTACAGCTTCACTGATATCTTCTCCCACTTTCTCATGTGTTGAGGAACTCCCAGGTGGTTCCCCCATATTAGCTGTTATTTCTCCTTCCTCAATTTCTTTTTCAAGCAATTTAAATCTATTCTCATCACATAAATTTAAAGAAGGATTGAGTGATAAACCCGTCTCAAATCTTTCTTTATCCTGAGAGCCAGAAATTACTTGAGTATCTTTACTGTTGTTAACCACTTCTTCTGCATTATCTGCTGTCCCATCTTGTTCTTTGATCCCATTTCCTTCAACAATAGGTCTCTCTACTTTTTTTATAAATTTTTGTTTGAACATTACTCCTCCCATTGGCCTCATTCTTACTGTATTGAAACTGGTTGTTTGACCTTACAGCTTTCCTTCTTTTGAAATTTACATGTATCCATGGTCCATACTCTTCCAATTTTTTTTCCACCGTCTTGTCAGCCTCTTCAACTTGATTTGTTTTGTCATTAGATACCACCATATCAGCTACTTCAACTGAATTAGCCTCCTTTAAGACAGGAAAGTTGTTCTTTAGATGACCAATTTTTTCACAACTGTAGCAGAAATTGGGAATCTTTTCATATTCAATCCTTTGGAAGAATTTCCCTGCACACCCTTCAACCCAAACTCCCAAGGGAAGCTTTCCATCCAGGTTGATGCGATTGCAAACCCTTGCAAATTCCCTTCTACTCCATTGGAACATATTCTCATCTATCATGTATGGTTTCCCTACCAAGGAGGCTATCCTACAAATATTAATTTCATCCCAACATTGGAGTGGTAGGTTTGGCATTCTAATCCAACCAGGTGACGAGAGACCTTTCAAGGATAAACAAGAGAAAGAAGGAGACCATCTATCTATACCTATTATATTGTCCTTTACATACCAAGGACCGTTGGAAAAGACAGATTCTAATGCTTCTTGTTCATTGAATGCACAAAACATCCATCCCAAACCAAGCATAGTTAAATGAAATTTCCCAAATTGGGTCCACTGTCTCCTCAGTTCCATGCTTATCAATTGAAAAGGAATATTTTCTCCAAAGACTTTAATAACTAAAGACTTACAGAGTTTGTTGACATTTTCCACTTCATTTGCTGAATGTAACTTCACCACAGATTCTTTATTTAAGAAATCCACACCAAAATCCAAATTAGAGACATTAATATTGGATTTTTTTTCCCAAGCATTCTTTAACTCATTACCAGATGGCTTCTTTGTGATAATAGGCTGATTAATTTCCAGATTACATCCAACAAGTTCTACTTCCATACAGGACCGAACTTTCCTTAAATCATTAGAACTCAACTCCACATGAGTTTTTGCCTTTGCCTCCACAACAGCAGTTTTAGAATTAGATTCTGGAAATTATCCATATTCGTAGTTCAGAGCTTTGACATACCCTTTCTAGATTTCCAACAGATCTTCGGAACCTAACACTGAGTTGATAGGTTTTAATATTGATTTAGACGATGAACCTCCATCATTCTTTAATTTAAAATTTTCCCTGGAATCAACAGGAGAAGAGTATTTTTGTGCCTTCAAGTCTTCTTCTATGATCACTATTTTTTCCTTTACCTATTATCTCAATAGGTTTCTTCAGCTTCTCCAATCCACCTTCTTTGATGACCAGCGATTTCCCAGCCATGAATCTTACCTTATCGTCCACCATCGGAAGATCTCCGAAAGCTGGAGGAGAGGACGCCAAATTGTTACGAGAAGAGAACAAGTTGGTCGGAATAACACGTCGCCACCGTCAGACCGCCAGCCGTCGAAGGAGGCCGGCGTCCCTCCGCCGCCATCAAAAGCGCCAAGACGGAATTTGAATTTCGGAATCTCTCTCTAGAAACAACGCAGACTTTCTCTCTCTATGACCAGATATTATTTAGAAGAAAGGTACTTTTTGAGGAAACGCTACTTGGAAACATACAAACTCGACTCAAATAAAATCCAAACCAATTGTCTTCTACCTAAAGGTATTCTGTAATCTTGAGCTCATCAGACTAGGGGCATGGGACATTATGAAGGAAACCTTCACCATGGTGATCGAACCATTAGATTAAAGGCTCTTATTATTTAGAACCTACTAGATCCATTAAGAGAGATTATGTTGGATGAAATTCACAAATCAAACAATTACATATTAACGACTGAAGAACATTTTTAGAGGTAGAAGATGGAATTAGGACCATCCATCACATTCAATTTCATGGGATGGTCCTGATCTCATTACATCAATTCTTATATGCATAATTATGAGCCTCTAAACTTAGCCATTTGATCTCAGATTGAATGGTTAATATTAATGCTACACTATCATAATGGCCCATAGAAATTTGATTCATGAATTAGGTGCCAACGTGTGGAAAAGTGTCATCCAGTCAGTAATTTATTGTATAATAGTTAGATTTATGAATTTTAATTATAATTAATTTTATAAAATTCTAAACAATAGTAATTAATTATCTAATGGATCAATTTTTGTGTGTAATCCCTATATGGAGTTAAGAAATAGAGGATACTTAGAAAAATAATTACAAATCCTAATTCCTACTGCATTGATATGAATTATTATTTTATAAAGATAGCTTATGCATTTAATTAGTTACCTTAATCACATCAAAAATGCCTCAAATTAGATTTAAGGGATCCTAGGGATGTGTATAACATCCTTGATTAATGTAAAACTCATTTCGACTCTCCAGTACACTTCTTCGATTTTATAAACTTATAGGTCAGCTTTGTAACAGTACTATTTTCTTCGATTTCATAAATTTTCCAGAGGTTAACTATAGAAGCACTTGGACATTATGCTTGTGAGTACAACAGTGCCAAAAATCACTGTCACGATATTAAAAGCTCTATTCTATAGTAATTTTGGGGACAACATTTAGCACATCAGCACTGGGTCATGGGAATTGCAATGTTGGACATTGAAATAAGTATATATGTGTGTGTGTATATATATATATATATATATACAGGGGTGGAGCTAGAACTTTTTTATCGGGGGCACAAATTAATGATTTTAAAATTACTCTCGATCTATTTTTAAAATTTTAATAAGTAAAATAGTTAGAAAAAATATAATTATACTGAAATTTTTTTAAAAAAATTGAACTACTCCCCAAAGTTCATTTTCTACTACTTCTCCCACCCCTTCAATCGATTATATTTGATATGTGCATTTTATTACCCTCAATTCATGCTACTTATAGCATTATATTCAACTCTTTAAAAGCACCTCATAATTTCCCATTTACTAATAATTAATAATAAAATTCATGTGATTATTCAAAAATATAATTAATTACCAATTTTATTGATGTTTGAAGATATAGGTCTATAGTTCTCCTTGCTTTAAATTTTCTATAGTATGTTTATGTTATATATATATATATATATATATATATATATATATATATATATATATAGCCTTAGCTTTTAACATCAGTAAAAGTCCTGAAGCAAGATGGCTTGGACGATGTAGATGAGCTTAGCTGAAAGGTGACAGTGAAGGACTAAGAGCAGAGAACTTCAATCATGAGTGGGAATTGTTTATTGTAGAAGGTGCAGCAGATGGAGCTAGGCACGCTTTCAAAGGCTCATAATGGTCTAACTTATCTTAAAATATTCAGATATAATATATTCCTTTTTCTCGAAACACTCCACTTATTTTTCCTACTAGCCGATCTTCTTCCTCATTTCTCCATCGCCATCCTACTCTGCTCACACCGCGAAGCTGATCTCGGTGCCAGCCTCCATCATGTGCAGCTGACGCTGCTGGTCGGGAAGCCGAGGCTTCACTACAGGCCCAAACTCGTTCAACTGATGGCTATTTGTGTGACTCACTTTTAATTTCTGGCGGACTAGTGGGGGCACATGCCCCTAGTGCCCCCACCGTGGCTCCGCCCCTATATATATATATATATATATATATATATTATATATATATATATATATATATATATATATAATATGATACCACTTGGGGTGGTTGGCTAGTTTATTCAAATAGTGCTAGTTCACTAATGCAGATTGGCTAAACTTTCGGCTATTTATAAATTTCATAGCTAATCATTTCAGCAAAAATTTTTCTACAATTCCAAAATTTATATGAGACTAATGTTCTATTCATAGCAATATAAAATTTTGACTATCCGTAAGCATTTATTACATGTAAATCTCATTGGCTAGATTTTTCTAAAGCTAGCAACTTTAGTTCTAGCTTTACTATTATGCCTATATTCTAAAGAAGTACTTAATGACATAATTTTCTTTATGATGATTAAATAACTTCTATTAATACATAAACTAGTATTTTGGCTAAGAATTATCTTGTCCATTTCAATCTACGAAGTAATTCTTGAATTTCTCTGAGTATCCTTTCTTTAATTGCCTAATTTCCTGTGTCAAATCTAGATCTGGATTATTATCTATTCGCCTTTTTAAGGCTTGTACAACTTCCGCTATTTCTTCGTTCAAATGGCTGAATAATATATAATTTACTTCGTTATTTGTATTTCTAAGTTCTGCTATAATATCAGCTTTTATAGATAATAATTTAAGATTATTTCTTACTTCGGGAGGTATGTCGTCGCAAAACGGAAGAATCATTTTTTAAATAAAATTGATTTTTAATATGGAAATTCAATATTTTTAAAACTATCTCTACCTCAGGTGAAATTGACCTTTCTTAAAAAATTTCTTTGATGCTTCATCTTCCATTTAAAAATAAAATAAAATTTGATTACCATTATTTGTAATATATGAATTTTTTGTGACAGGAACGAGAATAAATTGACATACACCGACGCTACGGCTATTTCAAATGTTTAAGAATTTTTTCCGCCAGCCCAAAAATAAATCATCAAAAGAGACTTATGGGGCTCAAACTCTTGAAGTTTTGTTCTACCGCACTCGATCATAGAGGTCAATAGTTATGTCGTTCTTTATATATATATATATATATAATCAAATCTTACTTTATCTCTTGAGTGGAATATTTTGCAACCAAAGATTTAAGAAAGCAGTTTCTCCTTACGGGAGAAATAAATGAACTACTCCCTCATGATGAAAACTTAACAAAGAAGGAAGAAATTAATAAATAACTAAGCTTTTATTAGACAGAGAATACTTACAGGAGAAATATTTGACAAGAGAAGAGGACTGCAGAGAAAACCTTCACACTATGCTCTCATACTAAGCTCATATATTCACACATCCACAAATTATAATAGGCTGGCACTCCTTATTTATAATAGAATAAAAATCGGAAACCTTGACCTGTATGACTTACTGTTTTTAAACAGTAAATATATAGTAAAATTCTACAGTAAAAAGTACTACAGTAATAGTAATTCAACAGTAGTTTTTATACTTCTGGTCTGACTTTGATCGTGCTTATCATCTACGCGTCTATTAGACAAACTAAGCATCTTTACCCCTCCAATGCATTCTCTATATTCATTAATGCTTCATCATCCATCCCATCCATCCAGAGACGGTCATTATTTTCTTATTCCTCTGGAATATTCCGTTCCAGAGTTAACTTCTAGTAATAAGTATGATAATCACCTTTAGAAATGATTAGGTGAGAAGCAAATGTTTTTACAAATTCTATCAAATTAATATCTTTGACATAATACTGAAACTTGAATAATGGCCGCTTGATTAATTTGTTATGCATAAAAATCATTGTGTTAATGTCTTGAGAGGCAAGGTTCATATAAAATATTGGTTTTGTAAACCCATTGCCTAATTGTTCAATCTAGAGAGCTCTGTAATAATTTAATGATTGATCTGATATGTCTGGATTTATATTCTCATGAGGTGTTTCATCAAATTGTTGGGCCTTAAAACTTTTAGGAGTTTTATAAATTTCAATAACATGTTTAGCACTGTCCATTAAATCTTCATAAGATGGCCCCACCGAGTTCATGATTATAGTGATGGAAAAAATTCGGTAGTCTCAAAAAATTTGCCAAATTATCCTCTTCAGTTCTTTATGCTCTAGGCATTCAATCTGCTAATATAATTTTTCTTCTCTACTGATTATTAATTTGCTTAATAATCTATAATCAAGTAGATTGTGAATTGTCCACTTCTAAAAATTTCTAAGGTATGATAGGTTGATGGAGAGATAAACCATATAAAAGCCTGGTAGACGTACTTTACAAAGGCACAGACAACTTTCTTGGATGTATAAATTTTTTGTGGCATAGGAGATTCCATAAACTACTTCATTAGATAAATAAGCCAAAGTAATTTCCTTGTAAGCTTGCTGCATGTCTTGTTTTTTTCTTTGCTGAGTTTTCTTATATATATGTTTCTTTTTATATGTTCAAAATTTACTTTATAACCATTTCCTTCTATAGTAGTTATAAAATTTACTCATCTTTTGCTATATATATTCTTTTCATTTTTATTTTCATAAAAATGAACAATGACTTCACAGTCTATTCTTATAATGAATTCTTTTTGTAAAAATAATTTGAAACTATGCAGGACATTTATTACTCCTAATATTTCATAATCTAATGAAGTTAAAGATTTTGGAAGTTGTTTAAAACTTTCTGAAGCATATCAACATAATTTTTCAGTAGACTGAAAGGCTTCCTTGTAGGGTTTAACTTTTATTTCTGCCCCCCAACCGTCTTTGGAAGCATCTACTACAACTATTTTATAATCTGATTCTAAGGGTAAAGTTTTAATTTGAGTTTTTATATCTTCAGAATTAAAATATTTTTGTCCAGTTTTACTAGTCTTTTTATATAACGATTTTCTAGTTTTTCCCAAATCTTTAATATAAGGTCTAGCATAATTTGACAATCCTAAATTTTTTTTTAATTCTTTAGTGTCTTCTATTTTATCAAGAAAATCTAATATTTTTAAAGCTATATGGTCTTGTAATTCGATAGTACCACTACCAATTCATTGTCCTAAGAAATCAATATATTCTTTAGCTACTTCAATTTTAATTTTAGATAGAATAATACCATTAGTATTGTAGAACTGTTTCTATATGCATATAATGCACTTTTAGTTTATGGGATGCTATTAAAATATCTTATATATAAACTAATGCATAGTCTAAATGTCCAAATATTTTATCCTTTCTTCTTTGAAAGATACTAGGAGCATTTTTTTAGTCCGAAAGGCATTATTTCCCAGTCATAATGTCCTATAGGAGTTGTAAAAGCTGTCCAAGGAATGGAATTGGGATGTTATTTTATTTGCCAAAATTGTGATTTAAAATCAAACTTACTAAAGTAATTTTTATCTTGAATTAAATTAATAAGCATATCTTTATCAGGTATTTTATATCCATCATCTTAAGTATTATCATTTAGTCTTTTATAATTAATGACAATTCGTGCTTTGTTTCGTGTTATTTCAGCATGATATCTTACCATGAAAGCCGTAGATCTATGATGTTATTTAGATGATTTTATTAATCCTAAGTTTTTTAATTCATTTATTTGGATAATAAATTCTTCTTTATCTTGGGAAGAATATTCTAATTATTTTTTCTTGATTATTAAATCTGAATTTATAATGGTTAATTCTGCATATTCTTGATTTTTATCCCAATGTTTAATAGGATTTTCTCCAATGATTTGAATTTCTTCAGATAATTGAAATATTTTGTTTAATACTTTAGGAATACTATATGTTTGTTGATAATCTGAGGATTTATAGCATTGGGAGAGAGATAAAGAAATTGATGGATCATAAGTGGTTGAGGTGGAATAAAGAAGAAGGTTTTGTGTTTCACCACACCTCGGAAGCACTCTGATTTTATTAGTTGGAATTGGTGTACTACATTTACTAATATTGATGAACTCTTTTGTAATATTAATTTGACCATCAAGTGAAAGCATAAAATTTAGGCCAAGGATGAATTCAGGTTTGGTGGCATTATGAACTAAGATTTTTGGTAGAGGGTATTTTTTAGTTAAAGTGTCAGGTGTTATATAAAATTGAATTTGGCTTTTAAGTAGACATTTGTCAAAATGTAAAGATTTATTTCCTAATAATTGAGAAGAAGTATATGTTTCATGAGTAATGTGGGTGGTTGGGAGAAGATTGGTGGTAATTACAGAAGTAGTACTTCCACTATCAATTAGAGCTTGAATATCAATTGATTTATTATCCTCAAGAATAATTCGAGCTGAAATAGCTAAAAGTGAAGTAGGATTAATATTTTGAGCAATCATATTATCACTATACGTAGTATTATGAGCCAAATCTTTTTTTTTAATATTTGTTATATTATTATCACTAATTTGATATCTTCTTCAGTTTCGCAATTTTTTGTTGTTTTTAGCTTTCTTGTTAGTCTATCTAATTTTTTTGTAATTCAAGTATTGTTGCATAATTTCTTCTTCTATTTTTACTAATTTTTCTTTTACTTGATTTTCGACATATTCTAGCTGCATAAATATTCTTTCTAATGATACATATATTTTTTCTAGTTGTAATTCTAATTTTTCAAATCTTTTTTCATGGAATTTTACTTTTGTAACTCCCTTATGCTCTATGTTATGATGTTTTAAGGCACATAAGTGACAAATTTCTATCATACATTTTTGGCATTGATATCTGTGATTATTATAAGGATAATATATACAATATAAACATTCTCTATTCATACTACCTTTTCCTATTTCTAAAATATGATCACAACTAGTGGTTGGTATATTCAACATTATTGGCTGTTCCAACGATCAACAGCTTCTATTAATCCATTCATAACTATTTCTGAAGTTTCTGAAGAATGATCTGAATTATCACCCGTTATGCTATAAATAATAGCTTTAGATTCATTTGAAGACACACTTACAATATCGTCTTTTAAATCTTGTATAAGTAAGGATCTATTTCTATTTGTATGTCTTTTATCACATCTATTGGCTAAATGATCAGGTGATCCGCATATGTAACAATTACATTTTCTAGTACTAGGTTTTTTAACATTTCTACCTTTCTCGGATATTTTCTTTTTGATTCTCTTAATATTTTCTTTCTTCTTTTTTCAGGGAAAGATCGGGATGTATACATATTTCCACAGAAGGCATAAGATTGTTTTTTAACTTGTTTATGTATTTTGTATTCTCCTGTAAGTATTCTGTTATTTCTTTGTTCAAATGACTGAATAATATATTTTCTACTTCGTTATTGTATTTCTAATCTCATAATAATATCATGGTAATATCTAAAGATTATTTTACTTCTTTGAAGGTATGTCATCACGAAATGGAAGAACCAATTTTTAAATAAAACTTATTTTTTATATGGAAATTCAATATTTTTAAAACTATCTCTACCTCAGGTGAAACTGACCTTTCTTAAAAATTTCTTTGATGCCTCATCTTCCATTTAAAAAGGAAATAAAATTTGATTACTATTAATTGTAATATATGAATTCTTTGTGACAGGAATGAGAATAAATTGACATACACTGACGCTACAGCTATTTCAAAAGTTCAAGAATTTTTTCCGCCAGCCCAAAAATAAATCATCAAAGGGGACTTACGGGGCTAAAACTCTTGAAGTTTTGTTCTACTGCACTCGATCATAGAGGTCAATAGTTATGTCATTCTTTTCGAAAAAAAATCATATATAAAAATTATAGAACTAGTTCTTACTTTATCTCTTGAGTGGAATATTTTGCAACCAAAAATTCAAGAAAGCAGTTTCTCCCTTACGGGAGAAATAAATGAAATACTGCACTATTTAAATAAACTAGTCAACCACCCCAAGTGGTATCAGAGCTTTAATTTTAGAAAGATCATGGAGCCGAAAATAGTGCAATATTTATATCTAGAATTACCACATAATATAAAAAATATAGTTAGTATTATAGATTTATTAATTTCTTTATCAGAATCATTTTAATTTCATCAAGAAAAAAAATTATAGAATTATTGGAAAAATCACAAATATTATTATTATTAAAAAAAACAAACTTTAGCAAATTAAGGGCAGAAGTAAATATAGACAATATCTCACTTATTCCAAAAACTCCTAACAATTCACAAAAGGTTGCTATAGCAAATCAAGAGGGTAAAATTAAAGAATTAGAAAAAGGAAGAAATTAATAAATAACTAAGCTTTTATTTGACAGAGAATACTTACAGGAGAAATATTTAATAGGAGAAGAGAAGGACCACAGAGAAAAGCTTCACACTATGCTCTCACACTAAGCTCATATATTCACACATCCACCCCTTATAATATTTGTATTTTTCCGTTTCACAATGACATACCTCCCAAAGTAAGAATAATCTTAGTTATTACCTATAGAAGCTGATTATAGCAGAACATAGAAATACAATGACGAAGTAGAATAAATATTATTCAGCCATTTGAATGAAGAAAATAGCAGAAGTTGTACAGCTTAAAAAGGCGAAAAAGATAATATATGAAATTTGAGAAAATGAACTATTTGGATTTCTCTGATATCAAAACTTATTCAGAATTACAAGATGCAGTTCTTTCATTAGATATTCTTATCAAATTATAGAAGAAAAATACTTCTTGACTTCGTTGGAGCTTGGCCCAACAATTTTCTCTTAAACTTTGATCTCAAATTTAGAATTGGATGAGGACCATTTTGGTATAAAATATGCAGTATCCTCATAGATCCTAATTTCTTGAATTGAGAATATTTGCATATCACCCTTAATTACATGTTCAATGCCATTTCATTGGTACTTGACACATTGGTGTAGGATAGATGGAACCATTCTATATTCATGAATCCAAGGCTACTAGAGCACATTAAGGACATTGTTTGAATCAATTTATGAAATTTTGCTTTAGTTTTTAACTCTCTTATTTTTAAAAGTAGTGTGATTTAACATAAAACGGCGGCCTTCTGATGACCCGGTTAGGAGAGTAGAGGTATTAGATTGCTTAGTTAAGAAAGGTAGGGGTAGGCCTAAAAAGACTTGGTTAGAAAATATTAGGATGACCTTTCTTTATTAGATTTAAACGAGAATTTGACTTTTAATAGGACACAATGGAGAAAAAGGATTCATGTAGCCGACCCCACGTAGTGGGATTAAGGCTTGATGTTGTTGTTGTTGTTGTTGTTGTGTGATTTAACCTAAAGCCTTCTTTCCCTTTTTGTTGAACCCATGAAGCACTAACTTATCAGTTGAGAGCTTGCTAGTATCAACTCTAAGATATGTGAGAGTTTTTATGTTCATTATGTTAACTGATGCACATAGATCATAAGAACTCTGATAACTTGAATTTTCCACATCAACGATAATATAGAATGAGCTATTATGGTGGGTAGTTCCCAGAATTAGATCTCCATCTAAAAATATTAGCTCAGGGATTTCTTTGAAGTAGAGTGCCTCCGCTTTTGAAGTTGAAGATAGTTGAGCTAAGAAAATCTCGAGATTGAGAAGTGCCTTGATTAAGGATTCCCTCATTTCATTGGAGAGGAGGGTGTCATATATGCTCGTTCGGTAGGTGAAACTCCTAAGATGAGTTAAAATATTATAACAAACTATTGCAAATCTAAGTTTATGGATTAGATTTTTGATGATAGAAAACATTCATGATTTTCTATGACTGCCTTGCCTACTAACTTTTCAGGTCCACAAGATCGAATGCATCTCAATTCAGCTCAAGATTGGGTAGATTTAGGTTGTGTCAAGTCTGTAATTTTTTCTTTCTTGAGTCAATTATAAAAGTGGTCCCTGATGCTAAGTAACATTGCAGACACACTTGATGGTTTTTTTGTTATTTTCTATTTTGAGTACATCTGCATGGACGATGTACATATCGGCCAAGACGATCCGACTAAAAAATAGAAACCCTAATTAGAGCATCTCATTCAGGCAGCCTGTTGACCCCTATACCCTAAACCACGTGAGAAAGGACCCAAATTGATGAATAAAGCATTACGCACCTTGGAGCCATGCGTCGCTTGAAGGGTCCAACGATCTCCGATTGCCAAACGAGCGTCGTCGTTGCGATCAGGACACTAAATTCTGCTGGGTCGAGGCCCCTCACAATTTAATTGGATGAGATCGATTAAAAGGGAGGACCGACACCCGAAATTAAAGCTCGAGGTTAATCAAACGATGTCCGATTGACAAACGGACAGCACCATTGCATCCGGAATGTCATCGCCTTTAAGAGTCTACATTTTATTTTAATCAAATTGGATCGTTTGATGTGGTGTCGCAAATTTTAAAGACGATCCAAATATGATGTGAAAACGGGCATATCAAGGAAATTTGCCTCTACGGAAATGAAACGATGTCGGATCGACAAATGGACAGCGCCATTGCGTCCGGAATATTGTTAAACTCTGAAAACTGCGCTTTTTTTATTTAATTTGAAGTATCCATAGCAGTGGCTCGAATCTCGAGGCAAAACACATACCGAGAAAAGAGGTATTGAGGTTGCCCAAATGATGTCCGATCGCAAAACAGACTATGCCATCGCGACCGAAACATCAGCAATACCCTAAATGCACTATTAATTCATCCAATTTTGACTATTCGGCGAATTTGACACGTTAAACAAGACAAATTACATGTGAATCGAGAAAACACGCAAATCGAGATGCTTTCAGATTGATTGGAACATGGCTGTCAACGTAATTAATGTTATTTACTATAATATGGAGGGCATCATTAACATTAACCAATTGATCTTACCAAAAATCAGCAAGTTAAAATGAAACCTCAAATCTCATTAATTTAATTACCTCGTCTGTATCGAAACAAAAAAAAAAAAGCTGCACAAATCCTCTGCTAAATCTCTTGAAACCCGCTGATTTGGCGTCTATTCCCGGATTTTATGCTTGTCAACTCGTTAAATGAGCCTTCTCGTCGTTAAAATGACAGGAGAGGTGAAGCTGGGGGATTTTGGTTCTTTTGTATTCACAAACCTCCGGCAACTTCATCCCGTTCTCCCATTACCACTTCTCTACTCCCCTCAGCCGTCCAAGCAATAACAAACAGAGAGCCTAGGTCTCTCTCTTGCCTTCTATCCCACATAATCCAGCAAGCTCCCCGTCCAGACGCAGACGCAAACAGCTCTCTCTAGAACGTCAACACCTGCATCCTTCCTTTCGTCCCTTCGCCCGTCTCAGCCTCTCGCAAGTAGGAAAAACCCTCTCCACTCTCATTGGATTCCAAGAGGAAGGCAGCAGAATCTACTTTTAAAATTTTAGCTTTCTTAATCTTTTCAAGTGAAATCTTCGGTCTATCATCCACGCCTCAAGCTCACCCAGGCAGGGCAAGTAGCTGTCCGTCCACTGCACTGAGCCGAGCCTCAAGTTGTTGCCTCTTCATAATCACTGAGAGCAAGTAAGATCTATCTCTGCTTCAACAGAAGATGGTTGCTGGCGGTAAACAGACATGGGGAGCAGCCCCTATCATTGAGGAGGTTTTTCACCATAGAAGACGTGGAGTGGCAGCTCTTGATCTCAGAAATCTTGACTTGGATGAGTGCCATCATTCATTAAGAAACTGATTTCTATGGCAATGGATAGGCAATGTGAAAGAGAAAGAAATGGCAATGTTTTGCTTTCAGCTTTTGTTGTTATTGGTTGCAAGCCAGATTAGCCATGGTTTTATCATACTTCTGGATCGGCAGAGGATTTAGCAGCTGACATACTTTGAGGTAGTTGAAGTCTTGGTTCTTTTTGTTGTCCGAGCTGTTGTTGAGATTTACACCTCATGCATTTCTCAATAAAGCGAAGAAAGTGGTCTTGAAATTCTAAAAGGGTTCAGGTTATTGAGGCTGCTGAAAAGAGCTATCTTTCTGTCTCTCATCATGCGAGTTAGTGAAGCACAAATGAGGAGGTAGCACCCACCTCACTATTGGTGAGGGTGAAAGGAAAATATAGATCTATTGAGAGAATGTTGATGATAAAAGGACTCTCTCGTCATGCTGGAGTTGATATACCCTTGATATTCCTTCTGCTAAAGTTATTTTCCAGCAATATGTACCAAAAGGAATTTCTGAAGATGATTATCAGAACTTATTAGAAACTTGAAGATCTTGCTGCTCCACATTACAATCCTATTTTCATCAAGAAACTGATCACACTTGCAATGGACAAGAAGGATAGGGAGAAGGAGATGTCATATGTTCTACTATCTGCTCTAGAGAGGGAGAAGCTTTGCCTACCTCAGCCTCTCTTTACCCGTCGCCGCACCAGAGTGGCCTCCGATTCACTGCCTTGGCCCGACTTGGCCTCCTACCCGATTACCTAGCAAGACCCCCTTTGGTTATTATTAGGTAAACACTCAATTTGTTATATTTTATTGATTATTATTGTATGTTTATCATTGTTTATATACATGTATGTGTGTGCTTGTGAGAGGAAGACAAAAAAAAAAAAGAAAGAAAAAAAAGAAAGAGAGAGAGAGTTTTTTGTTCATCTCACCGTCATCGCCAACCATCGCGAAGGTATGAATTTCCAACTCAGATTCTCGTTTCGGCATTCGGGCGCACGGAAACCGCTTACAAACCATGCCTACGTGTGGGAGGCCCCCACTGCCGCTACGACGCACGCGGCAATCACCTAACTCCATTTCGATGTTCGCGACGCACCGGAAAATCGCCTATACACGCCTTTATTGCGCGTGGTGGGATGGGACCCCGGTGCGGCGCCTACGACGAAGCGGGGTCATTTATAAGTATCCTTGAGCGAGGAGAAAACAAACTGTGTTTTTTCTTTACTTTTATTTATGCAGGTGTACTCGAAGACCCCAAAGCTTTATTGCGCGGTGTGGGAGGGAAAGTACACGCCCGCCGCGCGGCTCTCGTCTGAGAGGCACCTAATCCCCGCAGGCGTGTTGTCGTTGTTATTTGGCTTGTCGAATTGCTTCGCTATACCTGCTACCCCCACCAAATATACAGGCCGGGGTTTCCTCGTCATTATGGAAAGGATCTGGTTTTGGAGGGTTAGGAGAATTTGGGGGCGTGGACATTGGTACCTGCTATCAGTATCACCTCAACCCCCCCCCCCCCCCCCCCCCCCCCCCCCCCCCCCCCCCCCCCCACCCCCCCCCCCCCAAAACAACACACAAATTTTTTACCACCATCATGTTTTCAAACTTCGGATGTTTTATCACTATATCGTTCAAGTCACTCGATTGTTCGAGACCATCCGCGCGTCGTTCTATCTCTCTGGGCGGACTGGTGGATCAGGAGTCTTCTTAACGATGTGGTAAGCTCAATGTATAATGGTTGCGCAGAGAGAGCCGTGTGGCAGTGGGGAGAGAGAACTCTGCGGTCGCTTTCTCGGTGGTGACGGCGCTTTTCAGAAACCCACCCACTGATAGGATGCCTTCCCCGCGTAAAAAATATTGAGTCTTATAAGTACCTAAGAAAGGAGAATGACATAAAAGTACGGAGAAAAATAAAATGAAAATTAATAAATAACTTAATAAATATCTCAAGAGCACAGTATGGTCTCTGGTGTTTCTGTTAAGAATGATGTTCGGATCGCATATAATTTTATGAGATATAGAAATGTAAATGAAATAAGAATACATTAACAGAAACAATGTATTTTCACGGCATATGAAGGTGCATTCAAAGGTCTGGCCACTTGGGAGCTGAGCTGGACCCCTACCCACCATCCGTGTGATAGGTGTAGTGCTGGGCTCGTGGCTTATAGACACACATTGGCATTACTCACAAATGTGGGTCTTACCACACTGACAGA